>CM057343.1:206516223-207116223 GCA_030015575.1 Agapanthus africanus
ACTGATACATAGTGATGTATGCGGTCCCATGTCTACACATGCCAGGGATGGTTCTTCATACTTCATTACATTTACTGACGATCTCTCTAGTTTCGGATATGTGTTCCTGATGAAACACAAATCCGAAACTTTTGGGAAATTTAGAGAATATAAACAAGAAGTCGAGAACCAAACCGGGAAAAGTATTAAAATCCTTCGATCTGATCGAGGAGGTGAATACTTGAGCAATGAATTCCTGGACTTCCTAAAAGAGAATGGGATTCTCTCTCAGCTGACTCCTCCATATACACCACAGCACAACGGTGTATCAGAACGGAGGAACAGCACCCTATTAGATATGGTGCGCTCTATAATGAGCACAGCTGAGTTACCTATTTCCTTCTGGGGTATGCGCTGGAGACAGCAGCATACCTATTGAATCATGTTCCATCTAAATCTGTACCTACCACACCATATGAGATATGGAGTGGGAAGAGACCATGTCTTAAACGAGTTAAGATATGGGGTTGTCCGGCCTATGTCAAAAGGCAAAATCCGGACAAACTCGAGGCTACGGTCAGTTCTATGTAAGTTTGTGGGATATCCCAAACATTCACATGGATATCTTTTTCTACATACTAAGGAACAAAAAGTGTTTATTTCTCGACATGCCACCTTTTTAGAAAAGGAATTTCTTACAAAAGAAATTAGTGGCAGTGAGGTAGAACTGGAAGAAATTCCGGCTACACAAACTCAAACTGAAGATTTAGTGTAACCAGAGGATTCGGTAGTTCCCGATGAACCCCGGCCACTCCGCCGATCAAGTAGGGTTCCTCACCCACCTGAGAGATACTACGGTTTTCTCATCGATGGTGGGAGCGAGGATTGCATCATGGTTGATGATGACCCAACTAGCTTCGAGCAGGCCATCACGAGTGGAGACTCAGTGAAATGGCTGGATGCAATACGGTCTGAGATGGAATCCATGTACACCAACAAAGTATGGACTTTGGAAGTTGCTCCTGAAGGGGTAAAACCCATTGGGAGCAAGTGGATCTTCAAGAAAAAACTTGGTGTAGATGGGAAAGTGGAGACTTTCAAAGCTAGACTTGTTGCAAAGGGTTTTCGTCAAAGACCAGGTGTGGACTATGACGAAACCTTTTCTCCAGTGGCTATGCTTAATCCATCTGGATCATGCTTGCCATCGCTGTATATCATGACTACGAAATCTGGCAAATGGATGTTAAGACCGTCTTTCTAAACGGTGATTTAGAAGAGTGCGTGTACATGACTAAGCTAGATGACTTCGTAGATAGTGGGAGCAGCGGGAAGGTGTGCAAACTGCTTAAATCCATTTATGGATTAAAGCAAGCATCGCGGAGTTGGAACATCTGCTTTGACATCATTATCAAAGAGTTTGATTTCGTCAAAAACGTAGATGAACCTTGTATCTACAAGAAGGTGGTAGAAAGTAAGGTTGTCTTCCTCGTATTGTACGTGGACGACATACTCTTGATAGGAAATGACATTCCTATGCTGCAATCGGTCAAGCTCTTCTTATCACAAAGATTCTCAATGAAAGATCTTGGTGATGCCTCCTGCATATTGGGAATTATGATCTATAGAGATAGATCTAAACAGATATTGGGATTGTCCCAATCCAGGTACATTGACACCATACTAAAGAGGTTTAGTATGGAAGAGTCCAAACGTGGGTTTTTACCCACGATCTCAGGGCTCACTCTCTCCAAAGACATGTCTCCCAAGATTGATTTGGAGAGAGCTCGCATGCAAGGGATACCCTATGCTTCGGCAGTAGGCTCTATCATGTACGCGATGCTATGTACAAGACCCGATGTAGCATACTCACTAAGTGTAGTGAGTAGGTATCAAGCTGATCCTGGAGAGAGTCACTGGACAGCTGTGAAGAGCATTCTCAAGTACTTACGAAGGACTAAAGAGATGCTCTTGATGTATGGTAACGGAGAACTCCAAGTGGAGTCCTTTACCGATTCGAGCTTCCAGAGTGATAAGGACGACTCTAAGTCGCAGTCGGGATTTGTCTTTACCCTTTACGGAAGGGTGGTTAGCTGGAAGAGTTCCAAGCAGGAAACCTTGGCAGACTCGACGATGGAGGCTGAATACATCGCTGCCAACGATGCTGCTAAAGAGGCTGTCTTGATCAAGAAGTTCATTACTGAACTTGGAGTGGTTCCATCCTTTGAGCATCCAATACCTTTGTATTGCGATAACAATGGAGCGGTGGCTTTGGCCAAGGAACCCAGGTCCCATCAGCGATCCAGGCATATTCTGAGGCGGTATCACCTGATCCGGGAGATAGTTGATCGCCGGGAGATCGAGGTCAGGAGGGTTGACACGAAGAACAACACAGCGGATCCACTCATGAAGGGCATTCCCCAGATACAGTTTGAGAGACTCTTCGGGATGCTCGGTATGCGATACTACAGCAGCTGGCCCTAGTGCAAGTGGGAGATTGTTAGTTGTATGTATGCCCTAGAGGCCAGTATTGTACAGATGATGTATATTATATTAGATGCTTGGACATATATAGAGAGGACTATCTTGCTCGATATGATAGTATGCTATCTGGTTGCTCTTTATCTTAACATGTACACTTGTCTCTTGATACTGTCTTATAGTTACATGTTGGTAAAGCCCTTAGGATGTGTACTTGACTACCTGGACTATGATGCGGATCATACTAGTGGGGACATGGTAGTCCATAAGTACATCCTTCAAGGTCCCTAGTCGTGGGTGTATCGAGACAGGGCATCGATATACCAGAGTAGACTAGCGTATATGCTTCTCGACCCATGAGATGGGCGATGGATGATCCTATATCCATTGGTGTTTGACATCAGAGATGGTATGCGGGTGCTCAGTGGAGACTGGGTACACTGGACGGACTCACCGAGAACTCCCAGATGGTATTATACCTTACGTCAGATGGTAGTTCTCTGGTGACACTTGTGCAGGTTAGTCTGTAGACCCGAGATCGTCATAGAGTCTTGTGTGATTCCCACTGTGCTTTGATTTCCACCTTACCACGTCCATGAGGGCATGCAAAATGGTGGTTTTTGGGTACAGTCCCGAGTCACATGGAGGCAATGAGCGATAGGAGGGGTTTCGTCTCTCCCGGTATTGGGGGTTGATGTTGCACTGTGCTCGATTGGCCATAACGGGGAAGTCCCTGGCCAGGGCTGATTTAGAGATTTACTGGTAAGTGTTACCAGTAGTTTCTCGACCCGTTATGAGCCTCAAATCGGCACGACTTATCGGTTATTGGGGGTCAGACGTTTACCACCCCTAGACTTGATATGCGACATATCAGACGAGGAGACCGGACTGTACGGGAAGTGTTACCGGAAAGCTTTTACTGGAGTTGGAGCAGGCTTGCTTGCTGATCTTCTGATCGCTCATGTAACGTTTTGAAAATCGTTTCGGTGAAATTTCGAAAAAAAGGTAAAATAAGGGGGGGTTTCTGTAAAAAGTCAAAATGCAAATATCTTTATTATAAAATTAAATATACATATTCTAGCTATGTAATTGCTAGTATTTGGTGTTTATTGAGCCACTGCTGAAATTTCAAATTTTCTGAAAAATTTTCCGAAATTAATTATTTTAATATTATTTTAAGCCGGTACAAAAATACATTAAATTAGCGATAAATACAAATTTAAATGGGCTAATTTTAATCTTTAAAATCTTGTTAATTAAAATCTAGTTGTAATATAATTTTTTAGTATTTTATTACAAGTTTTAATTGATTTATTTTATGGAAAACAAAAATATAGTTATTTTGAACTAAAACTTGCAAATATGGTATTATGGGGGGTCTTTTTGTATAGAATTTTTTTGTAAAGTCTATCACACTCACCCTCACTACCCTTGGCCGGCCCCACACTATTGTAGCAGACCAAGAATTTTATTTCCCTCTTTTTGACCTTAAATCATGTGAGAAATGGGTTAAAATAAGGTTTTTATATATAGTAAAGTAGGTGGGGGTATTATGGTAATTTGGGAGGGGCTTTGACTTGGATTCTTTTCCACAACTCCCCCACACCTCTCCCCACTCCCTCCTCAGCCGAAATTCCTGCAATAAACAGCCCCAAAATTTCCCCTCTCATTTTTCTTCTAAACTCATCAAAATTCCATCAAAATTCCATTTAAACTTCACAATTTCAAGCCCATCCTTCATCCATTCTTCTTAACCTTTCTTGCATGGATTTTGGATGCTAGGAGGCCATCTTTGGAGTCAAAATTTCTTGCTACTTCTCTAGATCTAGAGGTATAATTCTTACCCATTTAAATTCTTATGTTAGATTTCTTTAAATGAGTTGTTTTAGTGTTAATATTGGTGCTATTTTCATCTAGGATCTTCAAGAGAATGGTTTGAGTTAAACTAGGGTTTTTAGCACACCATTATTAAGTTAATTATTCTATTTTGCTATCTAGTGTTTTATACAAACCAAATCTAAGAGTTTAACTTGCTTTTTGGGCTTCAAATTAGTGCTAATTTAGTGTTTCATGCATAGTTTGGGTTGGATTTTGTTAGTTATAAAATTCAAGAAAGGGTTTGAATGCAAGTTAGGGTTTTGTGAAATTGGTGTATGGTTGTGTAATGTATTAGGCTCTTATGGCTTGTTAAAACAAAGTTAGTAGCTAGTTGTTAATTGTTAGTTTAAAAATTATGATAATTACGCTAATTTGCTAACTAGCTATTTAAAATTGGTTAAATAATTGGGTTAAAAATGTAATTATGTTTTCATGACATCATTAACATTATTATGAGTGGTTTAATATCTTAGGTTATGCAAAACCAAGCTTAATTGTTGAATTGTGAATTTTGCTTTAAAAGGTGTTAAAAATTGATATTTTTGCAAACTAGGATTTTGGAATTTATGCAAATTGATGAGAATAAATTATAGGAATGGTTTATATGACTTTGTTATTATATTTAGTGAATATTGTGGATGCTAGGTTCGTTTATACATCGAGTTTTGTACTAAAACGGTGATTTGTGCTTGCTAGATTTTCGGAAAAATGACTTTTTAAGTGAAATTGGAGTTTTTGTGAATTTGAAGCTATTTTATATTATAATTAGTGCTTGTAATTGTACAAATGAGTGTGTTGGGAGTTTTCTCGATGGTTTGGCGTTTGTACCCCGACGTCGAGGGTTTTTGGGTCGATTTGCGAAAGCAACCATAGGTTTTGACCTATGCGGGATTCGTGCGTCGTTTTGGTCATGAGTCGGATTTTAATGCGGTATGGTGCGTTATAATATGTAGGTACCCCATGTGGACTTCGAGACGACAGGCAAGCGCGTGGCGACGTCGACACCGGCGAACGAGGACCAGGTGAGTAGATTTATATCTACGGGGAGAAGTCGGGTGGATGGCGTATAGCACCCCCGCAGTCTGTGGTGGTGTATACGGATGCGTATACACACCAACAATTTATTATTTGGGATTTAGGATTAATAACGATGTTTAGGATGGATATTGGTGTGTTGGATTATTTTAGAGTTGCGGACCCTAGGGTAGTGTTGTACTACACATACACACCTACATACTTGCATACATTCCTATTTATATGTGCTCATGGGATTCTTTATAGTTATGTGATCACATGGGTATGGGACTATGTGTTCACATACGGATTTGAGGATGATACTTGGGATTGAACTGAGTCGATGAGATTTGTTTTGTGGTTGTGATATCGGTGATATGGCAGGATTCGTACTTAAGGTACGCCCTGGTGTTATAGCGGATCTTGGGGCGGCGATACGGGTGAATAGTGTTATAAATAAAATGGTCGACATGTGATCGTGATATGAGGCATGATATGCTAGGATATTGATATTAGGCCGTATCGGGCGATGTATACCCTTGATGATGCTATGTGCTGACGGTATCGGTTTGTACGAGATTGTCGATCTGTAGTCAGATCATGAGTATATTGAGGATATTAGTATTGTACAAGACATAGGTCAGTACCCTAGACTATGATCTTGAATAAAGAGGATACCAGAGGAATGGTGTGAGGAATATGATATTGACCCGTACCCAGATTTGGGGATGCCGTACGACGGATTTATGTACGAGCTATATCTTGATGATTGATCCGCACTCTTGACTTAGGATGGCTGATTGTAGATATGGTATCGGATATGATATTATTGAGGCGGGATCACCGACTAATATATATACAGGTATGTATATGGATCGACTCAGATGTTAGGCGGTTTCCTTACCTGTAGTCCAGCTTGTTAGCTTAGCCCTTTAGTTTAGTTTAGTTGTTAGATTAGATTCGATTCTTACCTATTTCAAAAACTAACGAATCGTGGGTATTTTAAAAGACAGCCCAAGGGATCCTACGGATATTTCAAAAGACGTATCTTTTCATAAAAACACCGTAGCCCCTATTTTCAAAACCTCATGATTCGTGTTATTTCAAAAGGCACCATTTGTAGGACTTATATTAGATTAATGCAGGTCAGTTACAGTTGCGTCTAGTATTCAGCTCCCGCTTATTATTGTGGTTCGCTTCGCATCACATACTTATGTTATAATTTCTTATTGCAATGTTGATATCATATTGTTAGGACACCAGCACCATTATCGATGATGCGTATGTACCACGTACACTTACTTGCCGGCTCACACACATCTTCATCGGTAATTGCCATGTCATGTACACCTTAGAAAATATTATTGCTTGACTTAGCTTGTTAGTTAGTAATTTGACATGATATTAGTGTGCCTGCCTTGTATGCCAGCTTAACATTGTAGTTAGTACTTGTCACTTCATGCATACTGTTATTCATTGTTATGCCTATATTCATGGTTTTTACATGCTATTGATGATTTGGATTCGGATTTCCATGAAATTTTCTGGATTTGGGGGGAAAACCGCAAAACTTATATAAACTGATTTCTCTCTTTTTAAATAAAAAGTACGGTTTTTCCCATGATGTATGAGTCGTCCACCATGAGTTTGCTGATGGATTTCAAGACCCGATTCGAGGAGACGGATGAACCGTTTCGGGTACATGGTGGACCCGGTAAGGTACCCTGGGGCAAGAAGCGCGTGATGATGACGATGTGAGCATGGCAGGGGAGCACTACCTACCGGTGATTTTACCCAACGCGTCGGATATCCGGAGGATACCGTCGTAGTCTTGAGATAGATGGTAGGGGCCGGTCTGGACTGACGGCGCCCTACATATTATGATTGAGACATTGAGATTTCGAGATATTGAGGTACAGAGACTGTGATACAGAGATATCGAGATATTGGGATTACGTTTTGTGCCGATGCTAGGCACTGTTTTATGCTGATTTCATTATGATACCTCATTTTAAAAATACAAAGGAAATCTCACTAAATTATGAAAACGGTTCTTCATTTACATGTATTCTGTTTTCATGCATTCATACCTCATTCATATGATATATTGCTACTTGAGGCACTGACACGGGCACATGAGATTACACTCGGGTTAGATAATTACCCTAGCCTTGTTATAGGCTACGTGTTATTCTTATATTTGAGGATATATTATGATCATTGATCTAGGTTGCGTTATTTATGCGATTTCTGTGCGTAGATATTTTTCTATTCACGAGTTGGCAACTCACCCCCGTTGAGCCCCAGTTTCTTGCAGGTTTGCCGTACAGGTTTCTTTACGGCTTGTGGGCATAGTTTCCTTCAGGTGATTTGCTAGTAGGTGGGTTTACTTGTATCGTACCCCCATTTTATATCTTGTATATTATTATTCTGTTGTATCTAGAAGTTCCATCAACCAAACATGTATTTATTTGAGATAGAGACCAGTGATGTTTATTCTTTCGACCTTAGAGTCGCGCGTTGTATTTTTATGGTTTTCTTGTGGTTTTTGAGTTTCCTTTTGAATTTTGATCCTCGCCTTTGGCGTTGTATATTATATTGCTTGTGTGGTTGTGACCGTCGATTGACGAAGAGCTAGCTCCCGCTTGGGGATGCCTTTTTATTGATTTCGTATACTATTCATGTTGTATCCCATTTGGGGGCCAGTATTTACAAAGGAGACTCTGCCGAAATTTTCGGGAAATTTTTGATGTTTTTAAAACCGCCTAATTCGGCTTATGCTATTGAAACTACTTGCTTTAAGTTGGTTTTTCCTGCACTCTACATCTTTCTTGGTTTGGATTTCTGGGTTTTCGGTTTACTTAGATTACGTACGCCTCGAGACGTTCGTAGTTTAAGTGCCGGTCATGTTCCGTACTTTCGGGTCGTGACAGCTCAATACCCGGGTAGCCATTACGTCCAGCTAGTACCGCTGACGGCTTGTGGGTGCTTGATGTGATCATCACCTACTGCCGGCGTATTGACGAGTCTTTAGAGTCCTACACAGAGGTTTTACTGGCTCAGGAAAAACGAAATAGGAGCACGTATGTGATATGTGCGGGACCGAGAATAATGCGTGTATGTGATACCGTATTCTATTCTCGCGACTTCTTGTATCGGTCGGTTATATGTGATATGGCCGGGTTATCGAATCAAGTGTTGATTCGATAAGTCGATACATTGGATGTTAGTCGGTTATATATGATATGACCGGATTATTAAGTCAAGTGTTGATTTAATAATTTATTGTATAATTGTATATTTGATATACTAGTTTACATTAACTAACATTAGTTCACTTAGGTTTTTTTCCCTCACATGTACACTACTTTAACATATATGTGATATATGTCAAAATGTGTTATCATATTGTATCATGGTTGATGATACAACATTCATGTGTGTATGAGACATACACCATCCTATTTGTTATGATTTGGTTTAATGTTTAAAAGTAATTACAAAATTAGTGGAAAATAAGAAAATGCATGAAGCTTGTGGAAGCTTGTGGATGCATTGACTAAAGTCCACTAGGTTTGTTTTTACTTTGGACTTTAACCTAACCATCACACAATTAGCTATGGTTATGGCTCTACAAGAGTTAGTATATGATACTCACTCACCATGGTTAGCCTATACACTTGATCATTATCCTCATTCTTTTCTTTTGTTCATCTTCTTCATTGAGCAAAAGAAAAAAACTTGCTAGGGTTTTTGAAAAAGAGTGAAACTTTGTGAAAAATAAAAATCCAAAGAGAACCCACTTCCTATTTCTCCATCCTCTACTAGACTAGCACTTTAGTATAGGGTGTTTGCTTCACTAATTCTCAAATTAGTGAAGTAGTAGCTTGAGTCGGAATTCCCTCGACGTAGATCATCTTCGGCCTCGGAGACTTCAAGCAAGGTCGCATCCTTCGCGTCGTGAAGCCATGCAAGAGCCCGGGAGAACCTTGATCGCAGCGAAGGGGCTTCAACAAAGAGCTAAAAAAGTGAAGGACCGATCTACAAAGGTTGTATTTCGTATTCACTTAGTTGTAAACATAGTTTACTAGCATATGAAACCCTAATCTCTAGTATACGATCTTGCTTAGGATTATTCGGCATATAAAAATTTTATTTTGGCATGGTCGATGCCTTGTAGAGCCTTGTTAGTGTGCCTAGTAACCCTACACAAAGTAACTAGAAGTTCGATCGGAGAAAATGTCACAAAACATGCCTGAGACTTAAACTTTCTGTCGATTTTTAAACTGCTGTAAAAATTATTTGACATATACTAAAAATCGGCTCAGGGTTTTTAGTGAACAGTGCAGAAAAACGATCCACTGAACCGACCAACTCACCGCGGAAACGCGGCAAGAAGAGCTTCTTGCCGTGGATCGGTTTTGCTGCAGTGTATTTATTGGGGTGTTTTGGGATTTTTGGAATATGATTTTTCTGCCCAGATTTTCCAGAAAGCAAAATTTGTTTTTGGGGTGGTTAAAAATCCGTATTTTGATCGAACTTCTAAAGACTTTAGCTAACGGGTTATATCTGTGATGTGATATATGTATTGAACATCTGCTAATCGCTATACGTCGATTAGTGGGGGTTATACATATCTGTGATCTGTAATGTCGATGCTATGTGTATATGAATTCATTGGATTGTCGCGGATGAATAGCCGGGGGGTTGTGAGATGAGAGTTTTCTTTATCTTTCAATTCATGTAATATGTAAATTGATGTAATATTATTTTTATGGCCGCAAATCCAGGATGAGGTTGTAGCCGCCATTGTATAATTTCTTTTGACTGTTTTTGCTTCTAGGATAGACCCAAGGAGGGGGTGCACAAACTACCGGGTATATCGAAGTGCCGAGTGGCCTACTCACGTTGTTGAGGGAGGTCGCTTCACTTCGGGTATTTGGCGGGTAGTTTGCTGCACCCGTAGGGGTCTAGGGTGGGGTATTGGCTATTCATCGCGACCGTGTAATCCGCTTTTCATTGCAGGCTCGTACGGAATGCGGATTCCTAGTATATCCAATGTGTTCATCTGTGATCTGGAATGGCTATCATTGCATCTAATGAATGTATATATCTATATATGATATCTATTTAGGCGTTGCTTATGTTTTGCATCCGCGCTAGTCTAGCCCCCGCTCTGTCGTTAGTTAAGTAACCTAACGGGTAATGACGGGGCCGCGTGGCGAATGCGGATGGCATAAGCGTACGTCATATTTTCGTTGTTTTCTGCAATGGTAGGATTAAATGATGGGACACATTAAAATTAATGCAAGAAAATAAACCAAAGTAAAGTCATTGGAACACTTTCAAAACTACTCAGTTCTTTTCAAAAACCAACTTTTAAACGCGGAGCTTGAACCACTCCCTTTAAAAGCTATCCCGTTCCATCGATTATATCAAGTTCACTACGTTCACGGTTTCACCAAAACCATTCGTAGCCCTCCGTCATTTCATATGGATAGTCAATAGTATTCAAGTTGTGTTTGTTGGCCAAAGTCAAGGCACAGTGTTTGGTAGCTATTGGGTATTCATATGCAGCATAGATAGATGCGTTGGTTTAGGACAGTCGTACTGCCTTGTTGGCCAAAGTCAAGGGTAGGTACGGGTGGGTTCAAATTAACCTGAAGAATGACGGGTAGAACTTGACATGTGACTTATGATTTGTTGGCCAAAGTCAAGGTCATAAGAGCATGGGGTAAAAATCCACATCGGGAGTTTCTAAAGAACCAGAAACTTGCTAGCGCTGCATACCATTTGGAGTGTGATGATTCTGGTAGGATTCCTTCAGTTTTATCACACGATGATATTTGGATCTCGATCCTACTGTGAGTATATGCTTCTCCTCGGGAAATTTCTCACTTAACGATCAATGCTATAAACCAAGTAGGTGTCTAGAAAGGTGTTAGCGGGGCTACGCCCCTAGCGAAAAGAGGTTATTTAATTAAGGAACTTCGCGAAAGCGTTGGAAAACCTCCCTCGAAGTACCGACACTGGCCTGGCTGAACGGTTAAGCAAGTATTGTACGGTAAGATTGATCCCGACTAATTCTTCCTTTTTTGTTTGAGGAGGGATTCGAGAAACAGTGGGAGCCATCCTGTTTAAACAAATTAAAAACCACTCTAAACTTGCAAGAGAATCATGCTGAGTGTTTCTTATCTCTCTCCTAATTGCAGCGACCAATCGTCATGACCAGACTTAAGTTACTTCTAGATAAAAATATACTGACAGGGCCAAACTACAAAGATTGGCTCAGGAATGTCAAAATGGCAATCACTTACGATAAGCTGGGGTATCTCCTTACCACCAAAGCTGCCCCTGTCCCAGGTCCCACCTCCAGCGTCGCGGATAAGGAAATCCGTAAGACCTGGGAGATCGATTGCGCGAAGGCCAAGTGCCTCGTGCTTGCCTCTATGGACAATGAACATCAGAGGAGGCATGAGAATATGGACCTAGAATCCATATTTCTCCATACTAAAGATTTGTATGGGGAGCAATCCCGTATCGCCAGATACGAAGTCTCGAAAAAGTTGTTTTCGATGAGATTGGTCATCGGATCATCGGTAGCGGAACACGTGCTTAAGATGATTGGCTTCATTGAAGAGCTCGCGGACCTTGGGACCACGTTAGAGAACGAGCTCTATACGGACTTGATTCTCCAGTCCCTTCCTTCCACTTACGCCCAGTTTATCCTGAACTTCAACTTGCAAGGAAAAGAAGTTGAACTTCCGGAGCTCCTCAACATGCTGAGGAGTGCAGAGGGCACCCTACAGAAAGGTAGGGAAACATCCACTTTGTTTGTAGGAGGATCTTCCTCTTCTAAGTCCAAGGTGAAAGCCAAGGGAAAGAAGAAGAAAGCCCCCGCCAAGCCAAGGGGCGGTGTTAGTAAAGTGGAAACGAAGGGAAAAGCAAAGGCAACAAAGATAGCCGGGTAGCTTGTGGGAAAGCAAGAGTGCTTCTATTGTCATAAGAAAAGACACTGGAAAAAGGATTGCAGGGCTTGGAAGTCCAAGAAACAGGACCCGAAGCAAGTTGCGGCTTCGGCTTCAGGTGTGTATGTTATTGAAAACTGTCTATCAATAAACTCTACTTTCTGGGTATTGGATACCGGATCAGGATCTCATATCTGTAATTCCATGCAGGCACTGAGAAAGCGTAGGGTTTTGAAGGCAGGTGATATGACCCTCAGAGTTGCAAACGGAGCTAGCATGGATGCTGAGTCCGTGGGGGACTATCACTTGGGAATGTCAGATGGACATGTTTTGGTTTTGCGTGATTGTTATTTTGTACCCAATGCAACTTGTAATATCATATCTGTATCTTTATTATCTAAAGAAGGTTATGAATTTGCATTTGTAAGCAATGTTGTAAACATTCACCTTAATCAAGTTTTGATTGGGTCAGGTACATTAAGCAATGGTATATACATATTAAACCAACCACAGATTTTCAATGTCCAGAATACACACAAAAGAAAGTCTCCGGAAACAAATCCGGCTTTCTTATGGCATTGTAGACTGGGTCACATCAATGAGAGAAGGTTGACTAAGTTACATACAGAAGGATATTTGGATCCGTTCGAATATCATTCATATGCAACTTGTCAATCCTGTCTCAAAGGAAAGATGACAAAGACTCCGTTCACTGGACACGGAGTAAGAGCGAGCGAGCTCTTGGGCCTCGTACACAGTGACGTGTGCGGTCCTATGTCTACACATGCGTGAAGCGGTTATTCTTACTTCATTACTTTTACGGATGACTTTTCAAGGTACGGATATGTCTTCTTAATGAAACATAAATCTGAAGCCTTTGAAAAGTTCCAAGAATATAAGAATGAAGTAGAAAAACAAACCGGCAAAAGTATCAAGACACTGAGATCTGATCGAGGTGGTCAATACTTGAGTGCCGAGTTCCTGGATTACTTAAAAGAGAATGGAATTCTCTCTCAGCTTACTCCTCCATACACTCCGCAACATAACGGTGTATCGGAGAGACGGAACCGAACCTTATTGGATATGGTACGTTCCATGATGAGTAACGCTGAGTTACCGCGATCATTCTGGGGATATGCACTAGAATCAGCTGCATATCTTTTGAACCAAGTTCCAACTAAGACTGTGCCTTCCACACCATATCAGATGTGGTGTGGGAAGAAACCCTATCTTAAGCACATTAAGACATGGGGATGTCTAGCTTTTGTCAAAAAGCAGCATGCGGAAAAACTCGAGGCACGCTCAGTACAGTGCAAGTTTGTGGGATATCCAAAGAACTCCAAGGGATATTTCTTCTATTGCGAAGAGGAACAAAAGATTTTTGTTTCTCGTCATGCCTGCTTCTTGGAAACTGAGTTTTTGGAAAATCAGATAAGTGGGAGCGCAATAGATTTGGAAGAAATTCCAGAACCATGAGCTATTACTGAAATCTTAGAAGAACCAGAGGGTTCGAAAGAACATGACATTCCTACGCCGCTCCGCAGGAGTAGTAGGCAGTCTCATCCGCCCGAGAGATACTACGGTTTTCTTATAGACGGGGATAGAGAGGATTGCATCATTGATAGTGATGAGCCTACTAGCTTCCAGCAGGCCATTCAGAGCGTTGACTCAGTAAAATGGCTGGATGCAATGCGGACCGAAATGGAGTCCATGTACACCAACAAAGTATGGACTTTGGACATTGCTCCAGATGGGGTAAAACCCGTAGGATGCAAGTGGATCTTCAAGAAGAAGATCGGTGTAGATGGACAGGTCGAAACCTATAAGGCTAGACTTGTTGCAAAGGGTTTTCGTCAAAGACCTGGTTTGGACTATGACGAAACCTTTTCTCCAGTGGCTATGCTGAAATCCATTCGGATCCTTCTTGCCATTGCTGCCTTCCACGATTATGAGATTTGGCAGATGGACGTAAAGACCGCTTTTCTAAATGGAAATTTAGAGGAGTGTGTCTATATGGACCAGCCAGAAGGTTTCATTCAGAGTGGGAGCAGCGGAAAGGTGTGCAAGTTGCTTAAGTCCATCTATGGACTAAAGCAGGCATCGCAGAGTTGGAACATCTGTTTTGATGAGACGGTCAAAGATTTTGGCTTTATCAAAAATCCAGATGAACCATGCATCTATAGTAGATTTGTAGCAAGAACTGTCGTATTCCTCATTTTATACGTGGATGACATTCTCTTGATAGGAAATGACATTCCTATGCTACAATCTGTCAAACAGGTTCTCCAGGAAAGACCTGGGTGATGCCTCTTACATTCTGAGGATTCGGATCGATCGTGATAGATCCAAGAGGATATTAGTACTTTCACAGTCCAGGTACATCGACACCATACTGAAAAGAATCAGTATGGAAGATTCCAAGCGTGGTAATCTACCGGCTTGTCACGGGATCACCCTCTCCAAAGAGATGTCTCCCAAGACTGATTTGGAAAGGGATCGCATGTCTATTATACCCTACGCTTCTGCGGTAGGCTCTATAATGTATGCGATGTTGTGTACCAGACCAGATGTAGCTTATGCACTAAGTGTGGTAAGCCGGTATCAGTCAAACCCTTGGGAGAAGCACTGGATAGAGGTAAAGAACATTCTCAAGTACCTGAGAAGGACTAAAGAGATGTTCTTGGTGTATGGCGGAAAAGACCTCCAGATCGAGGCCTTTGCTGACTCCAGCTTCCAGAGTGACAAGGATGATTCTAAGTCCATGTCGGGTTATGTCTTTACCCTCAATGGAGGGGCGGTGTGTTGGAAGAGTTCCAAACAGGAAACCGTTGCTGACTCGACGATGGAAGCGGAATATATCGCTGCTACTGATGCCGCAAAAGAAGTCGTCTGGATAAGGAAGTTCTTGATAGAACTTCAGGTGGTTCTGTCCATTGTAGATCCAATACCTCTGTATTGCGACAACAATGGAGCTATAGCTATAGCGAAGGAACCCAGGTCCAATCAGAAGTCCAGACATATCTTAAGGCGGTATCACCTGATCAGAGAGATCGTGGGTCGCCAGGAGATCGAGGTTCGGAGGATTGCTATGGAAGATAACACTGCTGATCCACTCACGAATGCCTTACCCCAGACTCAGTTCGAGTGGCTGATCGAGATGATAGGTCTTCAATACGCCAGTACATGACCTTAGTGCAAGTGGGAGATTGTTAGTGTATATGCCCTAGAGGCCATTACTGTATCATACTAGTTTGTATATTACTTAATGGAAGCTTGGGATATTCACAGTTGTATAGACAATCTTGCTCAAAATGGTAGTATGCTACTTGGTTTGTTTCTACTTTAATGTGTACATGTGTTTCTTTTAGTATATCACATATACACATTAGTGGAGCCCTTAGGATCTTTGCTTGATTACCAGCGTTGTGATGGCAGTCACACTCGTAGGGGCTGGGTAATCCACAAGCGCATCCTTATACAGGTCCCTTGTCGTAGGACTATCGAGACAGGGCATCGATACTCCGGAGTAGACTAGCGTATGCGCTTCTCATCCCAGCAGGGGAGACGGTCCGTCCCACAGCCGTCAGTACGTCGTACTTGAGATAGTATGCGGGTGCTCGTTAGGTTACGAGTACACAGGACAGGACTCGTCGGGAACTGATTGGTTGGTACTATACCTATCGTCAGTTATCAGTTCCCAGGTGACATGAGTACAGCTTAGTCCGCTGACTTGACACTGTCACTTCGCCTCGAGTGTGTTCCCACTGTACTTTGATTACTACCCTACCAAGGCTCAAAGGAGTCGTGCAAACAGGTAGTAGTTGGGTGCAGTCCCGAAGCACTTGGAGGCAGTGACGGTTAGACAGGATTCGTCTCTCCCGGTATTGGGAGTTGATATCGCGCTGTGTCAAGGAGAGCCATTACACACAGTCGTCCCTGGCCAGGGCAAGCGAGATACACTGGTAGGTTTCCAGTGCTATCTCAGGGTGTTCTGGGCTACACTCCGACACGACTTGTACCGCTATTAGGGGACTGACGTTTACCGCCCCCCTAGGCCCGCCATGCGATATTCTCAGACGAACAGACCGGACTGTACGGAGACTGTCACATTCAGGCTCAGTAGGAGTTCAGATGGGTTTCACCTCATCAGTCTTCTTATCGGCATCTACCTGGGGGCCGTTACGCACAGCTAGTGCCGCTTGCGGTCTGTGGTTAAACCCACTGCCAGCGTAATGTCGAGTCTTTAGAGTCCCACACAGAGAGCTATTCGCCTTTAGGCAAAAGAGTAGAGGTCGCATGGTTTTGCGACAGAGTTCGGTCACATCCGCGCACTTGTGCACGTTTAGTGTCCGGACAGTTATTACTAGCGGGCTTTGTTTAAGCCAGATCCTAGTATACGTTTTGGTATTGGTTTTATCTCGTTTGTATTCGTGTTCCACGGAACACGGATGCAGCTGTGTATGCACAGTTGACAGAGACAGAGGCAGAGGATTCTCATTAGGGTTGTTGACTGTTGACTTTTGCTAAACCCTAATGAGAATTAGAAATATGATTAATAATAATATTAATTAAGTATTATTGTGCCATGGTTTGGTTGAAAGGTTGAATTTGTTGACTTGTTGACTTTGTTGACCGGTTGACTTGGTTGGACTTGTTGACCATCATCATGACAATGGCTATCATTTCATGGCATTGGCCTTTGCTTGCTTGTTTGTTCACAAAATGCATTAAATGCATGAAATGATAAAGCCATTGACATGAACCATCACAAGATGCTTAATTATTGTTATTGTTATGATTATTTTGTGTTATGAGAGCATGGGTGGAAAAAGTGTTGCTCATTCTATCATTTTTGCATTCTCTCTCATGAAAGCTCTCCTCTTCCTCTTTCTCTCCCTCTTCCTCTAGCTCAAGGCAAAAATATCTCATGTGTTGAGAACCATTTGCCTTGGAGATAAAACCCTAAAACACTTCTCTACTCATCCTAAAGTCCAACGTCTAGCAAGCCAAGGATTTTAGTTTCCTCTAGATTGAGGTTGGAGCCAAAGGTAGAAGCTTTCGGGTGGATCCATCTTCGGCGCAAGGAGACGACGAGGTGTGGCCGATCCGACCACCACAAGGAGTCGAAGAGAAGGAGTTCAAGTTTAGGTATAACCCTTAACATAGTAGCTAAACTCTTAGTTTGATTGTTAGATAGTTTGTTTAACAAAGATCCTTTTCTAGAGTCCATGTTACCCCCACCGTAAAAATCGTTTTTCACCATTTCCGCAACCCCAAAAAACCGGGGACGGGTAACGTGGACTTACAATCGATTGGTGTATAGTGTTCATTCGGGTTCCACTAAAATGTACCATGATATGAGAGACGTTTACTGGTGGGACGGGATGAAGAGAGACGTCACAGACTTCGTGTCGAGATGCCTGACTTGTCAGCAAGTCAAGGCCGAGCACCAGAGACCAGCAGGAGAGCTACACTCGTTACCTATTCCGGAGTGGAAATGGGAACAGATTTCTATGGACTTCATTGTGGGTCTACCCAGGACTAGTCGAGGGTATGGCTCCATTTGGGTGATCGTGGACCGATTGACGAAAGCGGCTCACTTCCTGCCGGTGAAGACCACTTTCGGATTTGCTCAGTATGCCCAGATATACATCGACGAGATTGTACGACTGCATGGAGTCCCGATATGTATCGTGTCCGACCGAGGCACCCAGTTTACCAGCCGACTATGGCAGAGGCTTCAGGTGGCTTTGGGCACCCGCTTGAGTTTCAGCACGGCATTTCATCCGCAGACCGACGGCCAGTCAGAGCGGACTATTCTGACTGTCGAGGACATGCTCCGAGCGTGCGTTTTAGACTTTGGTGATAGCTGGGATCATCATTTACCCTAGGTGCAGTTCTCCTACAACAATGGTTTCCAGGATACTATTCAGATGGCACCTTTGGAGGCCTTGTATGGGAGGAGATGTAGATCGCCTGTCTGTTGGACAGAGCTCGGTGAGAGCAGTATTTTGGGGCCACAGATGGTACAGGAGACGACCGAGAAGATACAGCTGATTCAAGATAAGATGAGGACAGCTCAGAGCAGGAAGATATCGTATGCTGACAGACGCTGCCGCAGATTAGAGTTCGCGGTTGGAGATCACGTTTTTCTGAGGGTCTCTCCGATGAAGAGAGAGATGAGGTTTGGACGGAAGGGGAAGCTTAGCCCCAGATTTATAGGTCCCTTCGAGATCCTCGAGCGTATGGGCGCAGTAGCATATCATTTGGCTCTTCCACCCGACTTCCCTGATGTTCACCCCGTATTCCACGTGCCGATGCTTCGCAGATACCTGCATGACCCTTCTCACTTGATTCAGCATCAGACCGTTCAGCTCGAGCGTGATCTTATGTTCACCGAGCAGCCATTCGTGATATTGGACCAGCAGGTGAAGAAACTTCGATCGAAGGTCTTGCCATCTGTGAAGGTGCTTTGGCGCAGCCCAAATGGTGAAGAGATCACTTAGGAGGCCGAGGGCGAGATGCGGAAGATGTTCCCTCATCTCTTTGAAGGTATGCGTAGCTATATATTGTTAAATTTGGGGACGAATTTCCTTAAGGGGGTAAGATTATAACATCTTAGAATGTGATTAGTGGCTAATTATACTTTATTATATGGTTTTTAGTAAAAATTTTACCAAAACGATCTTTAAATATTTTATCAAAATTAATGAATATTTTATTAGAATTTATTTAGGCTTGCACACACTTGTGCATGTAAACTAGGGTCAAATTAGGGTTAAACCATGTTTAACAACCATGGTGAACTAAACTATTTTTATGAAGCTAATTTGAATTTTTATTAAGTGTTTTGGTTATTTGTTTTTTTAAATGGAAAATGAATTAGTTGTGGTTGACTTGGAGAGAGAGAGAGTGTGGGTGTGGGCATGATGGCTTGAGCCATGCTCACATTTAATGAGGTGAGAGAGAGGGGGGTTAACTCTCTCATACCTCTCATTTGTTTGCTTTTTTTTTTCAAACACTCATTTTTCCTCACATCTCTCTCACTCTCACTCTCACACACACCCATACCAGCAGTAGCAGCAGCAGAAGCCTCAGCAGCAACAGCAGCCAGCAATAATAACAACACCAAGTAGCAGCAATAGCAGCCCAAGCAGCAGCAGCAACAGCAACAGGCATCAGCAGCAGCAGTACAGACCCTTCCCTTCTTCTTCTTCTCTTTCTCCTTGCACCTAGGGTCAAGTGAGGTATACTTCTTAGACTTAACTTCTTTGCTTGCTAAACTTTGGTGTTATTTAGCTTCGGTTAGTGTTAAATATGTGTTTTAGTGCTTGAAATGGTGATTAGTGTGGATATTTGGCCAAGTGGTGATTTTGGTGGTTAGCTTAACTTAACTAGGTGCTATTAGGCCCTTTAAACTGAGGTTTAACACTAGATTTCACTAAAATACCATAGGGTTTCTATTTAGTGTCAATAAACGATTTTAATATCAATATTAGCCTTTCTGTGATCTGCTTTTGACCCGGTTGTTTCAGACAAAATCTGTGATAACTGGAGCATGCAAACTAGACCTAGACCACACACACGAAGCACGAGCCCGAGATTCCACACCTGGGCAGCCAATTTAATCATTCTGGCAGTAAATTGCGGCCAGAAGGGGGAGTTAGGTGTTAGGGTTTTGTCTAGGGTAGTCTGCTGTTTGTTCTAGCATTTTGGCATATGCAACTTTTTAAGTTTCCACCCGAGTCAAAATCTGGAGCGATATACCGTTTTTCCAATACATTTAGTTGCGCGACACGTGTGGTACGTGAGTGGGTCTAGTGTTTGCTGCGTGTCGCGACGTGTCGAGATAGTTTCAGATTCATATACACACGTTTCAGCGTATCGGACATACGCGCGTTTAGTTCGCGACGCAAGTTTCTCATTTGGCTTCGATATCACGTTTTTGTAGTTTTTTTCTTATATGGATTTTTTGTGTAAATTCTAGGTACGCAGGCGGGTACGTCGGACGCCGCAAAGAAAGGGAAGCAAATGGTCGGCTACGCTTAGCACGAGACTTGGTAAGTAGATTTAATATCTACGGGGAAATCGCCCGTAAGGCGTTAAGCATCTGGGCGTGATAGGATATTTTAGTCGTATATATTTATATGTACTATTGTAGCATACCATCTTTTATTGCATATACAAATGGTAGTTATATAACACTGCACTGTCACTAACGGTTCAAGCTGCACGAGCACTATTTGTATGTTACACTCAAACCGTTAGTGATTGCCATGACACTCGCACTATACGATTGTTACGAATCATATATCGTAGTGCTTACATTCATTGATATATCCCTACTTGCGCACATGCACACCGTATATTCATAGTAGTGCATACATTCATTGATATATCTCTACTTGCGCACATGCACACTTTATCTTCATATTAGCGCATACATTCATTGATATATCTCTACTTGCGCACATGCACATCGTATATTCATAGTAGTGCATACATTCATTGATATATCCCTACTTGCGCACATGCACACCGTATATTCATCGTAGTGCTTACATTCATTGATATATCCCTACTTGCGCACATGCACACTGCATATTCATATTAGCGCATACATTCATTGATATATCTCTACTTGCGCACATGCACACCGTATATTCATAGTAGTGCATACATTCATTGATATATCCCTACTTGCGCACATGCACACCGTATATTCATAGTAGTGCTTACATTCATTGATATATCCCTACTTGCGCACATGCACACTGTATATTTATATTAGTGCATACATTTATTGATATATCTCTACTTGCGCACATGCACACTGTATATTCATATTGGTGCACACCTACATGGATAGATCCATACTTGCGTATATATCCACTTGCACATCCATATCTATATACATACATATTTCACTTACAAGGATGATACTGGCTTTGATTTCTAGAAATAGGGACCGCATGAGATATTTTCAAAACTGGATCCATTTTTAAAAGAGTGGTTTTCCCTTTTTACTCTTAGTGTCATACGACACATTGCATGGATTTACGCATTGAGTTTTGGATTTCCTATGATTTCTGGATTTGAGAACCGTGGTATTATTTTAAGAAAATATGCACTGTTTTAAAAACCCGGTTTCTCTTGATATGATATTTCAGTGCGTCCACCATGCGTTTTCTCGTTTCTGAGACATATGACATATGAAACCCGATTCGAGGAGGAGGACGATCCGTTTGCGGGTACATGGTGGACCTGGTATGATACCCCGGGCCGAGATAGAGATTTTGTGTGGATGACGATGAGGCCGGCAGAGGGACTACTACCTACCGGTGATTGGTTAGACCTGGCGGTTATCCGGGGGATACTGACCAGAGTTGAGAGATGGATACGGGCCGACCCGTACTGCCGGGGCCGAGGGCCGATTCCGCAGACGGAGCCCGTGGGCCGATCCGGACTGACGGAGCCCGATACATGAGGATTTGCGTGTCGATGCTGGACACGATTATTTCAAGATATTTCGAGTGCCGATGTTGGGCACTCACGATTCTATAAGATTTACAGGATTTGAGGGCCGATTAGAGTGACGGCGCCTGAGTTTTTACTGGGATTTGGGTGCATTGATTAACACCGGTATTTTTCCACGTTGAGATTCCGTGTAGATGATATTTTATCCCATGCTCAGTATTCATTGTTATGCATCTCATCCTGTAGTTGTAGTACCTGATAGAGTACGTTGGCATGATCATTGCATACCCTGCTCATCATATATAGATGTTATTAGATTGCACTTGTTATGCATGATTATTGCGTATCCAGTTCATCAGATAGATATTATCTGTTGGCATATCTTAGAGTAGCGCAGTACGTGCATACTCGCAATTACCTTTATATATTATCTACTATTCACGAGTTGGCAACTTACCCCCGTTGTGCCACAGTGTTTGCAGGTTGCCCCTCAGAGTAATTGCGGCAGGGCTACTTTCTTGTATCTTTTGCTACGGATACCACTGCAGTTGGCGTGTGAGCCCTTTTTCTGATAGGTGGGTTTTTGCGGTATTCGTTTATTTTCCAGTTGTATACACTATTGTATCTAGTATTCTCCATCTACTATTCATGTATTGACTTAGAGACCAGTTGTGAGGACGATGTATATTATTTTGTACTCTCGTGTCGAGCTCGTTGTGAGGTCGACTTTATTTATGCAGTTTTATCTTTCATGATATTTTTCCGCTTATATTGCTCATTTCTTCACTACGGCATCGTATATTATTATTGTGGTGGTTGTTTCCACCGTTGGGCGTGATTGCTCCCATTTGGGGATGATTTATTCTTATTGTATGTCATTTTTACTTATACCTTGTCTTGTACCCGATTTCGGGGCTAGTTTTTACAAATGAGATGCTGCCGAAATTTTTAAGAAAACAACGTAAACTTTAAAGAATTTTTCTAAATTACTCAAGGTTTTCTAAATGTTTTAAACTAATGTTTTCTTTTACTCACTTTTTCAATGGTTTTGATTTCTGGGTTTCGGCTTACTTAGTCACGTTACGCCTGTAGACGTTACGTGGTTAAGTGCCAGTCATGGGCCGAACTTGGGTCGTGACATCAATTTTCAATAAAAAAAAAAAAGCAAACCATAGCTCTCTACATGCCTTGCAATGTTCATGCCATGCCATCCCCTCCACCTCATTTGCAAAAACAAATGATTTTCTAAAAAAGGAAATCATACAAATGAGGTGTCCAATTTTCTAGAAACAATTCCGTATAAATACGTAATACTATCCGGTACAAGTATCGAAATACATATACGCGTATTCGTATAAAAATATGAATAGCCAAGAGAGAAAATGAATAGTGAACAATAATACTAGAATACATATATATAAATACATAAATATAAATTATTAAATCAAAACTCGATTTAATAATCCGGCTTAATCCTAAGCCGCTAGTATTATCAACCGTCTGATTAATGTCTGTGCAGCCTGTACATATATTTAATCGAACACATGTATGTACCAACATACGTCATCTACACCATTTCACCTGAACCGTGAACCTCTGTGTGGGACTCTAAAGACTCGTCAATACGCTGGTAGTGGGTTTAACCACAAGCACGTCAGCGGCACTAGCTGTACGTAACGGTTACCCTGGTATTGATCGAAAAGAAGGCCGACGAGCAAACTCATCCAAGAAACTACTGAGCCTGAAAGTGACAATATCCGTACAGTCCGGTCTATTCGTCTAAGAGTATCTCATATCGAGTCTAGGGGGGTGGAAAAAGTCAGACCCCTAATAACGCGATAATTCATGTCGATATGAAACCCATCACCTCCTGAGAAACTATCGATCCTTGATCGGCAATTCTCATCCAACCCGGCCGAGGATTTCTGGTGATGGCCATCCATGCACAACGCGATATCAACCCCCAATATCGGCAAAGATGAATCCCCGACGATCCGCTCACTGCCTCTATGTGGCTCGGGACTGTACCCAACTAAAACCTATTTGCATGACTCCTTTGAGCCGTGGTAGGGTAGTAATCAAAGCACAGTAGGAACTCACACGAGACAAATGACGATCTCAGGTCGATAGACTAACCTGTACACATGTCACCTGGGAACTGCTATCTGACAATAGGTATAATACCAACTAGCACGTTCTCGGCGAGTCCGTCCAGTGTACTCATAACCCAATGATCACCTGTATACTATCTTAGATGAACAAACTAACACCAATGGCTTGTGAGATCTGGCCACCGTCCCTCGTCAGGGTCTCGATCAGTATACACTAGTCTACACTAGAGTATCGATGCCCAGTCTTAAAACTCCCATGACAGGGACATTTAAAGATTTGCTTATAGACCCCCAGCTCCCACATATATGATCGCCATCATAATGCTGGTAGTCAAGCAAGAATCATATGAGCTTTATCAACATGTAATAGTGATGATAAAGACAAACCAGATAGCATACTATCATCTCGAGTAAGACTGTTCTACCGGTATAGGTCCTCCCTCAATCATCATAATCACCTGCCTGTGACTACGATAATTGCCTTAAGGGCACTATACCCAACAGTTAGATCAGTAGATTCTCGGATGGTCTTGAGCCACATCGGCATGACTTATCATGTTATTAGGGGTTTGACGTTTTCTACCGCCTAGACCCGGCATGTGATCCTATCAAACGAATAGACTGGACTGTACGAAGATTATCACGGATAGGTTCAGTAGGAGTTCGGATGAGTTTGCTCGCCGGCCTTCTTTTCAACAGGTACCTGGATAGCTGTTATGTACAGCTAGTGCCGCTGATGTGCTTGTGGTTAAACCCACTACCAGCGTACTATCGAGTCTTTAGAGTCCTACACAAAGGGTTTCCTTCATTCAGGATAAACAATTTAGAGACCGTATGGTTTTACGTGCAGGGTTTCGATCATATTCGTGTACTAGCTATATGGATTTTGTTCGGACGGATAATACTAGCGGGCCTACGATTAAGCCGCATTCTAGTATTATACTATTGGATTATTTTATCTCTTGGTATTCGTATTTCAGTAGTACGAATACGGGTATGTATATACGGCGGGGGTATTCTGGTAATTTAACTAGAATGCTTGACGCCTCAATTTGTTTTAATCTATTTGTTTAAATAGATAATGAGGTGGAGGGATGAGGTGTATTAAAGTATTGTTGAAGCATGGCTACTTGTTTATATTTATTCATTTATTCTAACTATTCAAGCATGATTGCATTATTTCTATTGGAAATAATATGCTAGATATTATCTAGACTTAGCCATTCTTCACTTGATGCTTGATGTTTCAAAACTTGCTTTTCGCTTTCCTCCTTTGCCCTCTTCTTCTTCCTCAAACCCTAACCCTTTCAAGAGTTGAGAAATCCAGGGTTTATGAGAAAAATTAATCCATTAACACACTCTATATCCACTAAACCATCTAGATTAGCAAACTAGGTGCTTTAGTTACCTCAAGTTTGAGGTTAGAGCTTGAACCATAGACTTGTTAGGTCCACGTTACCTCTCCCGGTACTTTCGGGGTTGCGGAAACGGTAAAACAAAATTTTTTCTAAACTTTGTAACATGGACCGTAAAAGCCGGATCTTTGCTAAACTAAACTAGCATACTTGCAAAGAAGAGTTAACTACTCGGCAAAGTGGTTATACCTCAACTTGAACTCCTTCTCTTCTTGTTGTTCTTCTTCTTTCTTGCTCTTTATAGTAGCTTGAATGGCTTCCCCTCCTTGTCTCCTCTTTGCCGAAGATAGATCCACCTGAGGGCTTCATCCTGGGGCTCCTTTCTCGATCTTGAGAGAACTAAGGTATTCGGCTTGCTAGACCTTCTACCTTAGAGTGAGTAGAGTGTGCTTTGGGGTGTTATATCTTCAAGGAGATGATTCTCAACACATGAGATTTGCTCTCCTTGAACAAGAGGAGGAAGAAGATGAAGTGAAGAGAGAGAAACCAAATGATAGAATGAGCTCTTTTCCTTCTTGCAACCATAACAAAAGGAAAAAGAATTATCTAATTAATAATAATAATTCAAATGAAATAGTTGATGGTTGTATTTGGAATGACCATTATCATCACTTCATTAAATGAATGTAAGCTAGAATCAAGGAGTATCCTTGCAAAGCAATGATGATGGTCAAACATTCAACCATGGTCAACAAGTCAACCATGGTCAACAAGTCAACAAAATCAACCATAACATTATTTCATTTAATTACTATTATTAATTGATATTTCATAAATCCATTAGGGTTTGGAAAAAGACGACTGTCAACTGTGCATACGCACCCATTCCGAAACCCTAATGAAAGACCTCATCCTCCGCCTCAAGCAACTGTGCATACACACCTGCATTCTCGTTCCGAGGAACAAGAATACTGAGAGATAAAAGCAACCCCAAAACATATACCAGTATCTGGCTCAAACCAGAGCCTGCCAGTATTATCCGTCCGGACTCCAAACGTGCACAAGTGCGCGGATGAGAACGAACCCTGCCGCAAAACCATGCGACCTCTACTCAGTTTTGCCCAGAGGCGAATAGCCCTCTGTGTGGGACTCTAAAGACTCGACGCTACGCTGGCAGTGGGTTTAACCACAGACCGCAAGCGGCACTAGCTGTGCGTAACGGTCCCCAGGTAGATGCCGATAAGAAGACTGACGAGGTAAAACCCATCTGAACTCCTACTGAGTCAGAATGTGACAATCTCCGTACAGTCCGGTCTGTTCGTCTGATACATCGCATGGTGGGCCTAGGAGGGCGGTAAACGTCAGTCCCCTAATAGCGGTACAAGTCGTGTCGGAGTGAAGTCCAGAACACCCTGAGATAACACTGGAACCTACCAGTACATCTCGCTTGCCCTGGCCAGGGACTACTTGTGTAATGGCTCTCCTAGACACAGCGCGATGTCAACCCCCAATACCGGGAGAGACGAATCCTGTCTAACCGTCACTGCCTCCAAGTGCTTCGGGACTGCTCCCAACTACTACCTGTTTGCACGACTCAGTAGAGCCGTGGTAGGGTGGCAATCAAAGAACAGTGGGAACACACTCGAGGCGAAGTGACAGTGTCAAGTCAGCGGACTAAGCTGTACTCATGTCACCTGGGAACTGATAACTGACGATAGGTATAATACCAACCATCAGTTCCCGACGAGTCCTGTCCAGTGTACTCGTAACCCAACGAGCACCCGCATACTATCTCAAGTACGACGTACCGACGGCTGTGGGACAGACCGTCTCCCGTGCTGGGATGAGAAGCGCATACGCTAGTCTACTCCGGAGTATCGATGCCCTATCTCGATACTCCCACGACTAGGGACGTGTATAAGGATGTGCTTGTAGATTACCCAGCCCCCACGAGTGTGATCGCCATCACAACACCGGTAATCAAGCAAAGATCCAAAGGGCTCTACTAATGCGTATAGGTGATATAATAAATAAACACACAAGTACACATTAAAGCAGAGACAAACCAAGTAGCATACTACTATATTGAGCAAGATTGTCTGTACAACTGTGAATATCCCAAGCTTCCATCAAGTAATATACATACTAGTATGATACAGTAATGGCCTCTAGGGCATATACACTAACAATCTCCCACTTGCACTAAGGCCATGTACTGGCGTATCGAAGACCTATCATCTCGATCAGCCGCTCGAACTGAGTCTGGGGTAAAGCCTTCGTGAATGGGTCCGCAGTGTTGTCCTTTGTATCCACTCTCCGCACCTCGATCTCCTGTCGATCAATGATCTCCCTGATCAGGTGATACCGCCTTAAGATGTGCCTGGATTTCTGATGGGACCTTGGTTCCTTCGCTATAGCTATAGCCCCATTGTTATCGCAATACAAAGGTATTGGGTCAACAATGGACGGAACCACCTGAAGTTCACTAATGAACTTCTTAATCCAGACCGCCTCTTTTGCGGCATCGCTTGCAGCAATGTATTCAGCCTCCATCGTCGAGTCTGTGACGGTATCCTTCTTGGAACTCCTCCAACATACCGCCCCTCCGTTGAGGGTAAACACAAAACCCGAGACAGACTTGCTGTCATCTTTGTCACTCTGGAAGCTTGAATCGGTAAAGGACTCGACCCTGAGGTCTCCATTACCGTAAACCAGGAACATCTCCTTAGTCCTTCTCAGGTACTTGATAATGTTCTTCACTGCTGTCCAGTGGTCCTCCCCTGGGTCTGACTGATACCGGCTTACCGCGCTCAACGCGTAAGCTACATATGATCTTGTGCATAGCATCGCATACATTATAGATCCTACCGCCGAAGCGTAGGGTATAGTGCTCATGCGAACCCTCTCCTCGTCAGTCTTAGGAGACATCTTCTTGGAGAGGGTAATTCCGTGCAATGCGAGTATGTTACCGCGCTTGGAACCCTCCATACTAAATCTCTTTAGTACGGTCTCTATGTACCTGGACTGCGAAAGTCCCAATAGTCTCTTGGATCTATCTCTATAGATCTTGATCCCCAGAATATACGAGGCATCACCCAGGTCCTTCATGGAGAACCTTTCTGACAAAAATAGCTTGACCGATTGTAGCATAGGAATGTCATTTCCTATTAAAAGAATGTCGTCCACGTACAAGACTAGGAATACGATAGTTCGTCCTACAATCTTCTTATATACACAGGGTTCATCTTCGTTCTTGATGAAATCAAATTCCTTGATTGCCTCATCAAAACAGATGTTCCAGCTCCGCGATGCCTGCTTTAATCCATAAATGGATTTAAGCAACTTGCACAACTTTCCGCTGCTCTCACTGTCTACGAAACCTTCTGGTTGATCCATGTAAATGCACTCTTCCAAACAACCGTTTAGGAAAGCCGTTTTAACATCCATCTGCCAGATTTCATAGTCATGGAAGGCAGCAATGGCAAGTAGAATCCGAATGGATTTGAGCATAGACATCGGAGAAAAAGTTTCATCGTAGTCCAAACCAGGTCTTTGACGAAAACCTTTTGCAACGAGTCTAGCTTTATAGGTTTCCACCTGCCCATCTACACCAAGTTTCCTTTTGTAGATCCATTTGCATCCAACGGTTTTACCCCAGCTGGAGCAATAACCAAGGTCCACACTTTATTGGCGTACATGGACTCCATTTCGGATTGCATTGCTTCCTGCCACTTATCAGAGTCCCTACTGATAATGGCCTGCCTGAAACTGGTAGGGTCATCTTCTTCCAAGATGCAATCCTCTCGATCCCCGTCTATGAGAAAACCGTAGTATCTCTCGGGCGAATGAGAAATCCTACCAGATCTGCGGAGTGGCTGAGGTTCGTCTGGGGTTATAGAATCTAGCGGTTCCTCCAAATTTTCAGTTACATTTTGTGGTCGCTGAATTTCTTCCAGTTCTACCGAACTCCCACTAGTTTCTTTTGCAAGAAACTCCCTTTCTAAGAAGGTAGCGTGGCGAGATACAAATACCTTCTGTTCCTCAGTGTGGTAAAACAGAAATCCTAGTGAGTCTTTAGGATATCCCACAAATTTACAGAGAACTGACCGTGCCTCTAACTTGTCCGGTTTCTGTGTTTTCACATAGGCCGGACAACCCCATATCTTAAATCGCTTAAGATACGGATTTCTTCCACTCCATATTTCATATGGAGTCTTAGGCACTGATTTGGATGGAACATAGTTCAATAGGTACGCCGCTGTCTGAAGCGCATGTCCCCAAAATGAAAGAGGTAACTCAGCACTACTCATCATGGAGCGAACCATATCCAATAGGGTACGATTCCTCCGCTCTGAAACACCGTTGTGCTGTGGTGTATAAGGAGGAGTAAGCTGAGAGAGAATACCATTCTCTTTTAAGTAATCTAGGAATTCCGTGCTTAAGTACTACCCTCCCCTGTCAGACCGGAGGATCTTGATACTTTTGCCAATCTGGTTCTCTACTTCCTTTCTGAATTCCTTGAATTTCTCAAAAGCTTCAGATTTGTGTTTCATCAGATACACATATCCGAACCTAGAGAGATCGTCAGTGAATGTGATGAAGTATGAGAACCCACCCCATGCATGTATAGACATCGGACCACACACATCACTGTGTATGAGTCCCAAGAGCTCTCTTGCTCTTTCTCCATGTCCGGTGAACGGAGATTTGGTCATCTTTCCTTTGACACAAGAC
This sequence comes from Agapanthus africanus, assembly GCA_030015575.1. Taxonomy (NCBI): domain Eukaryota; kingdom Viridiplantae; phylum Streptophyta; class Magnoliopsida; order Asparagales; family Amaryllidaceae; genus Agapanthus; species Agapanthus africanus. Next base: position 206,546,218 of record CM057343.1, read on the forward strand.
TGACAAGTTTCATAAGATGAAAACTCGAACGTATTCAAGAGTCCATCTTTATGCAACTTACTCAGTCTTTTCTCTCCGATATGACCAAGCCTACAATGCCACAAGTAGGATTCATTCGTATCTGAATTCTTCCTCTTGCGTGTGTTTTGTATATTGAGAACTGTATTCTGATTTAGAACGTAGATACCATTACACAGTGTACCCTCTGCAACCAGTACCTTATGAAGGTAAATGTTCATGATATTCTTTTCAAGAACAAAGTTATATCCATCTTTATCGAGTAAAGAAACTGATATGATGTTGCAAACCATGGAGGGTACATAGTAGCAATCGTTCAAAATCATAGTCTTGCCATTTGGCAATACTAGGTGATATTCACCGACGGCTGCCGCATTAACTTGTGCTCCGTTCGCTACTCTGAGCGACATATCACCCGGTGCAACTTTCCTACTTTTTCTCAGTCCCTGCAATAAATTACAGATATGAGATCCTGATCCGGTATCAAGTACCCAGGAGGTAGGGCTGACCGTAAAACAGTTCTCAATTACAAGAACACCTGAAGTAGATGCAAAACCATGCTTCTTCTTCAACTGGATATCCTGGAAATCCATACTTTCCCCTTTCCCATTCTCATACTCATGACTGTTGTCACAAGTTAGAGCTGAACCAACTTTCCCCAGTCCCGAATAAGAATTCGGATCGGTCAAGCGATACATTTTATTATCTTGATTAGGTCGTGAAAAGGTTGCTGCCTGGAGAGAGAGAAAAGAAACACTCAGCGTATGCTCTTGCAAGATTAGATTGGTTTATTAATTTATCTAACCAGGATGTCTCCCACTGTTTACTCAAATTCTTCTTAAAACCCTTTAAAAGAAGAACTAGTCAGGATTTTAATTCACGTCACAATACTTGCTTAACCTTTCAGCCAGGCTAGTGTCGGTACTTCGAGGGAGGTTTTCCAACGCTTTCGCGAAGTTCCTTAATTCAAGAACCTCTTTTCCCTGGGGGCGTAGCCCTGCTAACACCTTTTTAGACACCTACTAGGTTTATAGCATTGATCGTTTAGTGAAATAATCTCCCAAGAGTAATCCAACTCATCAGTGGGATCGGGATCCAACTATCATTGTGTGATGATCTAGATGGAATCCACTCTAGTCACCACACTCCAGAAGGTATGCTGAATCTGCAAGTTTCAGTACTTTTGAAACTCCCGATGTGGTTTTTGCCCCTAGGACCCAAGTGAACTTGACGAATAATCAACAAATCAAAAGGTCCTAGTCAAGTTCAACCCGTCGTTATCCAGGATTGCATTAGACCCGCCCGCATGATCCTTGACGAATAATCAACAAAATCATGCGACCGTCCTAACCAATCGCATCTATCAGTGCAACAGAAAATTATTACTCAGCTACCGTTCACTGTGTCTTGACGAATAATCAACAAACGCAGCACGAATACTAAGTATTAATTATCCGAAACGACGGAGGGCTACGGCTGGGCTTTTGGCGAAAAACCCGTTAACGTAATGAACTTGATATCGTTGAAGGAACCTGGTATTCTTTTGAAAATATAGTGGCGAAAACTTTCGCTAAAGAGGTCACTCCCTGTGAAGGGATCTCGGCTCTTTTCTCGTCGAATGAGGTGCAGGATATTCCAAAATGAATACCTCGATGCAAAGCAAGAATAATCGACTATAGTGAAGTTATTACGCTGACGCAAACTTTTGTCCAAGGGGTCACTCCCGATGAAGGGATCTCGGCCCTTGCCTCGTCGACTGAGGTGCTGGGCATTCACCACCGAATACCGCGATGCAAAACAAAAATGAACGTCCTTGCAATAACAGCTTTTTGAAAAATTGTTCCAACAACGTCTTTTAGGTTTATTTTCTTGCATTAGTTCTTTTAATGCGTCCCATCATTTAAATCCTACCATTGCAGAAAACAACCAAAATATGACGTACGCTTATGCCATTCGCATTCGCCACGGGGTCCCGTCATCACCCGTTAGGTTACTTAACTAACGACAGAGCAGGGGCTGGGCTAGCGCGGCTGTAAAACATAAGCAACGCCTAAATAGTTATAAATATAGCAATGATAGACATTACAGATCACAGATGAATACATTGGATATGCTAGGAATCCGCAATCCGTTCGAGCCTGCAACGAAAAGCGGATTACACGGTCGCGGTGAATAGCCAAAACCCCACCCAAGACCCCTACGGGTGCGGCAAACTACCCGCCATGTACCCGGTAGTTTGTGCACCCCTCCATGGGTCTATCCTAGGAGCAAAAACAGTAAAAAGAATTATACAATGACGGCTACAACCCCGACCCGGTTGTGCGGCCATACAAATAATAATATTACATCAATTTACATATTACAAATGAATGAAAGAAAAACAAAAGCTCATCTCACATCCACCCCGGCTATTCACCCGCGACAGTCTAACACATTCATATACACATTCCAATATCAAACACAGATCACAGAGATGTATAACCCCGACTAATCGACTTATAGCGATTAGCCGACGTTCAATACATGCAAACATCACAGATATAACCAATATAGCCAAAGTGTAGCGAAGTTCGAAAAAAATACGGATTTATAGGACCTTAAAAACAAATTTCTATTCTGGAAAATCTGGGCACATATAATATATCTCAAAAATCCTAAAACCAATACAGAGATACACTGCACCAAAATCGAGGCAGAGAGGAGACAAGACGGCCGCGGATCCGCGGCGACATAGCTTGCTTTCGCCGAGGAAACGCGCTCGTTTGGTCAGATCTCTGGCTCGTTTTTGGTGGTTATCTTTAGAAAACCCTGAGATGATTTTAGGTGCATGACAAATTTTGTTTTGACCAGAAAAAATTTTAACAGAAACTCAGGTTTTCGCAACTTGGTTTTATCGATTTTTCCGTTTCGAACTTCGATACAGTTCACTACCAAGCTAGTTTATGTTTAGTTAGGCTTTGATACCACTGTTAGGTCCACGTTACCTCTCCCGGTACTTTCGGGGTTGCGGAAACGGTAAAACAAAATTTTTTCTAAATTTTGTAACATGGACCGTAAAAGCCGGATCTTTGCTAAACTAAACTAGCATACTTGCAAAGAAGAGTTAACTACTCGGCAAAGTGGTTATACCTCAACTTGAACTCCTTCTCTTCTTGTTGTTCTTCTTCTTTCTTGCTCTTTGTAGTAGCTTGAATGGCTTCCCCTCCTCGTCTCCTCTTTACCGAAGATAGATCCACCTGAGGGCTTCATCCTTGGGCTCCTTTCTCGATCTTGAGAGAACTAAGGTATTCGGCTTGCTAGACCTTCTACCTTAGAGTGAGTAGAGTGTGCTTTGGGGTGTTATATCTTCAAGGAGATGATTCTCAACACATGAGATTTGCTCTCCTTGAACAAGAGGAGGAAGAAGATGAAGTGAAGAGAGAGAAACCAAATGATAGAATGAGCTCTTTTCCTTCTTGCAACCATAACAAAAGGAAAAAGAATTATCTAATTAATAATAATAATTCAAATGAAATAGTTGATGGTTGTATTTGGAATGACCATTATCATCACTTCATTAAATGAATGTAAGCTAGAATCAAGGAGTATCCTTGCAAAGCAATGATGATGGTCAAACATTCAACCATGGTCAACAAGTCAACCATGGTCAACAAGTCAACAAAATCAACCATAACATTATTTCATTTAATTACTATTATTAATTGATATTTCATAAATCCATTAGGGTTTGGAAAAAGACGACTGTCAACTGTGCATACGCACCCGTTCCGAAACCCTAATGAAAGACCTCATCCTCCGCCTCAAGCAACTGTGCATACACACCTGCATTCTCGTTCCGAGGAACAAGAATACTGAGAGATAAAAGCAACCCCAGAACATATACCAGTATCTGGCTCAAACCAGAGCCTGCCAGTATTATCCGTCCGGACTCCAAACGTGCACAAGTGCGCGGATGAGAACGAACCCTGCCGCAAAACCATGCGACCTCTATTCAGTTTTGCCCAGAGGCGAATAGCCCTCTGTGTGGGACTCTAAAGACTCGACGCTACGCTGGCAGTGGGTTTAACCACAGACCGCAAGCGGCACTAGCTGTGCGTAACGGTCCCCAGGTAGATGCCGATAAGAAGACTGACGAGGTAAAACCCATCTGAACTCCTACTGAGTCAGAATGTGACAATCTCCGTACAGTCCGGTCTGTTCGTCTGATACATCGCATGGCGGGCCTAGGGGGCGGTAAACGTCAGTCCCCTAATAGCGGTACAAGTCGTGTCGTCGTGAAGCCCAGAACACCCTGAGATAACACTGGAACCTACCAGTACATCTCGCTTGCCCTGGCCAGGGACTACTTGTGTAATGGCTCTCCTAGACACAGCGCGATGTCAACCCCCAATACCGGAAAAGACGAATCCTGTCTAACCGTCACTGCCTCCAAGTGCTTCGGGACTGCTCCCAACTACTACCTGTTTGCACGACTCAGTAGAGCCGTGGTAGGGTGGCAATAAACGAACAGTGGGAACACACTCGAGGCGAAGTGACAGTGTCAAGTCAGCGGACTAAGCTGTACTCATGTCACCTGGGAACTGATAACTGACGATAGGTATAATACCAACCATCAGTTCCCGACGAGTCCTGTCCAGTGTACTCGTAACCCAACGAGCACCCGCATACTATCTCAAGTACGACGTACCGACGGCTGTGGGACAGACCGTCTCCCGTGCTGGGATGAGAAGCGCATACGCTAGTCTACTCCGGAGTATCGATGCCCTATCTCGATACTCCCACGACTAGGGACGTGTATAAGGATGTGCTTGTAGATTACCCAGCCCCCACGAGTGTGATCGCCATCACAACGCCGGTAATCAAGCAAAGATCCAAAGGGCTCTACTAATGCGTATAGGTGATATAATAAATAAATACACAAGTACACATTTAAGCAGAGACAAACCAAGTAGCATACTACTATATTGAGAAAGATTGTCTGTACAACTGTGAATATCCCAAGCTTCCATCAAGTAATATACATACTAGTATGATACAGTAATGGCCTCTAGGGCATATACACTAACAAGACTCTCGGGTGGATCAACTTCGACACGAGGAGGCCGACGACCAAGCTCGATCCCGATGGACGAGGAGCTCATGAAGTGGATTAAGAAGACCAAAAGGACTTGTGCACATAGGTATAATTACTTTCACGGTAGATTAGAACCCATGCAAGTTTTGTTATCTAGCGCTTACGGTAGATCTTGGGGTTTAGTCGGTATTGCCCGTCTTAAAATTGTTTTTTGAAAATTCGGCCTCTCTACGAACCCAGTAGAGTGTGCGACACCGCTTAACAAAATCTTCTCGAATGTCGATCATCGACTGTATCATAAAGAAGGCATAAAGCTTGATTGTCCTTCTTACATGATTTTTTGATAACTGCTCTCTGATCCGCTGTCAACTTCTCTTCGGTTTGAGGCTCATCATGGCCTCCCGACACAATATCTCATAACTCTTGGGACCTCAATAGTGCTTTCATTTAGATGTACCAATTCTCATAATTCTCCTTCGTAAAGCGATGAATTTTATATGACGCCGCTCCATTCGAATTCGTCTTCATTGGTTTTTAACTGTCGTAGTTCTGATACCACAATGCTAACAGATAATGTTTCAGAATAATATTTTATAGAGAGGAAGATGGATGAGTATGATGATAAACTTTATATTGATATTTGTTTGACACACTTTGCTCTTTACATATAACCCACTTATATGGGTTTTACAACGACTCTTCACATAATCAAGACATTTTATCTTTATATATTGAATTTGATATGATTAATAATAGACTTAAATTGGATTCATGCATGACAACAAGTTTATGCAAATTCCCAATAACTTATTATTATGAAGTTTATCATATTTCCAACAAAGTAAATTAGAGAGAGAAATAAGGTTCCAAGGAATTATTGAAAAAAGAAAGCATCAGTCTGATTCCTTCCATCTAATCCGAGGAATAACAATTGAAATAAAAGGGGCGCGTGGTGGGTGGGGCGGGGGGGGGGGGGGGGTGCATCCAATAAACAACCAATAACGGAGAGGGCGGGGGGGGGGGGGGTCCAAGAGGAGGGGTGGGGATCCCATAAACAATTAATAATGAAGAAAAATAATGCTAATACGAAAGGCATCCTAACACCTCAGATCACGTCCATGGCTTATCATAGACAGGCGAACGTCTTCTATATCTACAAACACATTGATTGGTTCCGAATTTCATCAGTGAAATGATTCATTGAGGAATCAGCGAATGAAGTCCGACCATGTGCCTATCTATCTTCCATTCTCCTAAGTGAAATTAAATAGCAGCATTTCGTTCTCTGTTTAATTCTAGGACGAAATAATTCACTGAAGGGAATTCGAATCCGTCAACTTCACTCGGATCCATACCAACCCATAGAAGAAGACGATGAAGAACAACAGGACGTATCCGAAGAAGAAGAAGAAGAAGAAGGATTGATCTCTATTGAGCCATAGTATATAAGCTCTTCAATCATCTCTTCAATGCATTCATCATCATCCTCCATGCAACAATACATCTCTTCTTTCGCCCTCTTGCCTTCCTCTGTTGAAGCAACACAGCACCTCTCAAGTTTGGCCATCAGGCTGGGCGATAGGACCTGTGGTGGAGGGATTGGACGGTCAGGATCGATCGGGAAGTTGGTCTTCGCGTTCGGACCGCACATCAGACGCGCCGCCTCATCATAGGCTCTGGCTGCTGCCTCCGCACTCTCAAATGTCCCCAGCCAAATCCTAGTCTTCCTATAATATATAAGCAACAATTTAAGGTCAGAAAAATGAAATCGATAGCAATATTCAATGTTCAGATACGATGCAACCGAGACCAAATGCATGCGTGTCATTAAGATTATTGCAGATTGAAGGAAATCATTACAACAAAGGGTGGCGAATTTCGGACACCCAAGAGCCCCAATGCCTTTGCCTTACTCCTCTGTACCTCTGAAGCTTTGGCATGCTGTGCAAGTATAGCAGTTAAGCTAAGGTACTTTGGAGAGCTGGAGGGACCTCCCTTCTCTCCCTTTATTTATATAGAGAAACCCTGAATGCCCCTCTCTGTCATCCCAGGCAAGACATCAAGGGCTCAATGGGACTTCACTGGACCCAAGCTCCTGCCAATTTTAGGCACAACATTCAATGGATCAAAATCTTTATCGGCGCAAAATTGCTTGGGGTCCTATTGTTGTCAGGGTCTGACCCTAGTGTGCTATTAAGAGCGACATCTGTATTAATGAGCAATATCTATCGAGAGACAATCATGTGTATCCAATATAATCCAAGTGGTAACGCCTCACAGAAGAGTTCGATTCTTTGACAGTCAAAATGTATTTTCATCATACTTAGAGTCAGATTTTCGAAACTAGCATAAATTAGGAATGCTTAGTTAGCACCATGTTCTTCTAGAATCTGCATGCTAGCTATTCCAAAATTATTAATTTGTCTCTTAGGGATCTAAAAAGAAAGAGAACAAGAATTCAACAATCTATACAAGTTGAACAATCTCACTTCCACGCATAACTATTTGCTAGACATCATGAAAGCCCATAATCGATTTTGCTAGCTAAGTAATTTTCATTCAATTTGAGCGTGGAAGAAGTTTTGATCATGATAATAACTCTCGCTCATGTTTTCCTGGTCTGCAGATTGTTTATTCTTATCAGAACTTGTCAAAAACCATAGTTCTGATCAGCAGCAGCAGCAGCAGATGTAACACATTTAGACACAATGATTAATGTGCTCGATGCCTGTCCGCAACCATGACAACTTTTGCTCGCGTCTAGGTTCTGGAGGCCCCTCGGATTGGTCGGCAGATAATGGCAATGATGTAAATATCTCTGAATATGATGGACATTTTGTTGAGCCATGTGGTAGCCCTTCAAGATCCCTTGTCTCTCATGTTGTGAGGATGTGGGCTGTGGGCCTCTGTGGGCAGTGACATCACAAGGGGTGTAGTGGGTAGCAGGGGACATGCCAAATGAGGTTATTCCTAGTTTCAGCTTAGGATCCCTCATATGGAGGTGTCTGAGGTTTGTCTACTTAGTTAAAGAAATCATACATAGCCTCATTATCATCACTTTAGTTTATTATATTTAAGTCATTTCTGACTCAAGGATTTGTTGTATAGCTAACTGTATCCAAGGAAACATCCAAACTGACTGAAAAGTTTGGTTGCCTTTTTTATGTGCCATTCTGGTTATTCTTATAGTCCTGGTAAAACTATCAAGTTTACTTCGGAATGCCCTGTCTCGATATGAAGTTGGGATATTTGTAATTTTTTCAAGTGGAAGTAGAAAGATACAAATTGTAGTTTGCAAGCCTCAAACTCCAAAAATGGATTCTACAAAACTTTGATCGGGTTGGAGTTGAGATAACTGTCTTTTGTGCACTTATGTCAACTCTAAAATGGTTGCTTAGTTAGAAAAAATTAGGATTTGAGAGTTTTGTTTTGCTACTATTATGAAACTACAGTTTAGAAAACCTAACTCCATTCCCGAACAAGGCCTAAGGTGTCATTTGCTCATGCATATATCACATCTTTTTTTTTTCTTTTTGAAACCCCTCTTCCTAAAATTGTATAAATTGTTTTCAACTCTGATGGTTTTCAGTTAGGTTTTAACAGAAAAAATAAATAAAAGAAAAGCGTAACAATAACTAAAAATCGAAATCAAATTATGCCTAAAGTTGTACTTCAACCGAAATTGACTGTAGAGTAATAGCTCAATTAGGCTTTTGGATTGAGATGGATGAATGAAAGATCTTCACACTCATTCTCATTTCCCCGTCCTTTTTCTATTGTATCAACTATACACTACTACAAATAAGGGTTGTCCCTACGGATTTACCCGTAGAGGCAAACCACTTCCCCTACGGATTTATCCGTAGGGGCGAAAAATTAACCTGTAGGTGCAAACGCCGTAGGTGCAAGTTGAAGCCCTGAACTTGCCTATACGGGTAAAAACTTGTCCCTACGGATTTCTGTGTAGGTCCATTTGCACCTACGGAGTGGGCCGTAGGGGAAAAAAGTTATTTTATTTACGGGTTTTTAAAATATATTGACTGTACCGACGGATGTATCCGTAGAGCCAAGTACTATCCCCTACGGATACATGTGTAGGTACATATCCATAGGGGCAAAATATCAGAAATCCTGATATTTTGCCCCTACGGATAACTTCGTAGGGGCGTTTGTGTGCCCCTACGGATATATCCGTAGGGGCAATCCCAACCCCCTGATACTGAGATCAGGGGAGAAATATCAGTTAATGCTGATATTTTGCCCCTATGGTTTAAGCCGTAGAGGCAACATGTGTATGTACCTACGGATTAATCCGTAGGTACATATTATCTGTTTTTTTTAAAAAAAGGTCTGCCTGATTTTTTCTCGCCATGTGCACAATAATATATATATCAATCAAATATAAAATTAATCATCACGCAACATACATCGCAGTATTCATAATCACATCTCACGCATATAATATACAAAAGAAACCCAAAAACTGAATATGATATAAATATAATCCAATATCAATATCAATATCGTTTCAAAATGTAGTACAATATGTATCATATAAATAAATACATGTTTCAAAAAATAAGAATCAAAAAGCTACCCTAGCTCTGTCCAGCTCCAACTCTGATAAATGATAGAATCCGGCGCGTCTGCTCCTCGGTCAATAAACCATGCAATTCGGCGCGTACGGGAGTCTAAGCGGCCTGTGGAGCTGGCGATGTGGTCTGCACAGCCGCCGTCGAGGTAGGAGCTTGCGGAGCCGCGGCTGCGGGAGTCTGAACGGACGGTGGAGCTATAGGAACTGTCTGCGGAACCGCAGCCGATGTAGAGGCTTGCGGAGCCGCAGCCGAAGGAGATTGATTATAAAAGAAATAGAGAGAAGAAAATAGAAATTGTAGATAGTAGAATAGCACACTCATTTCAAAAATTGCACTTTGATCTTTATGTCTACCTTTTTTTTATTAAGTACCAATGCATCTCGATTTTATTCGCAAAATATCCTTTTCTTTGCGGCGGCTGGCTGACTCAATTTCATACAACATAATAACCGCGCCGGGCTTGAAGTTGCACATTTCCCTCAACTTTAATCGCCACTAATTTATGATTTCGCAACTTTGTAGTAATCCCGAAACATGATTTATTTTCTGCAAATGCTAGGAAATTTCACTTCTCAAATTTTGCATCTTTACTCTATTTTTCACAACGGTTAATTTGTTATGTTTCACCACTTGGGTATTTGAGGAAATATCTTCTATTTTCTACCATTTTACTGAAATTGCATGTTTTTATTGAAAATAATACAATTGCATAACCTTAAGAAAAACAACCACCCCTTTTTTAATGAATTTGGACGGGTAATTATCCCAAATTTTTTTAAAACAGAAGAAAAACAGTGACCTATATACAAAATGGGTAAATGTCGTGATCAATAAATTTCTTACCATTTTCCGAGACATGTATTTTTGCAGTATCCATACATCCTTTTCCTCTTCTTTGATACCGTATTCTCATTATCTTGGTCTAATCCATCTGAATCTGCAATTAAATTTAATTAAACCAAATAAAATCAAAAATTAAAATCAAGCAGCAACAACAAAATCAATGAAATTTATAGCCTACCAGTGTCTTCAAGATCTCCACATATGAATCCTGGGCCTTCTTCTTTTTCTTCAAAGATCTTTTAGAAGCAGAGAATTTTGTTTTCTGGCAAGTGCTTTGATCAAAAACTTTGAAGCTAAACACCATATTGCCTCTGTATTTGAAAACCAAAAAATGCCCAGTTTGCAGATTATTGGCTACTGTAAATTCATGCCACCCATCTCCACTCATGGAAGCAACTTTGTTCTCGATGTGAAGATCAACATGCCATATTTTGCCATTGTGGCTCACTAGGTTAGCCTTTTCTCTTCTCTTGACCGTCTTGCTAATCTGCTTGGTAAATTTATTCGGAACCGGCTGCGGATCATTAAAAGACATGCATAAGAAAAGAAGCTAAAATACAGATATATAGTATATCGATACATCGAAACTTCAAAGTTGCGATGAAATCCAGAGATATTTATTTCTACACATGTGGTGCACGTGCGAATGCGTCAGGCATCATGGAAAAATATTTGAGAACATGGAAAGTATTATTAGTATAAAGTAATTAAAGCTTTTAAATATCTTGGGTAGATATTTTCTTAATTGATGCAATCATATCATGAGGACTAAATTTAAGCAATTATATATATGCATATGTATTTTTTCTAATTTAATATATTACACACACACACACAGAGAGAGAGAGAGAGAGAACACCAATTTGGTAGAGAAATCAGGTAGCAGGCCCCTGAAGAAATGGAGTCCATAGCATTGCTCATCATCATCATCCATGATCCCTTTGAAGAAATATTATCAAAAGGGAAGAATAAATACTAAAAGCATTGAGAATTATTATATAAATGGGTTGAACGCACGTTTCAACTTCTTGCAAGAATTAACTAGCAGTAACAATGTATAGCAACTTTTATTTTTTTGAATTTCAAACTCGTCAATGAGATCGGATCCTGACTTCTCAACTCCCCCTTATTGATAATTCCAATATGTGGTTTATAGGATGGAAAAAAATAACTAAAGGCAGTAATATCGAATACTACTTTATTAATTACCATTCCGCATACATACAATGCAAGAGATAAGGATGAAACTCACATCATCTCGATACTTTATCAATAAGGGGGAGTTGAGAAGTCAGGATTCGATCTCATTGACGAGTTTGAAATTCAAAAAAATAAAAGTTGCTATACATTGTTACTGCTAGTTAATGCTTGCAAGAAATTGAAACGTGCGTTCAACCCATTTATATAATAATTCTCAATGCTTGTAGTATTTATTCTCTCCTTTTGATAATATTTCTTCAAAGGGATCATGGATGATGATGATGAGCAATACTATGGACTCCATTTCTTCAGGGTCCTGCTACCTGATTTCTCTACCAAACTGGTGTTCTCTGTGTGTGTGTGTGTGTGTAATATATTAGATTAGAAAAATACATATGCATATGTATAATAGCTTAAATTTAGTCATCATGATATGATTGCATCAACTAAAAAATATCTACCCAAGGTGTTTAAAAGCTTTAATTACTTTATACTAATAATACTTTCCATGTTCTCAAATATTTTTCCATGATGCCTGACGCATTCGCACGTGCACCACGTGTGTAGAAATAAATATCTCTGGATTGTCATCGCAACTTTGAAGTTTAGATGTATCGGTATGCTATATATCTGTATTTTAGCTTTCTCTCTTATGCATGTCATTTAATGATTCGCAGCGGTTCCGAATAAATTTACCAAGCAGATTAGCAAGATGGTTAAGAGAAGAGAAAAGGCTAACCTAGTGAGCCACAATGGCAAAATATGGCATGTTGATCTACACATCGAAAACAAAGTTGCTTCCATGAGTGGAGATGGGTGGCATGAATTTACAGTAGCCAATAATCTGCAAACTGGGCATTTTTTGGTTTTCAAATACAAAGGCAATATGGTGTTTAGCTTCAAAGCTTTTGATCAAAGCACTTGCCAGAAAAAAAATCTCTGCTTCTAAAAGATCTTTGAAGAAAAAGAAGAAGGCCCAGGATTCATATGTGGAGATTCTTGAAGACTCTGGTAGGCTATAAATTTCATTGATTTTGTTGTTGTTGTTTGATTTTAATTTTTGATTTTATTTGGTTTAATTAAATTTAATTGTAGATTCAGATGGATTAGACCAAGATAATGAGAATACGACATCGAAGAAGAGGAAAAGGATGTATGGATACTGCAAAAATACATGTCTCGGCAAATGGTAAGTAATTTATTGATCACGACATTTACCCATTTTGTATATAGGTCGCTGTTTTTCTTTTGTTTTAAAAAAAATTGGGATTACTACAAAGTTGCGAAACCATAAATTAGTGGCGATTAAAGTTGAGGGCAATGTGCAACTTCAAGCCCGGCGCAGTTATTATGTTGTATGAAATTGAGCCAGCCAGCCGCCGCACAGAAAAGGATATTTTGCGAATAAAATCGAGACACATTGGTAATTAAAAAAAAAGGTTGACATAAAGATCAAAGTGCAATTTTTGAAATGAGTGTTCTATTCTACTATCTACAATTTCTATTTTCTTCTCTCTATTTCTTTTATAATCAATCTCCATGACTACTAACTCATGCAGAGGCTTCCAGCTGGATTCATAAATTCCAGCGGCTCCATAAAAACAAGGCCACTGTCAATAAATATAGACAAATACGTCATAAAGACAGTAACCAATTAACAAGTTGATTAGCTTCTGGATCAAGAAAATGATAGGAAAAACAATTGACTATGATCTATAATGACAAATCTATTACCATGACTCTCGACTAACAAAGGTGGCTTTTCGTCCTCGGTAGCTTGATAATTGATGGAGGATATAAACTATTGACGACACCGAACGAAAAGTGGACCCTCTTTTCTTCATTAATTCACTCCCTGTGTGTTTTTTTTTTTGAATTAAAGGTCATTGATTTTAGAAAGACCTGATGATATATATGTTGAATATATATAGGGTGATATGCATGATCACAAGAGCTTGGTGGATACAATAAAAAAAGTTGATGTGGTGATCTCTATGCTGGGCTACAAATATCATGAGCAGTTGGTTGATCAAGTTAAAATCATATAGGCTATTAAAGAAGCTGGAAATGTCAAGGTAATCAACAAATATATATTATATTAGGATAAGGAAAACGAGAAATTTGGATTGGATAATTGTAATACTACATATTGTTATTTTTTCACATCTTTCTTGTTTTCTGTTAATTGCACAAAAACCCCTTTTAGTTTATCCCATATAGCAATATCCCCAACCCCACCCCAACCGAACCCTAGCCCCAGCCCCAGCCCCAGCCCCAGCTTAGCCCCAACCCCAACCGAACCCTAGCCCCAGTCCCAGCCCAGCCCAGCCCCAGCCCCAGCCCCAGCCCAGCCCCACCCCAACCGAACCCTAGCCCTAGCCACAACCCAGCCCCAACCCCAACCCCAACCAAACCCTAGCCCCAGCCCTAGCCCAGCCCCAACCCCAACCCCAACCCTAACCGAACCCCACAACCGAACCCTAACCCTAACCGAACCCGATGCCGACGCCGATGCCAAACCCTCACCCCTACCCGAACCTGGCCTGAACCCTAGACTACAACGTCAAAATTAAAAATTATTTGATATTTACTTACAAACCGTGCACGCGGTGGAGGAGACGGTAGAAATTGGTAGTCGACGACGATCGGCGAAGGCGGCGACGAGGCGTGGGAAGTCGACGAAGGTGTGGGAATGACCGACGAAGCTGGCGATGAGGCGCAAGCACGGTGGCGACGAGGCGCGGGAACAGGCGATGAGAGGCGCGCGGGAGTGAGAGAGAGAAATTTTGGGAACGATGAATAATTTTTCTGTGTTTTTTTATTAATAACCTATTTAGATGCCCCTACGGACATAACCGTAGGTCCACGGCTTGCGGCTCCGTAGGGCCAAACAAAAAATTAGAACGTAAGGCACCGTAGGGACAACGATGTGGCCCTACGGTTAAATCCGTAGGGGCAAGAAATATTTGCCCCTACGGATTTCTAAGTCCGTAGGGGCAACCCCATATTGTAGTAGTGTGAGCATCTTATGCAATTAGCAAACATATTCAACCCAACATGCCCAAAGGCTAAAAGTTCAACAAAACAGTCTCTGTTTCCAAGAAAATTTGAGAATGACAAATAAAATTATTAATTAAACTGGGTTTTACCCACATTATTAGTCCAGTTTCCAACACCTTCTCAAACTAGACATATTTTCCTCTTATGATCATCATCAACATTTCAATTATTGAGCTTAATGCTAATTAGAATGGAAATTAACTTAGACCCTGAAATCCAAAACCCCAACCCCAACCCTAACCCTAACCCCAACCCCAACCCCAACAGCAACCCCTTGCCGAACTCCAACCCCAACCGCAACCGCAGCCCGAACCCCAGCCCCAGCCCCAGTCCCAGCCCCAGCCCTAACGCTAACCGCAGCCCGAGCCCGAGCCCCAACCCCAACCACAGCCCTAGCTGCAGCCCGAGCCCTATCCCCAGCCCCAGCCCTAGCCCTAGCCCCAGCCCCAGCCCGCAGCCCTAGCCCCAGCCCCAATCAAGAAGTGCTCAGGGACACACAACCCCAACCCCAACCCTAACCCCAACCGCTACCCCCTGCCGAACCCCAACCCTAACCGCAACAGCAGCCGCCCAACCCTACCCCTAACCCTAACGCTAACCCCAACCGATGCCTACCCAAACCATGAACCATAGACCTAAAACAATCAAAAATTTGTTTAATTGAAGATTTCCTAACCTGTGCAGGCGGTGGCGACGACGAATCGGTGGCGACGACGAATCGGCCGTAGGTTGAAGAAGCAGGCGATGGCGACGACGAACGGAGATGAGGAAGAAGCAGGCGGTGGCGACGACGATTCGGCCGGCGCTGGCGACGACGAGAACGGCGATCGGCGGGAACGAGGGTTTGGGGATTTGGGTTCGCGCGCAACTGATAAGAGAATAAGAAATAATCAGCGTAGGGATCGATCACTTAAATCTCTATTTAGATGCCCCTACGGATATGCCCGTAGGTGCTTGGTTTGCGGCTCCGTAGGGGCAAACAACACTTTAAGATTTAATAATTTTTAAATAAATATGGAAGGACCGTAGGGGCAACCATTTGGCCCTACGGAGTAATCCGTAGGGCCAAACTAAATCTGCCCCTACGGATGTTGTTATTCGTAGAGGCAACACCCTATTTTAGTAGTGATACAAGCTAGTAGTGAGATGTTTATATAGAGTTGTTTTGTTGGAAAATAACAATTTTTAGAGCATATTTGAACAATGTTCAAGATAGATCGACCAAATAAACCGCATAATATCTATTTATTAGAAAAGATTTTGCATTGCTAATTCTAAATTCTATAGGAAACTTGTTACATCTATCTTTTATCTTCTTTTATCTTTCTTCACCAAACTACCTTCTTAATGCCAATTTATTTCTTGCATCACATGGGTCACTCATTGTGTATGTTGAGCTTGAGTTGTCTTCGTAAACATAACGCCTTGTTAGACAAGACAGAGTTATGGTTTTCGAAACCCTAATTTCATGAGATTTTGATACTAAACTGCAAAATAAAAAAAAAATTGCTTGGAAATCAATAAAGAATTTCCAAAACCACGGTTTCAAAATGTTTCGAAGGCTCAAAACCCCATTTTGTAGCCTCCAAAAAGAGTGGAGTTTCGCGCCATCTCTCTTTAGTCTTTCTCTCTCGCAATTAGAAATGAGTTAAGTTAAACGAAACCGAGGTTTCATAAGTAAAGTTACCAAATGATGATGTTCACAACTGGTGTCTCCTCGGATTACGACACGTGGCAGATGAAGTGTCCCGAACTCTACGGGTGTGGAATAAATGAGCCGCATCTGGGACATTCTCTGGGCCCCTTCTCGGTGGACGTACCCGACCTTTCGGGAGACCCCCTGAAGACATTCCACCTTCATCTAGGAGACTACCAACAGCTCGTCTCCGAGATTCCTCAGTCTCTTCGCTCGCCTCCGAGCCATCTCTCGTGCCGAGCTTCCTCGGCCTCCCGCTCGTTTCCGAGCCCCTGATGTGTCGAGCTTCCTCGGCCTCCCCCGATCAACCGAGATTGCAGAGCCCTAGCGCCTCCGCAACGGCTCCGCGTATCTCACCGAAGCGAGATAACCGCCGCCCCACGTCCCGCGTCCCACATTGGCTCGTCCCTCTATTAATGGGCATATCCCGTCATTGTTGAAAGGATCCCGTCATTCATGCACACGTAACATCAGGGGCGTAACTGAAGGCAAAAATTTCACGCCTGCTCGCTCCATGCGACCACTATAAAACCTTTCTCCCAGATGACTCAGGTAAGGCAATTTGAACCCAATAAGCCACTACTCTGCTCAAATTCCTCGGCTAACATGATCGTCGGAGGGTTCTACGGTGGTCACCCACCCCGGGACTTCTTTGCAGGTAGCTCGGCTTCCACCTCAAACTCAACCTATTGAGATCCACACACTCAAGGAGGCAACCTCCGAATCCAATCTCAACCGTCCAACAACGCTTTCGACAGATCGACGGAGGACAGCATTTGAAGGAGATCAATGCCTCCATCAGTTGGCACCGTTTGTGAGAACGAAAGACTTATTTTGTTCCACCAAAAAAGTTGATCTTCCGTCCTCGATCGAATGGCGAGCGACGATCGCAACCATCCAAACACGGGCCGCCATAATGGAGGCGGGAGCGACTTGCCTCCCCCTTCTAATGCCATCCACACCTTGTCCGCCCGGGTAGACCGGCTTACGACACTGGTAGATGCCCTCGTCCGCGTTCAAGCGGCGGGCCCTAACCACCAGAGCGCAGCTCCGCCTCCCCGAGACAACAACGTCTGCCGAAGGACGGATGGGCACACTCAAGCCCTCGATCTACCTCACCCTCGGCACAGCGCCGCTGAGTGCCGGCGGGCTGACTCCGGCCACCTTAACCCACACGCGGCGATTGATTCCATGACCCGTTAGGCGCCAGACAGCTCCACGCCACGGTCCTAGGTAAGACTGGGCCGTCTCCCCAATGCCCGTCGCGCGTTCTCTCCACTTGAGGAGGTGTCGGTCAGCTCGTCTTCTTCCTAGCATGACCGATGCCCCCCCTCTCGCCGGGATCACGCGAACGACAAGTGTAGGGACCACTCGAGAAGGGCCTCGCCTGGGGATCTAAGACACCTGATAGAGCGGAATCAAAGCCGCAATCTGGCACAGACCTGTTCATACCATAATTTTGCATTATTTTATTCCCCATTCTTATTCAGTTTAAAAATAAACAGGTGCTTTTGACCCACGTCTGCTACTTAGTTACAAGTTACAGGTTCTTGAAATAAAAACAGTGAAATTGATGAAAAAGATGATACAAAGTGAGACTACGACCAACAAATGGAAGAATCTTGATCAAGCCTACAGTTGGAGAATAAACGAAGATCAGTTCATTAAGTACAAGGAAGCGCAAGGTTCAAGACTTCGTCACGAACCAACGATAAAAGCCCACAACAATTATTTACTGTGGAAATCTGGAAGAGAACTAGAAGCCAAACTGAGAAACAAAGTGAAGAAAAAAGGAGTAAAATGCCACCAGAACATAACCAGAGAAATTAAGCCCACAAGACCCACATACGGCCGCGGAACTGCGGCCAAACGTGGGCTTTGGCCGCGGATCCACGGCCACGTGTTACCCGTGTCGGTGGAAAATCCATGGAGGCGTGTCGGTGCGTTGACTAGTTCTTTTCGTAGAGGGTATACTTGTAAAAGCAGATATGACGCGACTGTAACCCTAGGATTTCTATGAATCTATAAATAGAACCCTAAAAACATGTTTTAGGTTATGCCTCTTTTTATTCATCTATTCAGATCTGAAAATTCCTGTGTAAATGTTTGGAGAGAGCCATGAATAAAGTAAGTAGTTTTGTTTAATTTCCTAGTTAATTTTTATTCTGCCTTAGTATAGATTTTTCAATCCTTGTCCTAGTTAGATAGTTAGAGATATTTTTCAATTTCCTAATGAGCGAGTAGTCTCCTCGCTTGTTAGGGTTAGATTTGGGAAAGGCTTGAGAGATGAAATCTCTCACCCCTTTCTTGCCCATCACATATAATTATTAGGACTCCATGCATACATACACACACCGTTCCCTACGGCACCTTACCCCTCGAGGTAACAGTGATACCGTAGTATAAACGACCGGTTGTGTATGTTTTCCATGGAGGTTAGGGTAAGAATCTAGAAAGGAAGGACTAGAATCTAGAGGAAGAAACATCGTTTCTTCCCGATGGAACTAATCCCCTTTATTAATTGTTACCATAACACCTAAAGAGATCTAAATTAGGGCATTGAAAGCGGTGAGGAAATCTTCAATTTCCAAACTTAACCAAACCTAACCCTAGAAAGATTCTAGTCTTAATATAAATCATAGTTTTTAGCTATAATCCATTCACACCGTTTGGAATTAACTCGATAGACCAAATTAGGAAATACACAACATCCCTGTGGACCGACCCGTACTCACCGGCTAGCTACCAAGCGATACCGTTCTTGATTGCGGTAACAAATATTTTTGATTCATCTTTTAAAAACGCATAAGCATTAAATCTACCAATCAAATGGCGCCGCTGCCGGGGATGGCGTGTTATTTTCTTTTTGCAATTTCGGGTTAATATAAAATTGAAAAATTATAAAAACTGAAAAAATAAAAAAAAATTATAAAAATTTATCATCTTTTATTTTGTGAAGGGTATTTTTCGTGTGAATTTTGCAGGATCGACATACGAGTTCGGATCTGGAAATCTCCATAGATCAAAACAGAAAACCGAAGATCTGAAAAACAGAGAAAAATCATACCAGAGGAACTGTAGAAGTCTCGGGAACCGAACCTACTTTCCAACCGCGGAAACGCGGCGATAACCTCCTTTCTGCGGCGGAGCCGCTGTCTGCTGACGTCATCAGCAGACCAAAATTCCTCTGTGAGTCTTCTATCTCCTCCTCTGCAAATCCCAATATCTCTTCTGTAAAATCTCCTGCAGGATTCTTTGCGCTAAAAAATCTCCCCCTTCCAATAATTGATCTTGTGCAGGATTCTTTGCGCCGCGCTAAAAATAAATTTTTTTTTTGCAAGTGGTTGTTTACTGTTTTGCATATTTTTAATCGGACTTTAAGGGGCTTGAAACCAATCCAGATTGGGTGGGGATTTCATCACCCTTCCCAGGACCCCAGAAATCACATAAGGCATATTGCATTGACCATCTTTTAATTAAAAAATATTAGACTCAGCCCTAAGGACTTCGCGCTCAATAGGACAGAGGACTAGTTGTAGGCATCGACCGTTGATCCTAACCTGACTTTGTGGTGTCTAGGCAAGTGTGTCTAAGGCAAGTGGTTACTTAATTAGGTTCACTACTTACGTGGTGGAGAGCCTCCCACTTACCTGGCACTTACCTGGCACTTACCTGGCCACAATTGGCGGTGAAGAGGCGGTTTGAGGTCCTACTTCTTGGCCTTTGGAACAGTTAGGAGCTGTTTAGCTGACCTAGGTGACCCTAGATCTAGGGCCGATTGTGCATTTGTGGTTGGTTGAACGTGTGTTTAATCCTTTTATCAAAATCTTTTTGCAGAGAGCACCATATATAAAAAAAGAGAAAAATGAATTTTTTTTATAAAAACATGCAACTTGTCGCTAAAAATCCGTGCACCCCACGACACCACCCACCTTCTTGCCATTGACGTTTTCTTACCCCCACATTCTGTTTTTTTTTCACTTTTTGACTACACTACCTCTTTAGTGTATGTCTGGTTGGACTAGGGACACTAGCGCCCGACTAGTCCGTGTTTCGTTGGTACCGACCGACGAAGCTTTCGACTCCGAAGTCGAAATTCCTTCCACTTCCTTACCTTCACCTTCAAATTCTTCTTCCGAAGGTATGCCGGGATATAATCCTAACAACACCTTACCCACGGGACTGATTCCACCTCCGTTAGGTGCGAATAACCCGCAACACCCGCCTGTCGCCCCAACGAATCGCGCTCCAGGATCTCTTCTACCCTGTCTGCACCGCCTTACCTACTTGTTTTTCACTCCCACAGGCAAATGGGGACAATTTTGAGATCAAACCCTACTTCATCAATATGCTGCCAAAATTTCACGGAATGGAATCTGAAGATGCCTATATCTTCATAAACAAATTCCAAAACGTTTGCGCAATGATGAAAACAACCCAATTATCAGATGATGTTATAAGGCTACGGGTCATTCCTTTCACCTTATGTGACTAAGCCGAGAAGTGGTTATACAGCACAGTATCACATTCAATTAAAAATTGGGACGAGTTTGTTAAAGCTTTTCTTAAAAAGTTTTATCCTCATCACAAGACTGCGAGAATTCACAATGAGATTATACAATTTTTCCAGCTTCCTTCCGAACCATTTTGGAAGTGTTTTGAAAGATTCAAAGACCTACTTGTTCAATGCCCTCACCATGGGATCAAAAATTGGCAACTTTGCCAAACATTATACGAGGGATTGAACCCAGTAACGAAGCAGTTGCTAGAAACCATTTGTCAAGGTCACTTTCTAACCAAATCTAGTGAGGAAGCATGGCAGTTTCTCAAGAATCTTGTTGGACAAACACTTCAGTGGGAAAGCACCAAGACCACCTCATCTTCTTCTGTTGGTCAATCTAGGGCAGGCATACATCAATTAGATTTGTCGATTGCTATGAAGGCCGAGATGGCCGCACTTACAAGAAAGCTAGAAGCAATTGAGACCAAAATCTCATCGCCTTCTCCTGCCCCTGCTTTACCCCCATGAACTGTTTGTGCTTGTTGTTCGGATCCATCACACCTTACCGATGAGTGTCCTTACAATCAAACTATTCAAGGACAAGATCAAGTCAATGCTGCCTTTCAGCAACGACAAAGAAATGATCCATACTCTTCGACTTATAATTCGGGTTGGAGGAGTCGCCTAAATTTTGCTTGGAATCAAAATCAACAATTCTAAGGAAACAACAACTTTCAAAGTCCTCCTCCTCCACAACAACAAGCACCCCAACAAACTCAATACCATCAACCTTTCCAACCACAACCTTATCCAAATCAAATGAACAATTTTGTGCCTAACAACTTTTACCCTCAATACAATTTTGTTCAACCAAATGATGATAAGGTTACCTCTCTAGAAAGAAGTCTAGATGCGTTTCTTAAACAATCTACACAATCCGCAGCAAGGTTGGAGACTTCCATCCAGTCTTTGGTGCACAACAATGCTTTATACGATCAAAGAATCAAATCTATTGAGGCACAAATTGTACAACTAACTGCTGCGTTGAGCGAGAGAGAAAAGGGGAAGCTTCCATCTCAACCACTGCCAAATCCCGGTCACACACACAACGCACATGTCATATATGAATATCAAAATCATAAGGTAAATGCGGTGACCACGTTGAGATCTGGAAGAGAGTTGCAAAATAACGTGGGTATTAGTGATGATACCCCCGCCGGCAGTTCTTCTTCTTCTTCTTCTTCTCCATCCTCTTCTTCTTCACCTTCATCTTCTTCGTTAGAGCCTATTCTTCATTCTTCAAAAGGCTCATCTTCTTCTAATCCAAACGGACCCACTTCTCACTTCACGAACACACCCACACTGGGTTCCGTTCCAACTCCACATTCTAATCCACAGACATTGAACTCAACAGATTTTCAAAATGCTCCATTTCCAAATAGGTTGAGTTCCAATAAACCAACTCCACAAATGGAGAAGATTATGGAGTTATTTAAACAGGTTAGCATAAATATACCTCTCTTGGATGCAATCCAACAAGTCCCTTCTTATGCGAAAATCTTAAAGGGCTTATGCTCCTCGAAGAGAAAGTCACAGACACCCAAGAAAGTGCTAGTAGCTAGTGCCATGAGCAATGCTATTAACCAACGTCAAACCTTACCCCAAAAACGAAAGGACCCTGGCTGTCCTACAATTGCAATAACTATTAGGGATAAGAACATCAATAGAGCACTTTTAGATCTTAGGTCTAGTGTTAACCTGCTTCCCTACTCCGTGTACGAGCAATTAGGGGTTGGAGAGTTGAAACCCACTCGTTGTACTCTCCAAATGGCTGATCGATCAATCACCCATCCTAGGGGTGTGTTAGAGGATGTGTTGATCAAAGTAGGGGATTTCATATTCCCCGTTGATTTTATTGTTATGGACACACAACCTGTTGCTAACCCACGGAACCAAATTCCGGTGATCCTCGGTCGACCATTTTTGGCCACTTCCAACGCCGTAATAAATTGTCGCAATGGCTCTATAACTCTATCCTTCGGGAAGATGTCTAGTGAGTTCAATATTTACAAGATAGGAAGTCTACCCCCCATGCCTAAAGCTAGTACACGAGAAATTTGCTCTATTCACGAAATCACGCAGGAGGACTGCGAGCTTGAACAATTTCTGTTTGATGACAACAGTTTTGACGCCACTAGTGCTTCCCTCCTTGAATCTAACACAGTTGGCACAACCGATATTGATTATGAATGTTTCACCTTTTCGGACGATTTTGACGATTCACCGCCCGAATATGAGTCTTTTGAATTTTTGGATGAGTTAGTTGAACAATCCGATTCGGTTGTTTGCAGTGATTTCGAACCAGTGTTGGAGTCCTTTGAGTTCGAGGTAGATTCCCCAATTTTACCTTTGATTGTTTCGCCTCCGAAACTCGAACTCAAGCCCTTGCCGTCTCACTTTAAATATGCTTACCTAGGTGAGAATGAGACCTTTCCCGTTATCATATCGGCCTCTCTAGCCCTCGAGCAAGAGAAAGTCCTTTTAATAGTCTTACAAGAAAAGCGGCAAGCTTTCGGCTGGACTATGGCGGACATCGAGGAGATTAGTTCTCTCATAATTGAATATCATATGCATATGATGGATGATGCCAAGTCAATAAAGGATCCACAGAAACATCTTGGGGATTGTGTGGATAATCAATCTCCTCCTTTATAAGTTGAACCACCCCTTTTTCTTTTAATAAGCTATGAGAATACCACTATTCCACTGATTTCTGATCATTCACATTCTCGTTTTGATTCATCATCACCTCTTATCTATTCACTTCCACATACATGCAGACACTTTCCATACCACCTCTTATATCTTCCCCAATTCTTTTTGGCTCAGTACAATATGTTCTTCCACCGACCGATACTCTGCACAGATAAATTTTTCAACTGGTTGGTGTTGACGTTTGGTCTTTGCAAAGATTGGCAATGACGTTTAGCATTGTTTCAATGAAGTTTGGGGGGAACTTTTTTGTATATATATTTTTGTTTTTCTTTTAACAATAAAAAATAAAAAAAATATAAATAAATAAACAGAGGAGTACCGACATTCTCGACTCTCTTGGTGTTGCCTGACAGTGAGGACACTGTTAAGTTTAAGTTTGGGGGTGTGCTCGTTAAGCCTTCTTCCTTCGCATTCATGTGTATATTTTTGCATTTGCATACTTATTTTAAAAACCCATAAAAATTTCAAAATTTCAAAATTATAAAAATTAAAGTATTCAATTTTGGCCATAATAGACTTGAGTTTGCCAAATAGGTTAACTAGCTAGTAACAACTAGATCTTAGACTTAGTAAAATTAAAAACCCTAAAAATAACCTTTCTTAAAATTTAACGGTAGAAAGTATATGTCTTTGTAGTTTATGTAGAAATAGGCAAATTTTGAGTTGATTTCTTGGGCTAAGTTAAAACAAGGGGAAATTATTGATATTTTTATTAAAGTATAAGTTTGAAAAATAATTCCTAAGTTTATGTCTAAATTCTGAAAATATATACCCTATAAATTGCACAAACACGAACCTTGAAACTTGGAATAGTAGGAGAGACCTTGAAATGCTCTTGTCTAAATTCCTTAGTACGATGAAAAAATAAAATAAAAATTCAAATGTGAATAAAGAGATAATAAAAAAATGAACACTGGTTATTGTGATTACTTAAGGCCGCATTAATAAAAAAATATTTAGCGAGGGTGCTTCATGTTGGAGATAGTGCCCTCATAGTCAATTATTGGATCACAGGTACGTGATTGCAATGATTGCGGAGGACCTATCCCGGTAGGACAGTCTTACTCGAGATGATAGTATACTATCTGGTTTGCCTTTATCAGTCGTGTACATGTTCAGGTGACTGATTGCATGTTACACTTTGATAGAGCCCTTAGGATCTTGCTTTACTACCAACAGTATGATGGCGATCATATACGTGAGAGTTGGGTAGTTTATATGCATATCCTTAATTGTGGTCCCTAGTCGTGGGAGTTTCGAGACAGGGCATCGATACTCCGGAGTAGACTAGTGTATACAGTCGAGACCCCGATGAGGGGCGGTGGCCGGTCTCACAAGCCACTGGTGTCAGTTGGATCACCTAAGATGTATACAGGTGCTCATTGGGTTATAAGTACACCGGACAGGACTCGCCGGGAATCTGCTAGTTAGTATTATATCTACCGTCAGATAGCAGTTCCCTGGTGACATGTGAACAGGTTAGTTCATCGACCTGAGGTCGTCATTTGTCTCGTGTGGGTTCCCACTGTGCTTTGATTTCTACCCTACCACGGCTCAAAGGAGTCGTGCAAACAGGTAGCTTTTGGGTACAGTCCCGAACCATATGGAGGCACGTGAGCGGATCGGCAGGGGATTCGTCTCTCCCGGTATTGGGGGCGAGATTGTGCTGTGTCTAGGAGAGCCATTACACATAGCCCACGGCCGTGGCAGGAGATTTACTGGTAGGTACTCCAGTAGTATCTCAGGGTGTTATTGGGCTTCACTCCGACACGACTTATACTGCTTCTGGGGGTCTGACGTTACTAGCCCCCTAGGCGGATATGCGTTACTCATTGACGAACGGACCGGACTGTATATACATTGTCACTGTTAGGCTCAGTAGGGTTTCTGGATGTGTTATCTCATCGGCCACCCTTGAGTTTGCTCATCAGTCTCCCTTGAGGTCAGTCCGTGGGCAGCCGTTACGCATAGCTAGTGCAGCTGACGGTTTGTGGTTAAACCCACTGCCAGGGTACTGACGAGTCATTAGAGTCCCCCACAGACAGTCTCCCAAGTTCGGGCGAAACGTTGTAGAGGCCGTATGGTTTTATGGCAGGGTTCGGAAAATGCACGTGCGTTTACGCACGTGTTATTTTTCGGGCAGATGATACTGGTAGGCTTTGGTTTAAGCCGGATCCGAGTATTATATTGAGTAGGTATAATATCTTTGTCTCAGTTGCATTTATATTCGGTCGTAATACAAGTGCGGGTATATTTATACAAATACGGGGTTATCCTGAAAGTCGTTTCAGGATCACTTTTGGAAGTTGCCAGTTTCCAGTTTTCTATCAGCCGTCTTTTAACATTTGGTTAAAGGCGGATTTATCTTTTCTTGGATGAGAGTGAGTCGTGCTTCTAGAAGGTTCTAGAAGGTTCTAGAATTTGTGACAAGGCTAAGTGACTCATGCTTTGATTTCATTACATTCTTGTTTTGCTTAAGATCTTTATGCTAGATATTATTTTGTGTTCACATTATGATATTTACTTAAGGTTACTCTCTTTCTCCTACGGTCACCTCCTCCTCTTCTATAAGAATGGCCGGCCCTCTCTCTCCTCCCCACTCTCTCACTCACTTGATAGTTTTTCATGGTTGTAAAAAGATATGATAGTATTTGGGGTGCATGGAATTTTACAGTTCATTTCATTCCATCACCCAATTCCCTCGGCAACTTCATTAACCGTCCGTCCACAGTTTTGGACGGAACGAGACAAAGTCATCTATTCATTCTCTACATCAATCTTGGTCGTCTCTTTTAGCAAACTTGACGATCGAGTTGCCTCAAGTCAGAGGCGGGAGCCCGTTTAAAGAATCAGTGATGTGGTGCCACCTCGATGAGGATATCGGAGTTCGACGAGATCGGAGCAGCCGCAACGGAGCGTGGGATGATGGTTAAAGAACGAAGGACTCGGATCGTTCGGTATAACCTTTCTACACTCTTTACAGTTTGTTAGTTTAGCAATAATGGCAGATCCGGGTTAAAGTATACGATAGCGCCAGTTTAAAAGTTTTTGTTCCGCATTTGGCGTCTGTAGACGGCCGGGGCGCTAGCGTAGACTTACAGTGGTATCAGAGCCTAACCATTTTGCTATACTAACTTGTGCTAACGCGTTCAAAACGTCGATCGAACCGAAAATCAAAAAACACAATTTTCTAGCCCGACAGTTTCTGTTGTTTTTAAACGGTGTCCTAAAAATATTTTGACCATCTCAGAAAACTGTGCAGGAAATTATAAGAACTACGACGAAATTTGGGCACGTGTCTCCACCAAAGAGCCGCGGAAACGCGGCCAAACCCATGGTTTGGCCGCGCATCCGCGGCCACGTGGTGAGCTCGTGCTCCCAAATTTTGTCAGTGGGTTCTCCTCTGGATTTTGTGATTTTTGGTATATATCATTTTGGCCCAGGTTTTGTTACTGTTCACCAGTAAGTCGTGGGGCCTACTTTTTGATATTTGGTCGATCGAAATTTAAACACGTTAGTTTACAGTGCTTACATTATATCTCCGACCGGGAATGTCATCTGATCGGTAAACCGCGTCTGATTGCTATTGTTCTTTTAGACGGGTTTGCGAACGTGACATTCGCGTTGATGTTCTGTGTTGTGCTGTGATGTTCCGGATTTGTCGTGGTGGATAGCAGTGTGCAATGGTAGTACTGTATGTGTTTATTTGTACATTTGATATTGCGGGGCGAGCGTCCAACTTGTGGACAGCCGTCACTGCCTGTTGTATAATATTCTTTTGGGGCACGACCAGGTTGCGGTCGATGTACCTGTTGTACTATTTTTCATTACTGTATTAGGTTTTACCCCGCGACGGAGTGCACGGATAGCCGGGTTCTGGAGGGCAACGGGTCCGCATCTCATGGCTTTGAGAGGCAGAGGGTCCCCACTCTAAAATTGGCAGACTATTCGCCGCACTCGTAGGGGGTACAGGTTAACCCAAGGAGGGGTGCTCAATTTACCGGATTCCGTGAAGTGCCGGGTATTCTATTCACTATGCTGTGGGGACTGCCTCGCTTCAAGTTTTTGGCGGGTAACTTGCCGCACCCGTAGGGGTCTAGGTTTCATTGCACAGGCTATCCACACGACAGGGGAACGTCGGGTTTCAGCAGCGGCTCTGTGAAACCCGGGGATCCCAGATTATCTGTATTATTCTGTGATGCTTATTACTTTTCTGTAATGTTGCATATTATCACGCCTGGAGCGATTTTGTATATTGGTTTATATACTATTAGATGTTGTATATGTTTTACACCCGCGCTAGTCCAGTCCCCGCTCTGTCGTTAGTTAAGTAACCTAACGGGTGATGACGGGACCCAGTGACGAATGCGGATGGCATATACGTACATTTTATTTTCGTTCTTTTCTGGTGTGATTGATTGATGGGACTGCATTGATTCTGATCAATGCAAAGTTAAACAAACCTGTTTTAGTTGTTGGAACAAATTTAAAAAGTGTTATTGCAAAGACGTTTACTTTTGTTTTGCATAGCGGTATTCAGTGGAATATCCTGCACCTCATTCGACGGGGCAATGGCCGATATCCCTTCACCGGGACTGACCCCTTGGGCAGAAGTTTGCGTCAGGGTAATAACTTCACTATAGTCGATTACAAGTTGCTTTGCATAGCGGTATTCAGTGGAATATCCTGCACCTCATTCCACGAGGAAAGAGCCGAGATCCCTTCACCGGGAATGACCTCTTTAGCAAAAGGTTTTCGCCACAATATTTTAAAAAGCTATCAGGTTCCTTCAGCGATATCAAGTTCACTACGCTAAAGGTTTTTCGCCAAAAACCAGCCGTAGCCCTCCGCCACTTCTTTTGAGTATTCAGTGGTATTCAAGCTATGTATTTTAGCCAAAGTTAAGGCATAGTGTTTGGTAGCTGCTGGGTATTCAAATTGTTGCATAGATAGATGAGTTAGTTTGGGACAGTCGGTCTGCCGATTGGCCAAAGTCAGGGGCATGTGCGGGTGGGTTCAAATTGATAAGATAGTGATGGGTAGAACTTGGCATGTGACTTATGACATTTTGACCAAAGTCAAGGTCATAAGAGCATGGGGCAAAAATCAGATCGGGAGTTTCTAAAGAAACTGAAACTTGCCAAGTATGCGCATACCTTCTGGAGTATGAGTAACGTGGATGCATTCCATCACGTTATCATGCGATGAGAGTTGGATCCCGATTCCCACTGATGAGTTGGTTTACTCTTCGGGTGATCCCGATTGATTCTTCTTTAGGTTTGGAGGAGAATTTGACAGGACAGTAGGAGGTTTCCGGATTAGATAAAGTTATGACCATTCTGATCTAGGTTAGAGTGCACGCAGAGTGTTTCTTTTCTCTCTCTCTCTTTGGCAGCGACCTTTGACCGACCCTAGACTTTGACTCAGTGACCAGGTTGACCGAACCTTCTTAAAATACTGGCTTTTGGATTGTCTATGTTGCATAAGTCATTGTCACTCCTTCTTTTACCCTTTGCATTTCTCAGAACACCCGTTTTACTACGGATATCCACTTCCATTGGATAGATCCATCGTATGGTTATATACGAACTCGAAGGGACTTCTTCGAGGATGGATCCAGGTTCAGGAGAAATAGAATTGGTTTATTCAGTTGGCTTTTATTATCACCTTCTCTCAGGTTGCGAGGGCTCCTTGGTTTAGGAGAGTACACCTATTACGCTTATTGGATAGTCTTATTCCAAACCATAGGCAGGTGCCGAAAGGTAGGGAATGAAGAAAACCAATTAGCCTAAGTAGGGTGTGCAGAAGGTAATATGTAAAGACAAAATAAAGGGATTAGAAAGAGGGCAAAGTAAATTGCGACTGATATCATTCACGACCAAAACCGCGTACTTCATCGCCACTCCTATTTCACCTTTAAAGGAATAAGGTATTATTCAGTTGTCTTTTATCATCACCTTCTCTCGAGATGCGAGTACTCCTTGGTTTAGGAGGGTACACCTATTATGCTTACTGGATAGTCTTCTTCCAAACCATAGGCTGGTGCCGAACGGTAGGGAAGGAAGAAAACCATTTAGCCTAACGACGGTGTACAGAAGGTAACGACTAAAGACAAATAAAGGGATTTGGAAAGATGGCAATAAAATATACGGTTAAAGTCATGAATTGGATTATGGAAGAGGCATTGCTATGAATACCAGGATACCCCTACGAAACATTTTTATGTTTCAGTGCATTGTTAAAGAAAAACTGTTTTCCCGATTAGACACTTACTCCAAGGGTATGTATTTACCAGGTTTCATTCTCATATCTGTATGGTTTTACAGATGATGAGTGGGAGTAAGATATTGGGAATTAGGTGATCATCCTCATTATATCGGAATTCGTTGTAATTGGTGATATTTGAGGAAATCGCCAGGGTACAGTTTTCAACCTACGACGCACAGGTTTTGAGTTGTTTAAACTCAGCGGATTTATACAGAGTATTGTATGTTGTCCAGTGTCCATCAGGACAAAGGGGTAGGTCCTCGTACTATGTTCTGTTTACTTATAACTTCTCTAGTATTTAGACAAGTGTTTCGTAGAAATACAAGGTCTAAGTTTTGAGAAGTTGTGGGTATAAGAATAAAGTAGAGAACCAGGTATCACAAGTATCGGGATTCTTCAAAGAGATCGAAGATGTAGATTCTTGTGGTTGGTATTCAGATGATAGTGATGGTTTTGAGAAACGTATTTCTCTTTCAGGTTACTCATAATTGGATAGATTCCTAAGTTGAGTAATGCTGATTAGCCTCTTTCCATTAAGTTGATATGCACTGGAGACAGCTGCATGATTTGAATATGGTTCCAATTAAATAAGTGCCAAAGTTTCTGTATTGGATATAGAATGGATCGTACCTTAAAAGAAATTAAGGTACGGGGAGTTGTCCAGCTTATGCTTAAAACCAGACTCTGGATAACTCAGGGCACGTTTCTGTAGTGGCTGTTTTGTGGGTTGACCCTGGCTATGTCGAGGGTTGATATTCTACCATTTGGAAGATCAATAGTGATATTGTTCTTAACTCGCCACAGTTTTAGTAAAATGGATCTTTTTCAGAAAACAGTAGTGGGAGTATGGTAGAACTGGAAGTGATTCCAGAACCGCGAACGATTACGGAAAATTTAATAGGACCTATATATTCAATCAGGTTTGACATTCCAATAGCCACTCCGCAGGTGGGTAACCTCAGACACCCGAGAGGTACTTCGGTATCCTCAAGGACGGTGATAGGGAGGTTCTTATCTACCCAGACTTGACACTACTGTTGTTCCAGACTATGAGACCAGGCAGGAGGATAAGTATAGCGTCGTTCTAAACTGGCTTTAGAAGTGTACGTGTATATTATTCTGCCAGAGGGTTGTCATATTCAGTGGGAGCAGCGGAAGTAAGTGGGCAAGTAGCTTATGTCTATTTATAGACTAGAGCAGTTATAGCGGAGATAGATCATCTAATTTTGATGTGAAAGTCATAGGTTTGACTTCATCAGAATAGGGGATGGATCTGTTAAGAAGGTAGTAGGGTGTGATGTCATGGTATTTGGATGACATACACAGAGTAGGAAGTAAAATTCCTATACTACGATCGGTTGTACTCTGTTCGTCACACAGTTGTTTCTCCAGACAGGACATGGATAAAATATTAGACATTCTGGTTTCTGGATCTATGGTTTTAGATCTAGATTTGGGTGGTTTCCCAATGTGGGTACTTTGACAGATATTCTAATGGTTTTTAGAATAGTTGACTCCTAGCATGGTAGTGTACCTGCAGGTGATGGAGTCACCCTCTCTAAAGGTGTCGTATAGACTAAAGGGGAGAGGGATGTGCATGATTGGCAGATCACTT
This sequence comes from Agapanthus africanus, assembly GCA_030015575.1. Lineage (NCBI taxonomy): Eukaryota > Viridiplantae > Streptophyta > Magnoliopsida > Asparagales > Amaryllidaceae > Agapanthus > Agapanthus africanus. The sequence continues at coordinate 206,577,862 of CM057343.1, forward strand.
GCTTAGGCAATTGAGTCAATCATGAGATGTCAAGTACCGCACCAAATGTTGTTTTTGCACTAGATGCAATAAGTTTGTATTAATCCAATCCTGGAGAAACATAAGGAAGCAGTTTTAGAACATTAGTACATGTTCTACGGATTTGATAACGGCAGCCTCTTTCGGGAGACGGTTATCATTCCAGGCTTCAAAGGTGACATGGATGACAGAGTGATTGTCAGAGTTTTAGTTTTCCCTCTGACGAGGGACAGTATTATGGACAGGTGGTTCCAGAGGATACTGTGGGTGGCATGGTGCCGGATACTGATTAGGTTCAGTGATCCATACAGTCTAAGAAGTTTGGATATGGAGTTCATTTATGAACTAAGCTCCCATCAGATATCCAGACATATTCTAAGACAGGTACTACTCAATTCGGGAGATGGCTTTCTCCGCGAACTTGAGATTAAGAGAGATAAAGAAAGATACTTCTAGGCGGATCCACTCACTGAGGCTATTTCTCGAACACAATAGTTTTACAAACGGGCTTTGTGAAACTGATTAGTAGAGGAGTTGGATGTTCGGTTTCACACGGGCTGTGAGTAGTCGACGTTGCAATAATTAGCCTTGAGTACAAGTGGGAGATTGTTGGAGATAGTGCCCTCATAGTCAATTATTGGATCACAGGTACGTGATTGCAATGATTGCGGAGGACCTATCCCGGTAGGACAGTCTTACTCGAGATGATAGTATACTATCTGGTTTGCCTTTATCAGTCGTGTACATGTTCAGGTGACTGATTGCATGTTACACTTTGATAGAGCCCTTAGGATCTTGCTTTACTACCAACAGTATGATGGCGATCATATACGTGAGAGTTGGGTAGTTTATATGCATATCCTTAATTGTGGTCCCTAGTCGTGGGAGTTTCGAGACAGGGCATCGATACTCCGGAGTAGACTAGTGTATACAGTCGAGACCCCGACGAGGGGCGGTGGCCGGTCTCACAAGCCACTGGTGTCAGTTGGATCACCTAAGATGTATACAGGTGCTCATTGGGTTATGAGTACACCGGACAGGACTCGCCGGGAATCTGCTAGTTAGTATTATATCTACCGTCAGATAGCAGTTCCCTGGTGACATGTGAACAGGTTAGTTCATCGACCTGAGGTCGTCATTTGTCTCGTGTGGGTTCCCACTGTGCTTTGATTTCTACCCTACCACGGCTCAAAGGAGTCGTGCAAACAGGTAGCTTTTGGGTACAGTCCCGAACCATATGGAGGCACGTGAGTGGATCGGCAGGGGATTCATCTCTCCCGGTATTGGGGGCGAGATCGTGCTGTGTCTAGGAGAGCCATTATACATAGCCCACGGCCGTGGCAGGAGATTTACTGGTAGGTACTCCAGTAGTATCTCAGGGTGTTATTGGGCTTCACTCCGACACGACTTATACTGCTTCTGGGGGTCTGACGTTACTAGCCCCCTAGGCGGATATGCGATACTCATTGACGAACGGACCGGACTGTATATACATTGTCACTGTTAGGCTCAGTAAGGTTTCTGGATGTGTTAGCTCATCGGCCACCCTTGAGTTTGCTCATCAGTCTCCCTTGAGGTCAGTCCGTGGGCAGCCGTTACGCATAGCTAGTGCAGCTGACGGTTTGTGGTTAAACCCACTGCCAGGGTACTGACGAGTCATTAGAGTCCCCCACAGACAGTCTCCCAAGTTCGGGCGAAACGTTGTAGAGGCCGTATGGTTTTATGGCAGGGTTCGGAAAATGCACGTGCGTTTACGCACGTGTTATTTTTCGGGCAGATGATACTGGTCGGCTTTGGTTTAAGCCGGATCCGAGTATTATATTGAGTAGGTATAATATCTTTGTCTCAGTTGCATTTGTATTCGGTCGTAATACAAGTGCGGGTATATTTATACAAATACGGGGTTATCCTGAAAGTCGTTTCAGGATCACTTTTGGAAGTTGCCAGTTTCCAGTTTTCTATCAGCCGCCTTTTAACATTTAGTTAAAGGTGGATTTATCTTTTCTTGGATGAGAGTGAGTCGTGCTTCTAGAAGGTTCTAGAAGGTTCTAGAATTTGTGACAAGGCTAAGTGACTCATACTTTGATTTCATTACATTCTTGTTTTGCTTAAGATCTTTATGTTAGATATTATTTTGTGTTCACATTATGATATTTACTTAAGGTTACTCTCTTTCTCCTACGGTCACCTCCTCCTCTTCTATAAGAATGGCCGGCCCTCTCTCTCCTCCCCACTCTCTCACTCACTTGATAGTTTTTCATGGTTGTAAAAAGATATGATAGTATTTGGGGTGCATGGAATTTTACAGTTCATTTCATTCCATCATTCAATTCCCTCGGCAACTTCATTAACCGTCCGTCCACAGTTTTGGACGGAACGAGACAAAGTCATCTACTCATTCTCTACATCAATCTTGGTCGTCTCTTTTAGCAAACTTGACGATCGAGTTGCCTCAAGTCAGAGGCGGGAGCCCGTTTAAAGAATCAGTGATGTGGTGCCACCTCGATGAGGATATCGGAGTTCGACGAGATCGGAGCAGCCGCAACGGAGCGTGGGATGATGGTTAAAGAACGAAGGACTCGGATCGTTCGGTATAAACTTTCTACACTCTTTATAGTTTGTTAGTTTAGCAATAATGGCAGATCCGGGTTAAAGCATACGATAGCGCCAGTTTAAAAGTTTTTGTTCCGCATTTGGCGTCTGTAGACGGCCGGGGCGCTAGCGTAGACTTACACTTCATCACCTAGTGCCTTAGACCAACTGGTTTGGGAGTCACTGCTATAAGCCTTAGTTATTACAAGACTAGGAATTACGCTCTAATGTGCGAATACATTTTGTAATCGGTTGTTAGTACCTCAAGAAGTATTAACGGTCGCATGAAGGATGTGTGAGCAATTTCATCTAAAATTCACAAACTAAAAGTGTTTTGGACGACGGACAAGAGTATGATGGCTTGATTTGAATTTCCAAGTGTAGGGGTGATATATACACACACATAGGGGTATGTGATTGGGGTTTAGATAAGAGATAGGAATGAAGAATAGGACTTATATTTTTAATAGAGATGATAAAAATTCCTAAGTTGAGATAGAACCCTAGAAGGAAAACTTGAAAGATGTTAAAAGCTAAGTAAGTCTACAGAACATATATAATCTTAAGTTAAATAATAAGGAAGCGTGAAGAATACGGGTGGATAATTTCTGAGTCGAAGATAATAGAGTTCTTGTTAGAAAACCTAATTGGAGAATAAAAGTCAATGGGCCTAATTGATAGGATTTTGTGGGTAGTATCCGCTGAAAACCATCAGGAGACAACACTCCTTCTACTAGGGACACCTAGAGGTTTGACAGCTTGTTGCACGAGCTCAGTGCAATCGCGATTTCCTGCGAAAGTGAGGTTAGGATTTTGTTGAGAATAAAACTAGGTTTGCTCGAGGACGAGCAAAAGATAAGTTTGGGGGTATTTGTTCATACCATAATTTTGCATTATTTTATTCTCCATTCTAATTCAGTTTACAAATAAACAGGTGCTTTTGACGCATGTCTGCTACTTAGTTACAGGTTACAGGTTCTTGGAATAAAAACAGTGAAATTGATGAAAAAGATGATACAAAGTGAGACTACGACCAACAAATGGAAGAATCTTGATCAAGCCTACAGTTGGAGAATAAACGAAGATCAGTTCACAAAGTACAAGGCAGTGCAAGGTTCAAGACTTCATCACAAAGCAACGGTAAAAGTCCACTACAATTATTCACTATGGAAATCTGGAAGAGAACTAGAAGCCAAACAGAGGAACAAAGTGAAGAAAAAAGGAGTAAAATGCCACCAGAACATAACCAGAGAAATTGAGCCCACAAGACCCACATACGGCCGCGGAACCGCGGCCAAACGTAGGCTTTGGCCGTGGATCCGCGGCCACGTGTTACCCGTGTCGGTGGAAAATCCGTGGAGGCGCGTCGGTGCGTTGACTAGTTCTTTTCTTAGGGGGTATACTTATAAAAGCAGATATGACGCGACTGTAACCATAGGGTTTCTATGAATCTATAAATAGAACCCTAAAAACCTGTTTTAGGTTATGCCTCTTTTTATTCATCTATTCAGATCTGAAAATTCCTGTGTAAATGTTTGGAGAGAGCCATCAATAAAGTAAGTAGTTTTGTTTAATTGCCTAGTTAATTTTTATTCTGCCTTAGTATAGATTTTTAATTCCTTTCCCTAGTTAGATAGTTAGAGATGTTTTTCAATTCCCTAATGAGCGAGTATTCTCCTAGCTTGTTAGGGTTAGATTTATGAAAGGCTTGAGAGATGAAATCTCTCACCCCTTTCTTGCCCATCACATATAATTATTAGGACTCCATGCATACATACAAACACCGTTCCCTACGGCACCTTACCCCTCGATGTAACGGTGATACCGTAGTATAAACGACCGGTTGTGTATGTTTTCCATGGAGCTTAGGGTAAGAATCTAGAAAGGAAGGACTAGAACCTAGAGGAAGAAATATCGTTTCTTCCCGATGGAACTTATCCCCTTTATTAATTGTTACCATAACACCTAAAGAGATCTAAATTAGGACATTGAAAGCAGTGAGGAAATCTTCAATTTCCAAACTTAACCAAACCTAACCCTAGCAAGATTCTAGTCTTAATATAAATCTTGGTTTTTAGCGATAATCCATTCACACAGTTTGGAATTAACTCGTTAGACCAAATTAGGAAATACACAACATCCCTGTGGACCGACCCATACTCACCGGCTAGCTACCAAGTGACGCCGTTCTTGATTACGGTTACAAATATTTTTGATTCATCTTTTAAAAACACATAAGCATTAAATTTACCTATCAAGACCCGGAGCGGGGATAGCCACCACTCCGACTGTGCGGAATCCTCTGGTTACCATTACCGACTTGAGGCCCTCGAAAAGAAGATCGAGGGCAAACGGCTAAACGGCCAAGCATCCGTCGATGGGGCTAGGTATTCCTCGGATTCTCTTACGAAGCCCTTCACCGAGGAATTGTTGGCCGAACGTGTCTCATCCAAGAACAAGCCGCCCAAGGTGGCGCTCTTTGACGGGAGTCCGACCCAAAAGATCACTTGGACGCATTTACAGCGGGCATGAGCTTCTAAGATAACTCGGACGCAGCCCAATGCTGTACTTTTCCCACCACCCTAATCCGGGAAGGTCTGGACTAGTTCTGGGGGCAGGCGTCCCGCTTCATCTCGACCTTTGATGAGCTGGCCACCCAATTCCTCGGTCACTTCGTCGGGAATCGAGGTCAGAAGAGAACGGTCAACTGTCTGTTCACCATCAAGAGCAGAGACAAAGAATCCTTCAAAAGAGATGTCACCCACTTTTAGAACGCGCTCCTCGAGGTCCCCGAACACCGCGATGAAACAGTCATCACCACGCTGAGGTCGGATCTTAGGCACAAAGAGTGGCTCCGCTCTTTTGCACTAGCGCAACCTAAGACCATGCCCGAGATAAAAGCCTGGACCGAGCGGGAAATCCAACTCGAGTCCGAGGTGAACTCGAATCTGCCAAGAGGCAACCAAAACGACCAAAAGAAGCGGGGCAGAGAAGAGAAAAAGAGAGTCGACTGATCAAAACCTTACTCCGCGAAGTTCTAGGAGTACATTCCTCTTAACATCTCACAGACCGAACTGCTAGAGGAGGCAAAGGGCGAGAGGTTCTTCATGCTCCCACTGGCTACCCGAAGCACGGTCATGCGGCTTCGAGGCCCGTATTGTGCCTATCACCGGACGCAAGGACATCCGATCGAGGATTGCAAACAGCTGTGCGATTACATCGAGGAGCTGATCCGCTCAGGTCACTTGGCAAAGTACCTGCGAGATAAACGTCAAGCCGATCAAATTAAAGATGGAGAGATGACGATCGGACAAATCATGGTCATCGCCGACTGACCTAAATCCGAGCAATAAGGACACCTACCAAAATTTATATTCAATACAGGAGAATTTAAATTGAATCACATAATCTGTAGTTTATTTAATAATAAAGATTCTCACTTCCCTGCAGATTGAACTAGTTCTCTTTGTTTCCGTACTAAAGCCCTCCTTTCGAGGCCAACGAGCAGCTTCCCTGCCCGGTCCATCCGCAGTGGGCGGCTTCCTGCCCAACTACGCTGTGGATCGAAGCCCTCCTCGCCAGGCGATCGAGTAGCTTCCTGCTCGTTCATCCTTAGTGGGTAGCTTCCTACCCAACAATGCTGTGGATCGAAGCCATCCTCGCAAGGCGACCGAGTTGCTTCTTGCTCGGTCATCCTTAGTGGGTAGCTTCCTACCCAATAAAGCTAAGAATAAAAAGCCTTCTTCTCGAGGCCACCGAGCATCTTCCCTTCCCGGTCCATCCACAGTGGGTAGCTTCCTGCCCAACTACATTGTGGATCGAAGCCCTCCTCGCGAGGCGACCGAGTAGCTTCCTGCTCGGTCATCCCTAGCGAGTAGCTTCCTGCCCAACAACGCTAAGGATCAAAAGCCCTTATCTCGAGGCCATCGAGCAAATTCCCTACCCGGTCCATCCGCAGTGGGTAGCTTCCTGCCCAACTATGCTATGGATCGAAGCCCTTCTCGAGAGGCGAACGAGTAGCTTCCTGCTTGGTCCCTCGCGGGTAGCTTTCTACCCAACAACGCTAAGGATCAAAAGCCCTCTTCTCGAGGCCACCGAGCAGCTTTCCTGCCCGGTCCATCCGCAGTGGGTAGCTTCCTGCCCAACTATACTGTGGATTGAATCCCTCCTCGCGTGGCGACCGAGTAGCTTCCTGCTCGGTCATCCTTAGCGGGTAGCTTCCTACCCAACAACGCTAAGGATCAAAAGCCCTCCACTCTAGGACACCGAGTAGCTTCCCTGCTCAGTCCATCTGTAGTGGGTAACTTCCTGCCCAACTACACTGTAGATCGATGCCCTCCTCGTGTGGCGACTGAGTAGCTTCCCGCTCGATCATCCCTAGCAGGTAGCTTCCTACCCAACAATGCTAAGGATCAAAAGCCCTCCTTTCAAGGCTACCGAGCAGTTTCCGTGCCCGGTCCATCCACAGTGTGTAGCTTCCTGCCCAACTACGTTGTGCATCAAAGCCCTCCTCACGAGGCCACCGAGCATCTTCCCTGACCGGTCCATCCCTACCGGGCAGCTTCCTGCCCATCTACGCTAACGATCTAAATCCTACCTCATGAGGCCACCAAGCAGCTTCCCTGCCCGGTCCATCCCTAGCGGGTAGATTCCTACCCATCTACACTATGGATCTAAAGCCCTCCTCACGAGGCAACCGAGCAGCTTCCCTGCCCGGTCCATCCCTAGCGGGTAGATTCTATTAGTTGTATGTATACCCTAGAGGCCATTATTTTACATATGATGTATATTATAGTGGATGGTTGGACATATATAGGGAGGACTTTCTTGCTCGACTTGATAGTACGCCATCTGGTTGCTCTTTATCTTAACATGTACACTTATTGTCTCTCTGTTACATGTTGATAAAGCCCTTAGGATGTGTACATGACTACTAGGATTATGATGCAGATCATACTAGTAGGGCTAGAGTAGTCCATAAGTACATCTTTAAATTGTTCCTAGTCGTGGGAGTATTGAGACGGGGTATCGATATTCTAGAGTAGACTAGCGTATATGTTTCTTGACCCATATGATGGGCGATGGGTGATCCCACATCCATTGGTGTTTCACATCAAAGATTGTATACGGGTGCTCAGTAGAGACTGGGTACACTGAACAGGACTCGCCGAGAACTCCTAGATGGTATTATACCCCACGTCAGATAGCAGTTCTCTGGTGACACTGGTACAGGTTTGTCTGTAGACCCGAGATCGTCATAGTGTCTTGTGTGATTCCGACTGTGCTTTGATTTCCACCTTACCATGTTCAAGAGAATATGCAAAACGGTAGTTTTTGGGAACTGTCCCGAGTCACATGGAGGCAATGAGCTATAGGAGGAGATTTCGTCTCTCCCGATATTGTGGGTTCATGCTGTGCTGTCCTCGATTGGCCATAACAAGAAATCCCTGGACAGAGTTGCTGAGATTTACTGGTAAGTGTTATCAGTAGTTTCTCGAACCGTTATGGGTCTCATATCGGCATGGCTTATCAAGCTATTGGGGTATGACGTATGTCACCCCCAGGCTAGATGTGCGACATATCAGACGAAGAGACCGGACTGTACGGTAGTGTTACTTATTAGATTCGCAGGAGTATGAGCAGGCTTACTTGTTGATCTTCTGATCGCTCAATATCCGGGTAGCCGTTACGTCCTGCTAGTACCGCTGACGGCTTGTGGGTGGATGATATGATCATCACCTACAGCCGGCGTATTGACGAGTCTTTAGAGTCCTACACAGAGGTGTCCTGGCTCAGGCGAAACGAAGTAAGAGTATATTTGTGATATGTGCGGGACCGAGATTAATACGCGTATGTGATACCTTATTCTACTCTCACGATATGAGATATCGATCGGTTATATATGATATAGCCGGGTTATCGAATCAAGTGTTGATTCGATAAGTTGATACGAAAGATATTAGAAGGTTATATATGATATAGCCGGATTATTAAATCAAGTGTTGATTTAATAATTTAATGTATCATTATATATTTGATATATTAATTTACATTAACTAATATTAGCTCACTTAAGCATTTCTTTTTCTCACTAGTATACACTTAATATATATGTTATATATATTATTGTGTCATGCTTGTTGCTACATGCTACATGGGTGTATGAGACTCACACCATGCTTATCATAATGAAGGGTTTTATTTATTTAAATTAAATCAAAATTAGTTAGAAATTAGTCACATGGTTTAAGCTTAGTGGAAGCTTGTAGAACCATTGACTTAGACCACTAATTTTGTTTTATTTAAGATATTTATTAACCCAACCATTACCTTAAGCCATGGTTAAGTCTCTACATGAGTTAGTATGAGATATTATCTCACCCATGGTTGCTATTCTCACTCATGGATTCATTCATCATATTCTCCACTTCATCTTCTTCTTCATCTCCAAGAGCTCTTTAGGTTTTGAGGAGTTGAAGAAAATTAGTGAGAAAAATATTTCTAAAGTGAGAAAAAATCCTACTTCATCAACCTACATTAGATTGGCCATTTAGTTTAGGTTGTTTGCTTCACTAATTCCTAATTAGTGAAAAGGTAGCTTGAGTTAGTGTCTTCTCGACGTTGATCATATTCGGCCTCGAAGACTTCAAGCAAGCTTGTTCATTTCATCTTGTGGAGCCTTATTAGAGTCCGGGAGATCACTATTAGGAGCGAAGAGACTAATATACGGAGCTTTAGAAGTGAAGGACCGGTCTACAAAGGTTGTATTCCTTTTTCACTTAGATGTAAAGATGTTTACATGCTGGGTTACGTCTAATTCTCTAGTTAAGATCTTGTCTTGGGTTCTTTAGCGCGCCAATTTTTTGAAAACGGCATGGTCGATGCCTTCCGAAACCCTGTGGTCATGCTAGGAAACCCAGCAGTGGTATCAGATCCAAGCTAGAGAATTAGACGATATTTGTAGAATTACGAAACCGAAACAACTCCGAAACCTCGAAACAAATACCCTAGTTTCTGTCGAAATTTTTAAGTCTTCTAAAAATTTTTTAAACAGTGGCAGAATGTTGCATAAGATGTAACATGAGCACCAGAGAAAAACAAGGCATGTTCACCGGTTTTGACCCGGCGAAATGTTGAAATGGACCGGCCTGGCCGGTTTTCCCATGTTGTTCAGCCTCGTTTTTGTCTGGTGCCCTGGTCTCTGGGGTTTGGTGTTTTAGGTATTGTTAGTTTTTACTAAGATTGCATGTGATGTTATCTTTCTGTAAAGGCAATTCGGAGTGTTTCTTAGTCGTAATTTTAACATCGTTTCGGATAATTTAGACAACGTTAAAAAGTTCGAACGAATATCAATAACCCATTTTTTATCCATCGCTGGAAATTTTCCAAAAGTTGGATTTTTCCAAGTTTAAAATATTCAAAAAAAATTCATGCAAGTAATTCTATGGACCCTCTAGAAGAACGATACCCAAACTCAAATTTTTTACCGCAGGACCGCGGCCAAACCCTAGGGTTTGCGGCAGTTCCACGGCGCCATGAGTGAGGCATAGGTCGGCCCTTCTACGGTTGGTCCATAGGTACTGTGGCATGTTCTGAGTATTTTTAAACTGTGCTCAAGTGTTGAGCTCTCTGGAAAATTTTGGGTGTTTGTTGATTCGATCGAAATATTTAAAATCGTCTAGCTATCTGTGATGTGATACAATATTCGGAATATGCATTAATTAGTTTTGTGAAAATTTATTAGTTACTTGTAAATTTAACATTTCGGTCTCGGAAGGAATCGAGAATCTTGTTGAATTACCCGATTTCTTTTGAAAAGGTATTTTCATGAGTGAGACCCAAATGTAAGATTTACAATGTTAGGCAAGAAATACGAAATATGAGATATTCCAGGTTTATGTTGTCTAAGGGCTGTGTCGATTCCAAATATTGTAGTTTGACATTTTCTTTTCTGCGACCGTAAGTGTAATATGTGGTGTATCACCGGTTTCGTTGTTATATGTCAAGGACAATTAGGATACGCATATTTACTTACGTTGATGACATGTGATGCTATGTGTTGTTGGGATATGTTATATTGGATCATCGTGTTTGAATAGCCAGGTTTTTTTTATATGAGATGAGAGTTTTCCATTTTCATTCATGTAAAAACTTGTATGTAATATTATTTTATTAGGGCACTTCCGGGTTGAGGATGATGTCACCATTGATATATATTATTTACTTTTCCACATTAGGATAGACCCAAGGTTGGGAGCATAAGTAACCGGGTTCTAGAGTCCAGTAGGAGACCATCTCGAGGAGTCGAGACCGGGTCTCCTAACTCTAGAATTGGTAGAGTTGCTTGCCGCTCTCTTAGGGGTCTACGGATGTGGGTTTGGCTATTCATCGCGACCGTGAAATCCGTGTTTTTTACTGGCTTAATATAAAACATGGACCTCCTGGCATATCTAATATTTCATATGATGACTTCTACTGCTGATATTCTGTGATGTGATCACTTTATATGGGTTAGACGAATGCTTTATTATTATATATATGATATATAATAAACGTTGCTTATGTTTTACACCTGCGCTAGTCCTGCCCCGCTATGCCGTTAGTTAAGTAACCTAACGGTGCATAATGGGACACTATGGCAAATGCGGATAGTATAAGCGTACGTTGTATTTTCGTTTCTTGTGTAATGCTTAGGAAGCATAAATGATGGGACTTCATTAATGAGATTAATGAAGAAGAAAGAAACCTAAAAATGTTTTAGAATCAAATTTTCAAAAAGGGTAGCTCTAGTTTTTGCTTTGCATAGCGGTATTCCTTGTAGAATATCCAGCACCTCATTCGATGAGAAAAAGCCGACATCCCTTCATTGGGAGTGACCTCTTTAGTAAAAGCTAGTAGATGCTACAACCCACTCGATTTTGTCTTTTGATTGCTTCTTTAGTTCTTGCTTTGCATAGTGGTATTCATGAATATCTAGCACCTCATTCGATGAAGAAAGAGCCGAGATCTCTTCACCGGGAGTGACTTCTTTAGCAAAACTAGCAAAAGCCTCAAAAACACTTCTTTTCAAAATCACTTGTTTCTACAATGATATCAAGTTCATTACGCAAAAGGGTTTCTTAAAAACCTGTCGTAGCCCCCCATCATTTCAGATAAGTACTACTTAGTATTCGTGCTACGTTTGTTAGCTTCCATCAACGCGTAGTGTGCGGTAGCCAACTAGTGCTTATCTGCAGCATATCATGCGATTGGATTAGGGTAGTCGTGCGACTTTGTTGGCTTCCGTCAAGGGTCGTGCGGGTGGGTTTAATTCAATCATGAAATGTACGGGATGAACTTGACTAGCAGCCTAAGGTTTGTTGGCCTCCGTCAAGCTTATAGGACGCTAAGGGCAAAATAATATTTCGAATTTCAAGTGTTGAAATTTGCAATGAGATTGCATAACTTCTATGAGATAGTTGGATTCCGATACCCACTACGGGTAAGAGTTACTCCTGGGAGAGTTTTGCACATCACAATTAGCCGATAAAAGTAGGTGTCTAGAAAGGTGTTAACGGGGTTACGCCCCTGGGAAAACGAGGTTTATTTTAATTAGGTCCGTGCGAAAGCACGGGGAACCTCCCTCAAAATACCGACACTTACCTGGCTGAAAGATTGGCGAACTTGTAGGGTGTAATTAATCCCGGCTAGTTTTACCTTTTAGGGTTTGAAGGAAGATTTGATAAAAACAGTGAGAGCCATCCTGATTAGATAAATAATAACCAATCTGATCTTACAAGAGCATACACTAAGTGTTTTCTTCTCTCTCTCCTGGTAGTGACCGTGACATGCCTTAATCAAGATAATAATATTGATGTATTGACCGAACCTGCTTATTATACTGAGCTGTGGAACATTGGTTCCGCTCTATCTTATAATTGTTATAAGTCCAAGCAGGAAATAGGGGAATATCCAGTTTCCTACGCGACCCAAACGAGGAATGTGCATGTTGATGCATCTTCTTCATTGTTACCAAAAACTGTTTCTCAGTACACTCTATGTCCTGGGTATTAGATACCGGAACAGGATCCCACATATGTAAGATGTTACATGGGCTAAAGAAAGGTAAACAACTGAGAAAAGGTGATCATTCTCTATAGTAGGGAATGGTGCAAATGTTGCAGCCAAAGAAGTTGGTAAATATCACCTTGTATTACCAAATGGTTAATACAATTATTCTGAATGAATGTTATTACATACCGAACCTGATATACAATATTACATCAGTTTCTTTATTAAGTTAAAGAAGGATATAATTTTGTATTGCAAGATAATATTGAGAACATTTCCTTAATCAAGAGTTGATTGCATCAAGCACGTTATGTAATGGCATATACGTTCTAAATCAAACCACAGTTCAAAGTATACAGAACACACACAAGAGGAGTAGTTCAGAAATGAAAGAATCCTTCTTGTGGCATTGTAGACTAGGTCATATCAATGCGACACGACTAGCTAGGTTACATAAGGATGAATATTTGAATCTGTTCAAATTTTCATCTTATGATACTTTCCAGTCTTGTCTCAAAGGTAAAATGACCAATACTCCGTTTACTAGAAACAGAGAAAGAGTTACTGAACTCTTGGGACTAATACATGGTGATGTATACGGTCCTATGAATACAATTGCCAGGGTTGGTTCCTCATACTTCATTATATTCACTGACCATCTCTCAAGATTCGCACATATGTTCTTGTTGAAACGCATGTCTGAAACTTTTAAGAAATTTAAGGAATATAAGCTTGAAGTTGAGAACTAGACGGGTAGAAGTATTAAAGTCTTTCGATGTGATCGAGGAGGAGAATACTTGAGCACGGAGTTCCTGGATTATTTAAAAGAGAATGGGATTCTCTTTTAGCTTACTCCTTCGTGTACACCACAATACAACGGTGTATCGGGGCGGAGGTATCCCACCCTATGAGATATGGCGCGATCTATGATGAGTACTGCTGAGTTTCCTGTTTCTTTTTGGAGTTATGCACTTGAGAAGCTGCATACCTATTGAATGGGGTTCCATCCAAATCAGTGCCTACCACTCCATATGAGATATGGAATGGAAAGAGACCATCTCTTAAACGAGTCAAGATATGGGGCTGTCCGGCTTATGTTGAAAAGAAAAATCCGGACAAGCTCGAGACAAGGTCAGTTCTGTATAAGTTTGTTGGATATCCCGAACATTCTCGAGGGTATATCTTCTACCACCCTGAGAAGCAAAAAGTGTTTTATTTCTCAGCATGCCACCTTTTTTAGAAAAGGAATCTCTTATGGAAGAAATTAGTGGTCATGAGGTAGAACAGGAAGGTGTTCCAGCTAGAAAAACTAACAACTGATGATTTGGTAAAACCAAAATGATTCAATAGTTTCCAACGAACTTTAGCCTCTCCGCGAATCTGGTAAGGTTCCTCATCTTCCTGAGAGATACTACGGTTTTCTCAATGACAGTGGGAGCGAGGATTGCATCATGGATGATGATGACCCAACTAAGTTCAGACAAGCCATAAAGAGTGGGGACTCTGTGAAATGGCTGGATGCTATGCGATCTGAGATGGAATCCATGTACACCAACAAAGTATGACTTTGAAATGTTGCACCTGAAGGGATAAAACCCATCGGGAGCAAGTGGATCTAGAGAAAATTCTTGGTGTAAATGGAAAAGTTGAGACTTTAAAAACTAGACTTGTAGTAAATGGTTTTCGTCAATAACCAGGTGTGGATTATGATGAAACATTTTCTCTAGTGGCTATGCTTAAGTCCATCAGGATTAAAGCATGTTAGTGTATATGCCCTAGAGGCCATTACTGTATCATACTAGTTTGTATATTACTTAATGGAAGCTTGGGATATTCACCATTGTATAGACAATCTTGCTCAAAATAGTAGTATGCTACTTGGTTTGTCTCTACTTCAATGTGTGTACATGTGTTTCTTTTAACATATCGCCTATACACATTAGTGGAGCCCTTAGGATCTTTGCTTGATTACCAGCGTTGTGATGGCAGTCACACTCGTGGGGGCTGGGTAATCCACAAGCACATCCTTATACAGGTCCCTAGTCGTAGGACTATCGAGACAGGGCATCGATACTCCGTAGTAGACTAGCGTATGCGCTTCTCATCCCAGCAGGGGAGACGGTCTGTCCCATAGCCGTCAGTACGTCGTACTTGAGATTGTATGTGGGTGCTCGTTAGGTTACGAGTACACTGGACAGGACTCGTCGGGAACTGATTGGTTGGTATTATACCTATCGTCAGTTATCAGTTCCCAGGTGACATGAGTACAGCTTAGTCCGCTGACTTGACACTGTCACTTCGCCTCGAGTGTGTTCCCACTGTACTTTGATTACTACCCTACCACGGCTCAAAGGAGTCGTGCAAACAGGTAGTAGTTGGGTGTAGTCCCGAAGCACTTGGAAGCAATGACGGTTAGACAGGATTCTTCTCTCCCGGTATTGGGAGTTGATATCGCGCTGTGTCAAGGAGAGCCATTACACACAGTCGTCCCTCTCCAGGCTAAGCGAGATGCACTGGTAGGTTTCCAGTGTTATCTCAGGGTGTTCTGGGCTACACTCCGACATGACTTGTACCGCTATTAGGGGACTGACGTTTACCGCCCCCTAGGCCCGCCATGCGATATTCTCAGACGAACAGACCGGACAGTACGGAGACTGTCACATTCAGGCTCAGTAGGAGTTCAGATGGGTTTCACCTCGTCAGTCTTCTTATCGGCATCTACCTGGGGGCCGTTACGCACAGCTAGTGCTGCTTGCGGTTTATGGTTAAACCCACTGCCAGCGTAGTGTCGAGTCTTTAGAGTCCCACACAGAGAGCTATTCTCCTTTAGGCAAAAGAGTAGAGGTCTCATGGTTTTGCGACAGGGTTCGGTCACATCTGCGCACTTGTGCACGTTTGGTGTCCGGGCAGTTATTACTAGCGGGCTTTGGTTTAAGCCAGATCCTAGTATACGTTTTGGGATTGGTTTTATCTCGTTTGTATTCATGTTCTTCGGAACGCGGATGCGGGTGTGTATGCACGGTTGACAGAGACAGAGGCAGAGGATTCTCATTAGGGTTGTTGACTGTTGACTTTTGCTAAACCCTAATGAGAATAAGAAATATGATTAATAATAATATTAATTAAGTATTATTGTGCCATTGTTGGGTTAAAAGGTTGACTTTTTTGACTTGTTGACTTTGTTGACCGGTTGACTAGGTTGGACCTGTTGACCATCATCATCACAATGGCTATCATTTCATGGGTATGACTTTTGCTTGCTTGTTTGTTCACAAATTGCATTTAATGCATGAAATGATATTGCCATTTAATATGAACCATCACAAAAATACTCAATTACTATTATTATCATGATTATTTTGGATTACGAAGAGGATGGTTGAAAATGTCTTGCTCATTCTATCATTTGCTTTCTCTCTCATGAAAGCTATCCTCTTCCTCTTGCTCTATCTCCTCCTCTAGCTTAATGGAAAAAATCTATCATGTGTTGAGAACCATTTGCCTTGGAGATAAAACCCTAAAACACTTCTCTACTCATCCTAAAGTCCAAGGTCTAGCAAGCCAAGGATTTTAGTTTCCTCTAGATTGAGGTTGGAGACAAAGGTAGAAGCTTTCGGGTGGATCCATCTTCGGCACAAGGAGACGACGAGGTGAGGTCGGTCCGACCACCACAAGGAGTCGAAGAGAAGGAGTTCAAGTTTAGGTATAGCCCCTAACTTAGTAGCTAAAATCATAGTTAGGTTGTTAGATAGTCTGTTTAACAAAGATCCTTTTCTAGAGTCCATGTTACCCCCATCGAAAAATCGTTTTTCACCATTTCCGCAACCCCAAAGAACCGGGGATGGGTAACGTGGACTTACAGTGGTATCAGAGCCTAGTTAAACACTATCTAACATGTTAGCAAAGTAACTAGAAGTTCGATCGAAAAGAAATTCACAAAACACGCCCGGGACATGTACTTTCTGTCGATTTTTTTACAGCTCAAAAAATTATTTAACACATCTGAAAAATCGTCTCAGGGTTTTTAGTGAACACAGCAGAAAAACGATCCACTGAGCCGACCAACTCACCGCGGAAACGCGGCAAGAAGAGCTTCTTGCCGCGGATCCGCGGCCGAGTTGACTCGGCCGTAGATCGGTTTTGCTGCAGTGTGTTTCTTGGGGTGTTTTGGTATTTTTGGAATATGATTTTTCTGCCCAGATTTTCCAGAAAGAAAAATTTGTTTTTGGTGTGGTTAAAAATCCGTATTTTAATAGAACTTCTAAAGACTTTAGCTAACGGGTTATATCTGTGATGTGATATATGTATTGAACATCTGCTAATCGCTATACGTCGATTAGTGGGGGTTATACATATCTGTGATCTGTAATGTTGATGGTATGTGTATATGAACTCATTGGATTGTCGCGGATGAATAGCCGGGGGGTTGTGAGATGAGAGTTTTCTTTATCTTTTAATTCATGTAATTTGTAATTGATGTAATATTATTTGTATGGCCACACATCCGGGATGAGGATGTAGCCGCCATTGTATAATTTCTTTTACTGTTTTTCCTCCTAGGATAGACCCAAGGAGGGGGTGCACAAACTACCGGGTACCTCGAAGTGCCGAGTGGCCTACTCACGTTGTTGAGGGAGGTTGCTTCACTTCAGGTATTTGGCGGGTAGTTTGCCGTACCCGTAGGGGTCTAGGGTGGGGTATTGGCTATTCACCGCGACCGTGTAATCCGTTTTTCGTTACAGGCTCGTACGGAATACGGATTCCTAGTATATCCAATGTGTTCATCTGTGATCTGGAATGGCTATCATTGCATCTGATGAATGTATATATCTATATATGATATCTATTTAGGCGTTGCTTATGTTTTGCATCCGCGCTAGTCCAGACCCCGCTCTGTCGTTAGTTAAGTAACCTAACGGGTAAGGACGGGGCCCCGTGGCGAATGCGGATGGCATAAGCGTACGTCATATTTTTGTTGTTTTCTGCAATGGTAGGATTAAATGTTGGGACGCATTAAATTAATGCAAGAAAATAAACCAAAGTAAAGTCGTTGGAACAATTTCAAAAAAAAAACCACTCGGTTTCTTTTCAAAAACCAACTTTTAAACGCGGAGCTTAAGCCACTCCTTTTAAAAGCTATCTCGTTCCATCGATTATATCATGTTCACTACGTTCACGGTTTTGCCAAAACCATTCGTAGCCCTCCGTCATTTCACATGGATAGTCAATAGCATTCAAGCTATGTTTGTTGGCCAAAGTCAAGGCATAATGATTGGTAGCTATTGGGTATTCATGTGCAGCATAGATAGATGCGTTGGTTTGGGATAGTCGTACTTCCTTGTTGGCCAAAGTCAAGGGTAGGTACGGGTGGGTTCAAATTAACCTGAAGAATGACGGGTAGAACTTGACATGTGACTTATGATTTGTTGGCCAAAGTCAAGGTCATAAGAGCATGGGGCAAAAATCCACATCGGGAGTTTCTAAAGAACCAGAAACTTGCTAGCACTGCATACCATTTGGAGTGTGATGATTCTGGTAGGATTCCTTCAGTTTTGTCACGCAATGATATTTGGATCCCGATCCTACTGTGAGTATATGCTACTCCTCGGGAAATTTCTCACTTAACGATCAATGCTATAAACCAAGTAGGTGTCTAGAAAGGTGTTAGCGGGGCTACGCCCCCAGGGAAAAGAGGTTATTTAATTAAGGAACTTCGCGAAAGCATTGGAAAACCTCCCTCGAAGTACCGACACTGGCCTGGCTGAACGGTTAAGCAAGTATTGTATGGTGAGATTGATCCCGGCTAACTCTTCCTTTTTGGTTTTAGGAGGAATTCGAGAAACAGTAGGAGCCATCCTGTTTAGACAAACTAAAAACCACTCTAAACTTGCAAGAGCATCATGCTGAGTGTTTCTTCTCTCTCCTAATTGCAGCGACCAATCGTCATGACCGGACTGTAAGTCTACGGTAGCGTCCCGGCCGTCTAACAGACGCCAAATGCGGAACAAAAACTTTTAACTGGCGCTATCGTATACTATAACCCGGATCTGCCATTATTGCTAAACTAACAAACTACAAAGATGGTAGAAAGGTTATACCGAATGATCCGAGTCCTTCGTTCTTCAACCATCATCCCACGCTTTGTTGCGGCTGCTCCGATCTCGTCGATCTCCGATCTGCTCGTCCAGGTGGCACCACGTCAACGGATCTTTAAACGGGCTCCCGCCTCTGACTCGAGGCAACTCGGTCATCAAGTTTGCTAAAAAAGATGACCAAGGTTGATGTAGAGAATGAGTAGAATACTTTGTCTCACTTCGTCCAAACCCGTGGACGAACGGTTAATGAAGTTGCCACTCGAAATGAAATGGAATGAGAAATGAGTTATCAAATTTCCATACATCCAAAACCATAGTCTTTTTAATCAAAATCAATCTCATCCCTCACAAAGAGGGGCCGGCCAATATATGTAGGTGAGGGGGTGAGTGTAGGAGCAAGGAAGGAGGGTGACAATAAACTTGAAGCTTATCATAACCATAAATGAAAAAGCATGAGTCACAAAGAACAATTAATGCATAAATGATGACTATTAAACCTAGTCACCATAACAATAAATGCTAAGAAAGATGCATGAATCTAGTCACCCATTCTAGAACCATCTAGAACCATGACTCACCCAAGTGACGGAAAGATAAAACCGCATTTAACCGAATGTCAAATACGGAAACTGGAAAATGGAAACTGGCAACTTCCAAAAGCGATCCTGAAATGAATTTCAGGACAACCCCGTAACTGTATAAACATACCCGCATTTGTATTACGACCGAATACAAATGCAACAGAGACAAAGATATTATATCTACTCAATATAATACTCGGATCCGGCTTAAACCAAAGCCCACCAGTAATTGAGTAATACCTGTCTTAGAATATGTCTGGATATCTGATGGGACCTAGTTCATAAATGAACTCCAAATCCAAACTTCTTAGACTATATTGATCACTGAACCTAATCAGTATCCAGCACCATGCCTCCCATAGTATCCTCTTGGACCAACTGTCCATAATAATGTCCCTCGTCAGAGGGAAAACTATAACTTTGACAATCACTCTGTCAACCATGTCACCTTTGAAGCCTGGAATGATAATCGTCTCCCGAAGGAGGCTGCCGTCATCAAATCCGTAGAACATGTACTTATGTTCTAAAACTGCTTCCTTATGTTTCTCCAGGATTGGATTAATACAAACTTATTGCATCTAGTGCAAAAACAACATCTGGTGTGGTACTTGACATCTCATGATTGACTCAATTGCCTAAACAGGTGATCTACCAATCATGCACATCCCTCTCCCATTTAGTCTGTAAGACACCTTTGGAGAGGGCGACTCCATCACTTGTAGGTACACCACCATTCCAGGAGTCATCTATTCCAAAAACTATCAGAATACTGTCAAAGTACCTTCATTGGGAAACTACGTAAATCTAGATCTAAAACCATAGATCTAGAAACTAGAATATCTGATATTATATCCATATCCTGTCTGGAGAAACAACTGTGTGATGACCACATACAACCGATCGTAGTATAGGAATTTTACTTCCTACTCTGTGTAAGTCATCCAAATACCAGGACATCACACCCTACTACCTTCTTAACAGATCCATACCCTATTCTGATGAAGTCATATCTATGACTGTCACATCAAAACTAGATGATCTATCTCCGCTATATCTGCTCTAGTCTATAAATAGACATAAGCTACTTGTCCACTATGCTTCCGCTGCTCCCACTGACTACGACAACCCTCTGGCAGAATAATATATACGTGCACTTCTAAAGCTAGTTTAGAACGACGCTATACTTATCCTCCTGCCGGGTTTCAGTCTGGAACAACAGTAGTGTCAAGTTTGGGTAAACAAGAACCTCCATGTCACCGTCCTTGAGGCTACCGGAGTACCTCTCGGGTGTCTGAGGTTACCCACCATATCTGCGGAGTGGCTAATGGAATGTCAAACCTGATTGAATCTTTAGGTCCCATTAAATTTTCCGTAATCGTTTGCGGTTCTGGAATCACTTCCAGTTCTACCATACTCCCACTACTGTTTTCTGAAAAAATCCATTTTACTAAAACCGTGACGAGTCAAGAACAATATCACTATTGATCTTCCAGATGGTAGAAAATCAACCCTCGTCAAAGCCAGGGTCAACCCACAAACTACCATTACAGAAACGTGCCCTGAGTTATCCAGAGTCTGGTTTTAAGCATAAGCTGTACCTTAACATCGTTAAGATATGAACCATTCTATATCCAATATAGAAACTTCGGCACTTATTTAATTGGAACCAGATAAAATCATGCAGCTGTCTCCAGTGCATATCAACTTAATGGAGAGAGGCTAATCAGCATTACTCAATTTAGGAATCCATCCAATTATGAGTAACCTGAAAGAGAAACAAGTTTCTCAAAACTATTACTATCATCTGAATACCAATCACAAGAATCTACATCTTCGATCTCTTTGAAGAATCCCGATACTTGCGACATCTGGTTCTCTACTTTATTCTTATACCCACAACTTCTCAAAACTTAGACCTTGTATTTTTACGAAACACTTGTCTAAAAACTAGAGAAGTCATAAGTAAACAGAACATAGTATGAGGACCTACCCCTTTGTCCTGATGGACACTGGACAACATACAATACTCTGTATAAGTCCGCTGAGTTGAATAACTCAAAACCTGTGCGTCGTAGGTTGAAAACTGTACCCAGGCGATTTCCTAAAATATCACCAATTACAACGAATTCCGATATAATGAGGTTGATCACCTAATTCCCAATAACTCACTCCCACCCATCATCTGTAAAACCATACAGATGTGAGAATCATACCTGGTAAATACATACCCTGGTGTAAGTATCTAATCGAGAAAACAGTTTTACTTTAACAATGCACTGAAACATGAAAATGTTTCGTGGTGTATTCCTAGTAATGCCTCTTCCACAATCTAATTCATGACTATAACCGTATATTTCTTTGCCATCTCTCCAATCCCTTTATTTGTCTTTAGTCGTTTCCTTCTGTACACCATCGTTAGGCTAAATGGTTTTCTTCCTTCCCTACCGTTCGGCACCAGCCTATGGTTTGGAAGAAGACTATCCAGTAAGCATAATAGGTGTACTCTCCTAATCCTAGGAGTACTCGCAACTTGAGAGTAGGTGATGATAAAAGACAACTGAATAATACCTTATTCTATTTCTCCCGAACTGGGGAAAAAAGAAAAGGTGAAATAGGAGTGGCGATGAAGTACGCGGTTTGGTCGTGAATGATAACAGTCGCAATTTACTTTGCCCTCTTTCTAATCCTTTTATTTTGTCTTTAGTTATTACCTTCTGCACACCCTACTTAGGCTAATTGGTTTTCTCCATTCACTACCTTTCGGCACCTGCCTATGGTTTGGAATAAGACTATCCAATAAGCGTAATAGGTGTACTCTCCTAAACCAAGGAGCCCTCGCAACCTGAGAGAAGGTGATAATAAAAGACAACTGAATAAACCAAATCTATTTCTCCTGAACCTTGATCCATCCTCGAAGAAATCCCTCCGAGTTTGTATATAACCATACGATGGATCTATCCAATGGAAGTGGATGTCCGTAATAATACGGGGTGTTCTGAGAAATGCAAAGGGTAAAGGAAGGAGCGGCAATGACTTATGCAACTTAGACAATCCAAAAGCCAGTATTTTAAGAAGGTTCGGTCAACTTGGTCACTGAGTCATAGTCTTGGGTCGGTCAAAGGTCGCTGCCAAAGAGAGAGAGAAAAGAAACACTCTGCGTGCACTCTAACCTAGATCAGAATGGTTATCACTTTATCTAATTAGGAAACCTCCCACTGTACTGTCAAATTCTCCTCCAAACCTGAAAGAAGAATCAATCGGGATCACCCGAAGAGTAAACCAACTGATCAGTGCGAATCGGGATCCAAATCTCATCGCATGATAACGTGACGGAATCCACTCACGTTATCACACTCCATAAGGTATGCGCATACTTGGCAAGTTTCAGTTTCTTTAGAAACTCCCGATATGATTTTTGCCCCATGCTCTTATGACCTTGGCTTTGGTCAAAATGTCATAAGTCACATGCCAAGTTCTACCCGTCACTATCTTGTCAATTTAAACCCACCCGCACATGCCTCTGACTTTGGCCAATCGGCAGAACGACTGTCCCAAAATAACTCATCTATCTATGCAACAAATGAATACCCAGCAGCTACCAAACACTATTCCTTAACTTTGGCTAAAATGCATAGCTTGAATACTACTGAATACCCAAAAGAAATGACGGAGGGCTACGGCTGGTTTTTGGCGAAAAACCTTTAACGTAACGAACTTGATATCACTGAAGGAACCTGATAGATTTTTATAAAAATATAGCGGCGAAAACCTTTTGCTAAAGGGGTCACTCCCGGTGAAGGGATCTCGGCTCTTTCCCCGTGGAATGAGGTGCAGGATATTCCAACTGAATACCGCGATGCAAAGCAACATGTAATCGACTATAGTGAAGTTATTACCCTGACGCAAACATCTGTCCAAGGGGTCTTTCCCGGTGAAGGGATATCAGCCCTTGCCTCGTCGAATGAGGTGCAGGATATTCCAACCGAATAGCGCTATGCAAAACAAAAGGAAACGTCTTTGTAATAACACTTTTTAAAACTGGTCCATCAACATCCAAACAGGTTTGTTTTCCTTTGCATTGATCAAAATCAATGCAGTCCCATCATTAATCACACCAGAAAAGAACGAAAATAAAATGTACGTATATGCCATCCGCATTTGTCACTGGTCCCGTCATTACCCGTTAGGTTACTTAACTAACGACAGAGCGGGGACTGGACTAGCGCGGGTGCAAAACATATACAACATCTAATAGTATATATACCAATATACAATAATCGCTCCAGGCGTGATAATATGCAACATTACAGAAAAGTAATAAGCATCACAGAACAATACAGACAATCTGGGATCCCCAGGTTTCACAGAGCCGCTGCTGAAACCCGACGTTCCCCTGGTCGTATGGATAGCCTGTGCAATGAAACCTAGACCCCTACGGGTGCGGCAAGTTACCCGCCAAAACCTGAAGCGAGGCAGCCCCCTACAGCAAAGTGAATGGACCACCCAACACTTCATGGAATCTGGTAACTTGAGCACCCCTCTTTGGGTCAACCTGTACCCCCTACGAGTGCGGCGAATAGTCTGCCAATTCCACAGTAAGGCCCCTCTGCCTCTTAAAGCCATGAGATGTGGACCTGTTGCCCTCCAGAACCCGGCTATCCGTGCACCCCGTCGTGGGGTAAACCTAGTAAGGAAATAAATAATATGTACAACGGGTACATCGACCACAGCCCGGTCGTGCCCCAAAAGAATATTATACAAACAGGCAGTGACGGCAGTCCACATGTTGGACGCTCGCCCCGCAATATCAAATGTACAAATAAATCCAAACTGCACTACCATTGCACACTGCTATCCACCACGATAAATCCGCAACATCACAGCACAACACAGAACATCAACGCGAATGCCACGTTCGCAAACCCGTCTAAAAGAACTATAGCAATCAGACGCGGTTTACCGATCAAATGACATTCACGGTCGGAGATATAATGTAAGTACTGTAAACTAACATGTTTAAATTTCGATCGACTAAATATCACGAAGTGGGCCCCACGTACATCTGCTGTACAGTAACAAAATCTGGGCCCAAAAGATATATACCAAAAACCACAATTTCCACAGAAGAAGCCACTGTCTAAATTTGGAGCAATGATCACACAGACTGGCCGCGGATGCGCGGTCAAACCTTAGGTTTGACTGCGATTCCGCGGCGGTCTTGTAGGGTCACGTGACCAAATTTGTACCATGTGCTTAGAAAACCCTGCTGAATTTTCTGTGATATGTAAAATTATTTTTAGAACCCTTTTAAAATCGACAGAAACTCAGAACTTGGAATTTGCGGTTTTCGAAAATCCGTTCGATCGATGTTTTAAACGTGTTAGCAAAAGTTAGTTAAGCATAATGGTGAGGCTTTGATATCACTGTAAGTCTACGGTAGCGCCCCGGCCGTTTAACAGACGCCAAATGCGGAACAAAAACTTTTAACTGGTGCTATCGTATACTATAACCCGGATCTGCCATTATTGCTAAACTAACAAACTACAAAGAGGGTAGAAAGGTTATACCGAACGATCCGAGTCCTTCGTTCTTCAAGCATCATCCCACGCTTTGTTGCGGCTGCTCCGATATCGTCGATCTCCGTTCTGCTCCTCCAGGTGGCACCACGTCAACGGATCTTTAAACGGGCTCCCGCCTCTGACTCGAGGCAACTCGGTCATCAAGTTTGCTAAAAGAGATGACCAAGATTGATGTAGAGAATGAGTAGAATACTTTGTCTCACTTCGTCCAAAGCCGTGGACGAACGGTTAATGAAGTTGCCACTCGAAATGAAATGGAATGAGAAATGAGTTATCAAATTTCCATACATCCAAAACCATAGTCTTTTTAATCAAAATCAATCCCATCCCTCACAAAGAGGGGCCAGCCAATATATGTAGGTGAGGGGGTGCGTGTAGGAGCAAGGAAGGAGGGTGACAATAAACTTGAAGCTTATCATAACCATAAATGAAAAAGCATGAGTCACAAAGAGCAATTAATGCATAAATGATGACTATTAAACCTAGTCACCATAACAATAAATGCTAAGAAAGATGCATGAATCTAGTGACCCATTCTAGAACCATCTAGAACCATGACTCACCCAAGTGACGGAAAGATAAATCCGCATTTAACCGAATGTCAAATACGGAAACTGGAAACTGGAAACTGGCAACTTCCAAAAGCGATCCTGAAATAAATTTCAGGACAACCCCGTAACTGTATAAACATACCCGCATTTGTATTACGACCGAATACAAATGCAACCGAGACAAAGATATTATATCTACTCAATATAATACTCGGATCCGGCTTAAGCCAAAGCCTACCAGTATTATCTGCCAGAAATATGACACGTGCGTAAACGCACGTACAATTTCCGAACCCTGCCATAAAACCATACGGCCTCTACAACGTTTTGCCCGAACTTGGGAAACAATCTGTAGGGGACTCTAATGACTCGTCAGTACCCTGGCAGTGGGTTTAACCACAAGCCGTCAGCGGCACTAGCTGTGCGTAACGGCTGCCCATGGACTGACCTCAAGGGATGCCGATGAGCGAACTCATCCGGAAACCCTACTGATCCTAACAGTGACAATGTATATACAGTCCGGTCCGTTCGTTTATGAGTATCGCATATCTGCCTAGAGGCTGGTGACGTCAGACCCCCAAAAGCAGTATAAGTCGTGTCGGAGTGTAGCCTAAAAACACCCTGAGATACTACTGGAGTACCAACCAGTAAATCTCCTGCCACGGCCGTGGGATTTGTGTAATGGCTCTCCTAGACACAGCGCGATCTCACCCCCAATACCGGGAGAGACGAATCCCCTTCCGATCCGCTCACGTGCCTCCATGTGGCTCGGGACTGTACCCAAAATTTACCTGTTTGCACGACTCCTTTGAGCCGTGGTAGGGTAGAAATCAAAGAACAGTGGGAACTCACACGAGACAAATGACGACCTCAGGTCGATGAACTAACCTGTACATATGTCACCAGGGAACTGCTATCTGACGATAGGTATAGTACCAACTAGCAGATTCCCGGCGAGTCCTGTCCGGTGTACTCATAACCCAATGAGCACCTGTATACATCTTAGGTGATCCAACTGACACCTGTGGCTTGTGAGACCGGACACCGCCTCTCGTCGGGGTCTCGAATGTATACACTAGTCTACTCCGGAGTATTGATGCCCTGTCTCGAAACTCCCACGACTAGGGACCACAATTAAGGATATGCTTATAAACCACCCAACTCTCACGTATATGATCGCCATCATACGGTTGGTAGTAAAGAAAGATCCTAAGGGCTCTATCAAAGTGTAACAGTGATCAGTCACCTGAACCTGTACACGACTGATAAAGGCATACCAGATAGTATACTATCATCTCGAGTAAGACTGTCCTACCGGTATAGGTCCTCCGCAATCATTGCAATCACGTACCTGCGATCCAATAATTGAATCTGAGGGCACTATATCCAACACAGACTTAAGTTACTTCTAGATAAAAATATACTGACAGGGCCAGACTACAATGATTGGCTCAGGAATGTCAAAATGGCAATCACTTATGACAAGCTGGGGTATCTCCTTACCACCAAAGCTCCCCCTGTCCCAGGTCCCACCTCCAGCGTCGCGGATAAGGAAATCCGTAAGACCTGGGAGATTGACTGCGCGAAAGCCAAGTGCCTCGTGCTTGCCTCTATGGACAATGAACATCAGAGGAGGCATGAGAATATGGACCTTGAATCCATATTTCTCTATACAAAAGAACTGTATGGAGAGCAATCCCGTATCGCCAGATACGAAGTCTCGAAAAAGCTGTTTTCGGCGAGATTGGCCGTCGGATCATCGGTAGCGGAGCACGTGCTTAAGATGATTGGCTATATTGGAGATCTCGCGGACCTTGGGACTACGTTAGAGAACGAGCTCTATACTGACTTGATTCTCCAGTCCCTTCCTTCCACCTACGCCCAGTTTATCTTGAACTTCAACTTGCAAGAAAAAGAAGTTGAACTTTCAGAACTCCTCAACCTGCTGAGGAGTGCAGAGGGAACCCTACAGAAAGGTAGGGAAACATCCACTTTATTTGTTGGAGGACTTTCCTCTTCTAGGTCCAGGGCGAAAGCCAAGGGAAAGAAGAAGAAAACCCCCACCAAACCAAGGGGCGGTGTTAGTAAAGTGGAAACGAAGGGAAAAACAAAAGCAACAAAGATAGCGGGGCAGCTTGTGGGAAAGGAAGAGTGCTTCTATTGTCATAAGAAAAGACACTGGAAAAAGGATTGCAAGGCTTGGAAGGCCAAAAACCAGGACCCGAAGCAAGTTGCGGCTTCGGCTTCAGGTGTGTATGTTATTGAAAACTGTCTATCAATAAACTCTACTTCCTGGGTATTGGATACCGGATCAGGATCTCATATCTGTAATTCCATGCAGGCACTGAGAAAGCGTAGGGTTTTGAAGGCAGGTGATATGACCCTCAGACTTGCAAACGGAGCTGGCATGGATGCTGAGTCCGTGGGGGACTATCACTTGGGAATGTCAGATGGACATGTTTTGGTTTTGCGTGATTGTTATTTTGTACCCAATGCAACTTGTAATATCATATCTGTATCTTTATTATCTAAAGAAGGTTATGAATTTGCATTTGTAAGCAATGTTATGAACATTCACCTTAATCATGTTTTGATTTGGTCAGGTACATTAAGCAACGGTATATACGTATTAAACCAACCACAGATTTTCAATGTCCAGAATACACACAAAAGAATGTCTCCGGAAACAAATCAGGCTTTCTTATGACATTGTAAACTGGGTCACATCAATGAAAGAAGGTTGACGAAGTTACATACAGAAGGATATTTGGATCCGTTCCAATATCAATCATATGCAACTTGTCAATCCTGTCTCAAAGGAAAGATGACAAAGACTCCGTTCACTGGACACGGAGTAAGAGCGAGCGAGCTCTTAGGACTCGTACACAGCGACGTGTGTGGTCCTATGTCTACACATGAGTGAAGCGGTTATTCTTACTTCATTACTTTTACGGATGACTTTTCAAGGTACGGATATGTCTTCTTAATGAAACATAAATCCGAAGTCTTTGGAAAATTCCAGGAATATAAGAATGAAGTAGAAAAACAAACCGGCAAAAGTATCAAGACACTGAGATCTGATCGAGGTGGTGAATACTTGAGTGCCGAGTTCCTGGATTACCTAAAAAAGAATGGAATTCTCTCTCAGCTTACTCCTCCATACACTCTGCAACATAACGGTGTATCGGAGAGACGAAACCGGACCCTATTGGATATGGTACATTCCATGATGGGTAACGCTGAGTTACCGCGATCATTCTGGGGATATGCACTAGAATCAGCTGCATATCTTTTGAACCGATTTCCAACTAAGACAGTGCCTACCACACCATATCAGATGTGGCATGGGAAGAAACCCTATCTTAAGCACATTAAGACATGGGGATGTCCAGCTTTTGTTAAAAAGCAGCATGCGGACAAACTCGAGGCATGCTCAGTACAGTGCAAGTTTGTGGGATATCCAAAGAACTCCAAGGGATATTTCTTCTATTGCGAAGAGGAACAAAAGGTTTTTGTTTCTCGTCATGCCTGCTTCTTGGAAATAGAGATTTTGGAAAATTAGATAAGTGGGAGCGCAATAGAATTGGAAGAAATTCCAGAACCACGAGCTATTACTGAAATCTTAGAAGAACCAGAGGGTTCGAAAGAACATGACATTCCTACGCCGCTCCGCAGGAGTAGTAGGTAGTCTCATCCGCCTGAGAGATACTACAGTTTTCTCATAGACGGGGATAGAGAGGATTGCATCATTGATAGTGATGAGCCTACTAGCTTGCAGCAGGCCATTCAGAGCGTTGAGTCAGTAAAATGGCTGGATGCAATGCGGACCAAAATGGAGTCCATGTACACCAACAAAGTATGGACTTTGGACATTGCTCCAGATGGGGTAAAACCCGTAGGATGCAAGTGGATCTTCAAGAAGAAGATTGGTGTAGATGGACAGGTTGAGACCTATAAGGCTAGACTTGTTGCAAAGGATTTTCGTCAAAGACCTGGTTTGGACTATGACAAAACCTTTTCTCCAGTGGCTATGCTGAGATCCATTCGGATCCTTCTTGCCATTGCTGCCTTCCACGATTATGAGATTTGGCAGATGGACGTAAAGACCGCTTTTCTAAATGGAAATTTAGAGGAGTATGTCTATATGGACCAGCCAGAGGGTTTCATTCAGAGTGGGAGCAGCGGAAAGGTATGAAAGTTGCTTAACTCCATCTATGGACTAAAGCAGGCATCGCGGAGTTGGAACATCTGTTTTGATGAGACAGTCAAAGATTTTGGCTTTATCAAAAATCCATATGAGCCATGCATCTATAGTAGATTTGTAGCAAGAACTGTCGTATTCATCGTTTTATACGTGGATGGCATTCATTTGATAGGAAATGACATTCCTATTATTAGTTATATGTATGCCCTAGAGGCCATTACTATACATGTGATGTATATTGTAGTGGATGCTTGGACATATATAGGGAGGACTGTCTTGCTCGACATGATAGTATGCTATCTGGTTCATCTTTACCTTAACGTGTATACTGATTGTCTCTCTGTTACATGTTGGTAAAGCCCTAAGGATGTGTACTTGACTACCTGGACTATGATGCAGATTATACTAGTGGAGACATGGTAGTCCATAAGTACATCCTTCAAGGTCCCTAGTCGTGGGTATATCGAGACGGGGCATCGATATACCAGAGTAGACTAGCGTATGCCTTCTCGACCCATACAGATGGGCGATGGATGATCCCATATCCATTGGTGTTTGAAATCAGAGATGATATATGGGTGCTCAGTGGAGACTGGCTACACTGGACGGACTCGCCGAGAACTCCCAGATGGTACTATACCTTACGTAAGATGGCAGTTCTCTGGTGACACTGGTACAAGTTAGTCTGTAGACCTGAGATCGTCATAGAGTCTTGTGTTATTCCCACAGTGCTTTGATTTCCACCTTACCATGTCCAAGAGGGCGTGCAAAACGGTGGTTTTTGGGTACAGTCCCGAGTCACATGGAGGCAATGAGCGATAGGAGGGGTTTCGTCTCTCCCGGTATTGGGGGTTGATGTTGCGCTATGCTCGATTGGCCATAACAGGGAAGTCCCTGGCCAGGGCTGGTTTAGAGATATACTGGTAAGTGTTACCAGTAGTTTCTCGACCCGTTATGAGCCTCATATCGGCATGACTTATCGGTTATTGGGGTCTGACGTTTACCACCCCTAGAACCGATATGCGACATATCAGACGAAGAGATCGGACTGTACGGTAGTGTCACTGTCAGGCTTTTTGCAAGAGTTGGAGTAGGCTTGCTTGCTGATCTTCTGATCGCTCAATACCCGGGTAGCCGTTGCGTCCAGCTAGTACCGCTGACAGCTTGTGGGTGCTTGATATGGTCATCACCTACTGCCGGCATATTGACGAGTCTTTAGAGTCCTACATAGAGGTTATACTGGCTCAGGCAAAACGAGATAGGAGCGCATATGTGATATGTACGGGACCGAGAATAATGCGTGTATGTGATACCGTATTCTATTCTCGCGATGATTGTATCGATTGGTTGTATGCGATATAACCTAGTTATCGAATCAAGGATTGATTCGATAAGTCGATACATTGGATATTAGTCGATTATATGCGATATGACCGGATCGTTAAATCAAGTGTTGATTTAATGATTTAATGTATAATTATATATTTGATATATTACTTTACATTAACTAGTATTGGTTCACTCAAGATTGATTTTCTCACTTGATGTGCACAAGTTGTATATGTGATATATTTTTGTGCACAAGTTTGTATCATGTTTGACGATACATGCAAACTTGGGTGTGTGTGTGACTTACACTATATTTAGGTTAATGGTAAAGGTTTTTAATTCATTTTGTAATTCAAAAATGGTGCTCATTTTTGAATTTGCTTGAAGCTTCATGAAGCTTTTAAAGCATCTTTGACAAATTCCACCATTTTTGTTTTGCATCACATTTTCATTAACCTAACCATTCACCTAAACTCTAGTTTAGTCTCTACAAAGGTTTAACTCACCCATGATTGCATTATGATAGACTTCACTTGAATATTCTTTTAGAAAATAGATTATTCATTCTCATTCTTTTCCTTCTTCTTCTTCTTCTTCAAGAAGAAGAAAACTTTCTAGAAAAATTTCAAGTGAAGATCCAAGTGAGAAATCAAAATCTAAAGAGTACCCACTTCCTATCTCACCATCCTCTACCAGACTAGCACTTTAGTTTAGGGTGTTTGCCTCACTAATTCTATGGTTAGTGAGGTAGAAGATTGAGTCCGTATTCCCTCGACGTAGATCATCTTCGGCATCGAAGACTTCAAGCGATCCCGTTGCAATTTCCTCATGGAGCCGTCCGAGAGTCCGGGAGTTGGTTGATCGCAGCGAAGGGACTACATCACGGAGCTTAAGAAGTGAAGGACCGATCTACAAAGGTTGTATTTCGAATTCACTTAGGGTTAATGTAAGTCCATGCTACCTCTCCCGGTACTTTCGGGCATGCAGAATTTGGTGAAAAACAATTTTCTAGAGGTGGTAACATGGACTCAAAACCGGATCTTTGTTAAACATCTAACTAATAACCTAACTAGGAGTTGTTAACTACTCGGTTAGGGGGTTATACCTTTCTTTCTTGAACTCCATCGTCTTCAAGCCTCGATGGTTGTCCGGATCGGCTTCACCCCGTCGTCTCCTTACGGCGAAGATCGATCCACCTGAAAGATTCTACCTTTGGCTTCTTCTTCGGTCTTTGAAGAAACTAGTCCACTCGGTTTGCTAAACCTTGTGAACTAGAGTGAGTAGAGGAGAGTGTGTTGGGATTTTCTCTATGGTTCTTGGTTCTCAACACATGAGACAAGTGAACCATAGACTAAAGAGAGAGAGAGCAAGAGGAAGGAGATGAGAGCTCAAGAACACAAGAGAGAGAATGAAAATGATAGAATGAGCAAGACTTTTCTCACTTGGCTCTCATAATCCAAAACCATCATCACAAAAATAGTAATCAAGTATTGTGTAAATGGTTTAAGTCAAAATGGCTATATCATTTCATGCACTCATATTGCACAAGAGAACAAGCAAGTAAAAAGTCTTTGCCATGAAATGATAGCCATTGTCATCATGATGGTCAACTAGTCCAACCTAGTCAACCGGTCAACAAAGTCAACAAGTCAACAAAGTCAACCCCTCAACAACCATGTCACCACAATACTTAATTAATATTATTGTTAATTACATATCATATTCTCATTAGGGTTGAGCAAAAAGTCAATAGTCAACAGTCAACGGTCAACAACCCTAATGAGAATCCTCTGCCTCTGTCTCTCCGTCAACTGTGCATACACACCCGCATTCGCGTTCC
This sequence comes from Agapanthus africanus, assembly GCA_030015575.1. Lineage (NCBI taxonomy): Eukaryota > Viridiplantae > Streptophyta > Magnoliopsida > Asparagales > Amaryllidaceae > Agapanthus > Agapanthus africanus. Next base: position 206,610,701 of record CM057343.1, read on the forward strand.
GAGGAACACGAATACATACTGGATAAAACCAATCCCAAAACGTACACTAGGATCTGGCTTAAACCAAAGCCCGCTAGTGTTAACTGTCCGGACACTGTACGTGCACAAGTGCACGGATGTGACCGAACCCTGTCGCAAAACCATGCGACCTGTCGCAAAACCATGCGACCTCTACTCTATTGCCTAAAGGCGAATAGCTTTCTGTGTGGGACTCTAAAGACTCGACACTAAGCTGGCAGTGGGTTTAACCACAGACCGCAAGCGGCACTAGCTGTGCGTAACGGTCCCCAGGTAGATGTCGACAAGAAGACTGACGAGGTGAAACCCATCTGAACTCCTACTGAGCCTGAATGTGACAATCTCCGTACAGTCCGGTCTGTTCGTCTGATACATCGCATGGTGGGCCTAAGGGGGCGGTAAACGTCAGTCCCCTAATAGCGGTACAAGTCGTGTCGGAGTGAAGCCCAAAACACCCTGAGATAACACTGGAAGCCTACCAGTATATCTCGCTTGCCCTGGCCAGGGACTACTCGTTGTAAGTCCATGCTAGCTCTCCCGGTACTTTCGGGCATGCGGAATTTGGTGAAAAACAATTTTCTAGAGGTGGTAACATGGACTTAAAACCCGGATCTTTGTTAAACATCTAATTAACCACCTAACTAGGAGTTGTTCATTACTCGGTTAGGGGGTTTATACCTTTCTTATCTCAAACTCCTTCGTCTTCAAGCCTCGATGGTTGTCCGAATCGGCTTCTCCCCGTCGTCTCCTTGCGCCGAAGATAGATCCACCTGAAAGTTTCTACCTTTGGCTCCTTCTTCGAACTTTGAAGAAACTAGTTCACTCGGTTTGCTAAACCTTATGAACTAGAGTGAGTAGAGAAGAGTTTGTTTGGGATTTTATCTATGGTTCTTGGTTTTCAACTCATGAGACAAGTGAACCATAGACTCAAGAGAGGGAGAGAAAGAGGAGGAAGATGAGAGCTCAAGAACAAGTGAGAGAATGAGCATGAAAGAATGAGAGAAGACTTTTCTCATTTGGCTCTCATAATCCAAAACCATCATCACAAAAATAATAATCAAGTATTGTGTAAAATGGTTCAAGTCAAAATGGCTAAATCATTTCATGCACTCATTTCTCACAAGAGAAACAAGCAAGTAAAAAGTCTTTGCCATGAAATGATAGCCATTGTCATCATGATGGTCAACTAGTCCAACCTAGTCAACCGGTCAACAAAGTCAACAAGTCAACAAAGTCAACCCCTCAACAACCATGTCACCACAATACTTAATTAATATTATTGTTAATCATATATCATATTCTCATTAGGGTTGAGCAAAAAGTCAATAGTCAACAGTCAACGGTCAACAACCCTAATGAGAATCCTCCGCCACTGTCTCTCCGTCAACTGTCCATACACACCCGCATCCGCGTTCCGAGGAACACGAATGCAAACTGGATGAAACCAATCCCAATACGTACGCTAGGATCTGGCTTAAACCAAAGCCCACTAGTGTAAACTGTCCGGACACTAAACGTGCACAAGTGCACAGATGTGACTGAACCCTGTCGCAAAACCATGCGACCTGTCGCAAAACCATGCGACCTCTACTCTTTTGCCTAAAGGCGAATAGCTTTCTGTATAGGACTGTAAAGACTCGACACTACGCTGGCAGTGGGTTTAACCACCGACCGCAAGCGGCACTAGCTGTACGTAACGGTCCCCAGGTAGATGCCGACAAGAAGACTGACGAGGTGAAACCCATCTGAACTCCTACTGAGCCTGAATGTGACAATCTCCATACAGTCCGGTCTGTTCGTCTGATACATCGGATGGCGGGCCTAGGGGGCGGTAAACGTCAGTCCCCTAATAGCGGTACAAATCATGTCGGAGTGAAGCCCAATACACCCTGAGATAACACTGGAGGCCTACCAGTATATCTCGCTTGCCCTGGCTAGGGACTACTCGTGTAATGGCTCTCCTAGACACAGCGCGATGTCAACCCCCAATACCGAGAGAGACGAATCCTGTCTAACCGTCACTGCCTCCATGTGCTTCGGGACTGCACCCAACTACTACCTGTTTGCACGACTCCTTTGAGCCGTGGTAGGGTAGTAATCAAAATACAGTGGGAACACACTCGAGGCGAAGTGATAGTGTCAAGTCAGCGGACTAAGCTGTACTCATGTCACCTGGGAACTGATAACTAACGATAGGTATAATACCAACCGGTCAGTTCCCGACGAGTCCTGTCCAGTGTACTCGTAACCCAACGAGCACCCGCATACTATCTCCAGTATGACGTACTGACGGCTGTGGGACAGACCGTCTCCCACACTGGGATGAGAAGCGCATGCGCTAGTCTACTCCGGAGTATCGATGCCCTGTCTCGATAGTCCTGCGACTAGGGACCAGCATAAGGATGTGCTTATAGATTTCCCAGCCCCACTAGTGTGACTGCCATCACAACGCTGGTAATCAAGCAAAGATCCTACGGGCTCCACTAATGCGTATTGGTGATATAATAAAATAAACACATGTACACATTGAAGTAGAAACAAACCAAGTAGCATACTACTATTTTGAGCAAGATTGTATATACAAGGTGAATATCCCAAGATTCTATTAAGTAATATACAAACTAGTATGATACAGTAATGGCCTCTAGGGCATATACACTAACAATCTCCCACTTGCACTAAGGCCATGTACTGGCGTATCGAAGACCTATCATCTCGATCAGCCGCTCGAATTGATTCTGGGGCAAGGCCTTCGTGAATGGATCTGCAGTGTTATCTTCTGAAGCAACCCTCCGAACCTCGATCTCCTGGCGATCCACGATCTCCCTGATCAGGTGATACCGCCTCAAGATGTGTCTAGATCTCTGATGGGACCTGGGTTCCTTCGCTAAAGCTATAGCCCCGTTGTTGTCGCAATACAGAGGTATTGGATCAACAATGGATGGAACCACCTGAAGTTCTTTCAAGAACTTCTTCATCCAGACAGCTTCTTTTGCGGCCTCAGATGCAGCGATGTATTCCTCTTCCATCGTCGAGTCTGCAACGGTTTCTTGTTTGGAACTCTTCCAAGACACCGCCCCTCCATTGAGGGTAAAGACAAAACCCGACATGGACTTGGAATCATCCTTGTCACTCTGGAAGCTGGAGTCAGCAAAGGCCTCGATCTGGAGGTCTTTTCCGCAATACACCAAGAACATCTCCTTAGTCCTTCTCAGGTACTTGAGAATGTTCTTTACCGCTATCCAGTGTTTCTCTCTAGGGTTTGACTGATACCGGCTTACCACACTCGGTGCATAAGCTACATCGGGTCTGGTGCACAACATCGCATACATTATAGAGCCTACCGCAGTAGCGTAGGGTATAATAGACATGCGATCCCTCTCCAAATCAGTCTTGGGAGACATCTCTTTAGAAAGGGTGATCCCGTGACAAGCCGGTAGGTTACCGCGCTTGGAATCTTCCATACTGAATCTTTTCAGTATGGTGTCGATCTACCTGGACTGTGAAAGTCCTAAAATCCTCTTGGATCCATCATGATGGATCCGGATCCCCAGGATGTATGAGGCATCACCCAGGTCTTTCATGGAGAACCTGTGTGACAAGAACCCCTTGACAGATTGTAGCATAGGAATGTCATTTCCTATTAAGAGAATGTCATCCACGTATAAAACGAGGAATACTAAAGTTCTCGCTACAAATCTACTATAGATGCATGGTTCATCTGGATTTTTGATAAAGCCAAATTCCTTGACTGTCTCATCAAAACAGATGTTCTAACTCCGCGATGCCTGCTTTAGTCCATAAATGGACTTAAGCAACTTGCACACCTTTCCGCTGCTCCCACTCTGAATGACACCCTCTGGTTGGTCCATATAGACACACTCCTCTAAATTTCCATTTAGAAAAGCGGTCTTTACGTCCATTTGCCAGATCTCATAATCGTGGAAGGCAGCAATGGCAAGAAGGATCCGAATGGATTTCATCATAGCCACTGGAGAAAAGGTTTCGTCATAGTCCAAGCCAGGTCTTTGACGGAAACCCTTTGCAACAAGTCTAGCTTTATAGGTCTCAACCTGTCCATCTATACCAATCTTCCTTTTGAAGATCCACTTGCATCCTATGGGTTTTACCCCGTCTGGAGCAATGTCCAACGTCCATACCTTGTTGGTGTGCATGGACTCGATTTCGGTCCGCATTGCATCCAGCCTTTTTACCGAGTCAACGCTCTGAACGGCCTGCTGGAAGCTAGTAGGCTCATCATAATCTATAATGCAATCCTCTCTATCCCCGTCTATAAGAAAACCGTAGTATCTCTCAGGCGGATGAGACTGCCTACTACTCCTGCGGAGGGGCGTAGGAATGTCCTGTTCTTTTGAACCCTCTGGTTCCACTAAGCTTTCAGTAATAGTTCGTGGTTCTGGAATTTCTTCCAGTTCTACTGTGCTCCCACTTATCTGGTTTTCCAAAAACTCAGTTTCCAAGAAGTAGGCATGACGAGAAACAAAAACCTTTTGTTCCTCTTCGCAGTAGAAGAAATATCCCTTGGAGTTCTTTGGATATCCCACGAACTTGCACTGTACTGAGCGTGCCTCGAGCTTGTCCGCATGCTGCTTTTTGACAAAAGCTGGACTTCCCCATGTCTTAATGTGATTAAGATAGGGTCTCTTCCCACACCACATCTCATATGGTGTAGTAGGCACAGTCTTAGTGGGAACTCGGTTCAAAAGGTATGCAGCTGATTCTAGCACATACCCCCAGAATGATCGCGGTAACTCAGCGTTACTCATCATGGACCGTACCATATCCAATAGGGTTCGGTTCCGTCTCTCCGATACACCGTTATGTTGCGGAGTGTATGGAGGAGTAAGCTGAGAGAGAATTCCGTTCTCTTTTAAATAGTTCAGGAATTCAGCACTCAAGTATTCACCACCTCGATCCGATCTTAGGATCTTGATACTTTTGCCGGTTTGTTTTTCTACTTCATTCTTATATTCCTGGAATTTTCCAAAGGCTTCGGACTTATGTTTCATTAAGAAGACATAACCGTACCTTGAAAAGTCATCCGTGAAAGTAATGAAGTAAGAATAACCGCTTCGCGCATGTGTAGACATTGGACCGCACAGGTCGCTGTGTACGAGTCCCAAGAGCTCGCTCGCCCTTACTCTGTGTCCAGTAAACGGAGTCTTTGTCATCTTTCCTTTGAGACAGGATTGACAAGTGGCATACGATTGATATTCGAACGCATTCAAATATCCTTCTGTATGTAATTTCGTCAACCTTCTCTCGTTGATGTGACCCAGTCTACAATGACACAAGAAAGTCTGATTTATTTCCGGAGACTTTCTTTTGTGTGTATTCTGGACATTGAAAATCTGTGGATGGTTTAATACGTATATACCATTGCTTAATGTACCTGACCGAATCAGAACTTGATTAAGGTGAATGTTTACAACATTACTTACAAACGCAAATTCATAACTTTCTTTAGAAGTCAAAGATACAGAAATGATATTACAAGTTGCGTTGGGTACAAAATAGCAATTACGCAAAACCAAAACGTGTCCATCTGACAACCCCAGGTGATAGTCCCCCACGGCCTTAGCATCCATGCTAGCTCCGTTTGCAACTTTGAGGGTCAAGTCACCTGCCTTCAAAACCCTACGGTTTCTCAACGCCTGCAAAGAATTAAAGATATGAGATCCTGATCCGGTATCCAATACCCAGGAAGTAGAGTTTATTGAAAGACAGTTTTCAATAACATACACACCTGAAGCTGAAGCCGCAACCTGCTTCAGATCCTGTGTTCTGGCCTTCCAAGCCCTGCAATCATTTTTCCAGTGTCCCTTCTTATGACAATAGAAGCATTCTTCCTTACCCACGAGCTTTCCCACTTTCTTTGTTGCTTTTTCTTTTCCCTTCGTATCCACTTTACTAACACCTCCCCTTGGTTTGGCGGGGGCTTTCTTCTTCTTTCCCTTGGCTTTCGCCTTGGACCTAGAAGAGGAAGATCCTCCTACAAACAAAGTGGATGTTTTCCTACCTTTCTGTAGGGTGCCCTCTGCACTCCTCAGCATGTTGAGGAGTTCTGAAAGTTCAACTTCTTTTTCTTGTAAGTTGAAGTTCAGTATGAACTGGGCGTAAGTGAAAGGAAGGGACTGGAGAATCAAGTCCGTATAGAGCTCATTCTCCAACGTGGTCCCAAGGTCCGCGAGCTCCTCAATGTAGCCAATCATCTTAAGCACGTGTTCCGCTACCGTAGATCCGACGGCCAATCTTGCCGAAAATAACTTCTTCGACACTTCGTATCTTGCGATACGAGATTGCTCTCCATACAGTTCTTTTGTATGAAGAAATATGGATTCCAGGTCCATATTCTCGTGCCTCCTCTGATGTTCATTGTCCATAGAGGCAAGCACGAGGCACTTGGCCTTCGCGCAGTCTAGTTCCCAGGTCTTATGGATTTCCTTATCCGCGACGCTGGTTTTGGGACCTGGGACAGGGGGAGCTTTGGTGGTAAGAAGATACCCCAGCTTGTCGTAAGTGATTGCCATCTTTACATTCCTGAGCCAATCTTTGTAGTTTGGCCCTGTCAGTATGTTTTTATCTAGGAGTAACTTAAGTCCTGTCATGTCGATTGGTCGCTGCAATTAGGAGAGAGAAGAAACACTCAGCATGATACTCTTGCAAGTTTAGAATGGTTTTTAGTTTGTCTAAACAGGATGGCTCCCACTGTTTCTCGAATCCCTCCTCAAACCAAAAAGGAAGAATTAGTCAGGATCAATCTCACCGTACAATACTTGCTTAACCGTTCAGCCAGGCCAGTGTCGGTACTTCGAGGGAGGTTTTCCAACGCTTTCGCGAAGTTCCTTAATTAAATAACCTCTTTTCCCTGTGGGCGTAGCCCCGCTAACACCTTTCTAGACACCTACATGGTTTATAGCATTGATCGTTAAGTGAGAAATTTCTCGAGGAGTAGCATATACTCACAGTAGGATCGGGATCCAAATATCATCGCGTGACAAAACTGAAGGAATCCTACCAGAATCATCACACTCCAAATGGTATGCAACACTAGCAAGTTTCAGTTCTTTTGAAACTCCCGATGTGGATTTTTGCCCCATGCTCTTATGACCTTGACTTTGGCCAACAAATCATAAGTCACATGTCAAGTTCTACCCGTCGTTCTCCCGGTTAATTTGAATCCACCCGTACCTACCCTTGACTTTGGCCAACTAGGCAGTACGACTGTCCCAAACCAACGCATCTATCTATGCTGCACATGAATACCCAATAGCTACCAATCACTATGCCTTGACTTTGGCCAACAAACATAACTTGAATACTATTGACTATTCATGTGAAACGACGGAGGGCTACGAATGGTTTTGGCTAAACCGTGAACGTAGTGAACTTGATATAATCGATGGAACGAGATAGCTTTTAAAAGGAGTGGCTCAAGCTCCGCATTTAAAAGTTAGTTTTGAAAAGAACCGAGTGGTTTTCCGAAAGTGTTCCAACGATTTTAACTTGGTTTATTTTCTTGCATTAGTTCTTTTAATGCGTGATATTCTTGCATTAGTTCTTTTAATGCGTCCCATCATTTAATCCTACCATTGCAGAAAACAACCAAAATATGACGTACGCTTATGCCATTCGCATTCGCCATGGGGCCCCGTCATTACCCGTTAGGTTACTTAACTAACGACAGAGCGGGGGCTGGGCTAGCGCGGCTGTAAAACATAAGCAATGCCTAAATAATATCATATATAGATATACTGCAATGATAGCCATTTCAGATCACAGATGAACACATTGGATATACTAGGAACCCGCAATTCATACGAGCCTGTAACGAAAAGCAGATTACACGGTCGCGGTGAACAGCCAATACCCCACCCAAGACCCCTACGGGTGCGGCAAACTACCCGCCAAGTACCCGAAGCGAAGCAACCTCCATCAACTCCGTGAGTAGGCCACTCGGCACTTCGGCATACCCGGTAGTTTGTGCACCCCCTCCATGGGTCTATCCTAGGAGCAAAAACAGTAAAAAGAAATTATACAATGACGGCTACAACCCGACCCGGTTGTGCGGCCATACAAGTAATTATTACATCAATTTACAAATATACATGAATTGAAACAAAAGAAAACTCTCGTCTCACTACCCCTGGCTATTCACCCGCGACAATCCAATGAATTCATTCACACATTCCAATAACATTACAGATCACAGATTTGTATAACCCCCACTAATCGACATATAGCGATTAGCAGACGTTCAATACAAATATCACATCACAGAAAAAACCCGTCAGCTTAATTCTTTAGAAGTTCGATCAAAAATACGGATTTTCAGGCCCCAAACACAAAATTTTCGTTCTGGAAAATCTGGGCAGAAAATACATATTCCAAAAATCCCAAAATACCCCACTGAACAAACTGCAACCAAAATTTCCCACTGCCGAGTCAACTCGGCCGCGGAACCGCGGCGGGAGCACGCTCCCCCCGCGTTTCCACGGCGCTTTGATCGGTTCAGTGGACGAAATTTTGGCAGTTTGTTATAAAAACCCCGGGCCGAATTTTAAAGTATGATTTATCATTTTTGGAACAAAGAAAAAATTCGACAGCAAGCATGATACCGGGGTTCATTTCGGGACTTTTTCTTTGATCGATCTTCTAGCTACATTTCTAACATGTTAGATAGAGTTTAACTAGGCTCTGATACCACTGTAAGTCCATGCTAGCTCTCCCGGTACTTTCGGGCATGCGGAATTTGGTGAAAAACAATTTTCTAGAGGTGGTAACATGGACTTAAAACCCGGATCTTTGTTAAACATCTAACTAACAACCTAACTAGGAGTTGTTCACTACTCGGTTAGGGGGTTTATACCTTTCTTATCTCGAACTCCTTCGTCTTCAAGCCTCGATGGTTGTCCGAATCGGCTTCTCCCCGTCGTCTCCTTGCGCCGAAGATAGATCCACCTGAAAGTTTCTACCTTTGGCTCCTTCTTCGAACTTTGAAGAAACTAGTTCACTCGGTTTGCTAAACCTTGTGAACTAGAGTGAGTAGAGAAGAGTTTGTTTGGGATTTTATCTATAGTTCTTGGTTCTCAACTCATGAGACAAGTGAACCATAGACTCAAGAGAGGGAGAGCAAGAGGAGGAAGATGAGAGCTCAAGAACAAGAGAGAGAATGAGCATGAAAGAATGAGAGAAGACTTTTCTCATTTGGCTCTCATAATCCAAAACCATCATCACAAAAATAATAATCAAGTATTGTGTAAAATGGTTCAAGTCAAAATGGCTAAATCATTTCATGCACTCATTTCTCACAAGAGAAACAAGCAAGTAAAAAGACTTTGCCATGAAATGATAGCCATTGTCATCATGATGGTCAACTAGTCCAACCTAGTCAACCGGTCAACAAAGTCAACAAGTCAACAAAGTCAACCCCTCAACAACCATGTCACCACAATACTTAATTAATATTATTGTTAATCATATATCATATTCTCATTAGGGTTGAGCAAAAATTCAATAGTCAACAGTCAACGGTCAACAACCCTAATGAGAATCCTCCGCCTCTGTCTCTCCGTCAACTGTGCATACACACCCGCATCCGCGTTCCGAGGAACACGAATGCAAACTGGATGAAACCAATCCCAATACGTACACTAGGATCTGGCTTAAACCAAAGCCCGCTAGTATAAACTGTCCGGACACTAAACGTGCACAAGTGCACGGATGTGACTGAACCCTGTCGCAAAACCATGTGACCTGTCGCAAAACCATGCGACCTCTACTCTTTTGCCTAAATGCGAATAGCTTTCTGTGTGGGACTCTAATGACTCGACACTACACTGGCAGTGGGTTTAACCACAGACCGCAAGCGGCACTAGCTGTGCGTAACGGTCCCCAGATAGATGCCGACAAGAAGACTGACGAGGTGAAACCCATCTGAACTCCTACTGAGCCTGAATGTGACAATCTCCGTACAGTCCGGTTTGTTCGTCTGATACATCGCATGGTGGGCCTAGGGGGCGGTAAACGTCAGTCCCCTAATAGCGGTTCAAGTCGTGTCGGAGTGAAGCCCAATACACCCTGAGATAACACTGGAGGCTACCAGTATATCTCGCTTGCCCTGGCCAGGGACTACTCGTGTAATGGCTCTCCTAGACACAGCGCGATGTCAACCCCTAATACCGGGAGAGACGAATTCTGTCTAACAGTCACTGCCTCCAAGTGCTTCAGGACTGCACCCAACTACTACCTGTTTGCACGACTCCTTTGAGCCGTGGTAGGGTAGTAATCAAAGTACAGTGGGAACACACTCGAGGCGAAGTGATAGTGTCAAATCAGCGGACTAAGCTGTACTCATGTCACCTGGGAACTGATAACTGACGATAGTTATAATACCAACCGGTCAGTTCCCGACGAGTCCTGTCCAGTGTACTCGTAACCCAACGAGCACCCGCATACTATCTCCAGTACGACGTACTGACGGCTGTGGGACAGACCGTCTCCCACACTGGGATGAGAAGCGCATGCGCTAGTCTACTCCGGAGTATCGATGCCCTGTCTCGATAGTCCTGCTACAAGGGACCAGCATAAGGATGTGCTTATAGATTACCCAGCCCCACTAGTGTGACTGCCATCACAACGCTGGTAATCAAACAATGATCCTAAGGGCTCCACTAATGCGTATAGGTGATATAATAAAATAAATACATGTACACATTGAAGTAGAAACAAAACAAGTAGCATACTACTATTTTGAGCAAGATTGTATATACAAGGTGAATATCCCAAGCTTCTATTAAGTAATATACAAACTAGTATGATACAGTAATGGCCTCTAGGGCATATACACTAACACTAGTGTAATGGCTCTCCTAGACACAGCGCGAGGTCAACCCCCAATACCGGGAGAGACGAATCCTGTCTAACCGTCACTGCCTCCAAGTGCTTCGGGACTGCACCCAACTACTACCTGTTTGCACGACTCCTTTGAGCCGTGGTAGGGTAGTAATCAAAGTACAGTGGGAACACACTCGAGGCGAAGTGACAGTGTCAAGTCAGCGGACTAAGCTGTACTCATGTCACCTGAGAACTGATAGCTGACGATAGGTATAATACCAACCGGTCAGTTCCCGATGAGTCCTGTCCAGTGTACTCGTAACCCAACTAGCACCCGCATACTATCTCCAGTACGACGTACTGATGGCTGTGGGAAAGACCATCTCCCACTCTGGGATGAGAAGCGCATGCGCTAGTCTACTCCGGAGTATCGATGCCCTGTCTCGATAGTCCTGCGACTAGGGACCTGCATAAGGATGTGCTTATAGATTACCCAGCCCCCACTAGTGTGACTGCCATCACAACGCTGGTAATCAAGCAAAGATCCTAAGGGCTCCACTAATGTGTATAGGCGATATACTAAAATAAACACATGTACACATTGAAGTAGAAATAAACCAAGTAGCATACTACTATTTTGAGCAAGATTGTATATACAAGGTGAATATCCCAAGCTTCCATTAAGTAATATACAAACTAGTATGATACAGTAATGGCCTCTAGGGCATATACACTAACAATCTCCCACTTGCATTAAGGCCATGTACCGGCGTATCGAAGACCTATCATCTCGATCAGCCGCTCGAACTGAGTTTGGGGCAAGGCCTTGGTGAATGGATCTGCAGTGCTATCTTCTGAAGCAACCCTCCGAACCTCGATCTCCTGGCGATCCACGATCTCCCTGATCAGGTGATACCGCCTCAAGATGTGTCTAGATCTCTGATGGGACCTGGGTTCCTTCGCTAAAGCTATAGCCCCGTTGTTGTCGCAATACAGAGGTATTGGATCAACAATGGACGGAACCACCTGAAGTTCTTTCAAGAACTTCCTTATCCAGACAGCTTCTTTTGCGGCATCAGATGCAGCGATGTATTCCGCTTCCATAGTCGAGTCAGCAACGGTTTCCTGTTTGGAACTCTTCCAACACACCGCCCCTCCATTGAGGGTAAAGACAAAACTCGACATGGACTTGGAATCATCCTTGTCACTCTGGAAGCTGGAGTCAGCAAAGGCCTCGATTTGGAGGTCTTTTCCGCCATACACCAAGAACATCTCCTTAGTCCTTCTCAGGTACTTGAGAATGTTCTTTACCGCTATCCAGTGTTTCTCCCCAGGGTTTGACTGATACCGGCTTACCACACTCAGTGCATAAGCTACATCCGGTCTGGTACACAACATCGCATACATTATAGAGCCTACCGCAGAAGCGTAGGGTATAATAGACATGCGATCCCTCTCCAAATCAGTCTTGGGAGACATCTCTTTAGAGAGGGTGATCCCGTGACAAGCCGGTAGGTTACCTCGCTTGGAATCTTCCATACTGAATCTCTTCAGTATGGTGTCGATGTACCTGGACTGTGAAAGTCCTAATATCCTCTTGGATCTATCACGATGGATCCGGATCCCCAGGATGTATGAGGCATCACCCAGGTCTTTCATGGAGAACTTGTGCGACAAGAACCCCTTGACAGATTGTAGCATAGGAATGTCATTTCCTATTAAGAGAATGTCATCCACATATAAAATGAGGAATACTACAGTTCTCGCTACAAATCTACTATAGATGCATGGTTCATCTGGATTTTTGATAAAGCCAAATTCCTTGACCGTCTCATCAAAATAGATGTTCCAACTCCGCGATGCCTGCTTTAGTCCATAGAAGGAATTAAGCAACTTGCACACCTTTCCGCTGCTTCCACTATGAATGAAACCTTCTGGCTGGTCCATATAGACACACTCCTCTAAATTTCCATTTAGAAAAGCGGTCTTTACGTCCATTTGCTAGATCTCATAATCGTGGAAGGCAGCAATGGCAAGAAGGATCCGAATGGATTTCAGCATAGCCACTGGAGAAAAGGTTTCGTCATAGTCCAAGCCAGGTCTTTGACGGAAACCCTTTGCAACAAGTCTAGCTTTATAGGCCTCAACCTGTCCATCTACACCAATCTTCCTTTTGAAGATCCACTTGCATCCTACGGATTTTACTTCGTCTGGAGCAATGTCCAACATCCATACTTTGTTGGTGTACATGGACTCCATTTCGGTCCGCATTGCATCCAGCCATTTTACGCAGTCAACGCTCTGAACGGCCTGCTGGAAGCTAGTAGGCTCATGATAATCTATGATGCAATCCTCTATATCCCCGTCTATGAGAAAACCGCAGTATCTCTCGGGCGGATGAGACTGCCTACTACTCCTGCGGAGCGGCGCAGGAATGTCCTGTTCTTTTGAACCCTCTGGTTCCACTAAGCTTTCAGTAATAGTCTGTGGTTCTGGAATTTCTTCCAGTTCTATGCGCTCCCACTAATTTCCTTTTCCAAGAACTGGTGTTCTAGAAAGTGGGCATTACGAGAAACAAGGACTTTTTGTTCCTCTGCGTGGTAGAAAAGATACCCCCAGGTGTTCTTTAGGTATCCCACAAACTTGCACAGTACTGAGCGTGCCTCGAGTTTGTCCGCATGCTGCTTTTTGACAAAAGCTGGACATCCCCAGATCTTCAGATATTGAAGATAGGGTTTCTTCCCACTCCATAACTCATATGGTGTGGTAGACACAGTCTTAGTGGGAACTCGGTTCAAGAGGTATGCGGCTGATTCTAGCGCATATCCCCAGAATGATCGCGGTAACTCAGCGTTACTCATCATGGACCGTACCATATCCAATAGGGTTCGGTTCCGTCTCTCCGATACACCATTATGTTGCGGAGTGTATGGAGGAGTAAGCTGAGAGAGAATTCCGTTCTCTTTTAAATAGTCCAGGAACTCGGCACTCAAGTATTCACCACCTCGATCCGATCTTAGGATCCTGATAATTTTGCTAGTTTGTTTTTCTACTTCATTCTTATGTTCCTGAAATTTTCCAAAGGTTTTGGACTTATGTTTCATTAAGAAGACATGTCCGAATCTTGAAAAATCATCCGTAAAAATAATGAAGTAAGAAAAACCGCTTCGCGCATGTGTAGACATTGGACCGCACACGTCGCTGTGTACGAGTCCCAAGAGCTCGCTCGCTCTTACTCCGTGTCCAGTGAACGGAGTCTTTATCATCTTTCCTTTGAGACAGGATTGACAAGTGGCAAACGATTGATATTCGAACGCATTCAAATATCCTTCTGTATGTAACTTCGTCAACCTTCTCTCATTGATGTGACCCAGTCTACAATGCCACAAGAAAGTCTGATTTATTTCCGGAGACTTTCTTTTGTGTGTATTCTGGACATTGAAAATCTGCGGTTGGTTTAATACGTATATACTATTGCTTAATGTACCTGACCCAATCAGAACTTGATTAAGGTGAATGTTTACAACATTGCTTACAAACGCAAATTCATAACCTTCTTTAGAAACCAAAGATACAGAAATGATATTACAAGTTGCGTTGGGTACAAAAAAGCAATTACGCAAAACCAAAACATGTCCATCTGACAATCCCAGGTGATAGTCCCCCACGGCCTTAGCATCCATGCTAGCTCCGTTTGCAACTTTGAGGGTCATGTCACCTGCCTTCAAAACCCTACGATTTCTCAACGCCTGCAAAGAATTGTAGATATGAGATCCTGATCCGGTATCCAATACCCAGGAAGTAGAGTTTATCGAAAGACAGTTTTCAATAACATACACACCTAAAGCTGAAGCCGCAACCTGCTTCAGATCCTGTGTTCTGGCTTTCCAAGCCCTGCAATCATTCTTCCAGTGTCCCTTCTTATGACAATAGAAGCATTCTTCCTTATCCACAAGCTTTCCCACTTTCTTTGTTGCTTTTGCCTTTCCCTTCGTATCCACTTTACTAACACCGCCCCTTGGTTTGGCGGGGGCTTTCTTCTTCTTTCCCTTGGCTTTCTCCTTGGACCTAGAAGAGGAAGATCCTCCTACAAACAAAGTGGATGTTTCCCTACCTTTCTGTAGGGTGCCCTCTGCGCTCCTCAGCATGTTGAGGAGTTCTTAAAGTTCAACTTCCTTTTCTTGTAAGTTGAAGTTCAGGATAAACTGGGCGTAAGTGGAAGGAAGGGACTGGAGAATCAAGTCCGTAAAGAGCTCATTCTCCAACGTGGTCCCAAGGTCCGCGAGCTCCTCAATGTAGCCAATCATCTTAAGCATGTGTTCCGCTACCGATGATCCGACGGCCAATCTTGCCGAAAATAACTTCTTCGACACTTCGTATCTTGCGATACGAGATTGCTCTCCATACAGTTCTTTTGTATGAAGAAATATGGATTCGAGGTCCATATTCTCGTGCCTCCTCTGATGTTCGTTGTCCATAGAGGCAAGCACGAGGCACTTGGCCTTCGCGCAGTCTAGTTTCCAGGTCTTACGGATTTACTTATCCGCGACGTTGGTTTTGGGACCTGGGACAGGGGGAGCTTTGGTGGTAAGAAGATACCCCAGCTTGTCGTAAGTGATTGCCATCTTGACATTCCTGAGCCAATCTTTGTAATTTGGCCCTGTCAGTATGTTTTTATCTAGGAGTAACTTAAGTCCAGTCATGTCGATTGGTCACTGCAATCAGGAGAGAGAAGAAACACTCAGCATGATGCTCTTGCAAGTTTAGAATGGTTTTTAGTTTATCTAAACAGGATGGCTCCCACTGTTTCTCGAATCCCTCCTCAAACCAAAAAGGAAGAATTAGTCAGGATCAATCTCACCGTACAATACTTGCTTAACCGTTCAGCCAGGCCAGTGTCGGTACTTCAAGGGAGGTTTTCCAACGCTTTCGCGAAGTTCCTTAATTAAATAACCTCTTTTCCCTGGGGGCGTAGCCCCGCTAACACCATTCTAGACACCTACTTGGTTTATAGCATTGATCGTTAAGTGAGAAATTTCCCGAGGAGTAGCATATACTCACAGTAGGATCGGGATCCAAATATCATCGCGTGACGAAACTGAAGGAATCCTACCAGAATCATTACACTCCAAAGGTATGCAACTCTAGCAAGTTTCAGTACTTATGAAACTCCCGATGTGGATTTTTGCTCCATGCTCTTATGACCTTGGCGTGAGGTCAAAATGTCATAAGTCACATGTCAAGTTCTTCCCATCATTACCCAGGTTAATTTGAACCCACCCGTACCTACCCTTGACGTAGGCCAAAATGGCAGTACGGCTGTCCCAAACCAACGCATTCTATCTATGCAACAGATAAATATCCGGCAGCTACCAATCACTATGCCTTGGCGTGAGGTCAAAATACATAGCTTGAATACTACCGAATTTTTAACTGAAATGATGGAGGGCTACGAATGGTTTTGGCTAAACCGTGAACATAGTGAACTTGATATAATCAATGGAACGAGATAGCTTTTAAAAGGAGTGGCTCAAGCTCCGCATTTAAAAGTTAGTTTTGAAAAGAACCGAGTGGTTTTTCGAAAGTGTTCCAACGACTTTAACTTGGTTTATTTTCTTGCATTAGTTCTTTTAATGCGTGATATTCTTGCATTAGTTCTTTTAATGCGTCCCATCAATTAATCCTACCATTGCAGAAAACAACCAAAATTGACGTACACTTATGCCATTCGCATTCGCCACGGGGCCCCGTCATTACCCGTTAGGTTACTTAACTAACGACAGAGCGGGGGCTGGGCTAGCGTGGCTGTAAAACATAAGCAAGGCCTAAATAATATCATATATAGATATATTGCAATGATAGCCATTTCAGATCATAGATGAACACATTGGATATACTAGGAATCCGCAATTCGTACGGGCCTGTAATGAGGTCGCGGTGAATAGCCGATACCCCACCCAAGACCCCTACAGGTGCGGCAAACTACCGCCAAGTATCCGAAGCGAAGCAACCTCCCTCAACTCCGTGAGCAGGCCACTCGGCACTTCGGCATACCCGGTAGTTTGTGCACCCCCTCCATGGGTCTATCCTAGGAGCAAAAACAGTAAAAAGAAATTATACAATGACGGCTACAACCCCGACCCGGTTGTGTGGCCATACAAATAATTATTACATCAATTTACAAATTTACATGAATTGAAAGAAAAGAAAACTCTCGTCTCACAACCTCCGGCCATACACCCGCGACAATCCAATGAATTCATTCACACATTCCAATAACATTACAGATCACAGATTTGTATAACCCCCACTAATCGACATATAGCGATTAGCAGACGTTCAATACAAATATCACATCACAGAAAAAACCCGTCAGCTTAATTCTTTAGAAGTTCGATCAAAAATACGGATTTTCAAGCCCCAAGCACAAAATTTTCGTTCTGGAAAATCTGGGCAGAAAATACATATTCCAAAAATCCCAAAATACCCCTATGAACAAACTGCAAAAATAAAACCCCACGACCGAGTCAACTCGGCCGCGGTTCCGCGGCGGGAGCAAGCTCCCGCCGCGGAAACGCGTCGCGTTGATCGATTCAGTGGGTCGAATTTTTGCAGTTTCTTCTAAAAACCCTGAGTCGATTTTTGGTATATCTCAAATAATTTTTGCAGCACTTTGAAAATCGACAGAAAGTTTGAAATTCGGGTGTATTTCGCGACTTTTTCTCCGATCGAATTTCTAGTTACTATGCTAACATGTTAGGTAGTGTTTAACTAGGCTCTGATACCACTGTAAGTCCATGCTACCTCTCCCGGTACTTTCGGGCATGCGGAATTTGGTGAAAAACAATTTTCTAGAGGTGGTAACATGGACTCAAAACCGGATCTTTGTTAAACATCTAACTAACAACCTAACTAGGAGTTGTTAACTACTCGGTTAGGGGGTTATACCTTTCGTTCTTGAACTCCTTCGTCTTGAAGCCTCGATGGTTGTCCGGATCGGCTTCACCCCGTCGTCTCCTTGCGGCGAAGATCGATCCACCTGAAAGCTTCTACCTTTGGCTTCTTCTTCGGTCTTTGAAGAAACTAGTCCACTCGGTTTGCTAAACCTTGTGAACTAGAGTGAGTAGAGGAGAGTGTGTTGGGATTTTCTCTATGGTTCTTGGTTCTCAACACATGAGACAAGTGAACCATAGACTAAAGAGAGGGAGAGCAAGAGGAAGGAGATGAGAGCTCATGAACACAAGAGAGAGAATGAAAATGATAGAATGAGCAAGACTTTTCTCACTTGGCTCTCATAATCCAAAACCATCATCACAAAAATAGTAATCAAGTATTGTGTAAATGGTTTAAGTCAAAATGGCTATATCATTTCATGCACTCATATTGCACAAGAGAACAAGCAAGTAAAAAGTCTTTGCCATGAAATGATAGCCATTGTCATCATGATGGTCAACTAGTCCAACCTAGTCAACCGGTCAACAAAGTCAACAAGTCAACAAAGTCAACCCCTCAACAACCATGTCACCACAATACTTAATTAATATTATTGTTAATTACATATCATATTCTCATTAGGGTTGAGCAAAAAGTCAATAGTCAACAGTCAACGGTCAACAACCCTAATGAGAATCCTCTGCCTCTGTCTCTCCGTCAACCGTGCATACACACCCGCATTCGCGTTCCGAGGAACACGAATACATACTGGATAAAACCAATCCCAAAACATACACTAGGATCTGGCTTAAACCAAAGCCCGCTAGTGTTAACTGTCCGGACACTGTACGTGCACAAGTGCACGGATGTGACCGAACCCTGTCGCAAAACCATACGACCTGTCGCAAAACCATGCGACCTCTACTCTATTGCCTAAAGGCGAATAG
Source organism: Agapanthus africanus (assembly GCA_030015575.1). Lineage (NCBI taxonomy): Eukaryota > Viridiplantae > Streptophyta > Magnoliopsida > Asparagales > Amaryllidaceae > Agapanthus > Agapanthus africanus. The sequence continues at coordinate 206,629,456 of CM057343.1, forward strand.
CTTTCTGTGTGGGACTCTAAAGACTCGACACTACGCTGGCAGTGGGTTTAACCACAGACCGCAAGCGGCACTAGCTGTGCGTAACGGTCCCCAGGTAGATGCCGACAAGAAGACTGACGAGGTGAAACCCATCTGAACTCCTACTGAGCCTGAATGTGACAATCTCCGTACAGTCTGGTCTGTTCGTCTGATACATCGCATGGCGGGCCTAGGGGGGCGGTAAACGTCAGTCCCCTAATAGCGGTACAAGTCGTGTCGGAGTGAAGCCCAAAACACCCTGAGATAACACTGGAAGCCTACCAGTATATCTCGCTTGCCCTGGCCAGGGACTACTCATGTAATGGCTCTCCTAGACACAGCGCGATGTCAACCCGCAATACCGGGAGAGACGAATCCTGTCTAACCGTCACTGCCTCCAAGTGCTTCGGGACTGCACCCAACTACTACCTGTTTGCACGACTCCTTTGAGCCGTGGTAGGATAGTAATCAAAGTATAGTGGGAACACACTCGAGGCGAAGTGACAGTGTCAAGTCAGCGGACTAAGCTGTACTCATGTCACCTGGGAACTGATAACTGACGATAGGTATAATACCAACCGGTCAGTTCCCGACGAGTCCTGTCCAGTGTACTCGTAACCCAACGAGCACCCGCATACTATCTCCAGTACGACATACTGATGGCTGTGGGACAGACCATCTCCCACTCTGGGATGAGAAGCGCATGCGCTAGTCTACTCCGGAGTATCGATGCCCTGTCTCGATAGTCCTGCGACTAGGGACCTGCATAAGGATGTGCTTATAGATTACCCAGCCCCTGCTAGTGTGACTGCCATCACAACGCTGGTAATCAAGCAAAGATCCTAAAGGCTCCACTAATGTGTATAGGCGATATACTAAAATAAACACATGTACACATTGAAGTAGAAACAAACCAAGTAGCATACTACTCTTTTGAGCAAGATTGTATATACAAGGTGAATATCCCAAGCTTCCATTAAGTAATATACAAACTAGTATGATACAGTAATGGCCTCTAGGGCATATACACTAACAGTTAAAGTGTTTAGCTTGCTTTGTTTTCGCCTTATCTCTAGTTAACGATCTTGCTTAGAGTTATTCGGCACGGATAAAATTTTATTCCGGCATGGTCGATGCCTTGTAGAGCCTCATTAGTATGCATAGTGTTAGTGTATATGCCCTAGAGGCCATTACTGTGTCATACTAGTTTGTATATTACTTAATGGAAGCTTGGGATATTCACAGTTGTATATACAATCTTGCTCGAAATGGTAGTATGCTACTTGGTTTGTCTCTGCTTTAATATGTGCATGTGTTTCTTTTAGCATATTGCTGGTATACATATTAGTAGAGCCCTTAGGATCTTTGCTTGATTACCAGCGTTGTGATGGCGCTCGCACTCGTGGGAGCTGGGTAATCTATAAGCACATCCTTATACAGGTCCCTGGTCGTTGGACTATCGAGACAGGGCATCGATACTCCGGAGTAGACTAGCGTATGCGCTTCTCATCCCATTGTGGGAGACGGTCTGTCCCACAGCCGTTAGTACGTCGTACTTGGGATAGTATGCGGGTGCTCGTTAGGTTACGAGTACACTGGACAGGACTCGTCGGGAACTGTTGGTTGGTAATATACCTATCGTCAGTTATCAGTTCCCAGGTGACATGAGTACAGCTTAGTCCGCTGACTTGACACTGTCACTTCGCCTCGAGTGTGTTCCCACTGCACTTTGATTACTACCCTACCACGGCTCAAAGGAGCTGTGCAAACAGGTAGTTTTTGGGTGCGGTCCCGAAGCACTTGGAGGCAGTGACGGTTAGACAGTATTCGTCTCTCCCGGTATTGGGGGTTGACATCGCGCTGTGTCTAGGAGAGCCATTACACGAGTAGTCCCTGGCCAGGGCAAGCGAGATATACTGGTAGGTTTCCAGTGTTATCTCAGGGTGTTCTGGGCTACACTCCGACATGACTTGTACCGCTATTAGGGGACTGACGTTCACCGCCCCCCTAGGCCCGCCATGCGATGTATCAGACGAACAGACCGGACTGTACGGAGACTGTCACATACAGGCTCAGTAGGAGTGCAGATGGGGTTCACCTCGTCAGTCTTCTTATCGACATCTACCTGGGGACCGTTACGTACAGCTAGTGCCGCTTGCGGTCTGTGGTTAAACCCACTGCCAGCGTAGTGTCGAGTCTTTAGAGTCCCACACAGAGAGCTATTCGCCTTTAGGCAAAACGAGTAGAGGTCGCATGGTTTTGCGACAGGGTTCGTTCGCATCCGCGCACTTGTGCACGTTTGCTGTCCGGACAGTTTATACTAGCGGGCTTTGGTTTAAGCCGGATCCTAGTATATGATTTGAGATTGGTTTTTCTCATTGTGTTCGTGTTCCTCGGATCACGAATGCGGGTGCGTATGCACAGTTGCTTGAGATTGAGGGAGAGGACCTTGATTAGGGTTAATGGCTATTGTCATTTTATTAACCCTAATATTTATGTGTGTGTTATTGTTAATTAGTAATTAGTTTGATAATTATCCATGGTTGTGGTTATTGACCTTTTGACTTCTTTGACTTGTTGACCAAGGTTGACATTTTGACCATCATAATTTCTTTTGGAAGATGCTTTTTGATCTTTGCAATTTGAAATGATAATGGTCATGTCATGATTTACCATGATAATTATCTAGCTAATTATTCAATTAAATTAATTCACACATATTAGTGAGAAGAGCTCTATTATTTTCTCATTCTATCATTTCATTTCTCTCTCTTGCTCATCCTCTCCCTCAAGCTCTCTCCCTCTCATGTGTTGAGAAACAAAAAGCTTGAGAAAAACCCTCTCTTGATCTTCTCTTCTCACTTCTAGGGTTCAAGTCTTAGCATTTCTTGCACTCTAGTTACTCCTAGCTTGGAGTTGGAGCTAAAGGTGGTGGCTTTCAAGTGGATCTTTCTTTGACGGGAGAAGACAAGCAAGGTGAACTCTTTCTACCATACCTAGGAGCAAGGAGAGAAGGACTAAAGACCAAAGGTATAACCTTTCATCACTTAGCTACTTTGTAGTTAGAGTTAGCTAGTTTATGTTTAGCAAAGATCCTCACAAGCATAGTCCATGTTGCCTAAGTCAATAAAAATCCGTTTTTTATTATGTTTTCCGCCTCCCGTAAGCACCGGGAAGGGCAACACGGACTTACAGTGGTATCAGAGCCTAACTAAACCTAAACTAGCTAAGTAGTTAAGTGTAACGAAGTTTCGAAACCGGAAAATCGAAAAACCAAACTCGAAAAACCCTAGTTTCTGTTAATTTTTTTTTTTCTGGTCAAAATGAAAAACTTTATACTTCAAAAATTATCTCAGGGTTTTGTGTGAAACACCACCAAAGACGAACCAGAGAGGTGTCTAGATGACCGCGCTTCCGCGGCATAAGGAAGCTCTTGCCGCGGAAGCGCGGCCATCTTGTCCCCTCTCTGTATCGTTTTTGGTGCAGTATGTTTCTGGGTTGGTTTTAGGATTTTTAGGATATATTATATGTGCCCAGATTTTCCAGAACTAAAATTTACTTTTGGGGGCCTATAAATCCGTATTTTTCGGAACTTCACTACACTTTAACTACATCGGTTATATCTGTAATGCTTGCATGTATTGAACGTCGGCTAATCGCTATAAGACGATTAGTCGGGGTTATACATGATCTGTGATTGTTATTGGTTTGTGGATATGAATGGATTGGATTGTCGCGGGTGAATGGCCGGGGTGGATGTGAGATGAGCGTTGTTTTTCTTTCATTCATTTGTAACATGTAAATTGATGTAATAATATTCTTTGTATGGCCGCACAACCGGGTCGGGGTTGTAGCCGTCATTGTATAATTCTTTTTACTGTTTTTGCTCCTAGGATAGACCCATGGAGGGGGTGCACAAACTACCGGGTATCTCGAAGTGCCGAGTGGCCTACTCACGGTGGTGAGGGAGGTTGCTTCGCTTCGGGTGCTTGGCGGGTAGTTTGCCGCACCCGTAGGGGTCTTGGGTGGGGTATTGTCTATTCACCGCGACCGTGTAATCCGCTTTGCGTTGCAGGCTCGAACGCATTGCGGATTCCTAGTATATCCAATGTATTCATCTGTGATCTGTAATGTCTATCATTGCTATATATTTATATATAATAACTATTTAGGCGTTGCTTATGTTTTACAGCCGCGCTAGCCCAGCCCCCGCTCTGTCGTTAGTTAAGTAACCTAACGGGTGATGATGGGGCCCCGTGGCGAATGCGAATGGCATAAGCGTACGTCATATTTTGGTTGTTTTCTGCAATGGTAGGATTAAATGATGGGACGCATTAAAAGAACTAATGCAAGAAATAAACCAAGTAAAAGTCGATTGGAACACTTTGAAAACCACTCGGTTCTTTTCAAAACTAAACTTTTAAACGCGGAGCTTGAACCACTCCTTTTAAAAGCTATCTCGTTCCATCGATTATATCAAGTTCACTACGTTCACGGTTTCGCCAAAACCATCCGTAGCCCTCCATCATTTCGGTTAAATATTCGGTAGTATTCAAGCTATGTATTTTGACCTCACGCCAAGGCATAGTGATTGGTAGCTACCGGATATTTATCCGTTGCATAGATAGAATGCGTTGATTTGAGACAGTCGTACTGCCGTTTTGACCTACGTCAAGGGTAGGTACGGGTGGGTTCAAATTAACCAGGATAATGATGGGAAGAACTTGACATGTGACTTATGACATTTTGACCTCACGCCAAGGTCATAAGAGCATGGGGCAAAAAAATCCACATCGGGAGTTTCATAAGTACTGAAACTTGCTAGCGTTGCATACCATTTGGAGTGTGATAATTCTGGTAGGATTCCTTCGGCTTTATCACGCGATGATATTTGGATCCCGATCCTACTGTGAGTATATGCTACTCCTCGGGAAAACTCTCACTTAACGATCAATGCTATAAACCTAGTAGGTGCCTAGAAAGGTGTTAGCGGGGCTACGCCCACAGGGAAAAGAGGTTACTTAATTAAGGAACTTCGCGAAAGCGTTGGAAAACCTCCCTCGAAGTACCGACACTGGCCTGGCTGAACGGTTAAGCAAGTATTGTACGGTGAGAATGATCCCGGCTAATCCTTTTCTTTACGGTTTGAGAAGGGATTCGAGAGACAGTGGGAGCCATCCAGTTTAGAAAAACTAAAAACCACTCTAAACTTGCAAGAGCATCATGCTAAAGTGTTTCTTTTCTCTCTCCTAATTGCAGCGACCATTCAAGATGACCGGACTTAAGTTACTATTAGATAAAAACATATTGACAGGGCCAAACTACAAAGATTGGCTCAGGAATGTCAAGATGGCTATCACTTATGACAAGCTGGGGTATATACTTACCACCAAAGCTCCCCCTGTCCCAGGTCCCACCTCCAGCGTCGCGGATGTTGAAATCCGTAAGACATGGGAGATAGATTGCGCGAGGGCCAGATGCCTCGTACTAGCCTCGATGGACAACGACCATCAGAGGAGGCACGAGAATATGGACCTAGAGTCCATATTTCTCCATACAAAAGAACTGTATGGAGAGCAGTCTCGTATCGCTAGATACGAAGTGTCGAAGAAGCTCTTTTCGGCAAGGTTGGCCGTCGGATCATCGGTAGCGGACCACGTGCTTAAGATGATCGGCTACATAGAGGAGCTCGCGGACCTTGGGACCACGTTGGAGAATGAACTCTATACCGATTTGATTCTCCAGTCCCTTCCTTCCACTTACGCCCAGTTCATTCTTAACTTCAACATGCAAGGAAAGGAGGTTGAACTTGCCGAACTTCTGAACATGTTGAGGACTGCTGAGGGCACCCTACAGAAGGGTAGGGAGACATCCACTTTGTTTGTAGGAGGATCTTCCTCTTCTAGGTCCAGGGCGAAAGCCAAGGGCAAGAAGAAGAAAGCCCCCGCCAAACCAAGAGGCGGTGTCGGTAAAGTGGATACGAAAGGAAAAGGTAAAGCAACAAAGGTAGCGGGGAAGCTGGTGGGGAAGGAAGAATGCTTCTATTGTCACAAAAGTGGTCACTGGAAACAAGATTGCAAGGCTTGGAAAGCCAGAACACAGGATTTGAAGCGAGTTGCAGCTTCAGCTTCAGGTGTGTATGTTATTGAAAATTGTCTATCAATAAACTCTAATTCCTGGGTATTGGATACCGGATCAGGATCTCATATCTGTAATTCTTTGCAGGCGCTGAGAAAGCGTAGAGTTTTGAAAGCAGGTGACATGACCCTCAGAGTTGCGAACGGTGCTAGCATGGATGCTGAGGCCGTGGGGGACTATCACCTGGGATTATCAGATGGACACTTTTTGGTTTTGCGTAGTTGTTATTATGTACCAAATGCAACCTGTAATATCATTTCTGTATCTTTATTATCTAAAGAAGGTTATGAATTTGCATTTGTAAGTAATGTAGTGAACATTCACCTTAATCAAGTGTTGATTGGGTCAGGTACATTGAACAACGGTATATACGTTTTAAACCAACCACAGATTTTCAATATCCAGAATACACACAAAAGAAAGTCTCCAGAAATTAATAAAACTTTCTTATGGCATTGTAGACTGGGTCACATCAACGAGAGAAGATTGACTAAGTTACATACTGAAGGATATTTAGATTCGTTCGAATATCAATCGTATGCAACTTGTCAATCCTGTCTCAAAGGAAAGATGACAAAGGCTCCGTTTTCTGGACACGGAGAAAGAGCGAGCGAGCTCTTGGGACTCGTACACAGCGACGTGTGCGGTCCAATGTCTACACATGCGCGAAGCGGTTTTTCTTACTTCATAACTTTTACGGATGATTTCTCAAGATTCGGACATGTCTTCTTAATGAAGCATAAATCCGAAGCTTTTGATAAGTTCCAGGAATATAAGAATGAAGTAGAAAAACAAACAGGCAAAAGTATCAAGATCCTAAGATCGGATCGAGGAGGAGAATACTTAAGTGCCGAATTCCTGAATTACTTAAAAGAGAATGGAATTCTCTCTCAGCATACTCCTCCATACACTCCGCAACATAACGGTGTATCGGAGAGACGGAACCGAACCCTATTGGATATGGTACGGTCCATGATGAGTAACGCTGAGTTACCGCGATCATTCTGGGGATATGCGCTAGAAACAGCTGCATATCTTTTGAACCGTGTTCCCACTAAGACTGTGCCTACCACACCATATGAGTTATGGAGTGGGAAGAAACCCTATCTTCAATACTTGAAGATTTGGGGATGTCCAGCTTATGTCAAAAAGCAGCATGTGGACAAGCTCGAGGCACGCTCAGTACTGTGCAAGTTTGTGGGATACCCAAAGAACTCCAGGGGGTATCTTTTCTATTACGCAGAGGAACAAAAAGTCCTTGTTTCTCGCAATGCCCACTTTCTAGAACATCAGTTCATAGAAAAAGAAATAAGTGGGAGCGCAATAGAACTGGAAGAAATTCCAGAACCACAAACTACTACTGAAAGTTTAGTGGAACCAGAAGGTTCAAAAGAACAGGACATTCCTATGCCGCTCCGCAGGAGTAGTAGGCAGTCTCATCCACCCGAGAGATACTACGGTTTTCTCATTGACGGGGATAGAGAAGACTGCATCCTGGATTGTGATGAGCCTACTAGCTTCCAGCAAGCCATTCAGAGCGTCGACTCGGTAAAATTGCTGGATGCAATGCGGACCGAGATGGAGTCCATGTACACCAACAAAGTATGGACGTTGGACATTGCTCCAGATGGGGTAAAACCCGTAGGATGCAAGTGGATCTTCAAAAGGAAGATTGGTGTAGATGGACAGGTTGAGACCTATAAAGCTAGACTGGTAGCAAAGGGTTTTCGTCAGCGACCTGGTTTGGACTATGACGAAACCTTTTCCCCAGTAGCTATGCTGAAATCCATTCGGATCCTTCTTGCCATCGCTGCTTTCCACGATTATGAGATTTGGCAGATGGACGTAAAGACAGCTTTTCTAAATGGTCATTTAGAGGAGTGTGTCTATATGGACCAGCCAGAGGGTTTCATTCAGGGTGGGAGCAGCGGAAAGGTATGCAAGTTGCTCAAGTCCATTTATGGACTCAAGCAGGCATCGCGGAGTTGGAACATCTGTTTTGATGAGACGGTCAAAGAATTTGGCTTTATCAAAAATCCAGATGAACCATGCATCTATTGTAGATTTGTAGCGAGAACTGTAGTATTCCTCGTTTTATACGTGGATGACATTCTCTTAATAGGAAATGACATTCCTATGCTACAATCTGTCAAGGGGTTCTTGTCACACAGGTTCTCCATGAAAGACCTGGGTGATACCTCCTACATTCTGGGTATCCGGATCTACCGTGACAGATCCAAGAGGATATTAGGACTCTCGCAGTCCAGGTACATCGACACCATACTGAAGAGATTCAGTATGGAAGATTCCAAGCGCGGTAATCTACCGGCTTGTCACGGGATCACCCTCTCCAAAGAGATGTCTCCCAAGACTGATTTGGAGAGGGATCGCATGTCTATTATACCCTACGCTTCTGCGGTAGGCTCTATAATGTATGCGATGTTGTGTACCAGACCGGATGTGGCTTATGCACTGAGTGTGGTAAGCAGGTATCAGTCAAACCCTGGGGAGAAACATTGGATAGCAGTAAAGAACATTCTCAAGTACCTGAGAAGGACTAAGGAGATGTTCTTGGTGTATGGCGGAAAAGACCTGCAGGTTGAGGCCTTTTCTGACTCCAGCTTCCAGAGTGACAAGGATGATTCCAAGTCCATGTCGGGTTTTGTCTTTACCCTCAATGGAGGGGTGGTGTGTTGGAAGAGCTCCAAACAGGAAACCGTTGCTGACTCGACTATGGAAGCGGAATACATCGCTGCATCTGATGCCGCAAAAGAAGCTGTCTGGATGAGGAAGTTCTTAAAAGAACTTCAGGTGGTTCCGTCCATTGTTGACCCAATACCTCTGTATTGCGACAACAACGGGGCTATAGCTTTAGCGAAGGAACCCAGGTCCCAAGGGAAATCCAGACACATCTTAAGGCGGTATCACCTGATCAGGGAGATCGTAGATCGCCAGGAGATCGAGGTCCGGAGAGTTGCATCAGAGGATAACACAGCAGATCCATTCACGAAGGCCCTACCCCAGACTCAGTTCGAGCGGCTGATCGAGATGATAGGTCTTCGATACGCCAGTACATGGCCTTAGTGCAAGTGGGAGATTGTTAGTGTATATGCCCTAGAGGCCATTACTGTATCATACTAGTTTGTATATTACTTAATGGAAGCTTGGGATATTCACAGTTGTATATACAATCTTGCTCGAAATGGTAGTATGCTACTTGGTTTGTCTCTGCTTTAATATGTGCATGTGTTTCTTTTAGCATATTGCTGGTATACATATTAGTAGAGCCCTTAGGATCTTTGCTTGATTACCAGCGTTGTGATGGCGCTCGCACTCGTGGGAGCTGGGTAATCTATAAGCACATCCTTATACAGGTCCCTGGTCGTTGGACTATCGAGACAGGGCATCGATACTCCGGAGTAGACTAGCGTATGCGCTTCTCATCCCAGTGTGGGAGACGGTCTGTCCCACAGCCGTTAGTACGTCGTACTTGGGATAGTATGCGGGTGCTCGTTAGGTTACGAGTACACTGGACAGGACTCGTCGGGAACTGTTGGTTGGTAATATACCTATCGTCAGTTATCAGTTCCCAGGTGACATGAGTACAGCTTAGTCCGCTGACTTGACACTGTCACTTCGCCTCGAGTGTGTTCCCACTGCACTTTGATTACTACCCTACCACGGCTCAAAGGAGCTGTGCAAACAGGTAGTTTTTGGGTGCGGTCCCGAAGCACTTGGAGGCAGTGACGGTTAGACAGGATTCGTCTCTCCCGGTATTGGGGGTTGACATCGCGCTGTGTCTAGGAGAGCCATTACACGAGTAGTCCCTGGCCAGGGCAAGCGAGATATACTGGTAGGTTTCCAGTGTTATCTCAGGGTGTTCTGGGCTACACTCCGACATGACTTGTACCGCTATTAGGGGACTGACGTTCACCGCCCCCCTAGGCCCGCCATGCGATGTATCAGACGAACAGACCGGACTGTACGGAGACTGTCACATACAGGCTCAGTAGGAGTGCAGATGGGGTTCACCTCGTCAGTCTTCTTATCGACATCTACCTGGGGACCGTTACGTACAGCTAGTACCGCTTGCGGTCTGTGGTTAAACCCACTGCCAGCGTAGTGTCGAGTCTTTAGAGTCCCACACAGAGAGCTATTCGCCTTTAGGCAAAACGAGTAGAGGTCGCATGGTTTTGCGACAGGGTTCGTTCGCATCCGCGCACTTGTGCACGTTTGCTGTCCGGACAGTTTATACTAGCGGGCTTTGGTTTAAGCCGGATCCTAGTATATGATTTGAGATTGGTTTTTCTCATTGTGTTCGTGTTCCTCGGATCACGAATGCGGGTGCGTATGCACAGTTGCTTGAGATTGAGGGAGAGGACCTTGATTAGGGTTAATGGCTATTGTCATTTTATTAACCCTAATATTTATGTGTGTGTTATTGTTAATTAGTAATTAGTTTGATAATTATCCATGGTTGTGGTTATTGACCTTTTGACTTCTTTGACTTGTTGACCAAGGTTGACACTTTGACCATCATAATTTCTTTTGGAAGATGCTTTTTGATCTTTGCAATTTGAAATGATAATGGTCATGTCATGATTTACCATGATAATTATCTAGCTAATTATTCAATTAAATTAATTCACACATATTAGTGAGAAGAGCTCTATTATTTTCTCATTCTATCATTTCATTTCTCTCTCTTGCTCATCCTCTCCCTCAAGCTCTCTCCCTCTCATGTGTTGAGAAACAAAAAGCTTGAGAAAAACCCTCTCTTGATCTTCTCTTCTCACTTCTAGGGTTCAAGTCTTAGCATTTCTTGCACTCTAGTTACTCCTAGCTTGGAGTTGGAGCTAAAGGTGGTGGCTTTCAAGTGGATCTTTCTTTGACGGGAGAAGACAAGCAAGGTGAACTCTTTCTACCATACCTAGGAGCAAGGAGAGAAGGACTAAAGACCAAAGGTATAACCTTTCATCACTTAGCTACTTTGTAGTTAGAGTTAGCTAGTTTATGTTTAGCAAAGATCCTCACAAGCATAGTCCATGTTGCCTAAGTCAATAAAAATCCGTTTTTTATTATGTTTTCCGCCTCCCGTAAGCACCGGGATGGGCAACACGGACTTACACATAGTAACCCTACAGTGGTATCAGAGCCTGGCTAGAGCTTTAGGAGAAGTGTAGACGAAGTTAGAGATCCGATCGAACCCCGAAACCCCGATCAAAACCCTTCTCTGTACATTTTTTCAAACTGTGGATTTTTGTGAATTAAAAATGTTCAGAAAATTAAGCAGGAGAATCTAAGAATTACTATGAAGTACGGACCTCTAACTCAAAAATTTGACCGCGTAACCGTGGCCAAAACAAGGGTTTGGCGGCGGTTCCGCGGCCAAAATTGTGAATTAGTCCTTCAAACTTCACATCTTTATTCTTAGATCCTTTATTGTCATTTTTTTCTGGGAATGTTTTAATTACACTCAAGTGTTGAGTTTTCTAGGGTTTTATTGGGGACTCGTTAATTCGATCGGATAATTTAACTTCGTTTATGTTTTTCCGGATATTTTAGAAACTGTTAAAAAGTTCGACCGGATATAAATACCCATTTTTTCCCCTGCCGAGAAATTTCCAAGTGTTGGATTTTTCCGTAGTTTAAGAACGTTCTAAGTATTGCAAGTAACGCGATGGACCCTCTAGAAGACAACAAACCTTAACTCGATTATGTGACCGTCTTGAACTGCCCTTTGAACCTTAGGGTTTGGGGCAGTATGGCGTGCCACATGTGAGGCGTTGGCTTGACCCTTCTACGGCTGGACCGTTGGTACTGTGGCATGAAGTGAGTGTTTTAAAACTTATTTCATGTGTTGAGCTTTTCGGGAAAACTTGGGTGTTTGATTATTCGATCGGAAAGTTTAACATTGTCTAATTATCTGGAATGTGATACAATATTTGGAATTCACAAGTAGTTATGAGATAACTAATATGAATGTTATAAACATAGCACTTTAGTCTCACTTGATCGGTTGCCACGGAATTTTGATGCGATCAAAAGTCCGTCGCAATCACATAGCATACGCGGATACTCGCCGGATAAACTTAATAGACAGCTACACCCCTTAGCCCCGACCAAGTGACTGTAGGAGAACCCCGTCGCCGAAAGCATCCGTTCGGGTGCTCGCGGCAGCGGTGTTTCGCCTTGGTGCACTTCGTCGACGGTTTCGGGGGTGCGGCCGTCTACTAAAGTTTGCGACGAGCATTCGATCAGAATGTCAGGAATCCTGTTGAATTGCCCGACTTGATATTGAAAAGAGTTTTCGATAATGAGACTAAAATGCGGGGTTTACAATTGTTAGGCATGCGATATCTAAGGAATTCATTTAGTTAGGCATGCGATGTCTAAAGAGTTTGCGGATTCCAACTGTTGTAGTTTTACACTTTCTTTTCTGCGACTGTAAGTGTAATATGTGATATCGCCGGTTTCGTTGCTATATGTCAACGACAATTGGGATGGACATATTTACTTACGTTGATGACATGTGATGTTATGTGTTGCTAGATATGTTATATTGGATCGTCGTGTTTGAATAGCCGGGTTTTTTTTTTATGTGAGATGAGTGTTTTTCATTTTCATTCATGTAAAAACTTGTATGTAATGTTCTTTTATTGGGGCACTTCCAGGTTGCTGAAGATGTCACCGTTGATGTATATTATTTACTTTTCCGCACTAGGATAGACCCAAGGAGGGGGGCATAAGTAACCGGGTTCTAGGGTCCAGAGGGAGACCAACTCGAGGAGTCGAGTCCGGGTCTCCTAACTCTAGAATTGGTAGGGTTGCTTGCTGCTCTCATAGGGGTCTAGGGGTATGGGTTTGGCTATTCATCGCGACCGTGGAATCCGTGTTTTATAGAGACTCAAAATAAAACACGGACGTCCTAGTATATCCAATATTTCATATGTTTTTTCTGCTGCGATATCTGTGATGTGATCATTTGATGTTCTGTGATAGATACTGTATATAGTATATATGATATATTATATAGACATTACTTATGTTTTACACCCGTGCTAGCCATGCCCTGCTCTGCCTTTAGTTACCAACCTAACGGTACAGACGGGACATCGAGGCGAATGCGGATGGCATAAGTGTACGTCGTATTTATCTGTGATGTTTATGTGACTTAAATGATGGGACTTCATTAATGTGATTAATGAAAGAAAAGAAACCTAAAATATGTTGTGGAATCGAATTTTCAAAAACAGGTAGCTACAGTTCTTGCTTTGCATCGTGGTGTTCCTTATAGAACATCCTGCACCTTATTCGATGAGGAAAGGGCCGAGATACCTTCACCGGAAGTGACCCCTTTAGCAATAACTGGCAGATGCTACAACCCTCAGTTTGTTTTTTGATTGCTTCTATAGTTTTTTCTTTGCACAGTGATATATATGATATATCCCGCACCTCATTCGACGAGAAAAGGGCCGACGATCCCTTCACCGGGAGTGACCCCTTTAGCAAAACTAGAAAAGCCTCAAAAGCACTCCATTTTAAAATCATTTGATTCTACAACGATATCAAGTTCATTACGCAATAGGTTTTCAGAAAAACCTATCGTAACCCTCCGTCATTTCAGATAAGTCCTGCTTAGTATTCGTGCTGCGTTTGTTGACCTTATCAAGGCGCAGTGTGCGGTAGCTGACCAGTATTTATCTGTTTATGCATATGATGCAGATTGGGTTAGGGTAGTCGTACGGCCTTGTTGACCTTATCAAGGGTCGTGCGGGTGGGTTTAATTCAATCAAGAAATGACAGGTTGAACTTGACTTACGGTCTATGGTTTGTTGACCTTGTCAAGGTCATAGATCATTTGGGGAAAAATTATCGGGAATTTCAAGTGTTGAAATTTGCAATGAGATTGCATACCTTCTATGAGATAGTTAGATCCCGATACCCACCGCGAGTAAGAGTTACTCCTGGGAGAGTTTTACACATTACAATTAGCCGATCAAGTAGGTGTCTAGAAAGGTTTCAACGGGGTTACGCCTCTGGGAAAACAAGGTTTACATTAATTAGGTTCATGCGAAAGCACGGGGACCTCCCTCAAAGTACCGACACTGGCCTGGCTGAAATATTGGCGAACTTGTAGCGTGTAATTAATCCCGGCTAGTCTTTCCTTTTAGGGTTTGAAGGAAGATTTGATTAAAACAGTGGGAGCCATCCTGATTAGATAAAATAATAACCAATCTGATCTTGCAAGAGCATACGCTGAGTGTTTTCTTCTCTCTCTCTCCAGGTAGCGACCATATCACACCTTAATCAAGTTAATAATACGGATATTTGACCGAACCCGCTTGTTATACCGAGCTGGGGAACGTTGGTCCCGCTCCAACTTATAATTGTTATAAGACAGAGCAGGAAATTAGGGATTACCAGAATTCCCGTATCGCCCAAATGAAGAAAGTGCATGATGATGCATCATCTTCGGGTGTGTTCATTTTACAGAACTGTTTCTCAATGTCCTTTACGTCCTGGGTATGTGATACCGGATCAGGATCTCGCATATGTAATCTGTTACATAGGCTACAGATAGGTAGAGAACTGAGAACGGGTGATAAGTTTCATGAGGTAGAAAACGTTGCAAATGTTGCAGCCAAGTCTGTTGGTCACTATCACCCTGTATTACCAGAATACATTAATTCTGAACAAATGCTATTAGATACCGAACCTGATATACAAAATCATATCAGTTTCTTTATCAGTAAAGAAAGGATATAATTTTGTATTGTTGGAAAGTGTTTTGAACATTTCCCATATCAAAAGTTGATCGGTTCAGGCACGTTATCTAAAAGCATTGACGTTCTAAATCAAACTACAGTTCTTAGTATACACAACACACACAAGAGGAAGAGTTCAGAAATGAACAAATTCTTCTTGAGGTATTGTAGACTAGGTCATATCAATGCGACCCGACTAGCTGAAGTTACATATAGATGCATATTTAAATCAGTTTGAATTTACATCTTGTGAAACTTTCTAGTCATGTCACAAAGATATAATGACACCAGCTCTGTTTATTGGAAACAGAGAAAGAGTTAGTGAACTTTTGAGATTGATACATGCTGATGTATGAAGTGTAGGGTTCCTAGGCACCCTAGTGAGGTCTCACAAGTCATCATCCATGCAAATTTCTAAAAAAAATACGGTGCCGAGAAACCCTAGAACGGATCGTTAACTAGATATATAGGCGAAGCGAGTAAGTAAACGGAAATAAAGCTAAAGGGAAGGGGCTACAACCTTTGTAGATCCGGTCCACCTCTTCCTAAGCTCCGCAATGATCTCCCTCCGTTGTCCAAATCGAACCCTTGACTCTAGCATTGGCATCATCGAAGAATGGGCGGGCTTGATCGTCGGTTCGATGCCGAAGATGATCTACGTCGAGGCATCACAAGAACAAGCTCCAACTTCACCAAGCTTTGAAAACTTGTGAAGTAAACACCCTGTACAACTTGGCAAGAGGTAGAGGATGAAGAAATAGGAAGTGGGTAGACTTTAGATTTGGATTTCTCACTCAATTTCACTAGTTGCCATTGATGGTCACTAGCTTTCTTCATGGAAGAAGAAGATGAAGAAGAAGAAAAAGATATGATAAGTTAATTAAAAAGGAAAATAAAAAGAATACTTATCATAACTTCAACCATGGTTTAGTGTAGAGATTTAACTAAGGTTTAGATGAGTGGTTAGGGTTAAAGAAGAGACAAGAATGGTAGACTTGTTCAAAGCTTCAAGAAGCTTCAAAGAAAAAACAAAATAAGCCACCATTTCTTTTTCTCTTTATCTTTTCCAAAACAATAATAAATGGATAAATAAATAAGAGAAAAGAAACCCTAACCATTCACTAAACATGGTTTAATCTTTACACAAACCCAAAAGAGCAAGTATCATCAAACATGATACAATCTTGTGCACAAAAGTATATCACATATACAACTTGCACAATTCAAGTGAGAAAATCCTTTTAAAGTGAACCAATACTAGTTAATGCAAAGTAATATATCAAATATATATAATTATGCATTAAATCATTAAATCAACACTTGATTCAATGATCCGGTCATATCGCATATAACCGGCTAGTATCCAATGTATCGGCTTATCGAATCAATCCTTGATTCGATAACTAGGTTATATCGCATATAACTAATCGATACATTCATCGTGAGAATAGAATACGGTATCACATACACGCATTATTCTCGGTCCCGCACATATCTCATATGCGCTCCTATTTCGTTTCGCTTGAGCTTGGAAACCTCTGTGTAGGACTCTAAAGACTCGTCAATACGCCGGCAGCAGATGTTGATCATATCAAACACCCACAAGCCGCAAGCGGTCTGCTAAACGTAATGGCCACCCAGGTATTGAGCGATCAGAAGATCGACGAGCAAGCCCGCTCACACTCCTGTGAATCCAACCAGTAACACTTACCGTACAGTCCGGTCTGTTAGTATGATATGTCGCATATCTCGCCTAGGGGTGGTAAACGTCAGACCCCAATAGCTCGATAAGTCATGCCGACTTGAGGTCCATAACATTCGTGAAACTACTGATAACTCTTACCAGTATATCACTGCAACCCTGGCCAGGGATTTCCTGTTATGGCCAGTCGTGCATTGCGCAACATCAACCCCCAATACCGGGAGAGACGAATCCCCTCCTATCGCTCATTGCCTCCATATGAATCGGGACTGTACCCAAAAACCACCTGTTTGCACGACTCAGTAGAGCCGTGGTAGGGTGGAAATCAAAGCACAGTGAGAGACACACAAGACTCTATGACGATCTCGGGTCAACAGACTAAGCTGTACCAGTGTCACCAGAGAATTGCCATCTGACGTGAGGTATAATACCATCTGGGAGTTCTCGGCGAGTCCGTTCAGTGTACCCAGTCTCCACTGAGCACCCGCATACCATCTTCGATGTCAAACACCAATGGATATGGGATCATCCATCGCCCATCGCATGGGTCGAGAAGATATACGCTAGTCTACTCTGGAATATCGATGCCCCGTCTCGATATTCCCTCGACTAGGAACATTTCAAGGATGTACTCATGGACTATCCAGGCCCCGCTAGTATGATCTGCATCATAGTCCTGGAAGTCGAGTACACATCCTAAGGGCTTTATCAACATGTAACAGAGAGACGGAAAGTATACACGTTAAGACAAAGAGCAACCAGATAGCGTACTATCATGTCGAGCAAGAAAGTCCTACCTATATATGTCCCAGAATCCACCACAATATACATCCAATGTACAGTAATGGCCTCTAGGGCATACATATAACTAACAATCTCCCACTTGCACTAGGGCCATCTGTAGCAGTGGTTGCAGTATCACATACTCAACTATCCCCTAAAAGTCTCTCTTTGGGAAAAGGCCTTCGTGAGTGGATCCGCCGTGTTGTCCTCTGAGTCTACTCTCCTAACCTCGATCACCCCGGAGATCAACTATCTCCATGATCAGGTGATGCTTCCTCAGAATTTGTCTGGGTCACTGATGGGACCAGGGTTCCAGGGCCAAAGCCACACTTCCATTGTCATACAATGGCAGGAACCTAGTTCATCTTATGAACCAATATACACCCAAACTTCCTTTTTGGTAGTATCTTTAATAGCGATGTTACCAGCCTTTATCGTCTAGTTTGCCACGGTATCTAGCTTGGAACTCTTCCAACATACCGTCCCTCTACTGAGGGTAAAGACAATGCCCGTGACTGACATTCAGTCGTCTTTATCACCCTGGAACTCTTCCAGTGATTCTCCCCAGGATCGATTGATACTATCTCACTACATCTAGTGAGAATCCTAGCATCCAATTACATCTATCTCATAGATGAAAACTCAGGATTTAGGAGGTATCACTTTGATCCTATTTGGGGAATCCTAGTGATAATAGGAGATTGACCGATCGTAGTATAGGAAACACTTTTCCTATCAAGAGTATGTTGTCTACGTACAATATGAAGATGACCACCTTACTCTCTACTACCCTTTTGTATATACAAGGTTCGTCTACCATTTTGATGAAGTCAAACACTTTGACTATCACATCAAAACAGACGTTCCAACTCCGCGATGTCTGCTTCATTATGTAAAGCAACTTGCACACGTTTCCGCTGCTCCCACTGTTTTACGAAGACCTCTGGCTGTGTTCTTATAGACGTTCTCTTCTAAATCAGTATTTAAAAAAGCAGTCATGGCACCCAACCTCCAGATATCGTAGTCATGGTATGTAGCCGTGGAAAGTAGGATCTGGATAGACTTAAGCATAGCTACTGGAAAAAGGTTTCATCATTATCCACGCCTGGTCGATGACGAAAACCTTTAACAAGTCTAGCTTTGAAAGTCTCAACTTTTCCATCTACACCAAGTAATCTTCTCAAGATATACTTGCTCCTGATGGGGATTTAACCCTTCAGATATAGCAGCTAAAGTCCATACTTTGCTGGTGTACATGGATTCCATCTCAGATCGCTAAGCATCCAGCCATTCTTACAGAGTCCCTACTCTCGATGTCCTGCTCGAAACTAGTTGGGTCATCATCTCATGATGCAATCCTTGCTCCCACTGTCATCGAGAAACCGAGGTATCTCTCAGGCGGATGAGGAACGCTACTAGATCGGCGGAGAGGCTGAGGTTCGTCGGGAACTATAGAATCCTTTGGTTCTGTCAAATCATCAACTGCAGTTTTGTATAGCTGGAACCTTTCCAGTTCTACAGAACTGATCCTGCCTCGATCTTGTCCGGATTTTTCTTTAAACATAGGCCGGAAAACCCCAAATCTTAACTCGCTTAAGAGATAGGATCTTCCCACACCATATCTTATATGGAGTGGTAGGCAGTGATTTGATTCAAACCTAATTCAATAGGTATGCAGCTTCTCAAGTGCATAACCCCAAAAGGAAATAGGTAACTCAGTAATACTCATCATAGAGCACACCATATCTAATATTGTGCAATTGCTCCGCCCTGATACACCATTGTGCTGTGGTGTATTCAGAGGAGTAACACTGAGAGAAAATCTCATTCTCCTTTAGAATAGTCCAGGAATTCTATGCACAAGTATTCTCCTCCCTGATCTTATCATAGGACATAATACTTATACCCGTATTTTGGTTCTCTACTTCTAACTTATATTATGTGAATATCTCAAAAGGTTCGGACTTATGTTTCAACAGGAACATATGACTAAATCTTGAGAGATTATCAGAGAATATAATGAAGTATAAAGAACCAGTCCTGGCATGTGTAAACAGGAGACTTTACATACATCATTATGTATCAGTCCCAAGAGTTTACTAACTCTTTCTCTGTTTCTAATAAACAGAGCTATGGTCATCTAATCTTTGTGACATGACTGGCAAGTTTCACAAGATGTAAATTCAAACTGATTTAAATATGCATCTAAAATGTAACTTCAGCCAGTCGGGTCGCATTGATGTGACCTAGTCTACAATGCCCCAAGAAGGATTTGTTCATTTCTGAACTCTTCCTCTTGTGTGTGTTCTGTATACTAGGAACTGGAGTTTGATTTAGAACTTCAATGCTTTTAGATAACGTGCCTGAACCGATCAACTTTTGATATAGGAAATGTTCAAAACATTATCCATCAATACAAAATTATATCCTTTCTTTAGTAATAAAGAGACTGATATGATTTTGTATATCAGGTTCGGTATCTAATAGCATTTGTTCAGAATCAATGTATTCGTAATACAGGGTGACAGTGACCAACAGACTTGGCTGCAACACTTGCCCCGTTTTCTGTCTCATGAAACTTATCACCCGTTCTCAGTTTTTCTACCTTTTTGTAGCCCTATGTAACAGATTACATATCTGGGATCCTGATCCGGTATCAAATACCCAGGATGCAGAGGATACTGAGAAACAGTTCTTTGTAATGAACACACCCGAAGGAGATGCATCATATGCACTTTCTTCGTTTGGGCGGCATAGGAATTCTGGTATTCCCTATTTCCTGCTCTGTCTTATAACAATTATAAGTTGGAGCGGGACCAACGTTCCCCAGCTCAGTATAACAAGCGGGTTTGGTCAATACATCCATATTGTTATCTTGATTAAGGCGTGATATGGTCGCTACCTGGAGAGAGAGAGAAGAAAACACTCTGCGTGCGCTCTTGCAAGATCAGATTGGTTATATATTTTATCTAATCAGGATGGCTCCCACTGTTTTTATCAAATCTTCCTTCAAACCCTAAAAGGAAAGACTAGTCGGGATTAATTACACTCTACAAGTTCGCCAATCTTTCAGCCAGGCCAGTGTCGGTACTTTGAGGGAGGTTCCCCGTGCTTTCGCACGGACCTAATTACAGTAAACCTTGTTTTCCCAGAGGCGTAACCCCGTTAACACCTTTCTAGACACCTACTTGATCGGCTAATTGCAAAGTGCAAAACTCTCCCAGTAGTAACAATTACTCGCAGTGGGTATCGGGATCCAACTATCATATAGAAGGTATGCAATCTCATTGCAAATTTCAACACTTGAAACTCCCGATAAAGGTTTTTACCCCTAGCACCTATGACCTTAACTATGGTCAACAAATTATAAGCACTAGTCAAGTTCTACCTGTCATTTCTTGATTAATTAGACCTACCCACATGATCCTTAACTAAGGTCAACAAAGTCACGCGACTGTCCTAACTAATCGCATCATATGCGGTGTAGGAAGACATCACTTAGCTACCGTACACTGTGCCTTGACTATGGTCAACAAACACAGCACGAATACTAAGTACTCTACTTCCTAAAATGACGGAGGGTTGCGAATGGTTTTTGTGAAAACCTTTAACGCTTTGAACTTGATCTCGTTGCGGAATCAAATGGTTTTTAAATGGAATGTTTTCGAGGCTTTTCTAGTTTTGCTAAAGGGGTCACTCCCGGTGAAGGGATCGTCGGCCCTTTCCTCGTCGAATGAGGTGCGGGATATATCATATATATCACTGTGCAAAGCGGAAACTATAGAAGCGATCAAAGACAAACCGAGGGCTGTAGCATCTGCCAGTTATTGCTAAAGGAGTCACTCCCGGTGAAGGGATCTCGGTCCTTTCCTTATCGAATAAGGTGCAGGATGTTCTACAAGGAACACCACGATGCAAAGCAAGAACTGTAGCTACCTGTTTTATTTTGAAATTCGATTCCACAACATCAATTAGGTTTATTTTCTTTCATTAATCTCATTAATGAATATCCCATCATTTAAATTACCTAAACATCACAGATAAATATGACGTACACTTATGCCATCCGCATTCGCCTCGATGTCCCCTCGTGCACCATTAGGTTAGGTAACTAACGGCAGAGCGGGGCAGGGCTAGCGCGAGTGTAAAACATAAGTAACGTCTATATAATATATCATATATACTATATACTACATCTGTCATAGAACATCACATGATCACATCACAGAAAAATCACAGCAGAAGAAACATATGAAATATTGGATATACTAGGACGTCCGTGTTTTCAATACGAGCCAGTATAAAACACGGATTCCACGGTCGTGATGAATAGCCAATCCCACACCCCTAGACCCCTACGAGAGCGGCAAGCAACCCTACCAATTCTAGGGTTAGGAGACCCGGACTCGACTCCTCGAGTTGGTCTCCCACTGGACCCCAGAACCCGGTTACTTGTGCTCCCCTCCTTGGGTCTATCCTAGTGCAGAAAATTAAATAATATACAACAACGGTGACAACTTCCGCAACCTGGAAGTACCCCAATAAAAGAATATTACATACAAAATTTTTTACATGAATGAAAATGAAAAACACTCATCTCACATAAAAAAAAAACCCCGGCTATTCAAACACGACGATCCAATATAACATATCCAGCAACACATAACATCACATGTCATCAACGTAAGTAAATATGCGCATCCCAATTGTCGTTGACATATAGCAACGAAACCGGCGATATCACATATTACACTTACGGTCACAGAAAAGAAAGTGTAAAACTACAACAGTTGGAATCCGCAACCACCTCAGACATCGCATGCCTGATCAAATGAATTACTTGGACATCGCATGCCTAACAATTATAAACCCCGCATTTTAGTCTCAAAATTGAAAACACTTTTTCAATATAAAGTCGGGTAATTCAACAAGATTCCCGAAAAACTCATCGAATGCTCGTCGCAAACTTTAGTAGGCGGCCGCACCCCTGATACCGTCGACGAAGTGCACCAAGGCGGAACACCGCTGCCGCGAGCACCCGGACGGATGCTTTCGGCGACGGGGTTCTCCTACAGTCACTTGGTTGGGGCTATGGGGTGAGGCTGTTTATCAAGTTTACTCGGCGAGTATCCGCGTACGCTACGTGATTGCGACGGACTTTTGATCACATCAAAATTCCGTGGCAACCGATCAAGTGAGACTAAACTGCTACGTTTATAATATTCATTCTGTTATCTCATAATAATTTGTGAATTCCAATTATTGTATCACATTCGGGATAAATAGAAAATGCTAAACTTTTCGATCGAACAATCGAACACCCAAGTTTTCCGATACAGCTCAACACATGAAATAAGTCTAACAACATTCAGTTCGTGCCTCAGTACCAACGGTCCAGCCGTAGAAGGGTCAAGCCAACGCCTCACATGTGGCACGCCGTACTGCCCCAAACCCGAAGGTTCAAAGGGCAGTTCAAGACGGTCACATAATCGAGTTAAGGTTTGTTGTCTTCTAGAGGGTCCATCGCGTTACTTGCACTACTTAGAACGTCGTTAAACTACGGAAAAATCCAACAATTGGAAATTTCCCGGTAGGGGAAAAAGTGGGTATTTATATCCGGTCGAACTTTTTAACATATTCTAAAAAATACCCGGAAAAGCACACCGACAAAAATTAGACAGTCCGATCGAATACACCGACTCCCAATACAACCCAGAAAATAAAACTCTGGAATAAATATTAAAATATTCCCAGGAAAACCAGCACTTTTTACTGAGAATTACGGTGCAAACTTCGATGCACAAAAAGACAAAACTGCCGCGGAACCGCCGCATGAGCATGCTCATGCCGCGGATCCGCGGTGCTTTTAAGGAATTAGGCGATCGAATTTTGCAGTAACCCTTACAATCCCCTGCTGATTTTTCTGAATATTTTTAATCTACAAAAATCCACATTTTACAGAAATGTCCAGAGAGCATTTTTAAAGTCGGGGTTTTGGGTCGATCGGACTTCTAATTCCGTCGGGACTTCGCCTAAGGCTCTAGCTAGGCTCTGATACCACTGTAGGGTTCCTAGGCACCCTAGTGGGGTCTCACAAGTCATCATCCATGCAAATTTCTAAAAAAATACGGTGCCGAGAAACCCTAGAACGGATCGTTAACTAGATATATAGGCGAAGCGAGTAAGTAAACGGAAATAAAGCTAAAGGGAAGGGGCTACAACCTTTGTAGATCCGGTCCACCTCTTCCTAAGCTCCGCGATGATCTCCCTCCGCTGTCCAAATCGAACCCTTGACTCTAGCATTGGCATCATCGAAGAATGGGCGGGCTTGATCGTCGGTTCGATGCCGAAGATGATCTACGTCGAGGCATCACAAGAACAAGCTCCAACTTCACCAAGCTTTGAAAACTTGTGAAGTAAACACCCTGTACAACTTGGCAAGAGGTAGAGGATGAAGAAATAGGAAGTGGGTAGACTTTAGATTTGGATTTCTCACTCAATTTCACTAGTTGTCATTGATGGTCACTAGCTTTCTTCATGGAAGAAGAAGATGAAGAAGAAGAAGAAGATATGATAAGTTAATTAAAAAGGAAAATAAAAAGAATACTTATCATAACTTCAACCATGGTTTAGTGTAGAGATTTAACTAAGGTTTAGATGAGTGGTTAGGGTTAAAGAAGAGACAAGAATGGTAGACTTGTTCAAAGCTTCAAGAAGCTTCAAAGAAAAAACAAAATAAGCCACCATTTCTTTTTCTCTTTATCTTTTCCAAAACAATAATAAATGGATAAATAAATAAGAGAAAAGAAACCCTAACCATTCACTAAACATGGTTTAATCTTTACACAAACCCAAAAGAGCAAGTATCATCAAACATGATACAATCTTGTGCACAAAAGTATATCACATATACAACTTGCACAATTCAAGTGAGAAAATCCTTTTAAAGTGAACCAATACTAGTTAATGCAAAGTAATATATCAAATATATATAATTATGCATTAAATCATTAAATCAACACTTGATTCAATGATTCGGTCATATCGCATATAACCGGCTAGTATCCAATGTATCGGCTTATCGAATCAATCCTTGATTCGATAACTAGGTTATATCGCATATAACTAATCGATACATTCATCGCGAGAATAGAATACGGTATCACATACACGCATTATTCTCGGTCCCGCACATATCTCATATGCGCTCCTATTTCGTTTCGCTTGAGCCAGGAAACCTCTGTGTAGGACTCTAAAGACTCGTCAATACGCCGGCAGCAGATGTTGATCATATCAAACATCCACAAGTCGCAAGCGGTCTGCTAAACGTAACGGCCACCCGGGTATTGAGCGATCAGAAGATCGACGAGCAAGCCCGCTCACACT
Organism: Agapanthus africanus; assembly: GCA_030015575.1. Taxonomy (NCBI): domain Eukaryota; kingdom Viridiplantae; phylum Streptophyta; class Magnoliopsida; order Asparagales; family Amaryllidaceae; genus Agapanthus; species Agapanthus africanus. Next base: position 206,654,251 of record CM057343.1, read on the forward strand.
CCTGTGAATCCAACCAGTAACACTTACCGTACAGTCCGGTCTGTTCGTCTGATATGTCGCATATCTCGCCTAGGGGTGGTAAACGTCAGACCCCAATAGCTTGATAAGTCATGCCGACTTGAGGTCCATAACATTCGTGAAACTACTGATAACTCTTACCAGTATATCACTGCAACCCTGGCCAGGGATTTCCTGTTATGGCCAGTCGTGCATTGCGCAACATCAACCCCCAATACCGGGAGAGACGAATCCCCTCCTATCGCTCATTGCCTCCATGTGAATCGGGACTGTACCCAAAAACCACCTGTTTGCACGACTCAGTAGAGCCGTGGTAGGGTGGAAATCAAAGCACAGTGGGAGACACACAAGACTTTATGACGATCTCGGGTCAACAGACTAAGCTGTACCAGTGTCACCAGAGAACTGCCATCTGACGTGAGGTATAATACCATCTGGGAGTTCTCGGCGAGTCCGTTCAGTGTACCCAGTCTCCACTGAGCACCCGCATACCATCTTCGATGTCAAACACCAATGGATATGGGATCATCCATCGCCCATCGCATGGGTCGAGAAGATATACGCTAGTCTACTCTGGAATATTGATGCCCCGTCTCGATATTCCCTCGACTAGGAACATTTCAAGGATGTACTCATGGACTATCCAGGCCCCGCTAGTATGATCTGCATCATAGTCCTGGAAGTCGAGTACACATCCTAAGGGCTTTATCAACATGTAACAGAGAGACGGAAAGTATACACGTTAAGACAAAGAGCAACCAGATAGCGTACTATCATGTCAAGCAAGAAAGTCCTACCTATATATGTCCCAGCATCCACCACAATATACATCCAATGTACAGTAATGGCCTCTAGGGCATACATATAACTAACATGAAGGTCCCCTGTCTACATATGCCAAGATAGGTTCTTTTTACTTAATTACATTCTCTGATAATCTCTCAAGATTCAGACTTATGTTCCTGTTGAAACACAAGTCCGAACCTTTTGAGATATTCACGGAATATAAGTTAGAAGTAGAGAACCAAAACGGGTATAAGTATTATGTCCTTTGATGTGATCAAGGAGGAGAATACTTGAGAACGGAATTTCTGGACTATTCTAAAGGAGAATGAGATTCTCTCTCAGCATTACTCCTCCGTATACACCATAGCACGATGGTATATCGGGACGGAGCAATAACACCATATATGATATGGTGTGCTCTATGATGAGTACTACTGAGTTTCCTATTTCCTTTTGGGAGTTATGCACTTATGAAGTTGCATACCTATTGAATAGGGTTCAAATCAAATCTGATGCCTACCACTTCATATGTGATATGGAATGAGAAGAGCATATATCTTAAGTCAGTTAAGATTTGGGGTTGTCCAGCCTATGTCTAAAAGCATAATCCGGACAAGCTCGAGGCAAAGTAAGATCTGTGAAAGTTTGTTGGATATCCCAAGCATTAGCAAGGGAATATCTTCTACCAAACCGAGGAACAAAAATGTTTTGTTTCTCAACATGCACCTTTGTGAAAAGGAATTTCTTGAGAAGAAATTAGTGGTCATGAGGTAGAACTGGAAAAGGTTCCAGCTATACAAATTACAGCAGATGATTTGGTAGAACCAAAGGATTCAGTAGATTCCAACGAACCTCAGCCTCTCCGCCGATTTAGTAGGGTTCCTAACCCACCTAAGAGATACTTCGGTTTCTCTATGACAGTGGGAGTGAGGATTGCATCATGAGATGATGACCCAACTAGTTTTGAGCTAGCCATCAGGAGTAGCACTCTGTAAGAATGGCTGGATGCTTAGTGATCTGAGATGGAATCCTTATACACCAACAAAGTATGGACTTTGGTTGCTTTATCTGAAGGGTTAAATCCTCATCAGGAGCAAGTATATCTTGAGAAGATTACTTGGTGTACATGGAAAAGTTGAGACTTTCAAAGCTAGATGTCACGACCCGAAAGTACGGAACATGACCGGCACTTAAACTACGAACGTCTCGAGGCGTACGTAATCTAAGTAAACCGAAAACTCAGAAATCCAAACCAAGAAAAGATGTAGAGTGCAGGAAAAACCAACTTAAAGCAAGTAGTTTCAATAGCATAAGTCGAATTATGCGGTTTTTAAAAACATTCAAAAATTTCCTGAAAATTTCGGCAGTGTCTCCTTTGTAAATACTAGCCCCCAACCGGGATACAACATGAATAGTATACGAAATCAATAAAAAGGCATCCCCAAGTGGGAGCTAGCTCTTCGTCAATCGACGGCCACAACCACACAAGCAATATAATATACAACGCCAATGGCGAGGATCAAAATTCAAAAGGAAACTCAAAACCACAAGAAAACCACAGAAATATAACGCGCTACTCTAAGGTCGAAGGAATAACATCACTGGTTTCTATCTCAAAATAAATACATGTTTGGTTGATGGAACTTCTAGATACAACAGAATAATGATATACAAGATATATAATGGGGGTACGATACAAGTGAACCCACCTACTAGCAAATCACCCGAAGGAAACTATGCCCGCAAAGCCGTAATGAAACCTGTACGGCAAACCTGCAAGAAACTGGGGCACAACGGAGGTGAGTTCCCAACTCGTGAATAGAAAAACATCTACGAAAAGAAATCGCATAAATAACGCAATCCTAGGTCAATGATCATAATATATAATCCTCAAATAAAACCAGCAGTCTATAACAATGACTAGGGTAAATATCTAATCCAAGTGTAATTCCATGTGCCCGTGCCAGTGCCTCAGGTAGCAATGTATCATATGGATGATGTATGAATGCATGGAACAGAATGCATGTACTGACAAAAACTGCTTTCATAAATCAGTGAGATTTCTGTAATTTTAAAAGTGAGGTACCATAAATGAAATCAGCATAAAACAGTGCCCAGCATCGACACAAAACAAGTGTCCAAATATCTCGATATCTCTGTATCACAATCTCTGTACCTCAATATCTCAAAATCTCAAAATCTCAATCACAATATCTAGGGCGCCGTCAATCCAGACCGGCCCCTACCATCCATCTCAAGACCACGATGGTATCCTCCGGATATCCGACGCGTCGGGTAATATCACCGGTCGGTAGTGCTCCCCTGCCATGCTCAACGTCAACAACACGATCCTCTTGCCCCGGGGTACCGCACCGGGCCCACCATGTACCCGAAACGGTTCCTCCACTCCTCGAATCGGGTCTCGAAATCCATCAGCAAACTCATGGTGGACGACTCATACGTCATGGGAAAACCGCACTTTTTATTTTAAAAGAGAGAAAATGTTTATTTATGTTTTTGCGGTTTTCCTCCAAATCCAGAAAATCTCATGGAAATCCGAATCCAAAACCTCAATAACACGTAAAATAGTGAATATATGCATGAGAATCCATGAATGCGGCATAACAATGAATAACAGTATGCATGAAGTAGCAGGTAATAACTACAATGTCTAAACTAACATATAAGGCAAGTACGCTAATATCATGTCTAAACTATTTTCTAAGGTGTACGTGACATGGCAATTACCGATGAAGATGTGTGTGAGCCGGCAAGTAAGTGTACGTGGTACATATGCATCATCGGTAATGGTGCTGGTGTCCTAACAGCATGATATCAATAATGGAGTATGAAACATAATATAAGCATGCGATGCGAAGCGAACCACAATAATGAGCGGGAGCTGAATACTAGACGCAACTATAACTAATCTGCATTAATCTAATATAAGTCCTACAAATGGTGCCTTTTGAAATAACACGAATCATTGTGTTTTGAAAATAGGGGCTACGGTGTTTTTATGAAAAGATACGTCTTTTGAAATATCCGTAGGATCCCTTGGGCTGTCTTTTAAAATACCCACGATTCGTTAGTTATCGAAATAGGTAAGAATCGAATCTAATCTAACAACTAAACTAAACTAAAGGGCTAAGCTAACAAGCTGGACTACAGGTAAGGAAACCGCCTAACATCTGAGTCGATCCATATACATACCTGTATATATATTAGTCGGTGATCCCGCCTCAATAATATCATATCCGATACCATATCTATAAGCAGGCATCCCAAGTCAAGAGTGCGGATCAATCTTCAAAATATAGCTCGTAAGTAAATCCGTCGTACGGCATCCCCAAATCTGGGTACGGGTTAATATCACATTCATCATACTATTCACCTGGTATCGTCTCTATCAAATATCATGATCGGGGTACTGATCTACGTTTAGTACAATACTGATACCGCCTAAGTATGCATGCACGTGTGTGAAACACTACGTCAAGGACCCGCTACAACGTCATGTCGTATCTCAAATACGAACCCTGCTATATCACCGATCTCACGGCCTCAAATCAAATCTCATCGACTCATCATAAATCCCAAGTACTATCATCATTATCCATGCATGCGTATATAAATGTACATATTCATAGTCCCATACCTACGCATATATACATGTATACACATCCCAATCTGCGCACAAGAAAGTAAAGTATGCAAGTCTGTGTGTGCGTATGTGGGTATAACAACTACTCTAGGGTTTCGCAACTAACTCAAAGCTAATCCATGAACACATAATCATAACATGAATAAACATTCTCGTATCATAAAACACCTATATAAACATATATATATGAGCTACACTACAGATTGCGGGGGTGCTATACGCCATCCACCCGACTTCTCCCCGTAGATATAAATCTACTCACGTGGTCCTCGCTAGCCGGTGCCGACGTCGCCACGCGCTTGCTTGTCGTCTCGAAGTCCACATGGGGGTACCTACATATCACAACGCATCGTATCGCATTAAAATCCGACTCATGACCAAAACGACACACGAATCCCACATAGGTCAAAACTTATGGTTGCTTTCACAAATCAACCCAAAAACTCTCGACGTCGGTGTACAAATGCCAGACCATCAAGAAAAACCCAAATACACTCATTTGCACATTCACGAACACTAATTTTAATATAAAATAGGTTAAAACTCACAAAAACCCAATTTCACTTAAAAAGTTATTTTTCCGAAAATCTAGCAAGCACAAATCACCGTTTTAGTACAAAACTCGATGTATAAACGAATCTAGCGGCCACAATATTCACTAAATATCTTAATTAAGTCATAAAAAACAATTCCCATAATTTAATCTCATTAATTTCCATAAGCCTTAAAATTCTAGTTCACAAAATACCTAAATTTTAACAATTTTATAGCAAAAATGCACAAACTACAATCTAGCTTGGATTTTCATGAACTAAAAGCATTAAACCACTCAATATAATCTTTATAATAACATGAAACCAAAATTTGAATTTTATCTCACAAGAATATAATTATTTTCAAAACCTAGTTTACTATTTATATAATTATCACTTTTAAATCAACAAATATGGAAACTAGCAACTTAAATTGGATTTAGCATAACATTAATATGTCAATTATATCACATAAACTAAATCTCACAACACAAAATACCAATTTGAAATCAAACCCCTCTCTTGAATTTTAAATCATGCACCTAGAACTAATTAAAAAGCTAATTAAACACCTAATTAAGCTAACCTAAGCAACTAACAACACATTAAGCAAAAAGGTTAGAATTTATACCAAAATAATTTGAAGATCCCACAAGCACACTTAGCCTCCTAAATTGGAATCTAAATCCCTAGATCCATTCTATGATAGCCAAGGTAAAATGGGTAGGAGGTGGATTTTGATTTAGATTTTTGCTTGATTTTTTGTGGATTTTTCAAGCATTTTTGATGAACTTTTTTAAAGAGAAGGAGATGAAGAATGAAGGGGCTGTTGTGGGTTCAGGTTTTGGCCAGAATTAGTGGGGATTGGGTGAGGGAGGAGAGAGAGTGAGGTGGGGAAAGTCCACTCTAGTCAAAGTCCACTCTAATTCTATCATTTTCTACTCTTTTCTTTTTCTTTTCTTTTGAAAAAAGAAGTGATTAGAGAGAGGGAGAGGGGGAGGGCTGTCATGGTGGGGCCGGCCACATGGGGAGAGGGTGAGGTATGGGTGTGTGGGTTAGGAAAAAGATAAATGCTAAACCCCAATTCCCATTAACACTAATTTCAACGAAAAAGCCTTTTTCTTCGATATTTTCTAAACCGTTTTGGCAAACGATTTCGTTTCAAAAACCACATGATAAAATTTTATTTATTGTTTTATGATGCACAAAATTTGTTTCAACTCATTCTAATTTGTAATTTTCCCTAATTAAATGTATTAGTAACGGCTTAAAATAATATTAAAATAATTAATTTCGGAAAAATTTTCAGAAAATTTGAAATTTCACCAGTGGCTCAATAAACACCAAATACTAGCAATTACATAGCTAGAATATGTATATTTAATTTTATAATAAAGATATTTGCATTTTGACTTTTTACTGAAACACCCTTATTTTACCGTTTTTTCGAAATTTCACCGAAACGATTTTCAAAACGTTACAATCTTCCCCCCTTAAAGAAATTCGGTCCCCGAATTTAAATTATAACTCCCCCCCAAATACTAAAATATTTCAGCCAAAACCATCAAATCGCCGGGGCTCCGAAATCATAAATACATAAACGCATCATAGCGCAATGCATGCACATGAGTAATGAGTAGATAACTCGAAATCAAAACTCCGTCAAGCATCCCGCAATCATCGGAATCAAGGTGAAGACACGAATGCCAAATCTCAAGCAAGACCGATATGCCATAAATCGGAACTATGCATGCAAATATCAGGAGGAAATGCATGCCAAATCCTTTAAGTTGCTGTGCAATGTACATAACACTGCACAGTGGCGGACGTCTATCATAAGAAAATAACTATATACATATATACCTTTGTTTGAAATGTACGTTCCACCATTTTGGGAAACAATTTAGAAGGGTTTTCCTTGTTTTAAACGTTTCGCGTCATATCAGACACGTAGATAAATGCTGAGACTATAGCTCGCTTTTTGGAATTCCCTTCAATAGCTATCAATGCATGCAAAATACATTCAGGTACTGTCCTCTGACTAGTCCTGCTTAGTACGAAAACACATCGCAATTATCACAAAAAAAACAGTACTGCTCTATAAGAAATCAATCCTAAAATACGCGTATGAATACTACGTGCGTCTGGTGCGCACGATAATCAAAATCCATATACGTGCCATATAAGTGCACAGAAACAAGATCTAAGTGCTTCGGGTGTGCACAAAGCATCTGTCGTAGGCAACGTGTGTGCCTGACAGTAAAATTAGGTGCATCTGACATGCACGAAAAAAAATCTCGATTTAGTGCATCTGGTGTGCACCAAAATTGCATCTCTAGACATGCGCTCAACATGCGTGAAAACCGAAAACCAGGGGCATCCATCATGCACGAAATCATGAAATCTAATATCAAGCGCCGAACATCCGCAAAATCAAATCAGGTGCACAAGGTGCACAAAACAAATATCGAGTATCACAATCGAAATCGAAGTCCAGTGCATCTAAGTGCACAAAAGGCATATCACTGCACCGCAAGCATATATAAACTATACAGGGTGCAGGAACCAAATCGTGTGCGTGCATACGCACAAAATCAACTCAAATGTCTAAAACCGTAAAATCACAAACATATGAAACCAAAGCACGAAAACAATATCAAGTGCAACACTGTGCAAAGATCATAAATCCTCAATCATCAAAATCAAATCATGCGAATAAATCACCCAAAACATCGAAATCAATAATGGCGGAATAGTACCGCTCAAGCGCATCCTCTAAGAATCTCGGGCCAACTGTCGCGGTCACTAGTGGGACGTCTCGTCGATGATCATGAACTCTGGCCTGCTGGTGTGCGTAACAATGACCACTCCTGGGTCAAGATCTTCACTGTGAATTACCAATCTCTCGGTCCATCGGCTCATCGGCCCTGTCAGGTGTGCTAACGGGGATGATCCCGTTCTGGCACATCTCTTGTCATCTCCCGGTCAATCATCGCGACCACTCGTAAGACAGCATATCACTGGCGTCGGCCTCTGGCTCTCTGAATGTACGTGACACATCTGATCCTGGGTGTATATAAGTTCATGAGATGAACTTCGCTCCTACCATTGTGTGACAATGTAGTTGTGGCTTATGCCTAGGAACGCCCGTCCCATCAGTGATCCAGACATATTCTAAGGCAGTGTCACTTGATCATGGAGATGGTTGATCTCCAGGGGGTCGAGGTTAGGAGAGTAGACTCAGAGGACAACACGGCGGATCCACTCACAAAAGCTTTTTCCTAGAGAGAGACTATTATGGGATGGTTGAGTATGAGATACTACAACCACTGTTATCAGATGGCCCTAGTGCAAGTGGGAGATTGTTAGTTATATGTATGCCCTAGAGGCCATTACTATACATGTGATGTATATTGTAGTGGATGCTTGGACATATATAGGGAGGACTTTTTTGCTCGACATGATAATATGCTATCTGGTTCATCTTTACCTTAACGTGTATACTGATTGTCTCTCTGTTACATGTTGGTAAAGCCCTTAGGATGTGTACTTGACTACCTGGACTATGATGCGGATCATACTAGTGGAGACATGGTAGTTTATAAGTACATCCTTCAAGGTCCCTAGTCGTGGGTATATCGAGACGGGACATCGATATACCAGAGTAGACTAGCGTATGCCTTCTCGACCCATACAGATGGGTGATGGATGATCCCATATCCATTGGTGTTTGACATCAGAGATGATATACGGGTGCTCAGTGGAGACTGGGTACACTGGACGGACTCGCCGAGAACTCCCAAAAGGTACTATACCTTACGTCAGATGGCAGTTCTCTGGTGATACTGGTACAGGTTAGTTTGTAGACCCGAGATCGTCATAGAGTCTTGTGTGATTCCCACTGTGCTTTGATTTCCACCTTACCACGTCCAAGAGGGCGTGCAAAACGGTGGTTTTTGGGTACAGTCCCGAGTCACATGGAGGCAATGAGCGATAGGAGGGGTTTCGTCTCTCCCGGTATTGGGTGTTGATGTTGCGCTATGCTCAATTGGCCATAACAGGGAAGTCCCTGGCCAGGGCTGGTTAGAGATATACTGGTAAGTGTTACCAGTAGTTTCTCGACCCGTTATGAGCCTCATATCGGCATGACTTATCGGTTATTGGGGTCTGACGTTTACCACCCTTAGAACTGATATGCGACATATCAGACGAAGAGATCGGACTGTACGGTAGTGTCACTGTCAGGCTTTTTGCAGGAGTTGGAGCGGGCTTGCTTGCTGATCTTCTGATCGCTCAATACACGGGTAGCCGTTACGTCTAGCTAGTACCGCTGACGGCTTGTGGGTGCTTGATATGATCATCACCTACTACTGGCGTATTGACGAGTCTTTAGAGTCCTACATAGAGGTTATACTGGCTTAGGCAAAACGAGATAGGAGCGCATATGTGATATGTGCGGGACCGAGAATAATGCGTATATATGATACCGTATTCTATTCTCACGATGATTGTATCGATTGGTTGTATGCGATATAACCTACTTATCGAATCAAGGATTGATTCGATAAGTCGATACATTGGATATTAGTCGGTTATATGCGATATAACCGGATCGTTAAATCAAGTGTTGATTTAATGATTTAATGTATAATTATATATTTGATATATTACTTTACATTAACTAGTATTGGTTCACTTAAGATTGATTTTCTCACTTGATATGCACAAGTTGTATATGTGATATATTTTTGTGCACAAGTTTGTATCATGTTTGATGATACATGCAAACTTAGGTGTGTGTGTGACTTACACTATATTTAGGTTAATGGTAAAGGTTTTTAATTCATTTTGTAATTCAAAAATGGTGCTCATTTTTGAATTTGCTTGAAGCTCATGAAGCTTTCAAGCATCTTTGACAAAATCCACCATTTTTGGTTTGCATCACATTTTCATTAACCTAACAATTCACCTAAACTCTAGTTTAGTCTCTACAAAGGTTTAATTCACCCATGGTTGCATTATGATAGACTTTACTTGAATATTCTTTTAGAAAATAGATTATTCATTCTCATTATTTTCCTTCTTCTTCTTCTTCTTCAAGAAGAAGAAAACTTTCTAGAAAAATTTCAAGTGAAGATCCAAGTGAGAAATCAAAATCTAAAGAGTACCCACTTCCTATTTCACTATCCTCTACTAGACTAGCACTTTAGTTTAGGGTGTTTGCTTCACTAATTCTATGGTTAGTGAGGTAGAAGCTTGAGTCCGTATTCCCTTGACGTAGATCATCTTCGGCACCGAAGAATTCATGCGATCCCGTTGCAATTTCCTCATGGAGCCGTCCGAGAGTCCGGGAGTTGGTTGATCGCAGCGAAGGGACTACATCACGGAGCTTAAGAAGTGAAGGACCGATCTACAAAGGTTGTATTTCGTATTCACTTAGGGTTAAAGTGTTTAGCTTGCTTTGTTTTCGCCTTATCTCTAGTTAACGATCTTGCTTAAGGTTATTCGGCACGGATAAAATTTTATTCCGGCATGGTCGATGCCTTGTAGAGCCTTATTAGTGTGCCTAGTAACCCTACACCTATGCTACAATCTGTCAAAGGGTTCTTGTCACACAAGTTCTCCATGAAAGACCTGGGTGATGCCACTTACATTCTGGGGATCCGGATCCATCATGATAGATCCAAGAGGATATTAGGACTTTCGCAGTCCAGGTACATCGACACAATACTGAAAAGATTCAGTATGGAAGATTCCAAGCGCGGTAATCTACCGGCTTGTCACGGGATCACCCTCTCCAAAGAGATGTCTCCCAAGACTGATTTGGAAAGGGATCGCATATCTATTATACCCTACGTTTCTGCGGTAGGCTCTATAATGTATGTGATGTTGTGTACCAGACCAGATGTAGCTTATGCACTGAGTATGGTAAGCCGGTATCAGTCAAACCCTGGGGTGAAGCACTGGATAGCGGTAAAGAACATTCTTAAGTACCTGAGAAGGACTAAGGAGACGTTCTTAGTGTATGGCGGAAAAGACCTCCAGATCGAGGCCTTTGTTGACTCCAGCTTCCAGAGTGACAAGGATGATTCCAAGTCCATGTCGGGTTTTGTCTTTACCCTCAATGGAGAGGCGGTGTGTTGGAAGAGTTCGATACAGGAAACCGTTGCTGACTCGACGATGGAAGCGGAATATATCGCTGCTGCTGATGCCGCAAAAGAAGCCGTTTGAATGAGGAAGTTCTTGACAGAACTTCAGGTGGTTCCGTCCATTGTTGATCCAATACCTCTGTATTGCGACAACAACGGGGCTATAGCTTGAGCGAAGGAACCCAGGTCCCATCAGAAGTCCAGACACATCTTGAGGCGGTATCACCTGATCAGGGAGATCGTGGATCGCCAGGAGATCGAGGTTCGGAGGGTTGCTACGGAAGATAACACTGCTGATCCATTCACAAAGGCCTTACCCCAGACTCAGTTCGAGCGGCTGATCGAGATGATAGGACTTCGATACGCCAGCACATGGCCTTAGTGCAAGTGGGAGATTTGTAAGTGCACGGCGGCGCCCCGGCCGTCAATCCGACGGCCAAATGCGGAAGCGGTGATAAACTTAAATTTTCTTGAACTGGCAAACCGCCGCGCACTAATACCCGGATCGAACCACTAACTAGTCCTAGCTAACTACAAGATGGGAAAGAGATATACCGACGATCCAAGTCCTCCGGTCTTCTCGTCGTCGTCCCAATCTCCTGCGGAATGTCCCGTCTCCTCCTCGTCGCCGGAAGTGCACCACATCGCCTACTTCTTTTACGGGCTCCCACCTCAATGCCGAGGCAACTCGGGCACGAAGCCGGCTACTCGACGTGCCCAAGATTTGCTGTAGAATATAATGTGGATTACATGTCTCATTTGGGATTATGGAGTTGCCTTTTGTGGAGGGATTGAAGTGAACTTTTGGAGAGGGAGTTGTAGGGATTTTCCAAAACTCAAGATACAAAAATCCCACCTCATGAAATGAAATCCCCTCTCCCCCAAGGAATGGCCGCCCCCCCCATTTTTGGTGTGATTGGAGAGAGAGAGAGAATGGCTTGATCAATAATGCAAAGGAAAAATGATGGCTTGGAAAGTCCAACACTCAACAACCATCTCCTCTCCCATCATCACAACCAAAGTCAAGAAATCATGAAAACAAAGTCAAGAAGTCAAGGTAAGGTGCAACCATGATGAAGTCAAAAAGTCAAGTGATCATGACACAAGAATATGCAAAGACCCCCTCCACAAATGCCTATTTGCAACAATGCAAATAAGCCCTCCTCCACCAATCTTCGGCCAATGAACGGAACAATGGAAATCGGCCGAAACGGAAAGCAAACTGGCAACTCCAGAAAACTGGTCCCGTAATAAATTACAGGAAAACCCCGATACTGTGCATACACACCCGCATCTGTATTTCGACCGAAATACAAATGCAATGAGACAAAATCTACACTGTACTATACTAGGATCCGGCTTAAACCAAAGCCGGCCAGTAATATCCGTTCGATCCTGATCCGTGCAATACTGCACGTATCTGATCGAACCCTGCCATATAACCATACGGCCTATAGTACAAACTGTCCGATCCCGATTCGTGCAATACCGCACGTATCTGGTCGGACCTTGCCATATCTCCATACGGCCTCTACAACCTTTCGCCCGAAAGCTTGAGTAACTGAATGTGGGGGACTCTAAAGACTCATCAACACCTTGGTTGTGGATTTAACCACTAGCACGTTAGAGGTATAAGCCAATAGATAACGGGCTACCAGGTATTGACCAAAAGGGACGTCTGTGAGCGAACTCAGCCTGACTCCCTACTGAGCCTGTCAGTGACAATATCCGTACAGTCCGGTCCGTTCGTCTATGAGCATCGCATGGCGGGCCTAGGGGGTTGGTAAAAGTCAGGCCCCCAAAAGCGGTACAAGTCGTGTCGGAGTGTAGCCCAGAACACCCTGAGATACTACTGGAATACCTACCAGTAAATCTCCTTGCCTCGGCCGAGGGCTTTGTGTAATGGCTCTCCTAGACACAGCACGACCTCACCCCCAATACCGGGAGAGACGAACCCCTGAAGATACGCTCACTGCCTCCATGTGGCTCGGGACTGTACCCAACTAAAACCTGTTTGCACGACTCCTTTGAGCCGTGGTAGGGTAGTAATCAAAGTACAGTGGGAACTCACATGAGACAAATGACGATCCCCAGGTCGATGAACTAACCTGTACATATGTCACCAGGGAACTGCCATCTGACGTCTGGTATATGACCAACTAGCATGTTCCCGGCGAGTCCTGTCCGGTGTACTCATAACCCAATGAGCACCTGTATACATCTTAGGTGATCCAACTGACACCAATGGCTTGTGAGACCGGCCACCGCCCCTCGTCGGGGTCTCGACTGTATACACTAGTCTACTATGGAGTATCGATGCCCTGTCTCGAAACTCTCACGACTAGGGACCATTTAAGGATATGCTTATAGACCCCCAGCTCCCACTTATATGATCGCCCTCATACTGCTGGTGGTCAAGCAAGAATCCTAGGGGCTCTATCAACGTGTAATAGCAACTTGTCAGGTCACCTAAAACAGTACACGATGATAAAGGTAAACCAGATAGCATACTATCATCTCGAGTAAGACTGTCCTACCGGGATATGTCCTCCATCAATCATTGCAATCACGTACCTGTGACCTAATAATTGACTCTGAGGGCACTATCTCCAACAATCTCCCACTTGCACTCAAGGCTAATTATTGCGATGTCGCATACTCACAGCCCGTGTGATACCGAACACCCAACTCCTGTACTAGTCAGTCTCACAAAGCTCGTTTGCGAAACTATTGCGTTCGAGGAATAGCCTTAGTGAGTGGATCCGCTTTGTTGTATCTTTCTATGTCTCTCTATATCTCATGTTCGCGGAGAAAACCCATCTCCCGAAATGAGCAATACCTGTCTTAGAATGTGTCTGGATGTCTGATGGGACATAGCTCATAAATGAACTCCAAATCCAAACTTCTTAGACTGTATCGTCAACTGAACTTAATCAGTATCCTGCGCCATGCCTCCCTCAGTATTGCCTTGGACTACCTGTCCAAAATACTGCCCCTCGTCAGAAGGAAAACTATAACTCTGACAACCTCCCTGTCGTCCAGGTCACCTTGGAAGCCTGGAATGATAACTGTCTCCTGAATATGGCTGTCGTTATCATATCCCTAGAACATTCACTTATGTTCTAAAACTGCTTCCGACCGTTTCTCCAGGATTGGATTAAATGTCAACTTATTGCATCTAGTGCAAGAACAACATCTGGTGTGGTACTTGACATCTCACGATTGACTCAATTGCCTGAGCAAGTGGTCTGCCAATCATGTACGTCCCTCTCCCCTTTAGTCAGTAAGACACCTTTGGAGAGGGTGACTCCATCTTCTGCAGGTACACTACCGTGCATGGAGTCGTCCATTCTAAATACCCTTAGAATGCTGTCTAAGTACCCAGATTGGGAGACTACCCAAATCTAGATCTAAAACCATAGATCTAGTAACCAGAATGTCTGATATAATATCCAAGTCCTATGTGGAGAAATCACTGTGTAACGACCAAAGTATAACTGATTGCAGTATAGGAGTTTCTTTTCCTACTCTGTGTAGTGTATGCCATCCAAATACCAGGATATCACACCCTACTACCTTCTCAACAGATCCATCCCTTATTCTGATGAAGTCAAACCCATGACTGTCACGTCAGAAATAGATGATCTATCTCCGCTACATCTGCTTTAGTCTATAAATAGACATAAGCTACCTGTCCACCAATGCTTCCGCTGCTCCCACTGACTACGACAACCCTCTGGCAGAGTCATATAGACGTACACTTCTAAAACTAGTTTAGAACGACGCTATACTCATCCTCCCGCCGGGTCTCGCAACCTGGAACAACAGCAATGGCAAGTGTGGGTAAATAAGAACTTCCCTGTCACCGTCCTTGAGGCTACCGGAGTGCCTCTCGGGTGCCTGAAGTTACCCACCTTATCTGCGGAGTGGCCAATGGAATGTCAATCCAGATTGAATCTTTAGGTTCCTTATCAAATCTTCAGTAATCGTTTGTGGTTCTGGAATCACTTTCAGTTCTACCATACTCCCACTACTGTTTTTCTGAAAAAATCCATTTTTAATAAAACTGTGGCGAGTCTAGAACAATATTGCTATTGTTCATCCAGATGGTAGATAGTCAACCCTCGTCATAGCCTGGGTCAACCCACAAACAGCCATTACAGAAACGTGCCTTGAGTTGTCCAGCGTCTGGTTTTAATCATAAGCCGGACAACTCCCCGTACCTTAACACCGTTAAGATATGAACTGTACTATATCCAATATAGAACCAGAGGCACTGATTTAACTGAACCAGATCCAAATCATGCAACTGTCTCCAGTGCATGTCAACTAAATGGAAGGAGGCCAATCAGCGTTACTCAACTTAGGAATGCTTCCAATTATGAGTAACCTGAAAGAGAAGCAAGATCTCTTTATCATTACTATCAACTGAATACCACACACAAGTATCTACATCTTCGATCACTTTGAAGAATCCCGATACTTGCTACACCTGGTTCTTTACTCTATTCAAATACCTATAACTTCTCCAAATTCGGACCCTGTGTTTCCACGAAACACTTGTCTAAAAACTAGAGAAGTCATAAGTAAACCGAATATAGTACGAGGACCAACCCCTCTGTCCTGATGGACCCTGGACAACATACAATACTCTGTATAAGTCCCTTGAGTCTGAAAACTCATTCACCGTGTGTCGTAGGTTGAAAACTGTACTTATGGTTAAGAAGAATTACACCGCTGTTTAATGCTCCTTACCTAACCATCCACTGATATAGGTAAATGTCGTAGACATAATTTCAGAAAGGTATATCTCACTCTATGAAAATAGACGTACATATATATCAATTTGAAATTGGTGCATAACTGCGGATATTCAAAACCAAATATTTGCCAACCGGCAAACAGCCCAGGTGATTTCCTCAAATATCACCGATTACAACGAATCCCGATATAATGAGGATAATCACCCAATTCCCAATAACTTACTCCCACTCATCATCTGTAAAACCATACAGATGTGAGAATCGTACCTGGTAAATACATACCCTGGAGTAAGTATCTAATCGGGAAATCAGTTTTCCTTTAACATTACACAGTGAAAATGAAACATTGAAATGTTCCGATGGGGTATTCTGGTATTCCTAGTAATGCCTCTTCCAGATTCACGACTGTAACCGTATAGTTCTTTGCCACCTTTCCAAATCCCTTCTTATGTCTTTAGTCATTACCTTCTGCACACCCCTTTAGGCCAAATGGTTTTCTTCCTTCCCTACCGTTCGGCACCAGCCTATGGTTTGGAAGAAGACTATCCAATAAGCATAATGGGTGTACTGTCCCAATCCTAGGAACACTCGCAATGCGAGAGGAGGTGAGGATAAAAGACAACTGAATAAACCTCATTCCTATTTCTCCTGAACCAGAATCCATCCCCGAACTGGAATAAGTTCCTTTCGAGTTCGTATATAACCATACGATGGAGTATCCAATAAACTGTGGATCTTCGTAGTGATACGGAGTGTCCTGGAGAAATACAAAGGTGATTTGGGAGTGGTAATGAAATACCTGGTTTGGTCGTGAATATCTGTTGCAATTTACTTTGCCCTCTTACTAATCCCTTGCTTTGTCTTAACTTAATACCTTCTGTACACCATCGTTAGGCTAATTGGTTTTCTTCATTCCCTACCGGTCGGCACCAGCCTAAGGTTTGGAAGAAGACTATCCAATTTGCATAATAGGTGTACTACCCCTAAACCAAGGAGTACTCGTAACCTGAGAGAAGGTTAAAGGAAAAGACAACTGAATAATCCTATCCATTTTCTCCAGAACCTGAAACCATCCTCAAATAAATTCTTTCGAGTTCGTATCTAACCATATGATGGTTTTGTCCAATGGAAGTGGACGTTCGTAGCAATACGGGGTGTCCTGGAGAAAAGGGTAAAAGTAGGAGTGGCAATGAGGTCTGCAACTCTGACAATCCAAAAGCCAGTGTTAAGAAGGTTCGGTCAACTTGGTCACTGAGTCATAGTCTTAGGGTCGGGTCAATGGTCGCAGAGAGAGAGAAAAGAAACACTCAGCGTGCACTCTAACCTAGATCAGAATGGTTACCAATTTATCTAATCTGGAAACCTCCCACTGTACCGTCAAATTCTTCTCCAAACCTAAAAGAAGAATTAGTCGGGATCACCCGGGGAGTAAACTAACTCATCAGTGGGAATCGGGATCCAAATATCATCGCATGATAACGTGACGGAATCCGCTCACGGTGTCACACTCCAGAAGGTATGCGCATATCTGGCAAGTTTCAGTTCTTTTGAAACTCCCGATGAGATTTCTGCCCCATGCTCTTATGACCTTGACTTTGGCCAACATATCATAAGTCACATGTCAAGTTCTACCCGTCATTCTCCAGGTTAATTTGAATCCATCCGTACCTACCCTTGACTTTGGCCAAAATGGCAGTACGACTGTCCCAAACCAACGCATCTATCTATGCTGCATATGAATACCCAATAGCTACCAATCACTGTGCCTTGACTTTGGCCAACATACACAGCTTGAATACTATTGACCACCCATATGAAACGACGGAGGGCTACGAATGGTTTCTGGCGAAAACCTTTAACGTAATGAACATGATATCGTTAAAGGAACGGATAGCTTTTAAAAATATAGTGATGAAAACCGTTGCTAAAGAGGTCACTCCCGGTGAAGGGATCTCGGCTCTTTCCCCGTAGAATGAGGTGCAGGATATTCCAACTGAATACCACGGTGCAAAGAAAAAGTAATCGGCTATAGTGAAGTTAATGCCCTGACGCAAACTTTTTGTCCAAGGGGTCACTCCCGGTGAAGGGATCTCGGCCCTTGCCTCGTCGACTGAGGAGCAGGATATTCCAACTGAATACCACGATGCAAAACAAAAGTGAACGTCCTTGCAATAACAGCTTTTTGAAAAGTGTTCCAACAACATCAGATTAGGTTTATTTTTAACTTGCATTGATCCGAATCAACGCAGTCCCATCAATTGATCACACCACAAAGAACGAAAATAATATGACGTACGTATATGCCATCCGCATTCGCCACTGGGTCCCGTCATTACCCGTTAGGTTAGCTAACTAACGACAGAGCGGGGACTGGACTAGCGCGGATGCAAAACATATACAACATCTACTAATATATATACCAATATATTATATTTCGCTCAAGGCGTGAATAAAATGCAACATCACAGAAAATGTACAGCAGCACAGAAACAATACAGATATTTGGGATCCCCGGGTTTCACAGAGCCGCTGAAACCCGACGTTCCCCTGGTCGTGTGGATAGCCTGTGCAATGAAATCCTAGACCCCTACGGGCGCGGCAAGTCACCCGCCAAAACCTGAAGCGAGGCAGCCCCCTTCAGCTCCGTGAATGGACCACCCAGCACTTCACGGAATCCGGTAACTTGGGCACCCCTCCTGGGTCAACCTGTACCCCCTACGAGTGCAACGAATAGCCCGCCAATCCTAGAGTGAAGCCCCCTCCCTCTCAATGCCATGAGATGCGGGCTTGTTGCCCTCTAGAACCCGGCTATCCGTGCACCCCTCCGCGGGGCAATCCTAGTACAGAAAGTAAAATATACATACAACGGGTACATCGACCGCAACCAGGTCGTGCCCCAAAATAATAATACAAACAGGCAGTGACGGCAGTCCACATGTCGGACGCTCGCCCCGCAATATCAAATGTACATAATACAACCACAACTGTACTAGCATTGCATCCAGGCTATCCCCCACGACCGATCCGCAACATCACAGCAAAAACAGAACATCAACGTGAAAGTCACGTTCGCAAATCCGTCTAACCGGACTATAGCAGTTAGACCGGATTTACCGATCGAATGACATTCACGGTCGCAGATATAATGTAAATACTGTGAAATAATGTGTTTAAAAATATCCGATCGATCAAATTATAACAAGTGGGCCCCAAGCACTACTGTAGCACATCAGGAAATTCTGGGCCCAAAATTAATATTCCAAAACCCCAATTTAAACCCCATAAAGCTACTGAAGAAATTTCACACAGCAACGGCACTGTTCAGCGGCGGAACCGCGGCCCAAGTGGGGGTTTGGCCGCGGTTCCGCGCTCTGTTGGTCGACTGAATGTGTCGAATTTCTACAGTATTCTTATAACATCCAGTGCATCACTTTTTTACAACCTGAAAAAATTTTCGAGACCAAAAATTTTCAACAGAAACTGATGCGAACTAAAATTCAGTTTTGGAACTTTTTGATCGATCGGAAATGCAAACACATTAAACCGAGCTAGACTAAGTTAATGGAGAGGCTCTGATACCACTGTAAGTGCACGGCGGCGCCCCGGCCGTCAATCCGACGGCCAAATGCGGAAGCGGTGATAAACTTAAATTTTCTTGAACTGGCAAACCGCCGCGCACTAATACCCGGATCGAACCACTAACTAGTCCTAGCTAACTACAAGATGGGAAAGAGATATACCGACGATCCAAGTCCTCCGGTCTTCTCGTCGTCGTCCCAATCTCCTGCGGAATGTCCCGTCTCCTCCTCGTCGCCGGAAGTGCACCACATCGCCTACTTCTTTTACGGGCTCCCACCTCAATGCCGAGGCAACTCGGGCACGAAGCCGGCTACTCGACGTGCCCAAGATTTGCTGTAGAATATAATGTGGATTACATGTCTCATTTGGGATTATGGAGTTGCCTTTTGTGGAGGGATTGAAGTGAACTTTTGGAGAGGGAGTTGTAGGGATTTTCCAAAACTCAAGATACAAAAATCCCACCTCATGAAATGAAATCCCCTCTCCCCCAAGGAATGGCCGGCCCCCCCCATTTTTGGTGTGATTGGAGAGAGAGAGAGAATGGCTTGATCAATAATGCAAAGGAAAAATGATGGCTTGGAAAGTCCAACACTCAACAACCATCTCCTCTCCCATCATCACAACCAAAGTCAAGAAATCATGAAAACAAAGTCAAGAAGTCAAGGTAAGGTGCAACCATGATGAAGTCAAAAAGTCAAGTGATCATGACACAAGAATATGCAAAGACCCCCTCCACATATGCCTATTTGCAACAATGCAAATAAGCCCTCCTCCACCAATCTTCGGCCAATGAACGGAACAATGGAAATCGGCCGAAACGGAAAGCAAACTGGCAACTTCAGAAAACCGGTCCCGTAATAAATTACAGGAAAACCCCGATACTGTGCATACACACCCGCATCTGTATTTCGACCGAAATACAAATGCAATGAGACAAAATCTACACTATACTATATTAGGATCCGGCTTAAACCAAAGCCGGCCAGTATATCCGTTCGATCCTGATCCGTGCAATACCGCACGTATCTGATCGAACCCTGCCATATAACCATACGGCCTATAGTACAAACTGTCTGATCCCGATTCGTGCAATACCGCACGTATCTGGTCGGACCTTGCCATATCTCCATACGGCCTCTACAACCTTTCGCCTGAAAGCTTGAGTAACTGAATGTGGGGGACTCTAAAGACTCATCAACACCTTGGTTGTGGATTTAACCACTAGCACGTTAGAGGTATAAGCCAATACATAACGGGCTACCAGGTATTGACCAAAAGGGACGTCTGTGAGCGAACTCAGCCTGACTCCCTACTGAGCCTGTCAGTGACAATATCTGTACAGTCCGGTCCGTTCGTCTATGAGCATCGCATGGCGGGCCTAGGGGGTTGGTAAAAGTCAGACCCCCAAAAGCGGTACAAGTCGTGTCGGAGTGTAGCCCAGAACACCCTGAGATACTACTGGAATACCTACCAGTAAATCTCCTTACCTCGGCCGAGGGCTTTGTGTAATGGCTTTCCTAGACACAGCACGACCTCACCCCCAATACCGGGAGAGACGAACCCCTGAAGATACGCTCACTTCCTCCATGTGGCTCGGGACTGTACCCAACTAAAACCTGTTTGCACGATTCCTTTGAGCCGTGGTAGGGTAGTAATCAAAGTACAGTGGGAACTCACACGAGAAAAATGACGATCCCCAGGTCGATGAACTAACCTGTACACATGTCCCCAGGGAACTGCCATCTGACGTCTGGTATATGACCAACTAGCATGTTCCCGGCGAGTCCTGTCCGGTGTACTCATAACCCAATGAGCACCTGTATACATCTTAGGTGATCCAACTGACACCAATGGCTTGTGAGACCGGCCACCGCCCCTCGTCGGGGTCTCGACTGTATACACTAGTCTACTATGGAGTATCGATGCCCTGTCTCGAAACTCTCACGACTAGGGACCATTTAAGGATATGCTTATAGACCCCCAGCTCCCACTTATATGATCGCCCTCATACTGCTGGTGGTCAAGCAAGAATCCTAGGGGCTCTATCAACGTGTAATAGCAACTTGTCAGGTCACCTAAAACAGTACACGATGATAAAGGTAAACCAGATAGCATACTATCATCTCGAGTAAGACTGTCCTACCGGGATAGGTCCTCCATCAATCATTGCAATCACGTACCTGTGACCTAATAATTGACTCTGAGGGCACTATCTCCAACAAGATTGTTTGTGTATATGCCCTAGAGGCCATTACTGTATCATACTAATTTGTATATTACTTAATGGAAGCTTAGGATATTCACCATTTTATAGACAATCTTGCTCAAAATAGTAGTATGCTACTTGGTTTGTCTCTACTTCAATATGTGTACATGTGTTTCTTTTAACATATCGCCTATACACATTAGTGGAGCCGTTAGGATCTTTGCTTGATTACCAGCGTTGTGATGGCAGTCACACTCGTAGGGACTGGATAATCCACAAGCACATCCTTATACAGGTCCCTAGTCGTAGGACTATCGAGACAGGGCATCGATACTCCGGAGTAGACTAGCGTATGCGCTTCTCATCCCAGCAGGGGAGACGGTCTGTCCCACAGCCGTCAGTACGTCGTACTTGAGATAGTATGCGGGTGCTCGTTAGGTTACGAGTACACTGGACAGGACTCGTCGGGAAATGACTGGTTGGTACTATACCTATCGTCAGTTATCAGTTCCTAGGTGGCATGAGTACAGCTTAGTCCGCTGACTTGACACTGTCACTTCGCCTTGAGTGTGTTCCCACTGTACTTTGATTACTACCCTACCACGGCTCAAAGGAGTCCTGCAAACAGGTAGTAGTTGGGTGCAGTCCCGAAGCACTTGGAGGCAGTGATGGTTAGACAGGATTCGTCTCTCCTGGTATTGGGAGTTGATATCGCGCTGTGTCAAGGAGAGCCATTACACACAGTCGTCCCTGGCCAGGGCAAGCGAGATGCACTGGTAGGTTTCCAGTGTTATCTCAGGGTGTTCTGGGCTACACTCCAACATGACTTGTACCGCTATTAGGGGACTGACGTTTACCGCCCCTCTAGGCCCGCTATGCGATATTCTCAGACAAACAGACCGGACTGTACGGAGACTGTCATATTCAGGCTCAGTAGGAGTTCAGATGGGTTTCACCTTGTCATTCTTCTTATCGGCATCTACCTGGGGGCCGTTACGCACAGCTAGTGCCGCTTGCGGTCTGTGGTTAAACCCACTGCCAGGGTAGTGTCGAGTCTTTAGAGTCCCACACAGAGAGCTATTCGCCTTTAGGCAAAAGAGTAGAGGTCGCAAGGTTTTGCGACAGGGTTCGGTCACATCCGCGCACTTGTGCACGTTTGGTGTCCGGGCAGTTACTACTAGCGGGCTTGTGTTTAAGCCAGATCTTAGTATAAGTTTTGGGATTCGTTTTATCTCGTTTGTATTCGTGTTCCTCGGAACGCGGATGCGGGTGTGTATACACGGTTGACAGAGACAGAGGCAGAGAATTCTCATTAGGGATGTTGACTGTTGACTTTTGCTAAACCCTAATGAGAATAAGAAATATGATTAATAATAATATTAATTAAATATTATTGTGCCACTGTTGGGTTGAAAGGTTGACTTTGTTGACTTGTTGACTTTGTTGACCGGTTGACTAGGTTGGACTTGTTGACCATCATCATGACAATGGCTCTCATTTCATGGGTATGACTTTTGCTTGCTTGTTTGTTCACAAATTACATTAAATGCATGAAATGATATTGCCATTTGATATGTGTAAGTCCACGTTGCCCACCCCGGAGCTTGCGGGGAGGCGGAAACGGTATAAAAAACGGATTTTTAGCACTCAAGGCAACATGGACTAACTGAAGGTTGGATCTTTTCTAAACAAAGCTAAAGAGAGTTAGCTACTCGAAAAAGAGGTTATACCTAGGTCTTTACGTCCTTCTCTCCTTGCTCCTTGGAATGAACGGAAGTGATCTCCTTGTCGTCTTCTCTTGTCGAAGAAGGATCCACCCGAGAGCCTCAACCTTTGGCTTCAACTTCAAGCTAGAAGTAACTAAGATGCTAGAAGTGCTAATCCTAGAACCTTAGATGAGAGTAGAGATTGTTTTGGAGTGGTTTTTCTCAAGCTCAAGTGTTTCTCAACACATGAGAGGGGAGAGCTTGAGGAAGAGGAAGAAGAGGAGAGAGAGTCAATATGATAGAATGAAAATGGTTTTTACAACCATAACAAAATATATGTGATTTTCAAATAATAATATTAATCCAAAAATGAAAAGGTGATGGTTAGTTTGAATAGACCATTATCATATCACCATAAATGATTTTGCAAAGATCAAAGAGCATCTAAAAAGGTAATGATGATGGTCAAAGTTTCAAACCTAGTCAACTAGTCAACCTTGGTAAACAAGTCAACAAGCCCAACCATGACACAATTTCATTTAATTAATATTATTAATTGATAAATCACAAGATCATTAGGGTTTGGAAAAAGACGACTGTCAACTGTGCATACACACCCGTTCCAAAACCCCAATGAAAAACCTCTTCCTCCGCCTCAATTAACTGTGCATACACACCCGCGCTCATGTTCCGAGGAACACGAACACAAATAGATAAAACCAATCCCAGATCATATACTAGGATCCGGCTTAAACCAAAGCCCGCTAGTATAAGCTGTCCGGACAACAAACGTGCACAAGTGCGCGGATGTGAACGAACCCTGTCGCAAAACCATGCGACCTCTACCCATTTTTCCTGAAGGCGAATAGCTCTCTGTGTGGGACTCTAAAGACTCGACACTATGCTGGCAGTGGGTTTAACCACAGACCGCAAGCGGCACTAGCTGTACGTAACGGTCCCCAGGTAGATGCCGATAAGAAGACTGACGAGGTGACCCCATCTGAACTCCTACTGAGCCTGTATGTGACAGTCTCCGTACTGTCCACTCTGTTCGTCTGATACATCGCATGGCGGGCTTAGGGGGGGCGGTGAACGTCAGTCCCCTAATAGCGGTACAAGTTGTGTCGGAGTGTAGCCCAGAACACCCTGAGATAACAATGGAAACCTACCAGTATATCTCGCTTGCCCTGGCCAGGGACTACTCGTGTAATGGCTCTCCTAGACACAGCGCGATGTCAACCCTCAATACCGGGAGAGACGAATCCTATCTAACCGTCAGTGCCTCCAAGTGCTTCAGGACTGCACCCAACTACTACCTGTTTGCACGACTCCTTTGAGCCGTGGTAGGGTAGTAATCAAAGTACAGTGGGAACACACTCGAGGCGAAGTGACAGTGTCAAGTCAGCGGACTAAGCTGTACTCATGTCACCTGGGAACTGATAACTGTCGATAGGTATAATACCAACCAACAGTTCCCGACGAGTCCTGTCCAGTGTACTCATAACCTAACGAGCACCCGCATACTATCTCAAATACGACGTACTGACGGCTGTGGGACAGACCGTCTCCCACGCTGGGATGAGAAGCGCATACGCTAGTCTACTCCGGAGTATCGATGCCCTGTCTTGATAGTCCAACGACTAGGGACCTGTATAAGGATGTGCTTATGGATTACCCAGCCCCTACGAGTGTGAGCGCCATCACAACACTGGTAATCAAGCAAAGATCCTAAGGGCTCTACTAATATGTATATAAGCGATATGCTAAAAGAAACACATGCACATATTAAAGCAGAGACAAACCAAGTAGCATACTACCATTTCGAGTAAGATTGTATATACAACTGTGAATATCCCAAGCTTCCATCAAGTAATATACATACTAGTATGATACAGTAATGGCCTCTAGGGCATATACACTAACAATCTCCCACTTGCACTAAGGCCATGTACTGGCGTATCGAAGACCTATCATCTCGATCAGCCGCTCGAACTGAGTCTGGGGTAAGGCCTTCGTGAATGGATCTGCAGTGTTATCTTCTGAAGCAACCCTCCGAACCTCGATCTCCTGGCGATCCACGATCTCTCTGATCAGGTGATACCGCCTCAAGATGTGTCTGGATTTCTGATGGGACCTGGGTTCCTTTGCTAAAGCTATAGCCCCGTTGTTGTTGCAATACAGAGGTATTGGATCAACAATGGACGGAACCACCTGAAGTTCTTTCAAGAACTTCCTCATCCAGACAGCTTCTTTTGCGGCATCAGATGCAGCGATGTATTCTGCTTCCATTGTCGAGTCAGCAACGGTTTCCTGTTTAGAGCTCTTCCAACACACCGCCCCTCCATTGAGGGTAAAGGCAAAACCCGACATGGACTTGGAATCATCCTTGTCACTCTAGAAGATGGAGTCAGCAAAGGCCTCAATTTGGAGGTCTTTTCCGCCATACACCAAGAACATCTCCTTAGTCCTTCTCAGGTACTTGAGAATGTTCTTTACCGCTATCCAATGTTTCTCCCCAGGGTTTGACTGATACCTACTTACCACACTCAGTGCATAAGCCACATCTGGTCTGGTACACAACATCGCATACATTATAGAGCCTACCGCAGAAGCGTAGGGTATAATAGACATGCGATCCCTCTCCGAATCAGTCTTGGGAGACATCTCTTTGGAGAGGGTGATCCCGTGACAAGCCGGTAAATTACCGCGCTTGGAATCTTCCATACTGAATCTTTTCAGTATGGTGTCGATGTACCTGGACTGTGAGAGTCCTAAAATCCTCTTGGATCTGTCACGGTAGATCCGGATCCCCAGAATGTACGAGGCATCGCCCAGGTCTTTCATGGAGAACTTGTGTGACAAGAACCCCTTGACAGATTGCAGCATAGGAATGTCATTTCCTATTAAGAGAATGTCATCCACGTATAAAACGAGGAATACTACAGTTCTCGCTACAAATCTACATTAGATGCATGGTTCATCTGGATTTATGATAAAGCTAAATTCCTTGACCGTCTCATCAAAACAGATGTTCCAACTCCGCGATGCCTGCTTTAGTCCATAAATGGACTTAAGCAACTTGCACACCTTTCCGTTGCTCCCACTCTGAATGAAACTCTCTGGCTGGTTCATATAGACACACTCCTCTAAATGTCCATTTAGAAAAGCGGTTTTTACGTCCATCTGCCAAATCTCATAATCATGGAAGGCAGCAATGGCAAAAAGGATCCGAATGGATTTCAGCATAGCTACTGGAGAAATGGTTTCTGTAGGGTTCCTAGGCACCCTAATGAGGTCACACAAGGCATCGATCATGCCAATTTAAAAAAAAATACGGTGCCGAGAAACCCTAGAACGGATCGTCGGCTAGATTTCTAGGCGAAAAAGCGAGCTAGTTTACAACTAAACTACAAGTAAACGGAAATACAACCTTTGTAGATCCGGTTCTCCACCTCCATAGCTCCGCAATGAAGTCTCTTCACTGTCCATAACAAGTCCCGGGCTCTAGCGTCGGCTTCATCGGAGAATGGACGGGCTAGGTCATCGATGTCCATGCCTAAGATGATCTACGTCGAGGCATCGCTAAATCAAGCTCCGACTTCACCAAGTCAAGAAACTTGTGAAGGAAACACACTCTACTACTTGGCAAGAGGTAGAGGATGAAGAAATA
This sequence comes from Agapanthus africanus, assembly GCA_030015575.1. NCBI lineage: Eukaryota > Viridiplantae > Streptophyta > Magnoliopsida > Asparagales > Amaryllidaceae > Agapanthus > Agapanthus africanus. The sequence continues at coordinate 206,681,325 of CM057343.1, forward strand.
GTAAGTGGGTTCTATTTAGAATTGGATTTCTCACTCTTTATCATCAATCACCATTGATGAATGCAAGCTTCTTTCTTGAAGAAGAAGAAGAAGAAGATGATAATTGTTATGATAAGAATAATAGAATAGAAAAGAAAAATGAATTCTTATCATAATCAAACCATAGTTAAGTGTAGAGAGCTAACTAGAGTTTATGTGAGTGGTTAGGGTTAAAGAAGAAGACCAAATGGTCACTTGGTCAAAAGCTTCATGAAGCTTCAACAAGCTTCATGAAAGAAAGAATGAAAAGAAAACCATTTTGTTTTTTTCTCTTTATGCTTTTATTTTCCAAAACAAATAAATAAATGAATAAGTAATCATAACCCTAACCATTCATATAACCATGGTTCAATCTTTACACTTAACCAATTTTTCATGCATCATCAAACATGATACAATCAATTGCACAAAAAGTATATCACATATAAAATGTGCACATCCGAGTGAGAATATCCATTTAAAGTGAACCGATACTAGTTAACGCAAAGTAATATATCAAATATATAATTATACATTAAATCATTAAATCAACACTTGATTTAACGATCCGGTCATATCGCATATAACCGACTAGTATCCTATGTATCGGTTTATCGAATCAATGCTTGAATCGATAACTAGGTTATATCACATACAACCAATCGATACATTCATCGCGAGAATAGAATACGGTATCACATACACGCATTATTCCCGGTCCCGCACATATCTCATATGCGCTCCTATTTCGTTTCGCTTGAGCCAGGAAACCTCTGTGTAGGACTCCAAAGACTCATCAATACACCGGCAGCAGATGATGATCATATCAAACACCCACAAGCCGCAAGCGGTCTGCTAAACGTAACGGCCACCCGAGTATTGAGCGATCTGAAGATCGACGAGCAAGCCCGCTCACACTCCAGTGAATCCGACCAGTAACACTACCGTACAGTTAGGTCTGATCGTCTGATATGTCGTATATCTCGCCTAGGGGTGGTAAACGTCAGACCCCAATAGCTCGATAAGTCGTGTTGATATGAGGTCTATAACAATTCGAGAAACTACTGGTAACACTTACCAGTAAATCTCAGCAACCCTGGCCAGGGATTTCCTGTTATAGCCAATCGAACACAGTGCAACATCAACTCCCTATACCGGGAGAGACGAATCCCCTCCTATCGCTCATTGCCTCCATATGATTCGGGACTGTACCCAAAAACCACCGTTTTGCACGCCCTCTTGGACGTGGTAAGATGGAAATCAAAGCACAGTGGGAACCACACAAGACTCTATGACGATCTCGGGTCTACAGACTAACCTGTACCAGTGTCACCAGAGAACTGCCATCTGACGTGAGGTATAATACCATCTGGGAGTTCTCGGCGAGTCCGTCCAGTATACCCAGTCTCCACTGAGCACCCGTATATCATCTCTGATGTCAAACACCAATGGATATGGGATCATCCATCGCCCATCTGTATGGGTCGAGAAGGTATACGCTAGTCTATTCTGGTATATCGATGCCCCGTCTCGATACACCCACGACTAGGGACTTTGAAGGATGTACTTATGGACTACCATGTCCCTACTAGTATGATCCGCATCATAGTTCAGGTAGTCCAGCACACATCCTAAGGGCTTTACCAACATGTAATAGAGAGACAATCTGAGTACACGTTAAGGTAAAGAGCAACCAGATAGCATACTATCATGTCGAGCAAGAAAGTCTTCCCTATATATGTCCCAGCATCCACTACAATATACATCCTATGTACAGTAATGGCCTCTAGGGCATACATATAACTAACAATCTCCCACTTGCACTAGGGCCATCTGTAGCAGTGGTTGTAGTATCTTATACTCAACCATCCCATAAAAATCTCTCTCTGGGAACAGGCCTTTGTGAGTGGATCCGCTGTGTTGTCCTCTGAGTCTGCTCTCCTGTCCTCGATCCCCTAGAGATCAACCATCTCCATGATCAGGTAATACTGCCTTAGAATATGTCTGGATCACTGATGGGACGGACGTTCCTTGGCATAAGCCACAACTCCATTGTCTCACAATGGCAGGAACGAAGTTCATCTCATGAACTAATATACACCCAAACAGCCTCGTTGGTAGCATCTTAAGTAGCGATGTATCGAGCCTTTATCGTCTAGTATGCCACGGTATCTAGCTTGGAACTCTTCCAACATACCGCCCTTTTACTGAGGGTAAAGACAATGCCTGTGACTGACACTCAGTCGTCTTTATCACCCTGGAACACTTCCAGTGATTCTTCCCAGGATCAATTGATACCATCTCACTACAGCTAGTGAGTATTCTAACATCCACTTGGATCTATCTCATAGGTCCAAAACCCAGGATTTAGTAGGTATCACTTTGATCCTATGTGGAGAATCATTGTGATAACCGGAGATTGACCGAGCGTAGCATAAGAAACTCTTTTCTTATCAAGAGTATGTCATCCACGTACTCTACGAGGATCATCACCATACTCCCTACTACCTTTTTGTTTATACAAGGTTCATATACCATTATGATGATATCAAACTCTTTGACTACTTCATCAAAACAGATGTTCCAACTCCGTGATGCCTGCTTTATCACATAAAACATCTTGCACACGTTTCTGCTGCTCCCACTATCTACGAAGCCCTCTGGCTGTGTACTTATAGACGCACTCTTCTAAAACATCATTTAGAAAAGCAGTAATGACACCCAACCACCAGAGATCGTAGTCATGGTATGTAGCCGTGGTAAGTAGGATCTGGATGGACTTAAGCATAGATCCTTAGAAAAGGTTTCAACATAATCCACGCCTGGTTGATGACGAAAACCTTTAACAAGTCTAGTTTTGAAAGTCTCAACTTTTCCATCTGCACCAAGTAATCTTCTCAAGATATACTTGCTCCTGATGGGGATTTAACCCTTCAGATATAGCAACCAAAGTCCATACTTTGTTGGTGTATAAGGATTCCATCTCAGATCGATAAGCATCCAGCCATTCTTACAGAGTCCCACTCCTGATGGCCAGCTCGAAACTAGTTGGGTCATCATCTCATGATGCAATCCTTGCTCCCACTGTCATAGAGAAACCGAAGTATCTCTCAGGTGGGTGAGGAACCCTACTAGATCGGCGGAGAGGCTGAGGTTCGTTGGAATCTACTGAATCCTTTGGTTCTTTCAAATCATCAGCTGTAGTTTGTATAGCTGGAACATTTCCAGTTCTACATAACAGACCTTGCCTCGAGCTTGTCCGGATTATACTTTTCAGACATAGGCCGGTCAACCCCAAATCTTAACTAACTTAAGACATGGGTTCTTCCCATTCCATATCACATATGAAGCGGTAGGCAACTGATTTGATTAGAACCCTATTCAATAGGTATGCAGCTTCTCAAGTGCATAATTCCCAAAAAGGAAACATGTAACTCAGTATTACTCATCATCGAGCACACCTTATCACATAGGGTGTAATTGCTCCACCTCGATATACCATCGTGCTATGGTGTATACTGAGGAGTAATGCTGAGAGAGAATCTCATTCTCCTTTAGAATAGTCCAGGAATTCCATGCACAAGTATTCTCCTCCCTGATCTCATCATAGGACATAATACTTATACCCGTATTTTGGTTCTCTGCTTCTCGCTTATATTCTGTGAATATCTCAAAAGGCTCGGACTCATGTTTCAACAGGAACATATGTCTGAATCTTGAGAGATTATCAGAGAATGTAATGAAGTATAAAGAACCGGTCTTAGCATGTGTAGACAGGGGACCTTACATACATCAACATGTATCATCCTAAGAGTTTACTAACTCTTTCTCTGTTTCCAATAAACAGAGCTATGGTCATCTTATCTTTGTAACATGACTGGCGAGTTTCACAAGATGTAAATTCAAACTAATTTAAATATGCATCTTTATGTAACTCTAGCTAGTCGGGTCACATTGATCTGACCTAGTCTACAATACCTCAAGAAAGAATCGTTCAATTCTGAACTCTTCCTCTTGTGTGTGTTCCATATACTAAGAACTGTAGTTTGATTTAGAACATCAATGCTTTTAGATAACGTGCCTGGACCGATCAACTTTTGATATAGGAAATGTTCAAAACATTATCCATCAATACAAAATTATATCCTTTCTTTTCTAACAAAGAGAGTGATATAATTTGGTATATCAGGTTCGGTATCTAATAACATTCGTTCAGAATCAATGTATTGGTAATACAGGGTGACAGTGACCGACAGACTTGGCTGCAACTCTTGCCCCGTTTTCTGTCTCATGAAACTTATCACCCGTTCTCAGTTCTCTACCTGTCTGTAGCCCTATGTAACATATTACATATCTGGGATCCCGATCTGGTATCACATACCCAGGACGTAAAAGATACTGAGAAACAGTTCTGTATAATGAACACACCCGAAGATGATGCATCATCATGCACTCTCTTCGTTTGGGCGGCACGGGAAATCTGGTATTCCCCAAATTCCTGCTCTGTTTTATAACAATTATAAGTTGGAGCGGGACCAACGTTCCCCAGCTCAGTATAACAAGTGGGTTCAGTCAAAAATCCGTATTATTATCTTGATTAAGGCGTGATATGGTCGCTACCTGGAGAGAGAGAGAAGAAAACACTCAGCGTGCGCTCTTGCAAGAATAGATTGGTTATTATTTTATCTAATCAGGATGGCTCCCACTACTTTTTATCAAATCTTCCTTCAAACCCTAAAAGGAAAGACTAGCCGGGATTAATTACACACTACAAGTTCGCCAATCTTTCAGCCAGGCCAGTGTCGGTACTTTGAGGGAGGTCCCCCGTGCTTTCGCACGAACCTAATTAATGTAAACCTCGTTTTCCCAGAGGCGTAACCCCGTTGACACCTTTCTAGACACCTACTTGATCGGCTAATTGTAATGTATAAAACTCTCCCAGGAGTAACACTTACTCGCAGCGGGTATCGGGATCCAACTATCTCATAGAAGGTATGCAATCTCATTGCAAATTTCAACACTTGAAATTCCCGATAATATTTTGCCCCGAACGATCTATGACCTTGACAAGGTCAACAAACCATAGACCGCAAGTCAAGTTCAACCCGTCATTTCTTGATTGAATCAAACCCACCCGTACGACCCTTGACAAGGTCAACAAGGCCGCACGACTACCCTAACCCAATCTGCATCATATGCATAAGCAGATAAATACTGGTTAGCTACCGCACACTGCGCCTTGACAAGGTCAACAAACGCAGCACGAATACTAAACAGGATTTATCTGAAATGACGGAGGGCTACGACAGGTTTTTCTGAAAACCTACGTAATGAACTTGATATCGTTGTAGAATCAAATGATTTTAAAATGGAGTGTTTTTGAACCTTTTCTAGTTTTGCTAAAGGAGTCACTCCCGGTGAAGGGATCGTCGGTCCTTTCCTCGTCAAATGAGGTGCGGGATATATCATATATATCACTGTGCAAAGCAAAACACTTAAAAGCAATCAAAAGACAAACCGAGTGTGTAGCATCTGCCAGTTATTGCTAAAGGAGTCATTCCCGGTGAAGGGATCTCGGTCCTTTCCTTATCGAATAAGGTGCAGGATATATCATATATACCTCTGTGCAAAGCAAGAACTGTAGCTACCTGTTTTATTTTGAAATTCGATTCTACAACATCTTAGGTTTCTTTTATTTCATTAATCACATTAATGAAGTCCCATCATTTAATTACCTAAACATCACAGATAAATACGACGTACACTTATGCCATCCGCATTCGCCTCGATGTCCCCTCGTCCACCGTTAGGTTAGGTAACTAACGGCAGAGCGGGGCAGGGCTAGCGCGGGTGTAAAACATAAGTAACGCCTATATAATATATCATATATACTATATACTGTATCTATCACAGAACATCACATGATCACATCACAGATATCGCAGCAGAAGAAACATATGATATATTGGATATACTAGGACGTCCGTGTTTTCAATACGAGCCAGTATAAAACACGGATTCCATGGTCGTGATGAATAGCCAAACCCACACCCCTAGACCCCTACGAGAGCGGCAAGCAACCTTACCAATTCTGGAGTTAGGAGACCCGGACTCGACTCCTCGAGTTGGTCTCCCACTGGACTCCAGAACCCGGTTACTTGTGCTCCCCTCCTTGGGTCTATCCTAGTGCGGAAAAGTAAATAATATACAAAGGGTGACATCTTCCGCAACCTGGAAGTGCCCTAATAAAAGAATATTACATACAAGTTTTTACATGAATGAAAATGAAAAAAAACTCATCTCACATAAAAAACCCCGGCTATTCAAACACGACGATCCAATATAACATATCCAACAACACATAACATCACATGTCATCAACGTAAGTAAATATGTCCATCCCAATTGTCGTTGACATATAGCAACGAAACCGGCGATATCACATATTACACTTACGGTCACAGAAAAGAAAGTGTAAAACTACAACAGTTGGAATCCGCAACCACCTCAGACATCGCATGCCTGACCAAATGAATTACTTAGACATCGCATGCTTAACAATTATGTAGGGTTTCTAGGCACACTAGTGAGGTCTCACAAGGCATCGAACATGCCATTTTCAAAAAATCTAGGTGCCGAGAGACCCGACTACGGATCGTTGGCTAGAAAACTAGGCGAAAAAGCAAACTAGTTAACACTTAACTAAGGGAATACGGAAATACAACCTTTGTAGATCCGTTTGTCCACCTCCATAGCTCCATGAAGAAGTGTCCTCGCTGTCCAAAACGAAATCCGGGCTCTTGCGTCGGCTTCGTCGGAGAATGGACGGGCTAGGTCGTCGACGACGTGACGAAGATGATCTACGTCGAAGCATCACTAGATCGAGCTCCACCTTCACCAAGTCTTGAAAACTTATGAAGGAAACACACTCTACTACTTGGCAAGAGGTAGAGGATGAAGAAATAGGAAGTGGGTAGACTTTAGTTTTGGATTTCTCACTCATTTCATCAATCCACCATTGATGTAGTCAAGCTTTTCTTCTTGAAATGAAGAAGAAGAAGAAAGCAAGAAGATGATAATTATTATGATAAGAATAATTATAGAAAAGAAAAATTCAATCTTATCATAACACTTACCATAGTTAAGTGTAGAGAGTTAACCAAAGTTAGTGAGTGGTTAGGGTTTGGCATAAAACAAAAATGGTGGACTTTTCAAAAGTTCAAGAAACTTCAACAAAAGAAATAAATAAAGCCACCATTTTCCTTTTGACAAAAATAAATAAAACATTTAAAACCCTTAACCATTAACTAACTATGGTTTAAACATACATTTAACCAAGTATTGCATGTATCATCAAACATGATACAAGCAAGTGCACAAAATCATATCGCATATGCAATGCGTACACCCGAGTGAGAAAATCCATTTAAAGTGAACCGATACTAGTTAATGCAAAGTAATATATCAAATATATAATTATACATTAAATCATTAAATCAACACTTAATTTAACGATCCGGTCATATCGCATATAACCGACTAGTATCCTATGTATCGGCTTATCGAACCAACCCTCGATTCGATAACTAGGTTATATCGCATATAACCATTCGATACATTCATCGCGAGAATAGAATACGGTATCACATACACTCATTATTCTCGGTCCCGCACATATCTCATATGCGCTCCTATTTCGTTTCGCTTGAGCCAGGAAACCTCTGTGTAGGACTCTAAAGACTCGTCAATACGCCGGCAGCAGATGATGATCATATCAAACATCCACAAGCCGCAAGCGGTCTGCTAAACGTAACGGCCACCCGGGTATTGAGCGATCTGAAGATCGACGAGCAAGCCCGCTCACACTCCAGTGAATCCAACCAGTAACACTACCGTACAGTCCGGTCTGATCGTCTGATATGTCGCATATCTTGCCTAGGGGTGGTAAACGTCAGACCCCAATAGCTCAATAAGTCGTGTCGATATGAGGTCTATAACAATTCGAGATACTACTGGTAACACTTACCAGTAAATCTCAGCAACCCTGGCCAGGGATTTCCTGTTATAGCCAATCGAACACAGCGCAACATCAACTCCCTATACCGGGAGAGACGAATCCCCTCCTATCGCTCATTGCCTCCATGTGACTCGGGACTGTACCCAAAAACCACCATTTTGCACGCCCTCTTGGACGTGGTAAGATGGAAATCAAAGCACAGTGGGAACCACACAAGACTCTATGACGATCTCGGGTCAACAGACTACTCTGTACCAGTGTCACTAGAGAACTGCCATCTGACGTGAGGTATAATACCATCTGGGAGTTCTCGGCGAGTCCGTCCAGTGTACCCAGTCTCTACTGAGCACCCGTATATCATCTCTGATGTCAAACACCAATGGATATAGGATCATCCATCGCCCATCTATATGGGTCGAGAAGGTATACGCTAGTCTACTCTGGTATATCGATGCCCCGTCTCGATATACCCTCGACTAGGGACTTTGAAGGATGTACTTATGGACTACCATGTCCCCACTAGTATGATCCGCATCATAGTCCAGGTAGTCAAGCACACATCCTAAGGGCTTTACCAACATGTAACAGAGAGACAATCAGTATACACGTTAAGGTAAAGTTCAACCAGATAGCATACTATCATGTCGAGCAAGAAAGTCCTCCCTATATATGTCCCAGCATCCACTACAATATACATCCTATATACAGTAATGGCCTCTAGGGCATACATATAACTAACAATCTTCCACTTGCACTAGGGCCATCTGTAGCAGTGGTTGTAGTATCTCATACTCAACCATCCCATAAAAATCTCTCTCTGGGAACAGGCCTTTGTGAGTGGATCCGCTGTGTTGTCCTCTGAATCTACTCTCCTAACCTCGATCACCCTGGAGATCAACTATCTCCATGATCAGGCGATGCTGCCTTAGAATAAGTCTGGATCACTGATGGGACGGACGTTCCTTGGCATAAGCCACAACCCCATTGTCTCACAATGGTAGGAACATAGTTCATCTCATGAACCATTATACATCCAAACAGCCTCTTTGGTAGCATCTTTAGTAGCGATGTATCCTGCCTTTATCGTCTAGTATGCCACGGTATCTAGCTTGGAACTCTTCCAACATACCGTCCCTTTACTGAGGGTAAAGACAATGCCTGCGACTGACATTCAGTCGTCTTTATCACCCTGGAACCCTTCCAGTGATTCTCCCCAGGATCGGTTGATACTGTCTCACTACAACTAGTGAGAGTCCTAACATCCAATCAGATCTATCTCATAGATCCATAATCCAGGATTTAGTAGGTATCACTTTGATCCTATATGGAGAATCCTAGTGATAAGCGGAGATTGATCGAGCGTAGCATATGAAACTCCTTCCCTATCAAGAGTATGTCATCCACGTACTCTACGAGGATCGTCACCATACTCCCTACTACCTTTTTGTTTATACAAGGTTCATCTACCATTTTGATGATGTCAACTTCTTTGACTAATCCATCAAAACAGATGTTCCAACTCCGCGATGCCTGCTTTATCCTATAAAGCATCTTGCACACGTTTCCGCCGCTCCCACTGTCTACGAGGCCCTCTGGCTGTGTACTTATAGACGCACTCTTCTAAATCATTATTTAGAAAAGCAGTCAAGACACCCAACCACCAGAGATCGTAGTCATGGTATGCAGCCGTGGTAAGTAGGATCTGGATGGACTTAAGCATAGCTACTTGAAAAAGGTTTCATCATTATCCACACCTGGTCAATGATGCACACTTTTAACAAGTCTAGCTTTGAAAGTCTCAACTTTTCGATGTACACCAAGTAATCTTCTCAAGATATACTTGCTCCTGATGGGGATTTAACCCTTCAGATATAGCAACCAAAGTCCATACTTTGTTGGTGTACATGGATTCCATCTCAGATCACTAAGCATCCAGCCATTCTTACAGAGTCTTACTCCTGATGGCCAGCTCGAAGCTAGTTGGGTCATCATCTCATGATGCAATCCTCGCTCCCACTGTCATAGAGAAACTGAATTATCTCTCAGGTGGGTGAGGAACCCTACTAGATCGGCGGAGAGGCTGAGGTTCGTTGGAATCTACTGAATCCTTTGGCTCTATTAAATCATCTGCTGCAGTTTGTATAGCTGGAACCTTTCCAGTTCTACATAACAGACTTTGCCTCGAGCTTGTCCAGATTTTGCTTTTAGACATAGGCCGAACGATCCCAAATCTTAACTGACTTGAGAAATGGGCTCTTCCCTTATCATATCAAATATGAAGTGGTAGGCAACTGATTTGATTTGAACCCTATTCAATAGGTATGCAGCTTCTCAAGTGCATAACTCCCTAAAGGAAATAGGTGACTCAGTAATACTCATCATAGAGCACACCATATCATATAGGGTGTGATTGCTCCGCCCTGATACACCAACGTGCTATGGTGTATACGGAGGAGTAATGCCGAGAGAGAATCTCATTCTCCTTTAGAATAGTCCAGGATTTCCGTGCTCAAGTATTCTCCTCCTTGATCTCATCATAGGACATAATACTTATACCCGTATTTTGGTTCTCTACTTCTAACTTATATTCTGTGAATATCTCAAAAGGTTCGGACTTGTGTTTCAACAGGAACATAGGTCTGAATCTCGAAAGATCATCAGAGAATGTAATGAAGTATAAAGAATCAGTCCTGGCATGTGTAGACAGGGGACCTACATACATCAACATGTATCATCCCAAGAGTTCACTAACTCTTTCTCTGTTTGCAGTAAACGGAGCTACGGTCATCTTATCTTTGTGACAAGACTGGCGAGTTTCACAAGATGTAAGTTCAAACTTATTTAAATATGCATCTTTATGTAACTCTAGCTAGTCGGGTCGCAATGATATGACCTAGTCTACAATACCTCAAGAAGAATTCGTTCATTTCTGAACTCTTCCTCTTGTGTGTGTTCCGTATACTAAGAACTGTAGTTTGATTTAGAACATCAATGCTTTTAGATAACGTGCCCGAACCGATCAACTTTTGATATAGGAAATGTTCAAAACATTATCCAACAATACAAAATTTTATCATTTCTTTACTAATAAAGAGATAGATATGATTTTGTATATCAGGTTCGGTATCTAACAACATTCGTTCAGAATCAATGTATTGGTAATACAGGGTGACAGTGACCAACAGACTTGGCTGCAACTCTTGCCCCGTTTTCTGCCTCATGAAACTTATCACCCGTTCTCAGTTCTCTACCTTTCTGTAGCCCTATGTAACAGATTACATATCTGGGATCCTGATCTGGTATCACATACCCAGGACGTAGAGGATACAGAGAAACAGCTCTTTGTAACGAACACACCCGAAGATGATGCATCAGCATGCACTCTCTTCGTTTGGGCGGCACGGGAATTCTGGTAATCCCCAATTTCCTGCTCTGTCTTATAACAATTTATAAGTTGGAGCGGGACCAACGTTCCCCAGCTCTGTAAAACAAGCGGGTTCGGTCAATTTTCCGTATTATTATCTTGATTAAGGCGTGATATGGTCGCTACCTGGAGAGAGAGAGAAGAAAATACTCAGCGTGCGCTCTGTCAAGAATAGATTGGTTATTATTTTATCTAATCAGGATGGCTCCCACTGCTTTTTATCAAATCTTCCTTCAAACCCTAAAAGGAAAGACTAGCCGGGATTAATTACACACTACAAGTTCGCCAATCTTTCAGCCAGGCCAGTGTCGGTACTTTGAGGGAGGTCCCCCGTGCTTTCGCACGAACCTAATTAATGTAAACCTCGTTTTCCCAGAGGCGTAACCTCGTTGACACTTTTCTAGACACCTACTTGATCGGCTAATTGTAATGTATAAAACTCTCCCAGGAGTAACACTTACTCGCAGCGGGTATCGGGATCCAACTATCTCATAGAAGGTATGCAATCTCATTGCAAATTTCAACACTTGAAATTCCCGATAATATTTTGCCCCATGCGATCTATGAGCTTGAGTGAGTCAACAAACCATAGACCGCAAGTAAAGTTCAACCCGTCATTTCTCGATTGAATTAAACCCACCCGCACGACCCTTGACTGAGTCAACAAGGCCGCACGACTACCCTAATCCAATCGCATCATATGCTTTGCAGATAAGCAATAACCAGCTACCGCACACTACGCCTTGACTGAGTCAACAAACGCAGCACGAATACTAACTATTACCTATCTGAAATGACGGAGGGCTACGACAGGTTTTTAAGAAAACCTTTTGCGTAATGAACTTTATATCGTTGTAGGATCGAATGAATTTTGAAATGGAGTGTTTTTGAGGCTTTTCTAGTTTTGCTAAAGGAGTCACTCCCGGTGAAGGGATCGTCGGTCCTTTCCTCGTCGAATGAGGTGCGGGATATATCATATATATCACTGTGCAAAGCAAAACTCTTAAAAGCAATCAAAAGACAAACCGAGTGTGTAGCATCTGCCAGTTATTGCTAAAGGAGTCACTCCTGGTGAAGGGATCTCGGTCCTTTCCACATCGAATAAGGTGCAGGATATATCACATATACCGCTGTGCAAAGCAAGAACTGTAGCTACCTGTTTTATTTTGAAATTCGATTCTACAACATCTTAGGTTTCTTTTATTTCATTAATCACATTAATGAAGTCCCATCATTTAAGTACCTAAATATCACAGATAAATACGACGTACACTTATGCCATCCGCATTCGCCTCGATGTCCCCTCGTGCACCGTTAGGTTAGGTAACTAACGGCAGAGCAGGGCAGGGCTAGCGCGGGTGTAAAACATAAGTAACGTCTATATAATATATCATATATACTATATACAGTATCTATCACAGAACATCACATGATCACATCACAGATATCGCAGCAGAAGAATATCATATGAAATATTAGATATACTAGGACGTCCGTGTTTTCAATACGAGCCAGTATAAAACACGGATTCCACGGTCGTGATGAATAGCCAAACCCACACCCCTAGACCCCTACGAGAGCGGCAAGCAACGCTACCAATTCTAGAGCTAGGAGACCCGGACTCGACTCCTCGAGTTGGTCTCCCACTGGACTCCAGAACCCGGTTACTTGTGCTCCCCTCCTTGGGTCTATCCTAGTGCGGAAAAGTAAATAATATACAAGCGGTGACAACTTCCGCAACCTGGAAGCGTCCCAAATAAAAGAATATTACATACAAGTTTTTACATGAATGAAAATGAAAAACACCCATCTCACATAAAAAACCCCCGGCTATTCAAACACGACGATCCAATATAACATATCCAGCAACACATAACATCACATGTCATCAACGTAAGTAAATATGTCCATCCCAATTGTCGTTGACATATAGCAACGAAACCGGCGATATCACATATTACACTTACGGTCACAGAAAAGAAAGTGTAAAACTACAACAGTTGGAATCTGCAACCACCTCAGACATCGCATGCCTGACCAAATGAATTACTTAGACATCACATGCCTAACAATTATAAACCCCGCATTTCAGTCTCATTATCGAAAACACTTTTCAATATCGAGTCGGGCAATTCAACAGGATTCCCGACATTCTGATCGAATGCTCGTCGCAAACTTTAGTAGGCGGCCGCACCCCTGATACCGTCGACGAAGTGCACCAAGGCGGAACACCACTACCGCGAGCACCCGAAGGGATGCTTTCGGCGACGGGGTTCTCCTACAGTCACTTGGTCGGGGTTATGGAGTGAGGCTGTCTATTAAGTTTACCCGGCGAGTATCCGCGTACGCTACGTGATTGCGACGGACTTTTGATCACATCAAAATTCCGTGGCAATCGATCAAGTGAGACTAAACTGCTATGTTTATAATATTCATTTAGTTATCTCATAACTATTGTGAATTCCAATTATTGTATCCCATTCCAGATAAACAGAAAATGTTAAACTTTCCGATTGAATATTCGAACACCCAAGTTTTCCCGATACAGATCAACACATGAAATAAGTCTAACAACATTCAGTTCGTGCTTCAGTACTAACGGTCCAGCCGTAGAAGGGTCAAGCCAACGCCTCACATGTGGCACGCCGTACTGCCCCAAACCCGAAGGTTCAAAGGGCAGTTCAAGACGGTCACATAATCGAGTTAAGGTTTGTTGTCTTCTAGAGGGTCCATTGCATTACATGCACTACTTAGAACGTCGTTAAACTACGGAAAAATCCAACACTTGGAAATTTCCCGATAGGGGAAAAATTGGGTATTTATATCCGGTCGAACTTTTTAACATATTCTAAAATTATCTGGAAAGCCACACAGACAAAATTTGATACTCCGATCGATACACCGAATCCCCAAAACAACCCAGAACATTCAACTCTGGAATAAAATTTAAATATTCCCATAAAATCCAGAATAATTAAATAGGAATTACTGTGCAGAAAATATGTGATGACGTCACTACCTAGCCGCGGAACCGCCGCAGAAGCTGGGCTTATGCCGCGGTTCCGCGCTCTGTTGGATGAATCTTTTGCCTGAGTTTGCACAGTAATTCTCATAATTATTTATTGAATTTTTAAGGCATTTTTAATACACAAAAATCCGCATTTTCGGAAAAATTCCAGAGAGCATATTCCGGTTTGGGTTTTCGGGTCGTTCGGACTTCAAATTCCGTCTAGACTTCGCCTAAGGCTCTAGCTAGGCTCTGATACCACTGTAAGGTTCCTAGGCACACTAGTGAGGTCTCACAAGGCATCGAACATGCCATTTTCAAAAAATCTAGGTGCCGAGAGACCCGACTACGGATCGTTGGCTAGAAAACTAGGCGAAAAAGCAAACTAGTTAACACTTAACTAAGGGAATACGGAAATACAACCTTTGTAGATCCGTTTGTCCACATCCATAGCTCCATGAAGAAGTGTCCTCGCTGTCCAAAACGAAATCCGGGCTCTTGCTTCGGCTTCGTCGGAGAATGGACGGGCTAGGTCGTCGACGACGTGCCGAAGATGATCTACGTCGAAGCATCACTAGATCGAGCTCCACCTTCACCAAGTCTTGAAAACTTGTGAAGGAAACACACTCTACTACTTGGCAAGAGGTAGAGGATGAAGAAATAGGAAGTGGGTAGACTTTAGTTTTGGATTTCTCACTCATTTCATCAATCCACCATTGATGTAGTCAAGCTTTTCTTCTTGAAATGAAGAAGAAGAAGAAAGCAAGAAGATGATAATTATTATGATAAGAATAATTATAGAAAAGAAAAATTCAATCTTATCATAACACTTACCATAGTTAAGTGTAGAGAGTTAACCAAAGTTAGTGAGTGGTTAGGGTTTGGCATAAAACAAAAATGGTGGACTTTTCAAAAGTTCAAGAAACTTCAACAAAAGAAATAAATAAAGCCACCATTTTCCTTTTGCCAAAAATAAATAAAACAATAAATAAATCATTTAAAACCCTTAACCATTAACTAACTATGGTTTAAACATACATTTAACCAAGTATTGCATGTATCATCAAACATGATACAAGCAAGTGCACAAAATCATATCGCATATGCAATGCGCACACCCGAGTGAGAAAATCCATTTAAAGTGAACCGATACTAGTTAATGCAAAGTAATATATCAAATATATAATTATACATTAAATCATTAAATCAACACTTGATTTAACGATCCGGTCATATCGCATATAACCGACTAGTATCCTATGTATCGGCTTATCGAACCAACCCTCGATTCGATAACTAGGATATATCGCATATAACCATTCGATACATTCATCGCGAGAATAGAATACGGTATCACATACACGCATTATTCTCGGTCCCGCACATATCTCATATGCGCTCCTATTTCGTTTCGCTTGAGCCAGGAAACCTCTGTGTAGGACTCTAAAGACTCGTCAATACGCCGGCAGCAGATGATGATCATATCAAACATCCACAACCCGCAAGCGGTCTGCTAAACGTAACGGCCACCCGGGTATTGAGCGATCTGAAGATCGACGAGCAAGCCCACTCATACTCCAGTGAATCCAACCAGTAACACTACCGTACAGTCCGGTCTGATCGTCTGATATGTCGCATATCTTGCTTAGGGGTGGTAAACGTCAGACCCCAATAGCTCAATAAGTCGTGTCGATATGAGGTCTATAATAATTCGAGATACTACTGGTAACACTTACCAGTAAATCTCAGCAACCCTGGCCAGGGATTTCCTGTTATAGCCAATCGAACACAGCGCAACATCAATTCCCTATACCGGGAGAGACGAATCCCCTCCTATCGCTCATTGCCTCCATGTGACTCGGGACTGTACCCAAAAACCACCGTTTTGCACGCCCTCTTGGACGTGGTAAGATGGAAATCAAAGCACAGTGGGAACCACACAAGACTCTATGACGATCTCGGGTCAACAGACTACTCTGTACCAGTGTCACCAGAGAACTGCCATCTGACGTGAGGTATAATACCATTTGTGAGTTCTCGGCGAGTCCGTCCAGTGTACCCAGTCTCTACTGAGCACCCGTATATCATCTCTGATGTCAAACACCAATGGATATGGGATCATCCATCGCCCATCTATATGGGTCGAGAAGGTATACGCTAGTCTACTCTGGTATATCGATGCCCCGTCTCGATATACCCTTGACTAGGGACTTTGAAGGATGTACTTATGGACTACCATGTCCCCACTAGTATGATCCGCATCATAGTCCAGGTAGTCAAGCACACATCCTAAGGGCTTTACCAACATGTAACAGAGAGACAATCAGTATACACATTAAGGTAAAGTTCAACCAGATAGCATACTATCATGTCGAGCAAGAAAGTCCTCCCTATATATGTCCCAGCATCCACTACAATATACATCCTATGTACAGTAATGGCCTCTAGGGCATACATATAACTAACAAATTATAAACCCCGCATTTTAGTCTCAAAATCGAAAACTCTTTTCAATATCAAGTCGGGCAATTCAACAAGATTCCCGACATCCTGATCGAATACTCGTCGCAAACTTCAGTAGGCGGCCGCACCCCCGATACCGTCGACAAATTGCACCAAGGCGGAACACCGCTGCCGCGAGCACCCGTACGGATGCTTTCGGCGACGGGGTTCTCCTACAGTCACTTGGTCGGGGCTATGGAGCGAGGCTGTCTATTAAGTTTACCCGGCGAGTATCCGCGTACGCTACGTGATTGCGACGGACTTTTGATCACATCAAAATTCCGTGGCAACCGATCAAGTGAGACTAAAGTGCTATGTTTATAACATTCATTCAGTTATCTCATAACTTATTGTGAATTCCAAGTATTGTATCCTATTCCGGATAAATAGAAAATGTCAAACTTTCCGATCGAACAATCGAACACCCAAGTTTTCCCGATACAGATCAACACATGAAACAAGTCTAACAACATTCATTTCGTGCCTCAGTAGCAACGGTCCAGCCGTAGAAGGGTCAAGCCAACGCCTCACATGTGGCAGCCGTACTGCCCCAAACCCTAAGGTTCAAAGGGCAGTTCAAGACGGTCACATAATCGAGTTAAGGTTTGTTGTCTTCTAGAGAGTCCATCGCGTTACTTGCACTACTTAGAACGTCGTTAAACTACGGAAAAATCCAACACTTGGAAATTTCCCGACAGGGGAAAAATTGGGTATTTATATCCGGTCGAACTTTTTAACATATTCTAAAATTTATCCGGAAAGCCACACAGACAAAATTTGATACTCCGATCGAAACACCAAATCCCCAAAACAAACCCAGAAAATTCAACTCTTGAATAATTTTTAAAAATACCCAGAGAACTCAGCACCTGAAACAATGAATTACTGTGCAAACAGTTAGGGCTGACGTCATCAATCTGCCGCGGAACCGCCGCCTAAGGCAGGCTTCTGCCGCGGTTCCGCCGCAGCTTGCACTGTTCATGACCCCAATTTTGCGCCGTAATTCTTATATTTCCCTGCTGGGTTTTCTGCATATTTTTAATTTGGAAAAATCCCAGTTTTTGAAAAAAGGACAGAGAGCATGGAAATTTTTGTGGTTTCGGTTCGTTCGGACTTCAAATTCCGTCTAGACTTCGCCTAAGGCTCTAGCTAGGCTCTGATACCACTGTAGGGTTCCTAGGCACCCTAATGAGGTCACACAAGGCATCGATCATGCCAATTTAAAAAAAAAATACGGTGCCGAGAAACCCTAGAACGGATCGTCGGCTAGATTTCTAGGCGAAAAAGCGAGCTAGTTTACAACTAAACTACAAGTAAACGGAAATACAACCTTTGTAGATCCGGTTCTCCACCTCCATAGCTCCGCAATGAAGTTTCCTCGCTGTCCATAACAAGTCCCGGGCTCTAGCGTCGGCTTCATCGGAGAATGGACGGGCTAGGTCATCGATGTCCATGCCGAAGATGATCTACGTCGAGGCATCGCTAAATCAAGCTCCGACTTTACCAAGTCAAGAAACTTGTGAAGGAAACACACTCTACTACGTGGCAAGAGGTAGAGGATGAAGAAATAGGAAGTGGGTTCTATTTAGAATTGGATTTCTCACTCTTTATCATCAATCACCATTGATGAATGCAAGCTTCTTTCTTGAAGAAGAAGAAGAAGAAGATGACAATTGTTATGATAAGAATAATAGAATATAAAAGAAAAATGAATTCTTATCATAATCAAACCATAGTTAAGTGTAGAGAGCTAACTAGAGTTTATGTGAGTGGTTAGGGTTAAAGAAGAAGACAAAATGGTCACTTGGTCAAAAGCTTCATGAAGCTTCAACAAGCTTCATGAAAGAAAGAATGAAAAGAAAACCATTTTGTTTTTTTCTCTTTATGCTTTTATTTTCCAAAACAAATAAATAAATGAATAAGTAATCATAACCCTAACCATTCATATAACCATGGTTCAATCTTTACACTTAACCAATTTTGCATGCATCATCAAACATGATACAATCAATTGCACAAAAAGTATATCACATATACAATGTGCACATCCGAGTGAGAATATCCATTTAAAGTGAACCGATACTAGTTAACGCAAAGTAATATATCAAATATATAATTATACATTAAATCATTAAATCAACACTTGATTTAACGATCCGGTCATATCGCATATAACCGACTAGTATCCTATGTATCGGTTTATCGAATCAATGCTTGAATCGATAACTAGGTTATATCGCATACAACCAATCGATACATTCATCGCGAGAATAGAATACGGTATCACATACACGCATTATTCTCGGTCCCGCACATATCTCATATGCGCTCCTATTTCGTTTCGCTTGAGCCAGGAAACCTCTGTGTAGGACTCTAAAGACTCGTCAATACGCCGGCAGCAGATGATGATCATATCAAACACCCACAAGCCGCAAGCGGTCTGCTAAACGTAACGGCCACCCGAGTATTGAGCGATCTGAAGATCGACGAGCAAGCCCGCTCACACTCCAGTGAATCCGACCAGTAACACTACCGTACAGTCCGGTCTGATCGTCTGATATGTCGCATATCTCGCCTAGGGGTGGTAAACGTCAGACCCCAATAGCTCGATAAGTCGTGTTGATATGAGGTCTATAACAATTCGAGAAACTACTGGTAACACTTACCAGTAAATCTCAGCAACCCTGGCCAGTGATTTCCTGTTATAGCCAATCGAACACAGCACAACATCAACTCCCTATACCGGGAGAGACGAATCCCCTCCTATCGCTCATTGCCTCCATGTGATTCGGGGCTGTACCCAAAAACCACCATTTTGCATGCCCTCTTGGACGTGGTAAGATGGAAATCAAAGCACAGTGGGAACCACACAAGACTATATGACGATCTTGGGTCTACAGACTAACCTGTACCAGTGTCACCAGAGAACTGCCATCTGACGTGAGGTATAATACCATCTGGGAGTTCTCGGCGAGTCCGTCCAGTGTACCCAGTCTCCACTGAGCACCCGTATATCATCTCTGATGTCAAACACCAATGGATATGGGATCATCCATCGCCCATCTGTATGGGTCGAGAAGGTATACGCTAGTCTACTCTGGTATATCGATGCCCCGTCTCGATACACCCACGACTAGGGACATTGAAGGATGTACTTATGGACTACCATGTCCCCACTAGTATGATCCGCATCATAGTTCAGGTAGTCAAGCACACATCCTAAGGGCTTTACCAACATGTAATAGAGAGACAATCTGAGTACACGTTAAGGTAAAGAGCAACCAGATAGCATACTATCATGTCGAGCAAGAAAGTCCTCCCTATATATGTCCCAGCATCCATTACAATATACATCCTATGTACAGTAATGGCCTCTAGGGCATACATATAACTAACAGTTTCGTCATAGTCCAAACCAGGTCGCTGACGAAAACCCTTTGCAACCAGTCTAGCTTTATAGGTCTCAACCTATCCATCTACACCAATCTTCCTTTTGAAGATCCACTTGCATCCTACGGGTTTTACCCCTTCTGGAGCAATGTCCAACGTCCATACTTTGTTGGTGTACATGGACTCTATTTCGGTCCGCATTGCATCCAGCCATTTTACCGAGTCAACACTCTGAATGGCTTGCTGGAAGCTAGTAGGCTCATCACAATCTATGATGCAATCCTCTCTATCCCCGTCAATGAGAAAACCGTAGTATCTCTCGGGCGGATGAGACTGCCTACTACTCCTGCGGAGTGGCGTGGGAATGTTCTGATCTTTTGAACCCTCTGGTTCTAATAAGCTTTCAGTAATAGCTCGTGGTTCTGGAATTTCTTCCAGTTCTATTGCGCTCCCACTTATTTCTTTTTCTACGAACTGGTGTTCTAGAAAGTGGGCATAGCGAGAAACAAAAACCTTTTGATCCTCTTCGCAATAGAAGAAATATCCCTTGGAGTTCTTTGGATATCCCACAAACTTGCACTGTACTGAGCGTGCCTCGAGCTTGTCCGCATGCTGCTTTTTGACAAAAGCTAGACATCCCCATGTCTTAATATGATTAAGATAGGGTCTCTTCCCACACCACATCTGATATGGTGTAGTAGGCACAGTCTTAGTAGGAACTCGGTTCAAAAGGCATGCAGCTGATTCTAGCGCATATCCCCAGAACGATCGCGGCAACTCAGCGTTACTCATCTGGACCGTACCATATCCAATAGGGTTCGGTTCCGTCTCTCCGATACACCGTTATGTTGCGGAGTGTATGGAGGAGTAAGCTGAGAGAGAATTCCATTCTCTTTTAAGTAACCCAGGAACTCGGCACTCAAGTATTCACCACCTCGATCAGATCTCAGTGCCTTGATACTTTTGCCTATTTGTTTTTCTACTTCATTCTTATATTCCCGGAATTTTTCAAAAGCCTCGGATTTATGTTTCATAAAGAAGACATAACCGTACCTTGAAAAGTCATCCATAAAAGTAATAAAGTAAGAATAACCGCTTCGTGCATGCGTAGACATTGGACCGCACACGTCGCTGTGTACGAGTCCCAAGAGCTCGCTCGCTCTTACTCCGTGTCCAGTGAATGGAGTCTTTGTCATCTTTCCTTTGAGACAGGATTGACAAGTTGCATACGATTGATATTCGAACGAATCTAAATATCCTTCTGTATGTAACTTAGTCAACCTTCTCTAATTGATGTGACCCAGTCTACAATGCCATAAGAAAGTTTTATTGATTTCTGGAGACTTTCTTTTGTGTTTATTCTGGACATTGAAATCTGTGGTTGGTTCAATACGTATATACCGTTGTTTAATGTACCTGACACAATCAAAACTTGATTAAGGTGAATGTTCACTACATTACTTACAAATGCAAATTCATAACCTTCTTTAGATAATAAAGATACAGAAATGATATTACAGGTTTCATTTGGTACAAAATAACAACTATGCAAAACCAAAAAGTGTCCATCTGACAATCCCAGGTGATAGTCACCCACGGCCTCAGCATCCATGCTAGCTCCGTTTGCAACTCTGAGGGTCATGTCACCCGCCTTCAAAACTCTACGCTTTCTCAACGCCTGCAAAGAATTACAGATATGAGATCCTGATCCGGTATCCAATACCCAGGATGTAGAGTTTATTGATAGACAGTTTTCAATAACATACACACCTGAAGCTGAAGCCGCAACTTGTTTCAGATCCTGGGTTCTGGCCTTCCAAGCCTTGCAATCCTGTTTCCAGTGTCCACTTTTGTGACAGTAAAAGCACTCTTCTTTCCCCACGAGCTTCCCCGCTACCTTTGTTGCTTTTGCCTTTCCTTTTCCCTTCGTATCCACTTTACTGACACCGCCTCTTGGTTTGGCGGGGGCTTTCTTCTTCTTGCCCTTGGCTTTCGCCCTGGACCTAGAAGAGAAAGATCCTCCTACAAACAAAGTGGACGTCTCCCTACCTTTCTGTAGGGTGCCCTCTGCACTCCTCAGTATGTTGAGGAGCTCTGAAAGTTCAACTTCCTTTTCCTGTAAGTTGAAGTTCAGGATGAACTGGGCGTAAGTGGAAGGAAGGGACTGAAGAATCAAGTCCGTATAGAGATCATTCTCCAACGTGGTCCCAAGTTCCGCGAGCTCCTCTATGTAGCCAATCATCTTAAGCACGTGTTCCGCTACCGATGATCCGACGGCCAACCTTGCCAAAAACAACTTCTTCGACACTTCGTATCTGGCGATACGAGACTGCTCTCCATACAGTTCTTTTGTATGAAGAAATATGGACTCTAGGTCCATATTCTCGTGCCTCCTCTGATGTTCGTTGTCCATCGAGGCAAGTACGAGGCATTTGGCCTTCGCGCAATCTATTTCCCAGGTCTTACGGATTTCCCTATCCGCGACACTGGTTTTGGGACCTGGGACAGGGGGAGCTTTCGTGGTAAGAAGATACCCCAACTTGTCATAAGTGATTGCCATCTTGACATTCCTGAGCCAATCTTTGTAGTTTGGCCCTGTCAGTATGTTTTTATCTAGTAATAACTTAAGTCCGGTCATGTTGAATGGTCGCTGCAATTAGGAGAGAGAAAAGAAACACTTTAGCATGATGCTCTTGCAAGTTTAGAGTGGTTTTTAGTTTGTCTAAACAGGATGGCTCCCACTGTCTCTCGAATCCCTTCTCAAACCATAAAGAAAGAATTAGTCGGGATCAATCTCACCGTACAATACTTGCTTAACCGTTCAGCCAGGCCAGTGTCGGTACTTCGAGGGAGGTTTTCCAACGCTTTCGCGAAGTTCCTTAATTAAGTAACCTCTTTTCCCTGTGGGCGTAGCCCCGCTAACACCTTTCTAGACACCTACTAGGTTTATAGCATTGATCGTTAAGTGAGAGTTTTCCCGAGGAGTAGCATATACTCACAGTAGGATCGGGATCCAAATATCATCGCGTGATAAAACCGAAGGAATCCTACCAGAATCATCACACTCCAAATGGTATCCAGCGCTAGCAAGTTTCAGTACTTATGAAACTCCCGATGTGGATTTTTGCCCCATGCTCTTATGACCTTGACTTTGGCCAAAATATCATAAGTCACATGTCGAGTTCTACCCGTCATTCTCCTGGTTAATTTGGACCCACCGGTACCTACCCTTGACTTTGGCCAAAATGGCAGCACGACTGTCCCAAACCAACGCATCTATCTATGCTACACATGAATACCCAATAGCTACCAATCACTATGCCTTGACTTTGGCCAAAATACATAGCTTGAATACTTTTTGACCATTCATGTGGAATGACGGAGGGCTACGAATGGTTTTGGCGAAACCGTGAACGTAGTGAACTTGATATAACCGATGGAACGAGATAGCTTTTAAAAGGAGTGGTTCAAGCTCCGCGTTTAAAAGTTTAGTTTGAAAAGAACCGAGTGGTTTTCAAAATGTTCCAATCGACTTTTACTTGGTTTATATTCTTGCATTAGTTCTTTTAATGCGTCCCATCATTTATTCCCACCATTGCAGAAAACAACCAAAATATGACGTACGCTTATGCCATTCGCATTCGCCACGAGGCCCCGTCATCACCCGTTAGGTTACTTAACTAACGACAGAGCGGGCGCTGGGCTAGCACGGCTGTAAAACATAAGCAACGCAAAAATAGTTATTGTATATAGATATATAACAATGATAGACATTACAGATCACAGATGAATACATTGGATATACTAGGAATCCGCAATCCGTTCGAGCCTGCAACGAAAAGCGGATTACACGGTCGCGGTGAATAGCCAATACCCCACCCAAGACCCCTACGGGTGCGGCAAACTACCCGCCAAGTACCCGAAGCGAAGCAACCTCCCTCAACACCGTGAGTAGGCCACTCGGCACTTCGAGATACCCGGTAGTTTGTGCACCCCCTCCATGGGTCTATCCCAGAAGCAAAAACAGTAAAAAGAATTATACAATGACGGCTACAACCCCGACCCTGTTGTGCGGCCATACAAATAATATTACATCAATTTACATGTTACATGAATTGAAAGAAAAGAAAACTCTCATCTCACAAAACCCCCGGCTATTCACCCGCGATAATCCAACGCATTCATATACACATACCATCAACAAACACAGATCACAGATATGTATAACCCCCACTAATCGACGTATAGCGATTAGCGGACATTCAATACATATAAACAGCACAGATATAACCCTTTAGTCAAAGTGTAGTGAAGTTTGATCAAAAATACGGATTTATAGGCCCCCAATAACAAATTTCTTTTCTGGAAAACCTGGGCACAAATAAACCATCTTAAAAATCTCAAAACCATGTCAGAAGAACACTGCACCAAACTCGGACCAGAACCGAGTCAAAACGGCCGCGGTTCCGCGGCAATAGGCATGCTTTTGCCGCGGAACCGCCGCGCTTTGAGCGATTCACTGGATCGTTTTTGGTGGCTTTCTTCACAAAACCCTGAGATGATTTTTGACGTATGATTTTTTATTTTGAGAGCAGAAAAAATTTCAACAGAAACTTAGGGTTTTGATGTTTAGGTTTTGCGATTTTTCCGCTCAAACTTCCATACACTTTACTAACCTAGCTAGTTTATGTTTAGTTAAGCTCTGATACCACTGTAAGTCCACGTTGCCCACCCCGGTGCTTGCGGGGAGGCGGAAACGGTATAAAAAACGGATTTTTAGCACTCAAGGCAACATGGACTAACTAAAGGCGGGATCTTTTCTAAACAAAACTAACTAACAAGATAAAGAGAGTTAGCTACTCGGAAAAGAGGTTATACCTAGAGCTTTACGTCCTTCTCTCCTTGCTCCTTGGAGTGAACGGAAGTGATCTCCTTGTCGTCGTCTCTTGTCGAAGAAGGGTCCACCAGAGAGCCTCAACCTTTGGCTTCAACTTCAAGCTAGAAGTAACTAAGATGCTAGAAGTGCTAATCCTAGAACCTTAGATGAGAGTAGGGATTGTTTTGGAGTGGTTTTTCTCAAGCTCAAGTGTTTCTCAACACATGAGAGGGGAGAGCTTGAGGAAGAGGAAGAAGAGGAGAGAGAGTCAATATGATAGAATGAAAATGGTTTTTACAACCATAACAAAATATATGTGATTTTCAAATAAGAATATTAATCCAAAAATGAAAAGGTGATGGTTAGTTTGAATAGACCATTATCATATCACCATAAATGATTTTGCAAAGATCAAAGAGCATCTAAAAAGGTAATGATGATGGTCAAAGTTTCTAACCAAGTCAACTAGTCAATCTTGGTCAACAAGTCAACAAGCCCAACCATGACACAATTTCATTTAATTAATATTATTAATTGATAAATCACAAGATCATTAGGGTTTGGAAAAAGACGACTGTCAACTGTGCATACACACCCGTTCCAAAACCCCAATGAAAAACCTCTTCCTCCGCCTCAATCAACTGTGCATACACACCCGCGTTCATGTTCCGAGGAACACGAACACAAAGAGATAAAACCAATCCCAGATCATATACTAGGATCCGGCTTAAACCAAAGCCCGCTAGTATAAGCTGTCCGGACAACAAACGTGCACAAGTGAGCGGATGTGAACGAACCCTGTCGCAAAACCATGCGACCTCTACCCATTTAGCCTGAAGGCGAATAGCTCTCTGTATGGGACTCTAAAGACTCGACACTACGCTGGCAGTGGGTTTAACCACAGACCGCAAGCGGCACTAGCTGTACGTAACGGTCCCCAGGTAGATGCCGATAAGAAGACTGACGAGGTGACCCCATCTGAACTCCTACCGAGCCTGTATGTGACAGTCTCCGTACAGTCCGGTCTGTTCGTCTGATACATCGCATGGCGGGCCTAGGGGGGCGGTGAACGTCAGTCCGCTAATAGCAGTACAAGTCGTGTCGGAGTGTAGCCCAGAACACCCTGAGATAACACTGGAAACCTACCAGTATATCTCGCTTGCCCTGGCCAGGGACTACTCGTGTAATGGCTCTCCTAGACACAGCGCGATGTCAACCCCCAATACCGGGAGAGACGAATCCTGTCTAACCGTCACTGCCTCCAAGTGCTTCGGGACTGCACCCAACTACTACCTGTTTGCACGACTCCTTTGAGCCGTGGTAGGGTAGTAATCAAAGTACAGTGGGAACACACTCGAGGCGAAGTGACAGTGTCAAGTCAGCGGACTAAGCTGTACTCATGTTACCTGGGAACTGATAACTGACGATAGGTATAATACCAACCAACAGTTCCCGACGAGTCCTGTCCAGTGTACTCGTAACCTAACGAGCACCTACATCCTAAATCAAGTACGACGTACTGACGGCTGTGGGACAGACCGTCTCCCACGCTGGGATGAGAAGCGCATACGCTAGTCTACTCCGGAGTATCGATGCCCTGTCTTGATAGTCAAACGACTAGGGACCGGTATAAGGATGTGCTTATGGATTACCCAGCCCCCACGAGTGTGAGCGCCATCACAACGCTGGTAATCAAGCAAAGATCCTAAGGGCTCTACTAATATGTATATAAGCAATATGCTAAAAGAAACACATGCACATATTAAAGCAGAAACAAACCAAGTAGCATACTACCATTTCGAGCAAGATTGTATATACAACTGTGAATATCCCAAGCTTCTATCAAGTAATATACATACTAGTATGATACAGTAATGGCCTCTAGGGCATATACACTAACAATATGAACCATCGCAAAAATACTCAATTACTATTATTATCATGATTATTTTCGATTATGAAGAGAATGGTTGAAAAAGTCTTGCTCATTCTATCATTTGCTTTCTCTCTCATGAAAGCTCTCCTCTTCCTCTTGCTCTCCCTCCTCCTCTAGCTCAAAGGAAAAAATCTCTCATGTGTTGAGAACCATTTTCCTTAGAGATAAAACCCTAAAACATTTCTCTACTCATCCTAAAGTCCAAGGTCTAGCAAGCCAAGGATTTTTGTTTCTTCTGGATTGAGGTTGGAGCCAAAGGTAGAAGCTTTCGGGTGGATCCATCTTCGGCACAAGGAGACGACGAGGTGAGGCCGGTCCGACCACCACAAGGAGTCGAAGAGAAGAAGTTCAAGTTTAGGTATAACCCCTAACTAATAGCTAAACTCTTAGTTAGGTTGTTAGATAGTTTGTTTAACAAAGATCCTTTTCTAGAGTCCATGTTACCCCCACCGAAAAATCGTTTTTCACCATTTCCGCAACCCCAAAGAACCAGGGACGGGTAACGTGGACTTACAAAGAAGCCATCGCGAAGTTGGAACATCTATTTTGATGTGGCAGTCAAAGAGTTTGACTTCATCAAAAAGGTAGATGAACCTTGTATATGCAAGAAGGTTGTAGAGAGTAAGGTTGTCTTCCATGTATTGTACATAGATGACATACTCTTGATAGGAAATGGTTTTCCTATTCTACACTCAGTCAAGCTCCACTTATCACGAGAATTCTCCATGAAAGATCTGGGTGATACCTACTTCATCTTGAGGATTAAGATCTATAGAGATAGATCTAAGTGGATGTTGGATTGTTAGTGTTTATGCCCTAGAAGGCCATTACTGTATCATACTAGTTTGTATATTACTTAATGGAAGCTTGGGATATTCACATGTATATAACAGTCTTGCTAAACATGGTAGTATGCTACTTGTTTTTTCTATCTTAATATGTGAGTATACGTATTGATAGAGCTCTTAGGATCTTGCTTGACTACCGGCGTTGTGATGGCAGTCACACTAGTGGGGGCTGGGTAGTCTACAAGCACATCCTTATTCAGGTCCCTAGTCGTTGGATTATCGAAACAGGGCATCGATACTCCGGAGTAGACTAGTGTGTACGCTTCTCATCCCAGTTGGGGAGATGGTCTGTCCCACAGCCGTCAGTACGTCGTACTGGAGATAGTATGCAGGTGCTCGTTAGGTTACGGGTACACCGGACAGGACTCACAGGGAACTGTTGGTTGGTTTTATACCAGTCGTCAGTGAGCAGTTTTCAGGTGACATGAGTACAGCATAGTCCGCAGACTTGACACTGCTACTTCGCCTCGAGTGTGTCCCACTGTTCTTAGATTGCTACCCTACCACGGCTCAAAGGAGTCGTGCAAACAGGTAGCAGTTGGGTGCAGTCCCGAGCACTTGGAAGCAGTGGCGGTTAGACAGGATTCGTCTCTCCCGGTATTGGGGGTTGATATCGCGCTGTGTCAGAGAGCCATTATGCAAAGTCCCTGGCCAGGGCAAGCGAGATTTGCTGGTAGGTTCCAGTAGTTTCTCACGGTGTAATGGGCTTCCCTCCGACATGACTTATACCGCTATTAGGGGACCGACGCTTGCCTCCCCCTAGGCCCGATATGCGATAGTCTAAGAAGAACGGACCGGACTGTATGGAGATTGTCACATCAGACTCAGTAGGAGTTCGGATGGGTTTCCTCATCGGCCTTCGTATCGACATCTACCTGGGGACCGTTACGTACAGCTAGTGCCGCTTGCGGTCTGTGGTTAAACCCACTGCCAGTGTAGTAATCGAGTCTCTAGAGTCCCACACAGAGAGTTTCCCTACTCCAGGCGAAACGATATAGAGGTCGTATGGTTTTACGACAAGGGTTCGGACGCATACGTGTGTTTACGCACGTACGACTTTCGGACAGTTTTTACCAGTCGGCTTTGGTTTAAGCCAGTTACTGGTATCCGGTTATTGGATTTATACAGTCTAAAGTTTTTCCGTATTTTTGCGGAAAGGAGGGGCGTTCTCGTAATTGCGCGAGAAGCTTCTAGAAGATGGTGACTAAGGAGGTTTAGGTGGCATATGCAATGAATGTGATTAGTGAGTCATATGGATGATTCATCCATGTCATTAATGCATGATAAATGCTTAATGACTCATGGAGTGAATCATCACTAGATATTATCAAGCATGGTTGCTAAATTCATTTCTTATTCTTTTCTTGAAAAAAGAAATGCTTGATATATATCATGTTATCTCACTATTCTCATTTCATTATCTTTATCATCTTCTCTCTCCTCAAGCTCTCCCTCTTCAAACACTAATCCTCCCCTCTCATGAGTTGAGTACAAGGATTAGTAAGACAACTTAATCCATAACCCTCTCTATATTTCACCTAGCTTCTTTGATTAGCACTTAAAGAAGTTTAGTTGCCTCAAGTTTAGAGGCTAAGCTTGGAGTAAAGCTCTCGGGTGGATCGTCTACTACTTCGAGAAGGCCGAGGAGGAAGAGGAGTTCACAAAGACGAAGCACACGATTCGTTAGGTATAATCCCTAAACATAGTAGCATAGAAACTCTATGTTTGTTGTTAGTTATCGTTTAGCTTCGATTCAAGCGGTTAGTCGATGTTTGTTCACTAAACAAGTTCGTTTAAGAAAATTCCGCCTCCCCACAAGTATTGGGGTGTTCTACATCGACTTACAGTGGTATCAGAGCCTCGCTAAACAATAAATAACTTACTTGCAAATTTGTATGAATTTCGAACGGAAAAAACGAAACCGGAAAACCTTAAAATATCAAGTTTCTGTCGATTTATAAATGAAGTCCAAAATTTTTTCAGGGATGTTCAGAAAGCTTAAAATGACAGTAGTAGAACACATAAAAAATTTGGTCCCCTGAATCGCCTACGGCGCCGCGGAACCGCGGCGGATAGCACCGATCCGCCGCGCTTCCGCCGCCGAGTTGACGATTCAGGGACTCATTTTTCTTGTGTTGGTTCTCTGTGATATTTGGGATTTTCTGGTATTTTTTAATTTTGCTCAGGTTTCAAGTTTACAGAGCAGTATTGGAGCAAGATTAAAAGTGTTTAATCGATCGAAATTATACAGTATTTGCTTGTTGGATTATATCTGTGATTGTATAATGTGTTCGTAAACCTCCCCTAACTGCTAGTATGTCAGTTGGCAGGGGGTTGCACATTTCTGAAATGGATTTTATCTGTTTGTGCATATGAACTGTGTTGGACTGTTGTGATGTATAGCCGGGGTTATATGATGGGTTATCATTTAATTCATTTGATGTAAATGTAATTTATTGCAATATTATTTTGCGGGGCACATCCAGGTTGCGGTTGTAGCCACCGTTGTATTATTTCATTTTACTGTTTTTGCTCCTAGGACAGACCCAAGGTGGGGTGCACAAACTGCCGGGCGGGTAGTTTGCCGCACCCGTAGGGGTCGAGGGTGGGGTAATGGCTATTCATCACAACTGTGTAATCCGTCTTTTGTTGCAGGCTCGAAACAAACACGGATTACTTGCAAATCCAATAAAGTTCATCTGTGATCTGGAATGCCTATTATTGCGTCTGACGAATGTACAATATCTATATATGATAGCTATTTAGACGTCACTTATGTTTTACACCCGCGCTAGCCCAGCCCCCGCTCTGTCGTTAGTTAAGTAACCTAACGGGTGATGACGGGACCCCGTGGCGAATGCGGATGGCATAAGAGGACGTTGTATTTTCGTTATTTTCTGCAATGATAGGTTAATGATGGGACGCATTATCTATAATGCAAAGAAAAACAAACCAAAGTTTAATCGTTGGAACAATTTAAAAGAAACCACTCGGTTAATTTTAAAAACAAATATTTTTAAATGCGGAGCATTAACCACTCCTTTTAAAAGCTATCAGGTTCCTTCGGTTATATCAAGTTCACTACGTTCACGGTTTCGCCAAAACCAGTCGTAGCCCTCCGTCATTTCTTATGAATGGTCAGTAGTATTCAAGCTATGTTTGTTTGGCCCTTAGTCAAGACATAGTGATTGGTAGCTGCTGGGGTATTCATTTGTTGCATAGATAGATGAGTTGGTTTGGGACACTCGTATTACTTTGTTTGGCCCTTAGTCAAGAGTATATACGGATGGGTTCAAATCAACAAGATAATGATGGGCAGAACTTGACATGTGACTTATGATTTGTTGGCCCTTAGTCAAGATCATAAGAACATGGGGCAAAAATCTATATCGGGAATTTCTAAAGAAACTGAAATTTGCAAAGAGATGCATACCATTTGGAGTTTGATGAATGTTGGTAGGATTCCTTCAACATTATCATACGATGATATTTGGATCCCGATCCTACTGTGAGTATATGCTACTTATCAGGATATTCGTCACTTAACGATCAATGCTATAAACCTAGTAGGTGTCCAGAAAAGTGTCAGCAGGGTTACGCCTCCAGAGAAAAGAGGTTATTTAATTAAGGAACTTCGCAAAAGCGTTGGAAAACCTCCCTCGAAGTACCGACACCAGCCTGGCTGAACGGTTAAGCAAGTATTGTACAGTGAGAATAGTCCTGGCTAATTCTTCTTTTATGGTTTGAGGAAGGATTCGAGAAACAGTGGGAGCCATCCAGTTTAGATAAACTAAAAACCACTCTAAACTTGCAAGAGCATCATGCTAAAGAGTTTTCTTCTCTCTCTCCTAATTGCAGCGACCCTGAAAATGACTGGACTTAAGTTACTTTTAGAGAAAAATATACTGACAGGGCCAAACTATAAAGAGTGGCTGCGGAATGTCAAAATGGCTTTGACCTATGACAAATTGGGGCACATCCTCACCGCTACGGCACCTGCTGTCCCTGGTCCCAAATCCAGCAATGCGGATAAGGAAATCCACAAAACCTGGGATTTAGATTGCGCGAAAGCCAAGTGCATCGTGCTTGCCTCAATGAACAATGAACATCAGAGGAGGCACGAGGATATGACCCTAAATGGCATATTTCTCCATACAAAGGAACTTTATGGAGAGCAATCTCGTATAGCAAGATACGAGACCTCTAAGAACTTGTTTCGAGCGAGGTTGGCTGTCGGGTCATCGGTAGGAGAACATGTCCTAAAGATGATCGGCTATATTGAAGAGCTCGCAGACCTTGAGACGACTTTGGATAATGAGCTATATACAGACCTTATTCTCCAGTCCCTTACTCCCACCTACGCCCAGTTTATCCTGAACTTCAACCTTCAAGGAAAAGAAGTTGAACTTCCGGAACTCCTGAACATGTTAAGGAGTGCAGAGGGCACCTTGCAGAAGGCAAGGGAAACACCCGCTATGTTTGTTGGCGGTGCATCTTCTTCCGGGTCCAAGGCTAGGGCCAAAGGAATGAAGAAGAAGGCCGTCCTCAAACCTAGAGGAGGTGTTAGTAAGGTGGGAGGGAAGGGAAAGAAAAAGTTTGCAGTACCGGTAGTTGGCCAGGATGAGTGCTTCCATTGTCACAGGAAAGGGCACTGGAAGAAGGATTGCAAGGCGTGGAACGCCAAGAACCAGGAACCGAAGCAAGCTGTGGCTTCGACTTCAGGTGTGTTTGTAATTGAGAATTGTCTGTCGATCAACTCTACTTCCTGGGTATTGGATACCGGATCAGGATCTCATATTTGCAATTCATTGCAGGCACTGAGAAACCGTAGAGTGCTGAAGGAAGGTGATATGACCCTAAAGGTTGCTAACGGAGCTAGCGTGGGAGCTGCGTCCGTCGGGGATTATCACCTAGGATTGACGAGTGGACACATTTTGGTTTTACATAACTGTTATTTTGTACCAAGCTTAACGTGTAATATCATATCAGTTTCCTTGTTATCAAATAAAGGTTATGATTTCACGTTTGTAAGAGATGTTGTCAACATCCACCTTAATCATGGTTTGATTGGGTCCGGTACCCTAAATAACGGTATATATGTTTTAAACCAACTCCAAATTTTCAATGTCCAGAACACACTAAAAAGAAAGTCTCTAGATTTAAATAAATCTTTCTTATGGCATTGTAGACTGGGTCACATCAATAAGAGAAGGTTGACTAAATTCCATAGAGAAGGATATTTGGACTCGTTCGAATATCAAACTTATGACACTTGTCAATCTTGTCTCAAAGGAAAGACGACAAAGACTCCATTTACTGGACAAGGAGTAAGAGCGAGCGAGCTCTTAGGACTCATACACAGCGATGTATGCGGTCCGATGTCTACACATGCAAGAGGTGGTTATTCCTACTTCATTACTTTTACAGATGATTTCTCTAGGTATGGACATGTTTTCTTAATGAAACATAAATCCGAGGCCTTTGAGAAATTCCTGGAATACAAGAGTGAAGCGGAAAACCAAACAGGCAAAAGTATTAAGACACTGAGATCTGATCGAGGTGGAGAATACTTAAGTGTCGAGTTCCTAGGTTACCTAAAGGAGAAAGGAATTCTATCTCAGCTTACTCCTCCATACACTCCACAGCACAACGGTGTATCGGAGAGACGGAATCGAACCCTATTGGATATGGTACGATCCATGATGAGTAATGCTGAGTTACCGCGATCTTTCTGGGGTTATGCGCTAGAATCAGCGGCATATCTTTTAAACCAGGTTCCAACCAAGACTGTGCCTACTACACCATATCAGATGTGGAGTGGGAAGAAACCCTGTCTAAAACATTTTAGGACATGGGGGTGTCCAGCTTTTGTAAAAAAGCAGCATTCGGACAAGCTCGAGGCACGCTCAGTACAATGTAAGCTTGTGGGATATCCAAAGAACTCCAAGGGATATTATTTCTATTACGCAGAGGAACAAAAGGTTTTTGTTTCTCGTCATGCTCACTTCTTAGAAACTGAATTTTTAGAAAATCAGAAGAGTGGGAGCGCAGTAGAACTGGAAGAAATTCCAGAACCACAAGCTGTTACTGAAAGTTTGGTAGAACCAGAAGTTCAAAAAGAACAGGACATTCCCGCACCCCTCCGCAGGAGTAGTAGGCCGTCTCATCCGCCTGAGAGATACTACGGTTTTCTCATAGATAGGGATAGAGAGGATTGCATCATAGATGATGATGAACCTACTGACTTCCAGCAGGCCATCCAGAGCGGCGACTCGGTACGATGGCTAGATGCAATGCGGACCGAAATGGAGTCCATGTACACCAACAAAGTATGGACTTTGGACTTTGCTCCAGATGGGGTAAAACCCATAGGATGCAAATGGATCTTCAAGAAAAAGATTGGTGTAGATGGACAGGTGGAAACCTATAAGGCTAGACTTGTTGCAAAGGGTTTTCGTCAAAGACCTGGTTTGGACTATGACGAAACTTTTTCTCCAGTGGCTATGCTCAAATCCATTCGGGTCCTTCTTGCTATTGCTGCCTTCCATGATTATGAAATCTGGCAGATGGACGTAAAGACGGCTTTTCTGAATGGAAATTTAGAAGAGAGCGTCTATATGGATCAGCCAGAGGGTTTCAATCAGAGTGGGAGCAGCGGGAAAGTATGCAAGCTGCTTAAGTCCATTTATGGACTAAAGCAGGCATCGCGGAGTTGGAACATCTGTTTTGATGAGACAGTCAAAGAATATGACTTTATCAAAAATCCAGATGAACCGTGCATATATAGTAAAGTAGTAGCCAGAAGTGTCGTATTCCCCGTCTTGTACGTGGATGACATTCTATTAATAGGAAATGACATTCCTATGCTACAATCTGTCAAAGGATTCTTGTCACACAGGTTCTCCATGAAAGACCTGGGTGATGCCTTTTACATTCTGGGGATCCGGATCTATCGTGATAGATCCAAGAGGATGTTGGGACTTTCGCAGTCCAGGTATATCGACACTGTACTAAAGAGATTCAGTATGGAAGATTCTAAGCGCGGTAATCTACCGGCTTGTCACGGAATCACCCTCTCCAAAGAGATGTCTCCCAAGACTGATTTAGAAAGGGAACGCATGTCTATTATACCCTACGCTTCTACGGTAGGCTCTATAATGTATGCGATGTTGTGCACCAGACCAGATGTAGCTTACGCACTGAGCGTGGTAAGCCGGTATCAGTCAGACCCAGGGAAGATGCACTGGAGAGCAGTAAAGAACATTCTCAAGTACCTGAGAAGGACTAAGGAGATGTTCTTGGTTTACGGCGGAAAAGACCTCAGGTTGGAGGCCTTTACTGATTCTGGATTCCAGAGTGATAAGGACGATTCCAAGTCCATGTCGGGTTATGTCTTTACCCTCAATGGAGGGGCGGTGTGCTGGAAGAGCTCCAAGCAGGACACCGTTGCTGACTCGACGATGGAAGCGGAGTATATAGCTGCTTGCGATGCCGCAAAAGAAGCAGTCTGGATGAAGAAGTTCCTAACAGAACTTCAGGTGGTTCCTACCATAGTTGATCCAATACCTCTGTATTGCGATAACAACGGAGCTATAGCTTTAGCGAAGGAACCAAGGTCCCATCAGAAGTCCAGACACATCTTGAGGCGGTATGACCTGATCAGGGAGATCATTGATCGTCAGGAGATCGAGGTTCGGAGAGTTGCTTCTGAAGAGAACATTGCTGATCCATTCACGAAGGCCCTACCTCAGATTCAGTTCGAGAGGCTACTCGAGATCATCGGTCTGCGATACGCCAGTACATGGCCCTAGTGCAAGTGGGAGATTGTTAGTGTTTATGCCCTAGAAGGCCATTACTGTATCATACTAGTTTGTATATTACTTAATGGAAGCTTGGGATATTGACATGTATATAACAGTCTTGCTAAACATGGTAGTATGCTACTTGGTTTTTCTATCTTAATATGTGAGTATACATATTGATAGAGCTCTTAGGATCTTGCTTGACTACCGGCGTTGTGATGGCAGTCACACTAGTGGGGGCCGGATAGTCTACAAGCACATCCTTATTCAGGTCCCTAGTCGTTGGATTATCGAGACAGGGCATCGATACTCCGGAGTAGACTAGTGTGTACGCTTCTCATCCCAGTTGGGGAGATGGTCTGTCCCACAGCCGTCAGTATATCGTACTGGAGATAGTATGCAGGTGCTCGTTAGGTTATGGGTACACCGGACAGGACTCACAGGGAACTGTTGGTTGGTTTTATACCAGTCGTCAGTGAACAGTTCCCAGGTGACATGAGTACAGCATAGTCCGCAGACTTGACACTGCTACTTCGCCTCGAGTGTGTCCCACTGTTCTTAGATTGCTACCCTACCACGGCTCAAAGGAGTCGTGCAAACAGGTAGCAGTTGGGTGCAGTCCTGAGCACTTGGAGGCAGTGGCGGTTAGACAGGATTCGTCTCTCCCGGTATTGGGGGTTGATATCGTGCTGTGTCAGAGAGCCATTACGCAAAGTCCCTGGCCAGGGCAAGCGAGATTTGCTGGTAGGTTCCAGTAGTTTCTCAGGGTGTAATAGACTTCCCTCCGACACGACTTATACCGCTATTAGGGGACTGACGCTTGCCGCCCCCTTAGGCCCGATATGCGATAGTCTAAGACGAACGGACCGGACTGTATGGAGATTGTCACATCAGACTCAGTAGGAGTTCGGATGGGTTTCCTCATCGGCCTTCTTATCGACATCTACCTGGGGACCGTTACGTACAGCTAGTGCCGCTTGCGGTCTGTGGTTAAACCCACTGCCAGCGTAGTAATCGAGTCTCTAGAGTCCCACACAGAGAGTTTCCCCACTCCAGGCGAAACGATATAGAGGTCGTATGGTTTTACGACAAGGGTTCGGACGCATACGTGTGTTTACGCACGTACGACTTTCGGACAGTTTTTACCAGTCGGCTTTGGTTTAAGCCAGTTACTGGTATCCGGTTATTGGATTTATACAGTCTAAAGTTTTTCCGTATTTTTGCGGAAAGGAGGGGCGTTCTCGTAATTGCGCGAGAAGCTTCTAGAAGATGGTGACTAAGGAAGTTTAGGTGGCATATGCAATGAATGTGATTAGTGAGTCATATGGATGATTCATCCATGTCATTAATGCATGATAAATGCTTAATGACTCATGGAGTGAATCATCACTAGATATTATCAAGCATGGTTGCTAAATTCATTTCTTATTTTTTTCTTGAAAAAAGAAATGCTTGATATATATCATGTTATCTCACTATTCTCATTTCATTATCTTTATCATCTTCTCTCTCCTCAAGCTCTCCCTCTTCAAACACTAATCCTCCCCTCTCATGAGTTGAGTACAAGGATTAGTAAGACTACTTAATCCATAACCCTCTCTATATTTCACCTAGCTTCTTTGATTAGCACTTAAAGAAGTTTAGTTGCCTCAAGTTTAGAGGCTAAGCTTGGAGTAAAGCTCTCGGGTGGATCGTCTACTACTTCGAGAAGGCCGAGGAGGAAGAGGAGTTCACAAAGACGAAGGACACGATTCGTTAGGTATAATCCCTAAACATAGTAGCATAGAAACTCTATGTTTGTTGTTAGTTATCGTTTAGCTTCGATTCAAGCGGTTAGTCGATGTTTGTTCACTAAACAAGTTCGTTTAAGAAAATTCCGCCTCCCCACAAGTATTGGGGTGTTCTACATCGACTTACAGTTGGGAGTGTCCCAAATCCAGGTATATTAACACCATACTAAAGGGGTTTAGTATGGAGGATTCTAAGCGTGGTGGTTCGCCCACTTACTCATGATCACTCTCTCCAAAATGATGTTTCCCGAAACTGATTTGGAGAGAGCTCGTGTGCAAGGGATACCCTATGCTTCGGCAGTAGGCTCTATCATGTATGAGATGTTATGTACCAGACCAGATGTAGCTGACTCACTAGGAGTAGTGATCAGGAATCAATCGGATCTTGGGAGAATCACTGGACAACTGTGAAGGACATTCTTAAGTACTTGAGAAGCATTGAAGAAATGTTCTTGTTGTTTGGTAACGGTGAACTCTAGTGGGAGTCCTTTACCAATTCGAGCTTCCAGAGTGATAAGGATGACTGAAACTCAGTCTCAGGCTTTGTCTTTCCTTCAGATGAGGGACGGTATGTTGGAAGAGTTCTAAGTTAGATACCATAGCAAACTAGACGATAAAGGCTGAATATATCGCTATCAACGATGCTGCCAAAGTGGCTATCCGGATATTTCTTGTTCATAAGATGAACATGGTTACTACCATTGAGCGTCCAATAAATATTATTTTGATAATGATGGAGTTGTGGCTTTGGCCTAGGAACCCCAGTCCCATCAGCGATCCAGACATATTCTGAGGCAGAATCACCTAATCAGGGAGATGGTTGATCTCCAGGGGATCGAGGTTAGGAGAGTTGGCGCGAAGGATAACACGGCGGATTCACTCACAGAGGTCATTCCCTAGAGAGACTTTTATCGGACGTTGAGTATGAGATACTACAACAAATGGCCTTAGTGCAAGTGAGAGATTGTTAGTTGTATGTATGCCCTAGAGACCATTATTATACATATGATGTATATTATAGTGGATGCTTGGACATATATAGGGAGGACTTTCTTGCTCGACATGATAGTATACTATCTGGTTGCTCTTTATCTTGACATGTACACTTATTGTCTCTCTGTTACATGTTGATAAAGCCTTTAGGATGTGTACTTGACTACTAGGATTATGATGCAAAACATACTAGTGGGGCCAGAGTAGTCCGTAAGTACATCCTTCAATTGTTCCTAGTCGTGGAAGTATAGAGATGGGGCATCTGTTAGTGATATGTATGCCCTAGAGGCCATTACTGTACATACGATGTATATTGTAGTGGATGCTTGGACATATATAGGGAGGACTTTCTTGCTCGACATGATAGTATGCTATCTGGTTGCTCTTTATCTTAACATGTACTTTGACTGTCTCTATGATACATTTTGATAAAGCCCTTAGGATGAGTACTTGACTAACAGGACTATGATGCAGATCATACTAGCGGGGACAGTTTGGTCGCTAAGTACATCCTTCAATTGTTCCTAGTCGTAGGTGTATTAAGACAGGGCATCGATATACCAGATTAGACTAGCGTATAGCTTCTCGACCAATACAGATGGGCGATGGATGATCCCATATCTATTGGTGTTTGACTTCAGAGACAGTATACGGGTGCTCAGTGGAGACTGGGTACACTGGACGTACTCGCCGAGAACTCCCAGATAGTATTATACCTAACGTCAGATGGCAGTTCTCCGGTGACACTGGTAAAAAATACACACTTTTCCTTCTCAAATTCAAACCAAAACCCAAATCCATCCCTTCCCTAACCCTAATTTGTTTGAAAAGTGAAGAAAAGAGGTGTCTTGGAGGCTAGTGCAAGTTTGGAATTAACTCTTGTAAGGTATAAATCCTAATCTAGTTGCTTAATTTTCTATAATTAATAGTTCAAGTGTGAATTTTAGTTATAAATTCTTGTTTTTGAAATTTCAAGAAAAGAGGTGATGTTGTAGTAAGGGTTTGAAGTTGAATAAGTGTGTTTAGGTTAGTGTTGTGGCCATCTAATGTATTAGGTCGGATATTGTTCATACCAGAATATTGCATTTTATACCGCCCATTCTTACGCTCGTTTATTTATAGGCAGGTGCTTTTGATCAGTGTTTGCTACATATTTGCAGAATACTGGTTCTCAGCTCTAAACAGTGAAATCCATGGAAAGTACGACAAATTCTGGATTACTGCCAACAACAGATAAAACACGGTCTCCGCTCTCTATCCGTGTGTTGCCACATACCAGTTTAAGGGACAAAATGGCAAATCGATTGTCATTCTCATGCACAAAGTTCAATGTCAACACAAGATCCAAGAAATCTACGCGGAGCTTGAGGAAATCATGGCAAGTGATCAACATCACATCACCTTTTGATCTACTGAAATTCTGGAAGAATTGTGAGGAGTTTCTGAGAAAAGTCATATACCACACTGAAGAAGACATCAAACCAGGGAAATCCACAAAGTTTGACCATCCAACTCCACTAAATGGCCGCGGAACCGCGGCCAATAGGGGGTCTAGGCCGCGGTTCCGCGGCCATATAGGCTCCTCTTTCTGACGTTTTTCAGGGGCAGTTTGGGGACTTCATATTATGCCAGATTCTAGCCCTAGGTTTCCAGTTACCTTCCTATAAATACCCCAGAACTGAGCCAAACCAAGGTGTTAATTTCTTTAGCCTCTTTTTGTAAGGATTTAGTCTTTTTCTTCTTCGTCTTCTTCATTCTTCCTCCATGGAAATGTAGTGAGAGCATTGAGTGGATGTGAATGAAGATAAGGGTTTTTGTATTATTCTTATTTGTTTAGCTTCCCCTTGAGATTCTTGCTTTCTCTTGATCTTTCAACCTCTTCATTGAGCTTGAAAGGTTAAGGGTTTGTTATTGATCTCAAGGGTCGTATTTTTCTTATGGAATTAGTTCTTCACTTCACATGAGTTCTTTACCCTTCTCTTGATTTTGCAACCTCTTGATTGAGCTTGCAAGTTTAAGGGTTGGCTATTGATCCCATGCTTGTCTTGAGTTCTAGTTTCTAGTTTTCTTTCTCGCTTTTTATTACTTGCTTTTTATTATCTTGCTTTATTTTCTTTCAATTTAAATTCATGAACTTACTTACTTGTAATCTTTTCTTTTCATTGTTCTTTTCTTTTGCTCTTTTTGGTTCTTTTTGTGAATGGTTGTAATTATTGTCGTTGTTAAGAATCAATACGATATTATAAGTTAACGTTTCTTTGCTCATTTCCTTTTCCCGTTATTTTCCATTGAACTCCGCCCAAACGATACGCAAGCGCTCCGTTAGGCACCCTACCCTGACAAGGTAACGGTGATTCCTAACCGCGACAGATTGCATTCGGTTTGGCCGTAGGCGAAAGCAAGAGACAAGAACGGAAGGACAAGGGTAAATAAGCCGGATTCCACGAATACCGTGCTTAAATCCCCTAATCCACGTTGTTGCCGATTGCTCTAGCTTCAATTGGTCAAGACACGGCTCAAAGGTTTTCAGTACGGATTTCTTTAGCTTACAATTTCGTATCTTTTTCTTAACAACTTCATACTTGCAAATAATACACATAGGTTAGATTGAACAAACTCATACAGATTCTTTGTTGACTCGTCTAAAACTCGAACGGACATACAACCATCTCCCTGTGGATCGACCCGTGCTCAACCGGCTAGCTGCATAGCGACACCGTCCTGATCGCGGTAAACTTTAGAACTTTGAACATCCGACACGCTCTTAGCGTGCGATCAAATTGCGCCGTTGCTGGGGAGACGGTAGCGTATTTTCTTTCTTATTATTCGGGTTAATATTCTTTTTGTATATATTTATAACAAAAAAAAATATCTTTTTGTTATTTTTGATCATTTTTGTGGGCAAGAGTGCAGATTTTTGCAGATTTGCAAACTGCGATTGTGGGGAGCAAAGTGTACGTTCAAGGCTAAGGTGATTGCAAAGTACAGTGCCAAAGATCCGGGTAGTTTGACCCGCGCAAGCGAACTTTTCAAGCTTACCGGATTGATTCAACGGGGGTTTCCTAACCCAAAAACCTAACGGTACGTACTTTACTAACACCTTCTTCTCAAATCCGACGCATCCAATATACTATTCTTTGCAGGATTCTTTGCAAGTTCGCTAGCAAACGCTAAGAAGTGACTAACCCGTATTTGTTGCAGTGCCGTGCTTAAACTAAAAAACGATTGTTTGATTCTTTATAGAATTTTTATTGAATTGCTCATTGCATACATTAATACGGACTTAAGGGCAACCGAACCCCATAATATACGGTAAAGGATTTCATCACCTTTTCCGTGGCCCACAAATCACGAACTTGAGCATAACGTTTACCCGCAAAAATTTTAAAAGAAATTAGACTTTAATCCTTAAGGACTTCGCGCTCATTAGGAGAAGTTAACCGTGTTTAGAACCTCGCTTAACGGTACATTGTTTACGGGGTGTCTAGGAAAGTGTTAACGGCGAAACCGCCAAAAGAGAAAGGGTTATTTAATTAAGGAACTTCGCGAAAGCGTTGGAAAACCTCCCCTTATCTCTGCACTTACCTGGCCTCGTGATCAGTGTATCTTAAGCCCGTTTCTCGACACAGTTTTACTTCGACAATCAAGTTCTGGAGCAGGTCTAGTTGACCTAGGTGAACCGTAGAACGATTAGGTGTGTGGTATTTTTGTGTCGTGATTGTTTTTGTCCAGATTCTTTTTTGTATATTTCATTCTTTTGTTAATAACTAACTAAAAAAAAAATCAACTTTCTTTTTCCCTCCTTTTCTCTGCCTTTCTTTCTTTTTCTCATCATATCATGGGTACCCCACCTCGCAAAACTCTTGCCCAACTTTGGTACCCACAACCAGACATTACATCTTAGGGTTCTTGCTTTGGCCGAACATCGAACGACCCCTCCATGCCCAAAGTTTCACTGAAAGATCGCATAGCAGCGTCTAGGACAAACACTTGCACACCTCATTCCACTTTGTATCAATCTTTTCAACCTCCCGCACCCGCTTATGTTGATACCCCTTTTGCAAGTCGTCCTTTGTCCATCGCTGAACGTATTGAACAATCTCATAACCGATCTTTCACTCCTTTCACCACTTCAGATTCTTGGGATCAACAATTCCATGCACCTTTGTATCCAAATGTTGATCCTACCCCTGTCCAGCCATTCAATTCCTACCAGTCCTACCCGACTTTTGCACCTTCCCTAGACATTGCTTCTGAACCGCCATTTGGGAGTTTTCAGTATCCAAACAATTTTGAATCTTTTACTGAAACCCCTTCACAACCTATGTCTAGTCTGGAAAAGTCGTTGGAAGATTTTAGGGTAGCGTCAAGCCAACAGATGATGGATTTGAATGCGTCCATGGCCGCCTTCATGCAACCTAGTGACCCGGTAGGTAGTTTTCAACTAGCTCCAAATTATTCAATGTATGATGAGGCGGCAGGACAGGCTGTGAATTTGAGTGGAGAGAGTGAGATGTATACCCTTCCAAATCAAGCCTACCCAATTCATCTTGACTCCCACAACTCCGGTTTTGAATGTCTATCTAGTGTTCAAACCAATTTATTGAT
This sequence comes from Agapanthus africanus, assembly GCA_030015575.1. NCBI lineage: Eukaryota > Viridiplantae > Streptophyta > Magnoliopsida > Asparagales > Amaryllidaceae > Agapanthus > Agapanthus africanus. The sequence goes on from CM057343.1 coordinate 206,724,536, forward strand.
TATAGATAGAACAAATAATGAGTTGTGTGACTTCGTAGTGTTTGATTTACCTGATTGTGAAGGGTCCCTTCCAAGTGAAACCAAGCCCAATCCTTTGGACCTCTACACCTCCATCTTAGAACCAGAATCGATTGAAATCCATGCTTTTGATGAGGTGTCTGAAAAAATTGATTTTCACTTGATTGAGGATATTGACGCTGGGAATATTTTGGATGATGAACCCATAGATTTGCCTGAATTTTTCTCTCCAATTCATCATCCCGAGTCATTAAATGTTTTTCCCGAACTTCATATGCGTCTTGATATTGATGATAAAGGCATGGATGATATAAATTTTGAGGAGAATATTGAGGATAGTACTGAGGATGAAACAGTTTTAATTGATGATTCGGATTTTCCAATTCATCCTGTTCCTTTCATTGACTGTGTGCACCCTCCCGAAACCTTAACCGATAACCCTCCTCGATCACTCCTCTCCATCGTTCCGGCATCGCAAGAAACCGTTTCACTTTCATTTACTATGCCTGGTTTACCAAGTTTGGCGTACCCATGGTTTCTCAGGAATCTTGAGGGATTTGACCCCATTTCTCGACGGGTTAATAGATTAGCACAATCGATTTTTACACATCGGTCATCATAAATTGTGCTAATCTATTTACTCCATTTGCACCCTCAAGTTCGTACTCCACTTCTTTTTCCCTTCCGCCATTCTTCTTCTGATATATCGAGACCGTATCCCGCTTCTATCTCCATACGGTCTCGCGTATTCTCCATCTCTTTTCTCTACGCCTTCTTTCACCAGCCACTGCTTTATCACGATAAGATCTTTGAATGGTTGGTGTTAACTTTTGGCCTGTGTAAGACCTTGTAAAGCTTGACACTGTTCTTTCCTCCCTAATCCTGAACTTCATCGCTTAACAGTGGAAACACTGTTTCACTTAAGTTTGGGGGGGACTCCTTTTTGTATATATTTTTTGTTTTCTTTGTTGTATATAATTTGTTCTTAGGGTGCGCCGGCAATTTTGACCCTCTTGGTATAGCCTGACAGTGAGGGCACTGTCAAGTTTATGTTTGGGGGTGTGCTCGGTAAGCTTTCTTCCTTCGCATTCATTTGTATATTTTGCATTTGCATACCCTATTAAAAACCCACAAAAATTGAAAATTCTCCAAAAAATATAAAAACTTTGTCGTCAAGTTAGCTAATAGGGTAACTTAGATCTTTATTCCGGAAGTTTAGTTGATATGTTAGAAATAACTAAATTCTAGGCTTAGGAATTGAAAATCCAAAAAATAACCCTCATTCTGTTTAAACTTGGTGATTATATGTCCTTACAGTTTTTTTTTTTGAGAAATAGGTAATCTTGAGTTCAGTTCTTGAGTTAAGTCAAGATGAAGGGAAAGTATTAAAGCTTTACTGAAGGATAAGTCTGAAAAATAATTTCTTTTCTTAAGTTCAAATTTAGAAAGTATATACCCTACAAACTGCACTTACACGCACCTTGAAACTTGGGATAGTAGAGGATACCTAGAAATACTCGTGCCTGAAAACCTAGTATGAAAGAAAAAACGGTATTTAAAGCTAAACACCAAATGAGCATATTGAAAAATATATCCGGTCTTGAAAAAGAAAAAGAAAAAGAAAAAGGAAAAAATAGAATAAAGTCAAGACCTGGAAACTGCTATTTACGCTTTAAAGTTCACACATTAAGTAATCGGTCGTTAGTGCCTCAAGAAGCATTAATAGTCGCATGAAAGGTGTGTGAGCAAATCCGTCCATCCTTAATGAAAAGAAGTAGTATTGGGTATTAGGGCAAGGGTATTATAGCTTGAATTGAATTCTTGAGTGTAGGGATGCAAATATACACACACGTAGGGGTATACAATCGATTTTTGGATAAAGATAGAAATTAAGAATAAGACTTGTGTTTTCTGTAAAGTTGATAAAAATCCCTGATTTGAGGCCGCACTTTAGAAGGAAAACTCAGGAGAACCAACATCTTTCTAAACTTTTTTGGAACGTATAAGACCTAAGGTTAAATAGATAGGAGGTGTGAAAAATAAGGGTTGAATATTTCTAACTTAGGATGATAGAGTTTCTAACATAAATACTAAACTGTAGGAATAGAATCGATGTTAATTTATGACACTAGCTTGACGGGATTTTGTGGGTGTAATCCGCTGAAAACCCTCAGGAGACAACACTCCTCCTACTAGGGACACCTAGAGGTTTAACGGCTTGTTGCACGCGCTCAGTGCAATCGCGTTCCCTGCGAAAGTGCGGTTAGGATTTTATTTTTGTGAATAATTGGTTTTGCTCGGGACGAGCAAAAGTTAAGTTTGGGGGTATTTGTTCATACCAGAATATTGCATTTTATACCGCCCATTCTTACGCTCGTTTATTTATAGGCAGGTGCTTTTGATCAGTGTTTGCTACATATTTGCAGAATACTGGTTCTCAGCTCTAAACAGTGAAATCCATGGAAAATACGACAAATTCCGGATTACTGCCAACAACAGATAAAACACGGTCTCCGCTCTCTATCCGTGTGTTGCCACATACCAGTTTAAGGGACAGAATGGCGAATCGATTGTCATTCTCATGAACAAAGCTCAATGTCAACACAAGATCCAAGAAATCTACGCGGAGCTCGAGGAAATCATGGCAAAAGATCCACATCACAACACCTTTTGATCTACTGAAATTCTGGAAGAATTGTGAGTAGTTTCTGAGAAAAGTCATATACCACACTGAAGAAGACATCAAACCAGGGAAATCCACAAAGTTTGACCACCCAACTCCACTAAATGGCCGTGGAACCGCGGCCAATAGGGGGTCTAGGCCGCGGTTCCGCGGCCATATAGGCTCCTCTTTCTGACGTTTTTCAGGGGCAGTTTGGGGACTTCATATTATGCCAGATTCTAGCCCTAGGTTTCCAGTTACCTTCCTATAAATACCCCAGAACTGAGCCAAACCAAGGTGTTAATTTCTTTAGCCTCTTTTTCTTAGGATTTAGTCTTTTTCTTCTTCTTCTTCATTCTTCCTCCATGGAAATGTAGTGAGAGCATTGAGTGGATGTGAATGAAGATGAGGGTTTTTGTATTATTCTTATTTGTTTAGCTTCCCCTTGAGATTCTTGCTTTCTCTTGATCTTTCAACCTCTTCATTGAGCTTGAAAGGTTAAGGGTTTGTTATTGATCTCAAGGGTCGTATTTTTCTTATGGAATTAGTTCTTCACTTCACATGAGTTCTTTACCCTTCTCTTGATCTTGCAACCTCTTGATTGAGCTTGCAAGTTTAAGGGTTGGCTATTGATCCCATGCTTGTCTTGAGTTCTAGTTTCTAGTTTTCTTTCTCGCTTTTTATTACTTGCTTTTTATTATCTTGCTTTATTTTCTTGCAATTTAAATTCATGCACTTACTTACTTGTAATCTTTTCTTTTCTTTGTTCTTTTCTTTTGCACTTTTTGGTTCTTTTTGTGAATGGTTGTAATTATTGTCGTTGTTAAGAATCAATACGATATTATAAGTTAACGTTTCTTTGCTCATTTCCTTTTCCCGTTATTTTCCATTGAACTCCGCCCAAACGATACGCAAGCGCTCCGTTAGGCACCCTACCCTGACAAGGTAACGGTGATTCCTAATCGCGACCGATTGCGTTCGGTTTGGCCGGAGGCGAAAGCAAGAGACAAGAACGGAAGGACAAGGCTAAATAATCCGGATTCCATGAATACCGTGCTTAAATCCCCTAATCCACGTTGTTGCTGTAACGTTTTGAAAATCGTTTCGGTGAAATTTCGAAAAATTGGTAAAATAAGGGGGTTTTCAGTAAAAACTCAAAATACAAATATCTTATTATAAAAATTAAATATACATATTCTAGCTATGTAATTGCTATTATTTGGTGTTTATTGAGCCGCTGGTGAAATTTCAAATTTTCTGAAAAAAATTATTTTATTATTATTGTAAGCCGTCACTAATACATTTAATTAGGGAAAATTACAAATTGGAATGAGTTGAAACAAATTTTGTGCATCATAAAACATTAAATAAAATTTTATCATGTGGTTTTTGGAATGATATCGTTTGCTAAAACGGTTTAGAAAATATCGAAGAAAAAGGCTTTTTTCGGTGAAATTAGTGTTAATGGGAATTGGGGTTTAGCATTTATCTTTTTCCTAACTCACACACCCACACCTCACCCTCTCTCCCCCCTCCCTATATGGCCGACCCCACCATGACAGCCCTCCCCCTCTTCCTCTCTCCAATCACTTCTTTGTTCAAAAGAAAAGAAAAGAAAAGGGTAGAAAATGATATAATTTGAGTTGACTTTGACTTGAACTAACTTTCTCCACCTCACTCTCTCTCCTCCCTCACCCAACCCCCCCACATTCTGGCCGAAACCAGCAACCCCCCCCAACAGCCCCCTTTTCCTCTTCTCCTCTCTTTGTTACATCAAAGAAAATCCAAAGAAAAATCCACTAAAAATCAAGCAAAAATCCAAATCAAAATCCGACTCCTACCCATTTTAGCTTAGCCCGTATAGCATGGATCTTTGTGAAAAGAGAGCATTTTGGGAGGCCATGGATGCTTGTGGATCTTCAAATGTTTTTGGGTATAATTCTAAACATTTTTGCTTAATTTGTTACTAATTTCTTAAAGCTAAGTTAATTAAGTGTTTAATTAGGTGTTTAAGAAAGAAAAAGGTTTTGAATTGAAGTTTGAAATTTCAAGTGTATGATTTTGAATGAAGATTAGGGTTTGAGCATTTGATTAGGATTGTGATGGGTAGATCAACATATAATTGCTTGCAAAAATCAAATCTAGTTGCTAGTTGCATTTTTGTTAATTTAAATTTGTGATAAGTATATATATTGCAAACTAGTTTTTGTAAATATTGTGTTAAATTGAGAATTTAAAATATGGTTAGGGTTTTTATCATATTATTAACTTTATTAAGTGTAGTTTAACACTTTAGTTCATGGAAATCCAACCTAAATTGTAGTTTGTGCATTTTTGCTATGAAATTGTAAAAAGGGTATTTTGTAAACTAGAATATTAGGGTTTTTGGAATTTAATGAGATTAAATTCCGGAAATTGTTTCTATGGCTTATTTAAGATATTTAATAAATATATTGGCCGCTACATTCATTTAAACATTCTGTTTTGTACAAAAACGGCGAATTGTGCTTGCTAGATTTTCGGAAGAGTGACTTTTTAAGTAAAGTTGGGGTTTTTGTGAGTTTTAACCTAGTTTATATTAAAATTAGTGTTCGTGAATGTGCAAATGAGTGTGATTGGATTTTTCTCGATGGTTTGACGTTTGTACATCGACATCAAGGGTTGGTTTGACTATTCTTGCATGCGTAGGCGATAGGTTTGGACCTATGCGTGATACGCGTGCCGATTTGATTTTCGTATGCCGTTTCGACGTCGAATTTAGTTTTAATGCGATACGGTGCGTTATGATATGTAGGTACCCCATGTGGACTTCGAGACGACAAGCAAGCGCATGGCGACGTCGGCACCGGCGAGCGAGGACCAGGTGAGTAGATTTATATCTACGGGGAGAAGTCGGGTGGATGACGTATAGCACCCCCGCAGTCCGTGGTGGTGTATACGGATGCGTATACACACCAACATTTATTATATGTTATTTGGGATTAATAACGTTGCTTAGGATGGATATTGGTGTGTTGGATTACCTTAGTGTTGCGAACCCTAGGGTAGTGTTGCACTACACATACACACATACATACTTGCATACATTCCTATTGATATATGCTCATGGGATTCTTTATAGTTATAGGTTCACATGCGTATGGGACTATGTGTTCACATACGGATTTGAGGATGATACTTGGGATTGAGCTGAGTCGATGAGATTTGATTTGAGGCCGTGAGATCGGTGATATAGCAGGGTTCGTATTTGAGATACGACATGACGTTGTAGCGGGTCCTTGACGTAGTGTTTCACACACGTCCATGCATACGTAGGTGGTATCAGTATGGTACTAGACGTAGATCAGTACCCCGATCATGATATTTGATAAAGAGGATACCAGGTGAATAGTATGATGAATGTGATATTGACCCGTACCCAGATTGGGATGCCGTACGACGGATTTACGTACGAGCTATATTGATGATTGATCCGCACTCTTGACATGGGATGCCTGATTATAGATATGGTATCGGATATGATATTATTGAGGCGGGATCACCGACTATACATATACAGGTATGTATATGTATCGACTCAGATGATAGGCGGTTCCCTTACCTGTAGTTCAGCTTGTTAGTTCAGCCGTATAGTTTAGTGTAGTTGTTAGATTAGATTAGACTTCTTACCTATTTCAAAAACCAACGAATCGTAGGCATTCTTAAAGACAGCCCAAGGGATCCTACGGATATTTCAAAAGACGCATCTTTTCATAAAAACAACGTAGCCCCTATTTTCAAAACCCATGATTCGTGTTATTTCAAAAGGCACCATTTGTAGGACTTATATTAGATTAATGCAGATTGTTATAGTTGCGTCTAGTTTTCAGCTCCCGCTCATTTTTGTGGTCCGCTTCGCATCGCATGCTTATTTTATGTTTCATACTCCATTAGTGATATCATGCTGTTAGGACACCAGCACCATTACCGATGTTGCGTAGGTACCACGTACACTTAATTGCCAGCTCACACACATCTTCATCGGTAATTGCCATGTCACGTACACCTTAGAAAATATTATTGCTTAACTTAGCTAGATAGCTAGTAGTTTGACATAATATTAGTGTACTTACCTTATATGCCAGCTTAGATATTGTAGTTATTACTTGTCACTTCATGCATACTGTTATTCATCGTTATGCCGCATTCATGGATTCTCATGCATATATTCACTATTTTACGTGTTATTGAGGTTTTGGATTCGGATTTCCATAAGATTTTCTGGATTTGGAGGAAAACCGCAAAAACATAAATAAACCTTTTCTCTCTTTTAAAATAAAAAGTGCGGTTTTCCTATGATGTATGAGTCGTCCACCATGAGTTTGCTGATGGATTTTGAGACCCGATTCGAGGAGTGGAGGAACCGTTTCGGGTACATGGTGGGCCCGGTATGGTACCTCGGGGCAAGAGGAATGTGGTGTTGACGTTGAGCCTGGCTGGGGAGCACTACCTACCGGTGATATTACCCGACACGTCGGATATCCGGAGGATACCGTCGTGGTCTTGAGATGGATGGTAGGGGCCGGTCTGGACTGACGGCGCCCTAGATATTGAGATTGAGACATTGATATTTTGAGGCATTGAGATTTATGTTTTGTGTCGATGCTAGACACTGTTGATACTGATTTCATTTATGATACCTCAGTTTAAAAATACAAAGGAAATCTCACTAATTTATGAAAACAGTTCTTCATTTACATGTATTCTGTTTTCATGCATTCATACCTCATTCATATGATATATTGCTACCTGAGGCACTGACACGGGCACATGAGATTACACTCGGGTTAGATATTTACCCTAGCCTTGTTATAGGCTACGTGTTATTCATATATTTAAGGACATATTATGATCATTGACCTAGGTTGCGTTATTTATGCGATTTCTGTGCGTAGATATTTTTCTATTCACGAGTTGGCAACTCACCCCCGTTGTGCCCCAGTTTCTTGCAGTTTTGCCGTACAGGTTTCATTACGGCTTTGCGGGCTCAGTTTTATTCGTGTGACTTGCTAGTAGGTGGGTTTTTCTTGTATCGTACCCATCATATTACCTTGTATAATATTATTCCGTTGTATCTAGTAAATTCCATCAACCAAACATGTATTTATTGAGATAGAGACCAGTGTTGTTTATTCTTTCGACCTTAGAGTCGCTCGTTATATTTCTGGTGGTTTTGAGTTTCCTTTTGAGTTTTGATCCTCCCCGTTGGCGTTGTATATTATATTGCTTGTGTGGTTGTGACCGTCGATTGACGAAGAGCTAGCTCCTGCTTGGGGATGCCTTTTTATTGATTTCGTATACTATTCATGTTGTATCCCGTTTGGGAGCCAGTATTTACAAAGGAGACTCTGCCGAAATTTTCAGTAAATTTTGATGTTCTTAAAAACCGCATAATCCGGCTTATGCTATTAAAACTACTTGTTTTAAATTGGTTTTCCTTCACTCTACTTCTTTTCTTGGTTTGGATTTCTGGGTTTTCGGTTTACTTAGATTACGTACGCCTCGAGACGTTTCGTAGTTTAAGTGCCGGTCATGTTCCGTACTTTCAGGACGTGACAAAGTTGGTATCAGAGCGTTAGGTTTTAACCTTCGGAGCGTAGGATTCCCCTTTGTTGATGGAATAGGTGACTAAAGTAGAGTGACGTACCGTTGGTATGTTCCGCGGCATATTTACGACACGCCACTCCACTTATGAAGCCTTAGGATGTATATTTCCTTGTTCAGTATTATATTCCTTCCTGATCTAGCCTCATCGGTACCTGTTTGGGTTTGCTGCTGCGGTTACGGGCAGGGAGAGCTACGGCTAGAGTTGCGGTCAGCACAAGCTCGTCACGAACGAGGACTGACCAGGGAGAAATTCCGGCGACACACGATTGCAGAGATGTGTCTTTTTACTGTGTTTCTGCGCTACGAGCGTTTGGCGGATCGCCTTTATGAGGTTACTCGGATGTGCTGATCGACACTAGAGGATTGAGCCAATGATAGAGGCCAGCCAGATCTTGATGACCGTTGGTGTGTTGCTTATTCATGACGATCGAGGCACTGTTCAGCGTGCAGACGAGCGATCCAGTTATTGCTGCGAACGACGAGATATTGCGCCAGATGCTGGAATTCGTGCAGGACGAGTTGTACTAAGAGATGATAGGAGGTCGCTAGTCATCTAGGATGAATGACTAGGACATGTGGATCGTTCGCTTACCCCGATGCGAGGTCATCAGATAGATTGATTCCAGCTAGAGACGACTTCACGCAGAGACGTGAGGGTCGACAGAGACGATCGAATGTCGGAAACCTATTATTCCAAGTTTAAAGTAGTCGGAAAGACATGCGGGCAATTCTATGGTCCCTTTAGAAGAATGAAACCCTAACTCGACTTAATGACCGTGTGAAAGCCTTTGAACCTTCGGGTTTGCGGTAGTTCTACGGCGCCATTAGTGCGGCTTGGGTTTGCCCTTCTACGGCTGGACCACCGATGCTGTGGTATGTACTCGATACTATTAAACTGTACCCAAGATGTTGAGCTCTTGGGGGATTATGAGGTTTTGACGAATCGATTGGATGACTCGACTTAATTCGGATGCTAGGTGGTGAGATGCATTTCTTGGGAGACTCCAGATACGAGGATAGTCGTTGGAGCTCAGTCCATGCAGCCGCGACGAGACGAGTCCAAAGCAGACGGCATTAGAGAAAAGTGGAGTAAGAGGTTCGCACCAGATCTAGATGAGATGACGTTCCACTCCGCCGACATCAGAGAGGCGATGCGCATGCCGAGGCATGGTACTTGGACTTACCTTCCAGAAGGAGTCGCGATGAGTATGCAGTCGTTCCAGAGCAAGATGCAGATATACGAAAGGACAATGACTTCCGGACAGTTGGCAGAGACGAGACATGGAAGAGACCGTGAGCAGGATTCCTTCCAGGACACTGCTGCAATGATACTTGCACCCAGGATCAGAGGTGTCACGTACATTCACAGAGCCAGAGGCCGACGCCAGTGATATGCTGTCTTACAAGTGGTCGTGATGATTGACCGGGAGATGACAAGAGACGTGCCAGAACTGGATCATCCCCGTTAGCACACCCGACAGGGCCGATGAGCCGATGGACCGAAAGATTGGTAATTCACAGTGAAGACCTTGACCCAGGAGTGGTCATGGTTACGCACACCAGCAGGCCAGAGTTCATGATCATCGACGAGACGTCCAATTAGTGACCGCGACAGTTGGCCCGAGATTCTTAGAGGATGCACTTGAGCGATACTATTCCGCCATTATTGATTTCGATGTTTTGGGTGATTTATTGGCATGATTTGATTTTGATGATTGAGGATTTACGATCTTTGCACAGTGTTGCACTTGATATCATTTTCGTGCTTGGGTTTCACATGTTTGTGATTTTACGGTTTTAGACATTTGAGTTGGTTTTGTGCGTATGCACGCATACGAATTGGTTCCTGCACTCTGTATAGTTATTATATGCTTGCAGTGTGCACTGGACTTCGATTTCAATTGTGATACTCGATATTTGTTTTGTGCACCTTGTGCACCTGATTGATTTTGCGCACGTTCGGCGCTTGATATTGGATTTCATGATTTCGCGCACGATGGATGCACCTGATTTGGATTTTCGCGCATGTTGAGCGCATGTCTTGAGATGCGATTTTGGTGCACACCAGATGCACTAAATCGAGATTTTTTTCGTGCATGTCAGATGCACCTGATTTTGCTGTCAGGCACACATGTTGCCTACGACAGATGTTTCGTGCACACCCGATGCACTTAGATGTTGTTTCTATGCGCATGTATGGCACATTCATTGATTTTGATTTCCGTGCGCACCAGACGCACGTAGCATTCATGTGCATATTTTGAGGATTGATTTCGTATAGAGCAGTACGTTTTTATGATATTGCTATGTGTTTTCGTACTGAGCAGGACTAGTCAGAGGACAGTACCTGAAAATATTTTGCATGCATTGATAGTTATTGAAGGGATTTCCAAAAAAAAACAAAAACAAAGGACGAGCTATAGCCTCAGTATTTACCTACGTGTCTGATACGACACGAAATATTTAAAACAAGGAGACCCTTCTAAATTGTTCCAAAACGGCGGAACGTACATTTCAAAAGAAGGTATATATGTATATAGTTATTTTCTTATGATAGACGTCCGCCACTGTGCAGTGTTATACGCGTTGCACAGCGACTTAAAGAGATTTGGCATGCATTTCCTTGAGATACTTACATATATATTCGATATTTACATGTATAGTTTCGAGTTATATCATACTGATTTTCATTTTGGATTTGGACATTGTGTCTTCACCATGACTCCGATGATTGCGGGATGCTGGATGGAGTTTTGATTTGAGTTATATGCTTATTTTTCACGTGCATGCGCTGCGCTACGATTTGTTTTATGTATTTATGATTTCGGAGCCCCGACGACTTGATGGTTTCGCTTAGATGTTTTAGTATTTGGGGAGAGTTTTAATTTAAATTCGGGGACCGAATTTCTTTAAGGGGGGAAGATTGTAACGTTTTGAAAATCGTTTCGGTGAAATTTCGAAAAATCGGTAAAATAAGGGGGTTTTCTGTGAAAAGTCAAAATATAAATATCTTATTATAAAAATTAAATATACATATTCTAGCTATGTAATTGCTATTATTTGGTGTTTATTAAGCCGCTAGTGAAATTTCAAATTTTCTGAAAAAATTTATTTTATTATTATTTTAAGCCGTCACTAATACATTTAATTAGGGAAAATTACAAATTGGAATGAGTTGAAACAAATTTTGTGCATCATAAAACATTAAATAAAATTTTATCATGTGGTTTTTGGAATGAAATCGTTTGCTAAAACGGTTTAGAAAATATCGAAGAAAAATGTTTTTTTCGGTGAAATTAGTGTTAATGGGAATTGGGGTTTAGCATTTATCTTTTTTCTAACCCACACACCCACACCTCACCCTCTCTTGCCCCTCCCCATATGGCCGGCCCCACCATGACAGCCCTCCCCCTCTCCCTCTCTCCAATCACTTCTTTGGTCAAAAGAAAAGAAAAGAAAAGAGTAGAAAATGATATAATTTGAGTTGACTTTGACTTGAACTAACTTTCTCCACCTCACTCTTTCTCCTCCCTCACCCAACCCCCCCACATTCTGGCCGAAACCAGCAACCCCCCCCAACAGCCCCCTTTTCCTCTTCTTCTCTCTTTGTTCCATCAAAGAAAATCCAAAGAAAAATCCACTAAAAATCAAGCAAAAATCCAAATCAAAATCCGACTCCTACCCATTTTAGCTTAGCCCGTATAGCATGGATCTTTGTGAAAAGAGAGCATTTTGGGAGGCCATGGATGCTTGTGGATCTTCAAATGTTTTTGGGTATAATTCTAAACATTTTTGCTTAATTTGTTACTAATTTCTTAAAGCTAAGTTAATTAAGTGTTTAATTAGGTGTTTAAGAAAGAAAAAGGTTTTGAATTGAAGTTTGAAATTTCAAGTGTATGGTTTTGAATGAAGATTAGGGTTTGAGTATTTGATTAGGATTGTGATGGGTAGATTAACATATAATTGCTTGCAAAAATCAAATCTAGTTGCTAGTTGCATTTTTGTTAATTTAAATTTGTGATAAGTATATATATTGCAAACTAGTTTTTGTAAATATTGTGTTAAATTGAGAATTTAAAATATGGTTAGGGTTTTTATCATATTATTAACTTTATTAAGTGTAGTTTAACACTTTAGTTCATGGAAATCCAACCTAAATTGTAGTTTGTGCATTTTTTCTATGAAATTGTAAAAAGGGTATTTTGTAAACTAGAATATTAGGGTTTTTGGAATTTAATGAGATTAAATTCCGAAAATTGTTTCTATGACTTATTTAAGATATTTAATAAATATATTGGCCGCTACATTCATTTAAATATCCTGTTTTGTACAAAAACGGCGAATTGTGCTTGCTAAATTTTCGGAAAAGTGACTTTTTAAGTAAAGTTGGGGTTTTTGTGAGTTTTAACCTAGTTTATATTAAAATTAGTGTTCGTGAATGTGCAAATGAGTGTGATTGCATTTTTCTCGATGGTTTGACGTTTGTACATCGACATCGAGGGTTGGTTTGACTATTCTTGTATGCGTAGGCGATAGGTTTGGACCTATGCGTGATACGCGTGCCGATTTGATTTTCGTATGTCGTTTCGACGTCGAATTTAGTTTTAATGCGATACGGTGCGTTATGATATGTAGGTACCCCATGTGGACTTCGAGACGACAAGCAAGCGCATGGCGACGTCGGCACCGGCGAGCGAGGACCAGGTGAGTAGATTTATATCTACGGGGAAAAGTCGGGTGGATGGCGTATATCACCCCCGCAGTCCGTGGTGGTGTATAGGGATGCGTATACAGACCAACATTTATTATATGTTATTTGGGATTAATAACGTTGCTTATGATGGATATTGGTGTGTTGGATTAGCTTAGTGTTGCGAACCCTAGGGTAGTGTTGCACTACACATACACACATACATACTTGCTTACATTCCTATTGATATGTGCTCATGGGATTCTTTATAGTTATGGGTTCACATGGGTATGGGACTATGTGTTCACATACGGATTTGAGGATGATACTTGGGATTGAGCTGAGTCGATGAGATTTGATTTGAGGCCGTGAGATCGGTGATATAGCAGGGTTCGTATTTGAGATACGACATGACGTTGTAGCGGGTCCTTGACGTAGTGTTTCACACACGTCCATGCATACGTAGGCGGTATCAGTATGGTACTAGACGTAGATCAGTACCCCGATCATGATATTTGATAAAGAGGATACCAGGTGAATAGTATGATGAATGTGATATTGACCCGTACCCAGATTGGGATGCCGTACGACGGATTTACGTACGAGCTATATTGATGATTGATCTGCACTCTTGACTTGGGATGCCTGATTATAGATATGATATCGGATATGATATTATTGAGGCGCGATCACCGACTATACATATACAGGTATGTATATGTATCGACTCAGATGATAGGCGGTTCCCTTACCTGTAGTTCAGCTTGTTAGTTCAGCCGTATAGTTTAGTGTAGTTGTTAGATTAGATTAGACTTCTTACCTATTTCAAAAACCAAGGAATCGTGGGCATTCTTAAAGACAGCCCAAGGGATCCTACGGATATTTCAAAAGACGTATCTTTTCATAAAAACACCGTAGCCCCTATTTTCAAAACCCATGATTCGTGTTATTTCAAAAGGCACCATTTGTAGGACTTATATTAGATTAATGCAGATTGTTATAGTTGCGTCTAGTTTTCAGCTCCCGCTCATTTTTGTGGTCCGCTTCGCATCGCATGCTTATTTTATGTTTCATACTCCATTAGTGATATCATGCTGTTAGGACACCAGCACCATTACCGATGATGCGTAGGTTCCACGTACACTTAATTGCCGGCTCACACACATCTTCATCGGTAATTGCCATGTCACGTACACCTTAGAAAATATTATTGCTTAACTTAGCTAGATAGCTAGTAGTTTGACATAATATTAGTGTACTTACCTTATATGCCAGCTTAGATATTGTAGTTATTACTTGTCACTTCATGCATACTGTTATTCATCGTTATGCCGCATTCATGGATTCTCATGCATATATTCACTATTTTACGTGTTATTGAGGTTTTGGATTCGGATTTCCATGAGATTTTCTGGATTTGGAGGAAAACCGCAAAAACATAAATAAACCTTTTATCTCTTTTAAAATAAAAAGTGAGGTTTTCCTATGATGTATGAGTCGTCCACCATGAGTTTGCTGATGGATTTCGAGACCCGATTCGAGGAGTGGAGGAACCGTTTCGGGTACATGGTAGGCTCGGTATGGTACCCCAGGGCAAGAAGAATGTGGTGTTGACGTTGTGCCTGGCTGGGGAGCACTACCTACCGGTGATATTACCCGACACGTCGGATATCCGGAGGATACCGTCGTGGTCTTGAGATGATGGTAGGGGCCGGTCTGGACTGACGGCGCCCTAGATATTGAGATTGAGACATTGATATTTTGAGACATTGAGATTTATGTTTTGTGTCGATGCTAGACACTGTTGATACTGATTTCATTTATGATACCTCAGTTTAAAAATACAAAGGAAATCTCACTAATTTATGAAAACAGTTCTTCATTTACATGTATTCTGTTTTCATGCATTCATACCTCATTCATATGATATATTGCTACCTGAGGCACTGACACGGGCACATGAGATTACACTCGGGTTAGATATTTACCCTAGCCTTGTTATAGGCTACGTGTTATTCATATATTTGAGGACATATTATGATCATTGACCTAGGTTGCGTTATTTATGCGATTTCTGTGCATAGATATTTTTCTATTCACGAGTTGGCAACTCACCCCCGTTGTGCCCCAGTTTCTTGCAGGTTTGCCGTACAGGTTTCATTACGGCTTTGCGGGCTCAGTTTCATTCGGGTGACTTGCTAGTAGGTGGGTTTTTCTTGTATCGTACCCATCATATTACCTTGTATAATATTATTCCGTTGTATCTAGTAAATTCTATCAACCAAACATGTATTTATTGAGATAGAGACCAGTGTTGTTTATTCTTTCGACCTTAGAGTCGCTCGTTATATTTCTTGTGGTTTTGAGTTTCCTTTTGAGTTTTGATCCTCGCCGTTGGCGTTGTATATTATATTGCTTGTGTGGTTGTGACCGTCGATTGACGAAGAGCTAGCTCCCGCTTAGGGATGCCTTTTTATTGATTTCGTATACTATTCATGTTGTATCCCGTTTGGGAGCCAGTATTTACAAAGGAGACTCTGCCGAAATTTTCAGTAAATTTTGATGTTCTTAAAAACCGCATAATCCGGCTTATGCTATTAAAACTACTTGTTTTAAATTGGTTTTCCTTCACTCTACTTCTTTTCTTGGTTTGGATTTCTGGGTTTTCGGTTTACTTAGATTACGTACACCTCGAGACGTTTCGTAGTTTAAGTACCGGTCATGTTCCGTACTTTCGGGACGTGACAGTTGCCGATTGCTCTAGCTTCAATTGGTCAAGACTCGGCTCAAAGGATTTGAGTACGGATTTCTTTAGCTTACAATTTCGTATCTTTTTCTTAACAACTTCATACTTGCAAATAATACACATAGGTTAGATTGAACAAACTCATACAGATTCTTTGTTGACTCGTCTAAAACTCGAACGGACATACAACCATCTCCCTGTGGATCGACCCGTGCTCAACCGGCTATCTGCATAGCGACACCGTCCTGATCGCGGTAAACTTTAGAACTTTGAACATCCGACACGCTCTTAGCGTGCGATCAGATATTTGTGCGATGTTGCGATCGCGATATCGTTAATTCGCGATGTTTGCTTTGAAATCGGCATGCTAATTGGTTACTAGTTTTTCTAAAATTTTAGGAGGTGATCAAATTGTGTTATTTTGGCAATATAATTAGCATCTTATATGACTATTAGGATGTGTGAATGCGGAGTTTTGTCTAGTCGGGTTTTATTTTTGACAATTGCCCCGAAACGGCGATTTTAGTTAAGGTTTTAGAGATTTTCGTGTATTTTCCGCATACCGAGTGCACGTTGTGATTAATTCGAGAGCGTCGATCTTTTCATAGTGTGAGTTGCATCATTTCAGAAATCTGTAATCTTATATTGTGTGTTATGCAATTCTAGGATCGGTCGCGGAAACATCGGACGCGGCGCGCAAAGGCAAGGCGGTGGTCGGATCGGATTAGCGGGGCTTTCAGGTGAGTAGATGTATTCATCTATGGGGGAATCGTTTGGATGGCGCGAGGCGCCCCCTAGTTAGGATTACTTTATTTCTTGCAAGATTTGCATTGTTAGTTAGCTAACCCTCCCCTCATTCACATTTCATACCCATATAGCTAATCGTCTGCTGGATTGCATGGATATTCATATACACATGTGCGATATTACTCCGTAGGACACGAACACCATTACCATTGGCTCCTGTTGCACGCGCACTATTCATGTGACACACACGACTTTGGTAATTGCCATGCCACGAGCACCATAGAACCTGTTTAGCTTAGTGTCACCAATTGCATCATACATGATATACGAAATCGCATTGCACGTATATACCTCGCATCATCATCATACTTACATAGATTTCTAGCCACAAATTGCATCGCATACCTTGATATCATAGACATTTATCATATACAACATGTTGAGTATTATGATTTCTTGAGGATTTCAGTATTGCTGCGATTTCTGGATTTTGGAGAAAACCACAAGAATTTAATAAAAGCTTATAATTATCATTTTTTTAAAACAAAGTTGCGGTTTTCTCGTGATGTATGTGTCGTCCACCATGAGTTTTCATGTTTTCTGTTGGATTTCGAGACCCGATTCGAGTAGTGGATGAACCGTCTCGGGTACATGGTGGGCCCGGTATGGTACCCCGGGGCAAGAAGATCGAGTTGTAGACGATGAGCCTGGCAGGGGAAGACTACCTACCGGTGATGTCTGGTGCGGCGGATATCCGGAAGATACCGACCGTTGTCGTGAGATTTGATGATATGGGCCGATCCGGACTGACGGAGCCCGATGTATTGAGACATTGATACAGTGAGACATTGAGACAGATGTGTTTTCATATTTGGTGTCGATGCTTGACACGGGTTTCAGATGATTTCTTGATGATATTTAGCTATTATACAGATATTCTTTTTTCTAAAGTTAAGAATGCAGAACTCATAGCATTTAAAACACTTAAAGATTTAGTATTGACATTGCATACATGTGCATGCATACTAGAGGTATTACATCACATCTGGACATACATGCTGTGACGCATTTGCATGCATTCTTACGATAGCCTTACTAGATGTTATATTCTACTCACGAGCTGGCAACTCACCCCCGTTGTGCCACAGTGTCTTGCAGGTCGGACTCATCAGCCTAGTAGCGGTGGCTTATCTTGTTAGTGACTTCTTTTGCTCAGACTCGCGACATTGCTCATAGATAGGTTGCGAGAGTACTTTTATCTTTTTTTTGTACTATTTTTGTATCTAGTATTCTCCATCTACCACTTCTTATGTGTATATGCGACCTAGTGATGAGACTGAGAGATTTGTGTATATGTGGTTTCTTTTGGTCGAGCTCACTTGAGCCGACGTTGTGTTTTCTTATATTTTGCATTCTTTATGCTCTTTTCTTGATATTACATATTTATATTGCGTGTGATTATGATCCGCCTTGGGCGAAGAGCTAGCTCCCGCTTGGGGATGCCATTTTGTGATTACAGGTTTAAATATTTTGTTGTACCCATCTTGGGTGACAGTATTTACAGAGGAGACACTGCCGAAATTTTCGGAAATTTTTGATGTTTTTTTTTAAAAAGGGGTTCAATGCAACTAAATTGATTTCAAGTCATTTTTCATGAAAATTTTCCTTCACTCTCTTTGGTTTTAGTTTAGATTTTCTGGGATTTGGCTGACTTCGTTTACGTTACGCCTTTAGACGTCTCGTAATCTAAGTGCCAGTCACGTTCTGTACTTTCGGGTCGTGACAAAGTTGGTATCAGAGCGTAGGTTTTACCTTTCTGAGTGTTGGACGACCTTGGTAGATGGAGTAGGTGACTTAAGCAGAGTGGCGTAGCGTGGGTATGATCCGCGGCATACTTACTATACAGTACTCCGCCTAAGTGACCTTAGGACATAATTGCTTGTATTTCCTTTCTTGATTCCTTGCATTCCTTGATTCAATTGCAATGTTCTTATCGGTCCTGTTTCTTATTCCAGCTTCGATGCCGCCAAAGACTACGAGAGCTCAGCGGGCTGCCGCTAGGGATGATATTCGAGCGGGCTCGTCTGAGGCGAGGATCGAGCGGGATGATACGCCTACCCCTCAGGGTCATATTGATCCGCCTTATCCAGACCGTATTGCCAGATTAGAGGCCGGCATGCAGGAGTTGCGACAGATGATGGAATCTTTAGTTGAGTCCAGTCGGGCACAGAGATCCGAGGACATTCCTTCCACCGCACAGACCACGATTGTACCTGCTGCACCGATGGTCACTCCTGCTGCTACTGCGACTGTCCCTGTTTCACTACAGGAGTTCATAAGATTGAGACCTCCAGCTTTTACCGGTACGAATGCGACAGAGGACCCACAGGCATTTCTTGATAGGATGGCTCGGATTTGCCGTTCGTTGAGGTGTTCTGATGATAGGTTGGTGGAGTTCGCGAGTTTTCGTCTGGAGGGTCTTGCCCAGATATGGTACGATTCGGTAGAGAGAGGCCGAGCTGCAGGTCTACCTTCTATGACCTGGGAAGAGTTTACAACTGCGTTTCTTGCCCGTTTTCTTCCGGAGAGTGTCCGAGATGCTCGAGCCCATAGTTTTGAGTCTCTGCGCAAGACTCCTGGGATGACGGTGTCAGAGTATGATATACAGTTTACCCAGTTGTCTCGATATGCTCCGTACCTAGTAGACACAGAAGAGAAGAGAATAAAGTGGTTTGTATGTAGACTTGATACACAGCTATTCCTTGCCATCGGCACCCAGCACTTTGATACATACGCAGCCGCGATAGATGCAGCCTTACTTTTGGAGGAGCGTATTTCTGAGACTCCGGTCATTTCTGGGCCGAAGAGGATCCGTACTGATACGCCTGCTCAGCGGCAGATGGGTAGACACAGCGATAGATTATTTCCGGGAGATGGTGGAGGCAGAGGATTGAGACGAGGTCAGTTATTTGGTTCATATCCACAGACCCAACAGTTGTCTCCAGGATGTTTTCGGTGTGGGAGTCAGTACCACCGTGTCAGAGACTGTACTATGGGGCTCCAGGGCACGGCAACAGTCCCGCATGTGACATTACCACCTTCACCACCTCCTCAGAGAGCTCTACTTCCTACTCCTGATGATGCTCCATGCCAGCCAGATGCTCCTAGAGGTCGTGGGCATGGCGGTCCGGTTCAGAGAGGACGAGGCGACAGAGGCAGAGGCAGAGGGCGTGGTAGAGGCAGAGGGCAGCCAGCTATTAGTGGTGGACAGGCCCGAGTGTTCGCGTTGACTCCTCAGGATGCACAGGCATCAAATGCCGTCGTGACAGGTACTCTGCCAGTATATTCTTTTGATGCACGGGTATTATTTGATCCAGGCTCCACACATTCCTATGTATCCACGTACTTTGCACCGAGGTTGGGCCGAGAGTCTTCTCCGTTAGATCAGCCGCTTGTCGTTATTACACCAGTAGGTTTTCCGTGAGAATGTTTTTCGTGATAATTAGTAATTTTACGTGTTATTTTATGTGTACATAGGATTATTAGTTATATTTAGTCGTGTTAGCAAATTGGAAAATTTTCCTTTGTAGTGTACACTTGCACACTTAGCTTTTTTGTAACTTAGTGTTTTTGGTATAACTTGTTAACCATTCTTGTGTTGCATGGTTGTTATTTTCCCCGCCCTTTTATCCAAAGCAAAACCTATTTTATAATTCAAATCCAATAGAAAATGAGCCATGGTGTTAGGTATTGAACTTTGACTTTTGACCCCCATTTTCCCCTCTGTTCTCTCTCTCTTTCCCCATCTCAGAATTCTAGGAATTTCCAGCAGAAAAACCCCAGCTCTTCCTTATCTTTTCCTCTCCTTTTCACTTCCCTTTGATCTCCATACAAATCCTACACAAAAACCACACATTTCCTTCACAAAACCTTGGGAAAAGGGGCTTTTTGGGGTGTTTGAAGGCTAAACTGCACACCTGAGAGAGGAACTGGACTTTTGGTGTTTTATAAGGTCTTTAGAAGGTATAAACTCATGTCTTAACCTCTTTTTCCATAACTTGTAGTATTCTTTAGTAAAAATCTTATTTTTGTGCAATTTTAGTGATATTAAAGGATATTTGTGATTCACATGTTAGATTAGGGTTTTGTTAGTTGTGTTAGCTCTTTTATGGGTTATTAGAACTATTTTTAGGCCAGGTTTGTTTCAGTTTGCACAGAAATACCATAAAGTTCCATTTTAGTGTAAAAGTATGGATTTTAACTTGATTTAAGGCTCTGTAGGATCGGCTACTACCCGAGATGTTCCAGAACAAAACTAGATGTTACTGTAGCATGTATGGGGGGTATAGAGTGTACACACCAAACCTGGGAGCCCAATTCCCAAGTGAGGCCGCCGGAATATTCATTCTGGCCTTAATTTGCGGCCAGATGGGTGAGTTGGGATTTGGGGTTTGGGCCACTGGAGTCTGCTGCTATGTGGGTTATTTTGGTATATATAGTTTTGCAATATCTTTTCTGTATCAAAATCTGGAGGTGATTACCTATTTTTCCCGTATTTTTAATCTTCGCGACACGCGTGATACGTGTGTGTGGGTTTTGGGTTTCTGCGTATCGCGGCGCGTCGGAGTGGCTTCAGGCGCGTAATTACACGTTTTAGCGTATCGCGCACACGCGCGCTTGGTTCACGACACGAGTTACTAGTTCGGCTTTAGTGTCGTGTTTGTGTGATGTCAAGCTTATGTATGATGTATTGTGTAATTCTAGGTTCGCAGGCGAGTACGGCGGACGCCGCGCAGAAGGGGAAACAAGTTGTTGGCTATACCTAGCGAGAGACTACGGTGAGTAGATTTAACATCTACGGGGATATCGCCCGCATGGCGTTCTACGTCAGGGCTGATAGGACCTTATAGCTACATTTACATACATTGACTGTTCATGGTTACTATTTAGTGCATACTGAATTCCCTGCTATATGGGTATAAACTAGAATTGATAGAACTCCTCACCATTACTAACGGTCCATGTTGCACGAGCACTATCCTGCATGCTACACACACACCGTTAGTAATTGCCATGACACTCACACTGTAGAATTTACATCGGATCATTATATTGTAGCTCATCTATATGTGACTTGACATGATATTCATACTTGATGCACATATCATATCGGATCATTGACTTGCATATTGGTTTGGATTACATGTGATTTCTGGATTTGGGAACCGTGGCTATTTCAAATATGTAATCATTTAAAAACCCGGTTTCCTTGATATGATATTTCGGTGCGTCCACCATGTGTTTCCTCGGTGCTAGAGTGATATATATGAACCCGAATCGAGGAGCTGGTTGAGGCCGATTACGGGTACATTATGGACCCGGTATGGTACCCCGGGGCGAGAACGGTTTTGCTGTGTAGTAGACGGTGAGCCTGGCAGAGGGACTACTACCTACCGGTGATTGGTTGGACCTGACAGTTATCCGGAGGATACTGATCAGAGTCGATAGATGGATGCGGGGTGATCCGTACTGCCGGGGCCGAGGACCGATACCGCAGGCGGAGCCCGTGGGCTGACCCGGACTGACGGGGCCCGATGGATGAGGATTTGCGTGTCGATGCTTGACACGAGTATTTATGATATTTGGGTGCCGATGTTGGGCACTCGGGATTCTCAGAGATTTACAGGATTTGAAGGCCGATGAGGGTGCCGGCGCCTGAGCAATTTGGGGGATCTGGGTGCATTGATGGACACCGATTATATATTCCACGTTGACATTCCGTGTTGATGTTATTTTGCCCACGCTCAGCATTTATTATTGTACCTCATCCTGTAGTTACATTATTTGATAGAGCACTTGCATGATTATTGCACATACTGCTTATCATATATTAATATCATCTGTTGTCATATGATAGAGTAGCGCAGTACGTGCATGCTCGCGATTACCTTTATATGTTATCTCTATTCACGAGTTGGCAACTCACCCCCGTTGTGTCACAGTGTTTGCAGGTTGCCCTTCGGAGTAGTCGCGGCAGGCTGCGTTTCGCATCTTTTGACACAGATACCCCCATAGTTGGTGTACTAGCTCTTTTGCTGATAGGTGGGTTTTGTGCGGTATCTGTTTATCTTTCAGTTATGTACATTGTTGTATCTAGTATTCTCCATCTACCATGTATGTTTTTGACTTAGAGACAGTGTGAGGACGATGATGTATATTATTTGTATTCTTGTGTCGAGCTTGTTGTGAGCCGACTGTACTTGCAGTTTATTCTTTCTGTGATGTTCCCACTTATGGATCTTGATCTTTGTTACGGCGTCGTATATTGCTATCTTGGTGATTGTCTACTTAGATTTCTTAACATGTTAGTAAGTACTTTCTTTTAAACTTATAACACTCTATACTTTTACTGGTTTGATTTCTGGGTTTTCGGTTCACTTAGTCGCGTTACGCCTGTAGACGTTACGTGGTTAGGTGCCGGTCACGGGCCAAACTTTGGGTCATGACAAAGTTGGTATCAGAGCGTAGGTTTAACCTTTCGGAGTGTAGGATGACCCTGGTATGATGGAGTAGGTAGCTGCAGCAGGGTAGCGTATCGTGTGTATGTTCCGCGGCGTACTCACGAAACGGTACTCCGCCTACGCGACCTTAGGACTTATTGATTTAAATTCCTTCTTGAGTATATACATTCTTGCGATTCGATTTCCGTATCCTTATCGAATCCTATTGTTCCTTTCAGCCATTATGCCGCCAAAGACTACGAGGGCGCAGAGAGCGGCCGCGAGGGCCGAGATTCGAGTTGACTCGTCGGAGATGAGGACTGATCCGGGTAGTACACCGTTTTTGCCTGAGCAGGCTGTTCCTGCCGTGACAGATCATATTGCTATGTTAGGAGCTGGTGTGCAGGAGATACGCCAGACGATGGGATCCAGTATGCAGGAGATGCGCCAGATGATGGGATCTCTAGTTGAGACACTTCGAGCGCAGCCACCAGAGCTAGTTCTACCCGTTGTAGAGACCGCGGTGGTACCCACAGTTCAGGCAGTTGCACCTGCGACTACAGAGGTTATTACAGTATCGCTGTCAGAGTTTATGAGGCTGAAGCCTCTGGTCCTTACAGGCACCGATGTGGCCGAGGACCCACAGTCTTTCATTGATAGGATGGTGCGGATATGTCGTTCACTTAGATGCGCAGATGCGAGATGGGTTGATTTCGCGAGCTTTTGCCTGGAAGGTCTTGCGCAGAAATGGTGTGAATCAGTCGAGAAGAGTAGAGCAGCAGGTCTTCCTCCTATGACCTGGACAGAGTTCGTAGCCCTATTCCTTCCCCGCTTTCTTCCCCTGAGTGTCAGAGATGCTAGAGCACGCAGGTTCGAGTCCTTACGCCAGACGCCAGAGATGTCAGTGGCAGAGTACGATGTACTGTTCACCGAGCTATCAGTTTATGCTCTGTATCTAGTGGCTACTGAGGAGTTACGAGTTAAGAGATTTATCCGAGGCTTGCTTACACCACTATTCCTTGCTATCAGCGCGCAGCATTACGAGACATACGTAGCAGCAGTTGATGCAGCATTATTAGTTGAGGAGCGCCTTGCTGAGACTTCGGCAGTCCCAGAGCCGAAGAGAGTTCGTGCAGATACGTCAGTGCAGAGTCGGCCTTTTCGGCATCGTGACAGGCACCTTGCAGGTGGCAGAGATCCGAGGCGAGGCCGGTTATTTAGCTCCTATCCCCAGGAGGGTCAGCGACCATCATCGGGATGTTACCGTTGCGGGAGTTCTTATCATCGTGTGCGAGATTGTCCTGAGGTACCCCGGAGTGGGGCGGCAGCACTACATGTTACATTACCACCTTCACCACCCCAGACGGCATTGCCGATAGTACCTACTATTACTCCGCATCAGACGCATGCACAGAGAGGTCGTGGTCGCGGAGGATTTGTTCATAGAGGACGAGGTGACCGGGGCAGAGAGCAGCCAGCGGCCGGCAGGGGACAGTTAGTTGCAGGTGGAGGACAGGCACGAGTTTTTGCTTTGACGCATCAGGACGCGCAGGCGTCCAATGCGGTGGTCTCAGGTATCCTTCCAGTATGTTCGGTTGATGCACACGTGTTATTCGATCCCGGATCCACGCACTCGTACGTATCCACACACTTTGTACTGAGTTTGGGTAGAGAGTCCGGTTTGCTTGACCAGCTGCTTGTTGTGACTACTCCTGTGGGAGAGTCGTTTGTTGCTAGGCACATGTTCCGATCCTGTGCCGTCCGTATTAGCGAGAGAGTTGCCTGTCGATTTGATCTTTCTTGAGATGTTGGACTTCGACGTTCTTTTGGGCATGGATTAGTTAGCCACGTGCTATGCTTCTGTTGACTGCCGCGAGAAGACAGTTCGATTTTGTTTTCCCGGCGAGTCGGTTGTTGTTGTGTTGCGGGACCGTGGTGCCACCCCTCACAGTGTGATTTCTTCTTTTCACGCTGGACAGCTTTTGCGGAAGGGATGTCAGGGATTTCTCGCCTATGTTTGCGATACTAGAGCTACAGAGGTTCCGATGGATCAGGTTCCGGTTGTTAGCGAGTTCCCTGATGTGTTCCCTGACGAGCTTCCTGGGCTACCGCCCGAGCGTGATATTTCTTTCTGTATTGATTTGGTTCCTGGCACGGGGCCCATTTCTGTACCGCTTTATCGGATGGCCCCGGCGGAACTTAGAGAATTGAAGGGTCAGTTGCAAGATTTGCTGGATAAGGGACTCAATCGACCCAGTGTTTTTCCTTGGGGTGCTCCAGTCCTGTTTGTCAAGAAGAAGGACGGCAGTATGCATTTGTGTATCGACTACCGCCAGCTGAACAGGGTGACAGTGCGGAACAGGTATCCTTTGCCACGCATCGACGATTTGTTCGACCAGCTCCAGGGGCAGGGTACTTTTCGAGGATCGATTTGCGATCAGGCTATCATCAGCTACGGGTTCGACAGGAGGACATTTCCAGGATAGTTTTCCGCAGGCGCTACGGCCATTATGAGTTTTTGGTGATGTCGTTCGGACTCACCAACGCGCCAGCAGCATTTATGGACTTGATGAACTGTATTTTCCGGCCGTATCTTGATCTGTTCATCATAGTGTTCATTGACGATATCTTGGTGTATTCTCGGAGTAGAGAGGAGCACGAGCAGCACCTGCGGATTACACTGCAGACCTTGATGGAGCATCAGCTTTTCGCCAAATTCTCCAAGTGTGCTTTCTGGCTAGACAGCGTAGACTTCTTGGGGCACGTGATTACACGAGAGTGTATATGTGTAGACCCAAGGAAGATCGAGGCAGTTCGGAGTTGGCCTAGACCCACGTCAGTGACAGAGGTTCGCAGCTTTCTAGGGTTGGCAGGCTATTACAGGCGATTTGTACAGGACTTCTCTCGCATTGCTACACCTTTGACCGGGTTGACCCGGAAGGGAGTTCGCTTCGATTGGACGGAGGAGTGTGAGCACAGTTTCCAGCAGCTACGGGCTCTACTGACTACGACACCAGTGCTATCGTTGCCTTCAGGATCAGGCGGATTTGTGGTCTACTGTGATGCTTCATGAGTGGGGCTAGGGTGCGTTTTGATGCAGCATGACAGGGTGATCGCGTATGCTTCGCGGCAATTAAAGAAACATGAACAGAATTACCCCACTCATGATCTGGAGATGGCTGCAGTGGTCTTTGCACTCAAAATCTGGCGACATTATTTGAATGGAGAGTCGTGCCAGATATTCACTGACCACAAGAGCTTAAAGTATATATTTCAGCAGTGAGACCTGAACCTTAGACAGCGCCGATGGATGGAGTTGGTGAAGGACTACGATTGTGAGATCTTGCATCACCCGGGCAGGGCGAATGTAGTAGCGGATGCTTTGAGCAGGAGGCCCGGGGGTAATCTATCCTGTTTGAGCGCAGTGCAGAGGCAGTCGTCGGCGGATTGGCAGATCTTATGCGACAGCCGGGTACAGTTCGAGTTTACGCCGATCGGAGGACAGATTGCGCATGTTCATGCACGCCCACAGTTGCTTGACCGTATACATGAGGTACAGCACAGTGATGACCGCTGTTCAGAGATCAGGACACAGATGGGACATGGCAGATTTTCCGAGTTCGTGATCGATGATCAGGGGATACTACGATTTGGAGCTAGACTGTGTGTACCAGATGCTGAGGGATTGCGGCGCGAGATTCTTGAGGAGGCACAGCGATCGGTATATAGTGTTCATCCTGGTTCCTCCAAGATGTACCATGACTTGAGAGGTGTTTACTGGTGGGACGGAATGAAGAGAGACATTGCAGATTTTGTGTCGAGATGCCTGACATGTCAGCAAGTCAAGGCTGAGCACCAGAGGCCCGCGGGAGAGCTACAGCCGTTACCCATTCCGGAGTGGAAATGGGAACAGATATCTATGGATTTCATTGTGGGTCTACCCAGGACTAGTCGAGGGTATGACTCCATCTGGGTGATCGTGGATCGTTTGACGAAGGCGGCTCAGTTCCTACCGGTGAAGACGACTTTCGGATTTGCTCAGTATGCCCAGATTTACATTGATGAGATTGTACGACTGCACGGAGTTCCGACATGTATCGTGTCCGATAGAGGCACCCAGTTTACCAGCCGGTTATGGCAGAGGCTTCAGGAGGCTTTGGGCACTCGCTTGAGTTTCAGTACAGCATTCCATCCGCAGACCGACGGACAGTCAGAGCGGACTATTCAGACCCTCGAGGACATGCTCAGAGCATGCGTATTAGACTTCGGAGGTAGCTGGGATCATCATTTTCCCTTAGTAGAGTTCTCCTACAACAACAGCTACAAGGAGACCATTCAGATGGCACCGTTTGAGGCTCTTTATGGGAGGAGATGCAGATCGCCCACCTGTTGGACGGAGCTCAGTGAGAGCAGTATCCTAGGGCCGCAGATTGTGGAGGAGACGACCGCGAAGATCCAGTTGATTCGCGATAGGATGAGAGCAGCCCAGAGTAGGCAGAGGTCTTATGCGGACCGTCATCGGCGCAGACTTGATTTTTCTATTGGTGATCATGTTTTCTTAAGGGTCTCCCCAATGAAAGGCGTGGTGAGGTTTGGAAAGAAGGGAAGCTTAGTCCCAGATATGTGGGCCCCTTCGAGATCCTCGAGCGTGTTGGTGCGGTTGCGTATCGATTAGCCCTTCCGCCCAGTTTTCCAGACGTGCACCCCGTATTTCACGTTTCGATGCTCCGCAAATATCTTCATGATCCTTCGCATGCGATTCAGCACCCGACGATCCAGCTTGAGCGCGACCTTTCCTATGCAGAGCAGCCGGTGATGATCTTGGATCGACAAGTGAAGAAATTGAGGTCGAAGGAGATACCGTCCGTCAAGGTACTTTGGTGTGGCCAGAGCGGCGAGGAGGTCACTTGGGAGACCGAGAGCGAGATGAGGAAGAGATATCCCCATCTTTTTGAAGGTGCGTATAATTAGATTTTTTAAATTCGGGGACCGAATTTCTTTAAGGGGGGTAGATTGTAACACTTTGAATTTCCGTGAGAATGTTTTTCGTGATAATTAGTAATTTTACGATTTATTTTATGTGTACATAGGATTATTAGTTATATTTAGTCGTGTTAGCAAATTGGAAAATTTTCCTTTGTAGTATACACTTGCACACTTAGCTTTTTTGTAACTTAGGGTTTTTGGTATAACTTGTTAACCATTCTTGTGTTGCATGGTTGTTATTTTCCCTACCCTTTTATCCAAAACAAAACCCCATTTTATAATTCAAATCCAATAGAAAATGAGCCATGGTGTTTGGTATTGAACTTTGACTTTTGACCCCCATTTTTCCCTCTCTTCTCTCTCTCTTTCCCCATCTCAGAATTCTGGGAATTTCCAGCTGAAAAACCCCAGCTCTTCCTTATCTTTTCCTCTCCTTTTCACTTCCCATTGATCTCCATACAAATCCTACACAAAAACCACACATTTCCTTCACAAAACCTTGGAAAAAGGGGCTTTTTAGGGTGTTTGAAGGCTAATCTGCACATCTGAGAGAGGAGCTGGACTTTTGGTGTTTTATAAGGTCTTTAGAAGGTATAAACTCATGTCTTAACCTCTTTTTCCATAACTTATAGTATTCTTTAGTAAAAATCTCATTTTTGTGCATTTTTAGTGATATTAAAGGATATTTGTGATTCACATGTTAGATTAGGGTTTTGTTAGTTGTGTTAGCTCTTTTATGGGTTATTAGAACTACTTTTAGGCCAGGTTTGTTTCAGTTTGCACAGAAATACCATAAAGTTCCATTTTAGTGTAAAAGTGTGGATTTTAACTTGATTTAAGGCTCTGTAGGATCTGCTACTACCCGAGATGTTCCAGAACAAAACTAGATGTTATTGTAGCATGTATGGGGGGTATAGATTGCACACACCAAACCTGGGAGCCCAATTCCCAAGTGAGGCCGTCGAAATATTCATTCTGGCCGCAATTTGCGGCTAGATGGGTGAGTTGGGATTTGGGGTTTGGGCCACTGGAGTCTGCTGCTATGTGGGTTATTTTGGTATATATAGTTTTACAATATCTTTTCTGTATCAAAATCTGGTGGTGATTACCTATTTTTCCCGTATTTTTAATCTTCGCGACACGCGTGATACGTGTGTGTGGGTTTTGGGTTTCTGCGTATCGCGGCGCGTCGGAGTGGCTTCAGGCGCGTAATTACACGTTTTAGCGTATCGCGCACACGCGCTCTTGGTTCACGACACGAGTTACTAGTTCGGCTTTAATGTCGTGTTTGTGTGATGTCAAGCTTATGTATGATGTATTGTGTAATTCTAGGTTCGCAGGCGAGTACGGCGGACGCCGCGCAGAAGGGGAAACAAGTTGTTGGCTATACCTAGCGAGAGACTACGGTGAGTAGATTTAACATCTACGGGGATATCGCCCGCATGGCGTTCTACGTCAGGGCTGATAGGACCTTATAGCTACATTTATATACATTGACTGTTCATGGTTACTATTTAGTGTATACTGAATTCCCTGCTATATGGATATAAACTAGAATTGATAGAACACCGCACCATTACTAACGATCCATGTTGCACGAGCACTATCCTGAATGCTACACACACACCGTTAGTAATTGCCATGACACTCACACTGTAGAATTTACATCGGATCATTATATTGTAGCTCATCTATATGTGACTTAACATGATATTCATACTTGATGCACATATCATATCGGATCATTGACTTGCATATTGGTTTGGATTACATGTGATTTCTGGATTTGGGAACCGTGGCTATTTCAAATATGTAATCATTTAAAAACCCGGTTTCCTTGATATGATATTTCGGTGCGTCCACCATGTGTTTCCTCGGTGCTAGAGTGATATATGTGAACCCGAATCGAGGAGCTGGTTGAGGCCGATTACGGGTACATGGTGGACCCGGTATGGTACCCCGGGGCGAGAACGGTTTCGCTGTGTAGTAGACGGTGAGCCTGGCAGAGGGACTACTACCTACCGGTGATTGGTTGGACCTGACAGTTATCCGGAGGATACTGATCAGAGTCGATAGATGGATGCGGGGTGATCCGTACTGCCGGGGCCGAGGGCCGATACCGCAGGCGGAGCCCGTGGGCTGACCCGGACTGACGGGGCCCGATGGATGAGGATTTGCGTGTCGATGCTGGAGACGAGTATTTATGATATTTGGGTGCCAATGTTGGGCACTCGGGATTCTCAGAGATTTACAGGATTTGAGGGCCGATGAGGGTGCAGGCGCCTGAGCTATTTGGGGGATCTGGGTGCATTGATGGACACCGATTATATATTCCACGTTGACATTCCATGTAGATGTTATTTTGCCCATGCTCAGCATTTATTATTGTACCTCATCCTGTAGTTACATTATTTGATAGAGCACTTGCATGATTATTGCACATACTGCTTATCACATATTAATATCATTTGTTGGCATATGATAGAGTAGCGCAGTACGTGCATGCTCGCGATTACCTTTATATGTTATCTCTATTCACGAGTTGGCAACTCACCCTCGTTGTGCCACAGTGTTTGCAGGTTGCCCTTCGGAGTAGTCGCGGCAGGCTGCGTTTCGCATCTTTTGACACAGATACCCCCATAGTTGGTGTACTAGCTCTTTTGCTGATAGGTGGGTTTTGTGCGGTATCTGTTTATCTTTCAGTTATGTACATTGTTGTATCTAGTATTCTCCATCTACCATGTATGTTTTTGACTTAGAGACAGTGTGAGGATGATGATGTATATTATTTGTATTCTGGTGTCGAGCTTGTTGTGAGCCGACTGTACTTGCAGTTTATTCTTTCTGTGATGTTCCCACTTATGGATCTTGATCTTCGCTACGACGTCGTATATTGCTATCTTGGTGATTGTCTACTTAGATTTCTTAACATGTTAGTAAGTACTTTCTTTTAAACTTATAACACTCTATACTTTTACTGGTTTTATTTCTGGGTTTTCGGTTCACTTAGTCGCGTTACGCCTGTAGACGTTACGTGGTTAGGTGCCGGTCACGGGCCAAACTTTGGGTCGTGACAAGTTTCCAGCAGTTGAAGACTCGTCTGACTACTGCACCAGTGTTAGCATTGCCTTCAGGATCAGGCGGGTTCGTGGTATATTGTGATGCTTCTCGAGTGGGGCTGGGTTGTGTATTGATGCAGCACGACAGAGTTATCGCGTATGCTTCTCGGCAGCTGAGGAAACATGAACAAAACTACCCCACTCATGATTTAGAGATGGCTGCAGTGGTATTTGCACTTGAGATCTGGAGACATTACCTATACGGTGAGTCGTGCCAGATATTCACTGACCACAAGAGTTTGAGGTATATCTTTCAGCAGCGAGATCTGAATCTGAGACTGCGCCGTTGGATGGAGTTGGTAAAAGATTATGACTGCGAGATTTTATACCATCCGGGCAAGGCGAATGTGGTGGCAGATGCTTTGAGTAGGAAGCCCGGAGGTAGCTTATCTTGTTTGAGCGCATTACAGATGCAGTCGACGGCGGATTGGAAGGTTTTATGTGACAGCAGGGTGCAGTTCGAGTTTACTCCTACAGGGGGACAGCTGGCCCATTTCAGAGCACGCCTACAATTACTTGATCGTATCCGTGAGTCACAGTCCAGAGATGCCCGTATTTTAGAGATTATTGAGCAGATTCGGCAGGGCAGAGTTTCTGAGTTCGTGATTGATGATCAGGGGATACTTCGATTTGGGACTCGACTGTTCGTACCAAATTCTGAAGGACTGAGGCGCGATATCCTCGAGGAGGAACATAGATCAATATACAGTGTGCATCCAGGTTCCACCAAGATGTACCATGATTTGAGAGAGGTTTACTGGTGGGACGGGATGAAGAAGGATGTTACAGACTTTGTGTCGAGATTCCTGACTTGTCAGCAAGTCAAGGCCGAGAACCAGAGGCCAGCCGGCGAGTTACAGCCTTTGCCCATCCCTGAGTGGAAGTGGGAGCAGGTCTCCATGGACTTCATTATGGGTCTACCCAGGACCAGTCGAGGGTATGACTCTATTTGGGTGATTGTGGATCGACTGACGAAAACGGCTCACTTCCTGCCAGTGAAGACCACTTTTGGATTTTCTCAGTACGCCCAGGTTTATATTGATGAGATCGTGCGACTGCATGGCGTTCCGACTTGCATCGTGTCCGACCAGGGCACCCAGTTTACCAGCCGATTATGGCAGAAACATCAGGAAGCTTTGGGCACCCGATTGAGTTTTAGCACGGCCTTTCACCCGCAGACTGACGGTCAGTCGGAGCGTACTATTCAGACTCTTGAGGACATGCTCAGAGCTTGTGTTTTAGATTTCGGTGGTAGCTGGGATCGTCATTTGCCTTTGATCGAGTTCTCCTACAATAATAGCTTCCAGGAAACGATTCAGATGGCACCTTTCGAGGCTTTATATGGGAGGAGATGTCGATCGCCTGTATGTTGGATAGAGCTCAGGGAGAGCAGTATTTTAGGGCCGCAGATCGTACAGGAGACGACCGAAAAGATACAGATGATTCGGGACAGGATGAGAGCGGCACAGAGTAGGCAGAAATCATATTCTGACAGGCGCCGTCGTAGACTCGAGTTCGCTGTTGGCGATCATGTTTTCCTGAGGGTCTCTCCGATGAAGGGTATGATGAGATTTGGGCGGAAAGGGAAGCTGAGTCCTAGATATGTTGGTCCCTTCGAGATCCTAGAGCGTGTTGGTCCAGTCGCTTATCGGTTAGCTCTTCCGCCCAGCTTCCCCGATGTTCACCCCGTGTTCCATGTCTCGATGCTCCGCAAGTACCTTCATGATCCTTCCCATGTGATTTAGCACCAGACGATCCATCTAGAGCATGATCTTTCATTCACCGAGAAGCCAGTGGTCATTTTGGATCGGCAGGTGAAGAAATTGAGGTCGAAGGTTATACCGTCCGTCAAGGTCCTTTGGCGTGGCCCGAACAGCGAGGAGGTCACCTGGTAGACCGAGGTCGAGATGAGGAAGAGATATCCCCATCATTTTGAAGGTACGCGTAGTTAAATTCTAAATTCGGGGACCGAATTTCTTTAAGGGGGGAAGATTGTAACGCTTCGAATATCGTTTAGGCAGTTTTTCGGTAATCGGCTAAATTAGCAGCCTTTTCTGTAAAAAGTCGAAATAGGTATTTTTCATTATAGACCTAATTATACAAAATTTAGATAAGATATTATTATAAATTGGTCACTAAAATGTCACTTAAAATTTTCTAGTTAATTAAAAAATTTACTTAATTAATTATTTTTAATATTATTTTAAGCTTTTAAAAATACATTAAATTAGTGATAAATACAAATTTAATTATGTAAATAACACACTTAGGAAACTTTATAAACTAAAATTTAGTGTTAATAAAATTTTATCAAGACTTTTCAAAGTTTTTGTTCTATGGTTTAAAATTTTATTCAAAAATGGCTTAAAATGGGTTTTTTTGTGTAAAAAATTGATGTGATAGTCATTAATTGAGCTTGGGAAAGACTTTTTGTGTAGAATTCTCTACACCATTCACACACACACACCCTCTTCTACCTCAGGTCGAGCTTGCTGCTGGCCCCTTCCTTTTTTTCCCCTCACTCCTCTTGCTATAATTCTTGCAAAAATCAACAAATTCCATAAAAAAAATACACACTTTTCCTTCTCAAATTCAAACCAAAACCCAAATCCATCCCTTCCCTAACCCTAATTTGTTTGAAAAGTGAAGAAAAGAGATGTCTTGGAGGCTAGTGCAAGTTTGGAATCAACTCTTCTAAGGTATAAATCCTAATCTAGTTGCTTAATTTGCTAGAATTAATAGTTCAAGTGTGAATTTTAGTTATAAATTCTTGTTTTTGAAATTTCAAGAAAAGAGGTGATGTTGTAGTTAGGGTTTGAATTTGAATAAGTGTGTTTAGGTTAGTATTGTGGCCATCTAGTGTATTAGGTCGGATATTTTTGCGATGTTGCGATCGCGATATCGTTAATTCGCGATGTTTGCTTTGAAATCGGCATGCTAATTGCTTACTAGTTTTTCTAAAATTTTAGGAGGTGATCTAATTGTGTTATTTTGGCAATATAATTAGCATCTTATACGACTATTAGGGTGTGTGAATGCGGAGTTTTGTCTAGTCGGGTTTTAGTTTTGACAATTTCCCCAAAACGGCGATTTTAGTTAAGGTTTTAGCGATTTTCTTGTATTTTCCGCTACCGAGTGCACGTTGTGATTAATTCGAGAGCGTCGATCTTTTCATAGTGTGAGTTGCATCATTTCAGAAATCTATAATCTTATATTGTGTGTTATGCAATTCTAGGATCGGTCGCGGAAACATCGGACGCGGCGCGCAAAGGCAAGGCGGTGGTCGGATCAGATTAGCGGGGCTTTCAGGTGAGTAGATGTATTCATCTATGGGGGAATCGTCTGGATGGCGCGAGGCGCCCCCTAGTTAGGATTATTTTATTTCTTGCAAGATTTGCATTGTTAGTTAGCTAACCCTCCCCTCATTCACATTTCATACCCTTATAGCTAATCGTCTGCTGGATTGCATGTATATTCATATACACATGTGCGATATTACTTCGTAGGACACGAACACCATTACCATTGGCTCCTGTTGCACGCGCACTATTCATGTTACACACATGCCTTTGGTAATTGTGTTCATGTCCTACGAAGTAATATCGCATATGTGTATATGAATATCCATGCAATCTAGCAGACGATTAGCTATAAGGGTATGAAATGTGAATGGGGGGAGGGTTAGCTAACTAACAATGCAAATCTTGCAAGAAATAAAGTAATCCTAACTAGGGGGTGCCTCGTGCCATCGAGACGATTCCCCCATAGATGAATACATCTACTCACCTGAAAGCCCCGCTAATCTGATCCGACCACCGCCTTGCCTTTGCGTGCCGCGTCCGATGTTTCCGCGACCGATCCTAGAATTGTATAACACACAATATAAGATTACAAATTTTTGAAATGATGCAACTCACACTATGAAAAGATCGATGCTCTCGAATTAATCACAACGTTCACTCGGTACGCGGAAAATACACGAAAATCGCTAAAACCTTAACTAAAATCGCCGTTTCGGGGCAATTGTCAAAACTAAAACCCGACTAGACAAAACTTCGCATTCACACACCCTAATAGTCGTATAAGATGTTAATTATATCGCCAAAATAACACAATTAGATCACCTCCTAAAATTTTAGAAAAACTAGTAAGCAATTAGCATGCCGATTTGAAAGCAAACATCGCGATATCGTTAATTCACGATGTTTGCTTTGAAATCGGCATGCTAATTGCTTACTAGTTTTTCTAAAATTTTAGGAGGTGATCTAATTGTGTTATTTTGGCGATATAATTAGCATCTTATACGACTATTAGGGTGTGTGAATGGTGTGGAAACTTCTACACAAAAAGCCTTTCCCAAGCTCAATTAATAACTATCACATCAATTTTTTACACAAAAAACCCCATTTTAAGCCATTTTTGAATAAAATTTTAAACCATAGAACAAAAACTTTGAAAAGTCTTGATAAAATTTTATTAACACTAAATTTTAGTTTATAAAGTTTCCTAAGTGTGTAATTTACCTAATTAAATTTGTATTTATCATAAATTTAATGTATTTTTAAAAGCTTAAAATAATATTAAAAATAATTAATTAAGGAATTTTTTTAATTAACTACAAAAGTTTAAGTGACATTTTAGTGACCAATTTATAATAATATCTTATCTAAATTTTTTATAATTAGGTCTATAATGAAAAATACCTATTTTGACTTTTTACGGAAAATGCTGCTAATTTAGCCGATTACCGAAAAACTGCCTAAACGATGTTCGAAGTGTTACATATAGGTTAGTCTGTAGACCCGAGATCGTCATAGTGTCTTGTGTGATTCCCATTGTGCTTTGATTTCCACCTTACCACGTTCAATAGAACGTGCAAAACGGTGGCTTTTGGATAGAGTCCCGAATCACATGGAGGCAATGAGCGATAGGAGGGGTTTCATCTCTCCTGGTATTAGGAGTTGATGTTGCGCTGTGCTCGATTGGCTATAACAGGAAGTCCTTAACCAAGTCTGCTTCAGAGATACACTGGTATGTGTTATAAGTAGTTTCTCGACCCGTCATGAGCCTCATATCGACACGACTTATCGAGTTACCGGGGTCTGATGTTTGCCACCCCTAGACGAGATATGCGACATATCAGACGAAGAGACCGGACTGTACGGTAGTGTTACTGATTGGATTCACAGGAGTGTGAGCAGGCTTGCTTGTTGATCTTCTGATCGCTCAATACCCGGGTGGCCGTTACGTTTAGCAGACCGCTTGCGGCTTGTGGGTGTTTGATATGATCATCACCTACTGCCGGCGTATTGACGAGTCTTTAGAGTCATAAACAAGGGTTTTCTGACTCAAGCGAAAAATACATATGTGATATGTGCGGGACCGAGATTGATACGATATGAGATACCGTATTCTATTCTCGCGATTTGTGACATTGGTCGGTTATATGAGATATAGCCGAGTTATCGGATCAAGTGTTGATTCGATAAGTTGTTATACCTGATATTAGTCGGTTATAGCCGGATTATTAAATCAAGTGTTGATTTAATAATTTAATGTATAATTATATATTTGATATATTACATTACATTAACTAGTATTAGCTCACTTATGATTTCTTTTCTCACTAGATTGTGCACTTTGTATATATGTGATATATGCAAGTGTACAAGTTTGTGTCATGGTTGATGATACATACAAGATGGGTGTATGAGACTTATATCAACCTAGGGTTAAGTTAGGGTTTTTATTTTCTTAAGTTATTACAAAAGAACATTGACTTGGTCAATGTTGTCAAGCTTACATGAAGCTTGTAGAAATATTGACAAAGTCATCTCTTTTGTCATTTCTTTAGATATTATTTAACCCAACCCTTAACCTTATAGCTTGGTTAATTCTTTACATTAGTTAAGCATGAGAGCATAACTCACCCATGGTTACATTATTCTTTTGGATGAGGATTAGTTTATATGATGAATTATTCTTTCTTCTTCTTCTTCTTCCTCTCAAGCTTTTCTAGCTCCAATGGAAGTATGATAAAAAGAGTAAGAAAATGAAATCTAAAGTGAGCCCACTTCCTACTTCATCATTCTCTACTACTTGCCATTTAGTATAGGGTGTTCTCTTCACAAAGTTCATGACCTAGTGAAGAAATAGCTTGGGTTAATGTCTCCCCGACGTAGATCATCTTCGGCCTCGAAGTCTTCGAAGCAAGCATGTTCGTTTGTTCGTGGGAGCCTTTCTAGAGTCCGGAGTTTACGATCGCAGCGAAGGGGACTACTACACGGAGCTATTGATGTGAAGGACCGGTCTACAAAGGTTGTCTTCCTTGCTCACTTAGATTGCAAAGTGTTTGCATATGTTATTCTGTATTATTTCTAGTAAAAGAAGCAAGTTAGGGTTAGCTAAAATGGCAAAATTTAAATTTGGCATGGATGATGCCTCCCGAAACCTTGCTGCCGTCTTGGGTAACCCTACAGTAGTATCAGAGCCATGCCAGAAATTTATACGGATTTTGTTAAGATTGCGAAACCGAAATACTCCGAAATCTGCATCTTCAAAACCTGCTTGATGTCGATTTTAAAAAGTTGTCAAAATTTTTTTCAAACATGTACAGAGTGATATATGGGATATATCATGAACACAAACAAAATTTCAGGGCATTTGGTGAAAATTGGGCCGAGCCCCACCCCCCATATCGGCCAACACCGAGCCCCACCTAAATGTTTTTCTGTGTTCTGGTGGCTTGGTTTTGATGTTTCAGGTGTTGTTTGTTTTTGCTAATTTTGCATGTGATATAATCTTACACTATAAGCAATTCGGAGTGTTTCGTATTCGTAGTTTTAACAATGTTTCGAGTGTTTCACATATTGTCTAGACAATGTTAAAAAGTTCGATCGAATGTCAAAAACCCATTTTTCAAAATTTAACGTATTCGGAAAAATATGCAAGTGATTCTTTGGACCCTCTAGAAGAACGTAAACCTTAACTCGATTATGTGGTCATCAAAACCACCACTTGAACCCTAGGGTTTGTGGTAGTTTAGCGTTGTCACATGTGAGGCGTTGGTTTGACCCTTCTACGGCTGGTTCATAGGTACTGTGGCATTTTCTGGGTATTATTGAAACTGTGCTCAAGTGTTGAGCTGTCGGGAAATTGTGGGATTTTAATGAATCGATCGAAGAGTTTATCATCATCCGCATATTATGTGATGGGATACAATGTTTGGAATCCACATATAGTTATGAGATAACTAGTTTGAATGTTATAAATCTAGCTGTTTAGTCTCATTTTTATCGGTTGCCACAGGATTTTGATGCGATCAAAAGTCCGTCACAATCACGTAGCGTACGCGGATACTCGCCGGTTAAACTTAATAGATAGCCACGCCCCATAGCCCCGACCAAGTGACTGTAGGAGAACTCCATCGCCAAAAGCATCCGTTCGGGTGCTCGCGGCATCGGTGTTCCGCCTTAGTGCACTTCGTCGACGGTATCGGGGGGTGCGGCTGTCTACTAAAGTTTCCGACGAGCATTCGTTCAGGATATCGGGAATCTTGTTGAATTGCCCGACTAGATATTGAAAAGTGTTTTCGAGATCGAGACTAAAATGCGGGGTTTATAATTGTTAGGCATGCGATGTCTAAGGAATTCATTTGGTTAGGCATGCGATGTCTAAGGTGGTTGCGGATTCCACCTGTTGTAGATTTTCACTTTCTTCTCTGCGACCGTAAGTGTAATATGTGGAGTATCGCCGGTTTCGTTGCTATATGTCAACGACAATTGGGATACGCATATTTACTTACGTTGATGACATATGATGTTATGTGTTGCTGTGTTATGTTATATTGGATCGTCATGTTTCGAATAGCCGAGGGTTTTATGTGAGATGAGAGTTTTTCATTTTCATTCATGTAAAATTCATTGTATGTGATATTCTTTTATTGGGGCACTTCCGGGTTGAGGATGATGTCACCATTGTATATTATTTACTTTTCCGCATTAGGATAGACCCAAGGAGGGGAGCACAAGTAACTGGGTTCTGGAGTCCAGTGGGAGACTATCTCGAGGAGTCAAGACCGGGTCTCCTAACTCTAGAATTGGTAGGGTTGCTTGCCGCTCTCATAGGGGTCTAGGGGTGTGGGATTGGTTATTCATCACGACCGTGGAATCTGTGTTTTATACAGGCTTAAAATAAAACACGGAAATTCTAGTATATCCAATATTTCATATGTTGTTCTTCTGCTGCGATATCTGTGATGTGATCGTTTGATATGTTGAGATGGATACAGGATATAGTATATGTGATATATTATATAGACGTTGTTTATGTTTTACACCCACGCTAGCACTGCCCCGCTCTGCCGTTAGTTACCATACCTAACGGTGAACGAGGGGACATCGAAGCGAATGCGGATGACATAAGCGTACGTTGTATTTATCTGTGATGTTTAGGTAACTTAAAATGATGGGACTTCATTAATGAGATTAATGAAAATAAAAGAAACCTAAAGATGTTATGGTATCGAATTTTCAAAAACAGGTAGCTCTAGTTGTTGCTTTGCATAGAGGTGTTCCTTGTAGAACATCCAACACCTTATTTGATAAGAAAAGAGCCGAGATCCCTTCACCGGGAATGACCTCTTTAGCAATAACTGGCAGATACTACAACCCTCGAGTTTGCCTTTTGATTGCTTTTCTAGTTCTTGCTTTGCATAGTGGTATTGTGAATATCCTGCACCTCATTCGATGAGGAAAGAGCCGACGATCCCTTCACTGGGAGTGACCTCTTTAGCAAAACTAGTAAAATCCTCAAAACCAGTCCATTTTAAATCATTTGATTCTACAAAGATATCAAGTTCATTTCGCAAAAGGTTTTCTTACAAACCTGTCGTAGCCCTCCGTCATTTCAGATAAGTAATAGTTAGTATTCGTGCTGCGTTTGTTGGCCTTTGTCAAGGCGTAGTGTGCGGTTGCTGATTACTACTTATCTTCATAAGCATATTGATTGAAACGATTTCCGGATTGTGTATGGTTTTTAGAAAATTGTAATTAGAAATCACAACCAAAAATATTTTGACCGCAATCAATAACGGTGTCGGATGTAGCGCGTTAGTAAGTGCGGATCGTCCCCAGGGAAAGTGAGATCCATTCAATTTCCGAATTAGATGAGTTGAAAATTTAAGGAAAAGAAAAGAAAACAATTTATGATTTGTAATTGAAGATCAAGAATAAGAAAAATCTAGATCTAAAAGAAAGCATTAAAATCAAGAAGAGATGTGTGATAATTTCCAACCAATAATCAAGATTAGAAGTATGGCTCGTAGGAGTAGATCGGATCTATAGATGTGATGAGATCTAATGATTACTCATTCTTATCCATTAACGAATTGATACTAGATCGATGCAAATTCATCGAGTGTTAAAGATCTTGCGAGGAAATTAGGGATTCCGTAACTCATCCTTTGTCCTTTTGATGGATCGTATTCAAATTCTAGCTTCTAGTTAATCAAATGATCAATAGTTGTTCCTTAGTTTCGAGTGAACACGATCAAGAAAGCATCATCTCGAAACTAGGTCATTAATCTTTTGATTCACTAGAATTTCCAAACATTATAGGATTTAAGAATTGTAAAAGTGTCTAAATCATCATCATCTAAAGATCGTCACAACTCCTACACGAGCGGAGATTACTCAAACATCATGATCACAAACACAATCACAAATTGATATCTAATCATTATGCTTGAATTAAAAGATAAGCAAGAATATAGAAAATTCACCTTTATTTATCGACAAATTTCGTTACAACTCTCTTGAATTTACAAAAGGATGGAACTAGATCGTCGATTTAGGCTTTGCTCGGCTCCTTGAGTCGCGGATCGGCTTGGATCTCTTGCTCCGTTGAAATCCGGCGTCGCTTCTAAAGGTTGAAGGCTCTCTTGCTTGAATTGCACTCGGGATCTTTATCTTGATTTTGAATTGGAATTTAAGGAACAAGTTGTGTCACTCAACTTGTGGGTTGAAGATGGATGATGGATTCTTGAACCCAAATTTCTTGAACAACCTCAACCCTAGATCTAGGCTCCTTTTTATAGAACTCCAAAAACCCTAGATCTAGGATTTGAATTTTGAATTTTCCCTCCAAAAGTTTGTTAAGAGAGCCTTCTAGAAATAGTTTGTTAAGCCGAGCCTTCTAGATGCGCTACGTGGCATTTCTACAATGTTCTGGAAGCTTGGGCCGTTATCTGAGACACATGTAGGAAATCTGGGCTTCTGAAGCCATGAAGCCGCCGTGGTTCCGCGGCGCCAGCCAGCTCCCGCCGCGGAACCGCGGCGCTTTTGAAGCCTTAGGGCTTGCAACTTCTGGGCTTTTCTGCCGCTGATATTTGGGCCTTTTTGTGATATGTTGATTTGTATTTGGCTTTCTGTATCACTTCCAGATCTCACATCTTGGAGTTGGTGTTTTTTTGATCAGCTCTTTTGGCTTTGTTCCTGCAATTTCCAGCACAATTTCTCGGGACAAGAGTTGCACAATACAAGGATGATGCGATGCCATGAAAAACACACAATTTCCCTAAAAGTGCCGGTTTAAAAGTCAAACACATGCAATCTGGTATTTCAGAGATGATTTGGTAATATGTGCAATTATGAATACCGAACACTTCTATATGAGTTCAAATGGTAGGGAAATTGCCGTGTTAAAAATGCAGTATTTTCGACTGATCAAATTCCCCCAAACTTATTTTCGATCGTCTCGATCGAACTGTTTTATTGAAAAGAGAAGGAGAAAATAAAGAAAGAGAAAAACTAACTAGCACACTTTCGTAGGCAACACGATTGCACTGAGCACGTGCAACAAGCCTTTAAACCTCTAGGTGTCCCTAGTAGGAGGAGTGTTGTCTCCTGAGGGTTTTCAGCGGATTGCACCCACAAAATCCAATAGTAAAAGAAAGATCATGAATATTACATTTAAAGACAAGAATTGTAAAAGAAAAGCCTTGAAAATTACGGTTTTCAACTAAGCTAGCTTTTCGGTTGTCATGAGCCCTATCTTAATAGTCATGAAAAGGTGTCAGAAATCGCGTCCTCCCTCAATAAAACATCGTCTTATTCTTCATTCCTATCTTTCTTCCAAACATCGATCATATCACCTTGCGTGTGTGTAGTAGACATCCCTACACCCGGAGAATTCAATTCAAGCTATCATACTCTTGCCCATCAGCCTCAGTACTTTTTAATTAATGAATATTTAGATGAGGTTGCTCACACACTTTCATGCGACCGTTAATACTTCTTGAGGTACTAACCGAACGATTACTCATGTGCTTGCTTATTTGGTGTATTTTCCTCGTCTTGCACCACCTCAGGCATAGCAGTGACTCCCAGACCAGTTGGCCTTAGGGCACTAGGTGAAGAGGCACCCTCGCTATATATTTTTTATTGCCCTCGGTGATAACAAAACCAGTGTCCATTTTTCTCACCACTTTATATATTTTTTATTCACTTTTTTTTTATTTCCTTCATACTTCGGCTTTAAGACAAGAGCATTTCAAGGTATCCTCTACTATCCCGGGCTTCAAGACGTGTGTAATTGCGAATAGCAGGGTATCAAAGTTCAAAATGTTTGGCTTTCCAGAATAGGAACTATTTTTCAGACTTATTTTTATCCTCAGATTAGTGACTTCCTTCATCTTACTAACTCTTGGGACAACGGCTCATAACTACTTATTACTAGTTCGTATAAGAAAACTTCTAATTTTCTTGGTTTTCTTAAATTTTTCTAATCTCATAGATGTAATTTTTCACTATCTAATCTTTTATTATCTTATTTATGTACAAAAATATTTTGATCTTTTGAATTTTTTAAAATTTTTTATAGGTTTTCAAAAATGTTTTGTGCTTATGCAAATGATGATGCAAATGATGCGAAAATAAGTACAAATCTCCCCCAAACTTGTTTTCAACAGTGTCCTCACTGTTGCCATCTGCTAAATCTAAAAAACCTGTAAGCTTGGGAGGAAATTATTAGTGGTGGCAAAATATTTAAGTGAAGAACCTCCCCCAAACTTGTTTTTGGCTCATCATTTTGTAAAATTTTTTTCTTTTCAAGAGCCCGATTATACCCCCCCAAACATGAGTTAAGCAATGTTAATCTTTGAAAATCACATGAGGGGGTCAAAAATCAGTGGTCGATGCCAAGCTTTGCAAAGACCGAAGGTTAACACCGACCATTCGAAATTTTTTTCAATGCAGTGCTCTGGTTGGTGGAAGAAGAAGTGGGGAAAGGGTAAGTGGTGGAATAGAATGTGTGTGCGTCTCATTTTGCAGAGACGATGCAATGAATGTGATGGATTGATCGCATTCTTTGTACAGTTCAAAAGAAGGGGTGGAGGTTCAATTTCATTGTTTTGATGTGGATTCATCTCAACACCCGTGTCATTCAAAAATGCGAGTTCATCAGCGAAGATTCTATCAATACCCCGGAGAATAATGTCATCACAAAGCGCGGGGTGATCTTCAGACTCTAAAAGCAGTTCATAATCAGTGTTAGTTGTTGACCCGGATATCTCGGTGGAAGAGTCCGTATGTGTATGATATATAGTTGGGTCAAATAACAACATCTGAAAAGAGTCGAGATCAGTATCATGAAGATCATCAAATTCGCTGCTGTCGACATCCATTAAGTCGACAGAACAGACCTGAGCAGTAGGTTCGGAGGGTACACTTCCCAACTTGTAAATGTTCAGCTCAATTGACCTATTCCCGAAAGATAGGGTCATAGAGCCATTACGACAGTTGATGATAGCGTTGGAAGTGGCCAAAAAGGGGCGACCTAAAATCACCGGAATTTGATTCCGTGGGTTCACTACAGGCTGTGTATTAAG
Source organism: Agapanthus africanus (assembly GCA_030015575.1). NCBI lineage: Eukaryota > Viridiplantae > Streptophyta > Magnoliopsida > Asparagales > Amaryllidaceae > Agapanthus > Agapanthus africanus. The sequence continues at coordinate 206,768,536 of CM057343.1, forward strand.
TACAATAAAGTCCACAGGGAATATAAATTCCCCAATTTTTATTAACACATCCTCCAGTTCACCCCTAGGTTTGGTGATTGATCGGTCAGCCATCTGGAGAGTGCAATGAGCTGGTTTCAACTCTCCGATCCTTAACTGCTCGTATACCGAGAAAGGAAGCAGGTTAACACTTGCGCCAAGGTCGAGTAGAGCACGGTTGATGTGTTTTTCCCCAATAGAAATGGAAATAGTAGGATAGCCAGGATCCTTACGTTTCCTTAGTAATTGTTGGGGGAAAGCCATGTCTACAGTCTTTGCCATGAATATCTTCTTGGGCACTTGAGTCTTCCTATTCCTAATGCATAAATTCTTAAGAGTTTTCGCATAGGACGGAACTTGTTTGATAGCATCTAGGAGAGGGATGTTGATGTTAACTTGCTTAAACATGTCCATAATTTTCTCCATATGTGGACTCGATTTGTTAGCCCTTAACCGATTAGGATGATGTGCTTTAGCAATAAGCGCTGGGTCCATCATAGGAGAAGGATGTGTGTTTGGAACCGATCCCAGAATAGAAGTGGGGATCGTCGGTGGTAGACTAGAAGAGGTTTGCTGAGGTGCCGAGCCTTGTGGGAAACTGAGAATAGGCTCGTGAGAAGGCGGTGGGGTAGAAGAACTGGGGTCAGAATTAGAAGTGGAAGTGGAAGGAAGGGTCTCAGCCGGGGTATCATTGATAGATTTTTCAGTGTCATCAATCTCTTCCCCAACGTGATTGTCAAGCACTCTTCCAGATCTCAACGTGGTGATTGCATCCACATGATGTGAATAGCCAGGATTGGGTAAAGGTTGAGCTGGAAGTTTCCCTTTCTCTCTTGCACTCATTTCGGCTTTTAATCGTGCAATTTTTGCTTCCATCGATTTAATAGTCTCGCTTTGGGACGCATAGTTTTTCTCAATTTTATCGACGGAAGACTTTATTGTCCAAAGCAAATTCATGAATGAAGAGGGTTCATCAGTACCGGTCAACTGCAAAGGATTAGACGGTGCAGGTGTGTTGACCAGATTTTGGAAGTTTTGTGCTTGGTAGGGGTGCTGACTCAATTGGTGTGGTTGCTGTTGTGGTGGAGGGACCCTTTGGAAATTGTTTTGATTTGGAACCGTGTTTTGAGATTGTGATTAGTTCCAAGCAAAATTAGGATGATTCCTCTAACCCTGATTATATGTGGAAGAAAATGGATTGTTTCTAGGTCTTTGTTGGAAAGCAGCATTGGTATGCTCGTGACCTTGAAACGGAGAATTTAGTGGACATTCTTCCGTGAGATGAGAAGGATCAGAACAACATCCACATACAGTTTTGGAGAGTGACATTTGATTTAGGGCGGCAGCTAAAAATTTGTTTTCCATAGTCTCGAGTTTCTTTTGAATAGCTGCAATGTCAGCTCTAACTCCTATGGAAACATTCGATTGGTTATTGCCACCCCTACACGATTGACTCACACCCTCCCACTGTAAAGATTTTTCAGCGAAATCTTCTAAAAATTTCCAGGCTTCCCCATCATCTTTGGTCATAAAATTGCCTTGACACATGGATTCAAGGGTCTGTCTTGTGTTAGGATTAATGCCCTCATAAATGATTCGGCACAGATCCCATCTAGGGATTCCGTGATGTGGACATTGAACTAACAGATCCTTGAAGCGTTCAAGACATTTTGAGAATGTTTCACTTAGAAGCTGGGTGAATTGATTGATTTCGCTACGGAGTCGAGCTGTTTTATGATTGGGGTAAAATTTCTTTAGGAATGCTTTGACGAATTCTTCCCAATTTGAAATGGAATGTGCGGTGGTGTTATACAGCCACTTCTCGGCTATATCGCACAAGATAAATGGGAGAAGACGAAGACGCATAGCATCCACAGAAAGTTATGAAATACCCATCATTGCGCTTACATTTTCAAATTTTGTAATAAAGACATATGCGTCTTCAGACTCGAGACCGTGATATTTGGGTAGAAGGTTGATGTATTGGGGTTTTATTTGAAAATTGTCCCCGTTGGCTGGTGGAATGGAGAGACAGGTCGATAGAGGACCTCGAATAGGATAACACCTCTCTTGGAGAGAGATGCGGGGTGGATTCTGCGCACCTACGGACGGCGGCAGATTAGTGGTAAAGAAGTTCGATGGAGACGGATCCATCGATGTGGGTGTGGTGGTGGGTAAAGAAAAGGTAAATGCAGAAATACCGACTTTGGGGTCGATCGGGGAAACGCGGACTAAACGGGCACTAGAATCCCGTGCCAAGCCTATCTTGCACTAAAAAGGGTTAGTACAAGTGGCAGCGTGAATTATAATTAGGGGAAAGAATGAATGAGGTGTTTGTTTTGAAAATATACGGATTTTTGAAAAAATGATGCGATCACAATAAATACAACAAGCAAAACCCTAATTCTATTGGTCGCCTAGGTCAAAGCTCTAGACCGCTCCTAACTGCCAAAAGACAAGTCGCAGGACAAATCCTCCATTGCCTCTTTGTCTCCCCTGTGGCCAGGTAATTGCCAGGTAAGTGGGAAGGTACTCCACTACGTAAGTAGTGGGCCTAATTAATAACCACTAGTCTTAGACACCACAAAAGAAACGCGGATAAGCAATGAATTACCCACGGCCTTCTCTTGTCCTAAGTGAGCGCGACGGTCCTTAGAGTCATCTCTAAATCTTTTTTAGTTAATGAGGGTAAATGCGGATGCAAGTTTGTGATTTTTGGGGCTTAGGAAGCGTAATGAAATCCCCACCTAATCTGAATTTGGCCGTGCCCCTTAATTTCCGTATTAATATGCAAACAACCAAAAATCAAAAACACGCACAATTTATTTTGCTTTTTCCGGTGCTGCGATTTATTTGCAAAGAAACCTGCAGAAAATTGTTAATTGGAGCAGATGAGGTAGGAGATAAGAAAGTCAAGAGAGTTACCAAAAAATTTTGGAACAGTGATTCTACTGTAGCACCGCAGTTCCGCCGCGGGAGACGGCTAATGCCGCGGATCCGCCGCGGTATGAACTGTTCACTTCACAATATTTTCCACAGATGCTCCTGTTCACTTAAACAGCTCACTGGAATGCTATGAAAAAATTTTCTCAAGCTCCACAGAGTCCAGATTTCCTCACAACAAATCGCAACAACACGTTTAGGGTTTGTGCGAATTTAGATCTAAAAATATAGATAGAATAAACTTTTCAACTCAAATTTCAAAATAACGAACAATTAGCGCACTATCCCCGGCAACGGCGCCATTTGATTGAATTACGATTTCCGGATTGTGTATGGTTTTTAGAAAATTGTATTTAGAAATCACAACCAAAAATATTTTGACCGCAATCAATAACGGTGTCGGATGTAGCGCGTTAGTAAGTGCGGATCGTCCACAGGGAAAGTGAGATCCGTTCAATTTCCGAATTAGATGAGTTGAAAATTTAAGGAAAAGAAAAGAACACAATTCATGATTTGTAATTCAAGATCAGTAATAAGAAAAATCTAGATCTAAAAGAAAGCATTAAAATCAAGAAGAGATGTGTGATAATTTCCAACCAATAATCAAGATTAGAAGTATGGCTCATAGGAGTAGATCGGATCTATAGATGTGATGAGATCTAATGATTACTCATTCTTATCCATTAACGAATTGATACTAGATCGATGCAAATTCATCGAGGGTTAAGGATCTTGCGAGGAAATTATGGATTCCGCAACTCATCCTTTGTCCTTTCGATGGATCGTATTCAAATTCTAGCTTCTAGTTAATCAAATGATCAATAGTTATTCCCTAGTTTCGAGTGAACACGATCAAGAAAGCATCATCTCGAAACTAGGTCATTAATCTTTTGATTCCCTAGAATTTCCAAACATTATAGGATTTAAGAATTGTAAAAGTGTCTAAATCATCATCATCTAAAGATCGTCACAACTCCTACACGAGCGGAGATTACTCAAACATCATGATCACAAACACAATCACAAATTGAGATCTAATCATTATGCTTGAATTAAAAGATAAGCAAGAATATAGAAAATTCACTTTTATTTATCGACAAATTTCGTTACAACTCTTTTGAATTTACAAAAGGATGGAACTAGATAGTCGATTTAGGCTTCGCTCGGCTCCTTGAGTCGCGGATCGGCTTGGATCTTTTGCTCCGTTGAAATTCGGCGTCGCTTCTAAAGGTTGAAGGCTCTCTTGCTTGAATTGCACTCGGGATCTTGATCTTGATTTTGAATTGGAATTTGAGGCACAAGTTGTGTCACTCAACTTGTGGGTTTAAGATGGATGATGGATTCTTGAACCCTAATTTCTTGAACAACCTCAACCCTAGATCTAGGCTCCTTTTTATAGAACTCCAAAAACCCTAGATCTAGGATTTGAATTTTGAATTTTCCCTCCAAAAGTTTGTTAAGAGAGCCTTCTAGAAATAGTTTGTTAAGCCGAGCCTTCTAGATGCGCCACGTGGCATTTCTATAATGTTCTGGAAGCTTGGGCCGTTATCTGAGAAACGTGTAGGAAATCTGGGCTTCTGAAGCAATGAAGCCGCCATGGTTCTGCGGCGCAAGCCAGCTCCCGCCGCGGAACCGCGGCGCTTTTGAAGCCTTAGGGCTTGCAACTTCTGGGCTTTTCTGCCGCTGATATTTGGGCCTTTTTGTGATATGTTGATTTGTATTTGGCTTTCTGTATCACTTCCAGATCTCACATCTTGGAGTTGGTGTATTTTTGATCAGCTCTTTTGGCTTTGTTCCTGCAATTTCCTGCACAATTTCTCGGGACAAGAGTTGCGCAATACAAGGATGATGCGATGCCATGAAAAACATACAATTTCCCTAAAAGTGCCGGTTTAAAAGTCTAACACATGCAATCTGGTATTTCAGAGATGATTTGGTAATATGTGCAATTATGAATACCGAACACTTCTATATGAGTTCAAATGGTAGGGAAATTGCCGTGTTAAAAATGCAGTATTTTCGACTGATCACATATGATGCGATTGAGTTAGGGCAGTCGTGCGACCTTGTTGTCCTTTGTCAAGGGTCGTGCGGGTGGGTTTAATTCAATCAGGAAATGACGGGTTGAACTTGACTAGTATCGTATGGTTTATTGGCCTTTGTCAAGGTCATAGGAGGTTAGGGGCAAAACATTATTGGGAATTTTAAGTGTTGAAAATTGCAAAGAGATTGCATACCTTCTATGAGATAGTTGGATCCCGATACCCACTGCGAGTAAGAGTTACTCCTGGGAGCGTTTTACACATTACAATTAGTTGATCAAGTAGGTGTTTAGAAAGGTGTCAACGGGGTTACGCCCCTGAGAAAACGAGGTTTATTTTAATTAGGTCCGTGCGAGAGCGCGGGGAACCTCCCTCAAAGTACCGGCACTGGCCTGGCCGAAAGATTGGCGAACTTATAGGGTGTAATTAATCCCGGCTAATATTTCCTTTTAGGGTTTGAAGGAAGATTTGACTAAAACAGTGGGAGCCATCCTGATTAGATAAATTATTAACCAATATAATCTTGCAAGAGTATACGCTGAGTGTTTTCTTCTCTCTCTCTCCAGGTAGCGACCATGTCACGCCTTAATCAAGATAATAATACGGATGTATTGACCGAACCCGCTTGTTATACTGCGCTAGGAACGTTGGTCCCGCTCCAACTTATAATTGTTATAAGACCGAGTAGGAAATAGGGGATTACCAGAATTCCCGTGCTGCCCAAACGAAGAAAGTGCATGCTGATGCATCATCTTCGGGTGTGTTCATTTCCGAGAACTGTTTCTCAGTATCCTTTACATCCTGGGTATGAGATACTGGATCAGGATCCCACATATGTAATATGTTACGTGGGCTACAGAAAGGTAGAGAACTGGGAACGGGTGATAAGTTTCAAGAGTTGGAAACGGTGGAAGTGTTGCAGCCAAGCTTGTTGGCAGTTATCACCCTGTATTATCAAATACATTGATTCGGGACGAATGTTATTAGATACCGAACCTGATATACAACATCATATCAGTCTCTTTATTTAGTAAAGAAGTATATAATTTTGTATTGTTGGATAATTTTTTGAACATTTCCTATATCAAGAGTTGATCGGTTCAGGCACATTATCTAAAAGCATATACGTTCTAAATCAAACGCAGTTCTTAACATACAAAACACACACATGAGGAAGAGTTCAGAAATGAACGAATCCTTCTTGAGGCATTGTAGACTAGGTCATATCAAGGCGACCCAACTAGCTAAGTTATATAAAGATGCATATTTAAATCAGTTTGAATTTACATCTTGTGAAACTTGCCAGTCATATCACAAAGATAAGATTACCATAGCTCCGTTTGTTGGAAACAGAGAAAGAATTAGTGAACTCTTGGGATTGATACATGATGATGTATGCAGGTTCCCTGTCTACACAAACAAATGCCAGGACCGGTTCTTTGTAATTCATTACACTCACTGATGATCTCTCAAGATTCGGACATATGTTCCTGTTGAAACACAAGTCTGAAGCTTTTGAGAAATTCATAGAATATAAGTTAGAAGTAGAGAACCAATAAGGGTATAAGTATTATGCCTTTTGATGTGATCAGGGATGAAAATACTTGAGCACGGAATTCCTGGACTATTCTAAAGGAGAATGAGATTCTCTCTCAGCATTACTCCTCCGTATACACCACAGCACGTTGGTGTATCGGGGCGGAGCAATCACACCCTATGAGATATGGTGTGCTCTATGATGAGTACTATTGAGTTGCCTATTTCCTTGTGGGGGTTATGCACTTGTGAAGCTGCATGCCTATTGAATAGGGTTCCAACCAAATCAGGTGCCTACCACTCCATATGTGATATGGTATGGGAAGAGCCCATCTCTTAAGTTTGTTAAGATTTGGGGTTATCCGGCCTATGTCTAAAAGCAAAATCCGGACAAGCTCGAGGCAAGATCAGATCTATGGAAGTTTGTTGGATATCCCAAGTATTCGCAAGGGAATATCTTCTACCACACTGAGGAGCAAAAGGTGTTTTGTTTCTCAGCATGCCACCTTTTAGAAAGGGAATTTCTTGTGATGAAATTAGTGGTCATAAGGTAGAACTAGAAGGAGTTCCAGCTATACAAACTGCAGCTGATGATTTGGTAAACCCGGAGGATTTAGTAGTTCCCAACGAACCTCAGCCTCTCCGCCGATCTAGTAGGGTTCCTCATCCACATGAGAGATACTTCGGTTTCTCTATGAGAGTGGGAGCGAGGATTGCATCATTGATTAATGACCTAACTAGTTTCGAGCCGGCCATCAAGAGTGGGGACTCTGTGAGAATGGCTGGATGCTATGCGATATGAGATGGAATCCATATACACCAACAATGTATGAACTTTGGTTGCTACATCTGAAGGGTTAAATCCCCATCAGAAGCAAGTAGATCTTGAGAAGATTACTTGGTGTACATAGAAAAGTTAAGACTTTCAAAGCTATGCTTAAGTCCATCCAGATCCTACTTGCCAATGCTACATACCATGATTACGATATCGGACGGTTAGGTGTCATGACTACTTTTCTAAATAGTAATTTAGAAGAGAACGTCTATAAGTACACAGCCAGAGGGCTTCGTGGACAGTAGGAGCAGCGGAAACGTGTGCAAGTTGCTTTATGAGTTAAAGCAGGCGTCGCGGAGTTGGAAAGTATGTTTTGATGTGGTAGTCAAAGAGTTTGATTTCATCAAAATGCTAGATGAACCTTGTATATACAAAAAGGTAGTAGGGAGTATGGTGATGATCCTCGTATTGTACGTGGATGACATGCTGTTACGACCCGCAATTGGCACGTGATGGCCCTCATACTACGCAACGCCTAAAGACGTAACGCAGTAAAAGAAAGCCAAAACCCAGAAATCTAAACCTTGAAAATACGAAAAAGATAATATAAGTTTTTGAAACATTTGAAATCGCAACCCAAATTCTTTAAAAGTCCAACTTTCTATATTTAAAATTTTGGCAACACCCCTTTTGTAAAAACTGGCCCAAAGGCGGAAAACAATCCACATCACAAATATACGACGCCGTAGCGAAGAAATAAAGACAATAGGGATAAAGCTGTATATAAGACAACAAAGCCACAAATAATATACAATATCGTTCTCACCAAGTCTCTAAGTCAACAACATAATAGTAGACGGAGAGTACAAGATACAACGAATATACAATACAAAATACAGATAACCACCAAAACCCACCTAAGCAAAATAGTATACTGTGAGCCGATGCGGTATCTGTAGCAAAATATGATAGGTGAATAGCCTGCCTTGACTACTCTGGGGAACATCCTGCAACACCTGTGGCACAACGGGGGTGAGTTCCCAACTCGTGAATAGTAGATAACATATGCAGGTAATCGCAGGTATGTACGTACAACATGAATCTAAGATATACAATTTACAGTAATAACAGGTCATGTGAATGCAGAATAATGGAAAGTACACTAGCAGGTACAATCAATATGTTAAGCAATAATAACATGACAGTAGTAAGCAATAACCATGCAATAGGGATATGAGAATGTAGATATGCAGCAATCATAAAGGGTACACTAACAGGTACTCCTAATACATGGAACAGTGCATAAGTGAAAAGGTATGAGGTATGGAGTGAAATATGTCATCCCACGGAATCCTGTCATCGTGGTAGGATCACAATCCATCAAGACACTCAAATCCCAATTCCTCAAATCAGCCCCCAAGTTGGGCTCTCACATCATATAAGTTTCACATCTCCTCAATGTACAATATCGAGTAATCTCCTATATCACGAATGTACAATTTAGTAATCCCATATGTATGTCCAATATCCAATCTCAATGAATCACCTAATATCCCAAATCAAATCTCAAGTAGAATTCTAACATCCTAAAGGTATATATTTGCAGAAATAAATATGATGGGGTCAATACACATATATTAGCGTCCCGCTCCACTAATATTGGTGTAAGGGTATATAAAACAACGGCTAAATCCCCTGTTATATATACAAAGGTGTTAAAAGAAATATCATGAAAACAATGTGCCAAGCATCGACACAGAAATCCTGATCTATCAGATGCCGTCACCAAGACTAGTATCCTGATAGGTACGTATCATACGCTATCCCGAAAGCACGAGTGCCTAGCTCTGACCTTCGCCTTTCGACGTATGCATACGTGCATGACTTCCAACTGTATCTCCATGATCCCCGCCGAGTCATTGGTACTGTCACCGGTAGGTACTCGCTCGCCTCCAGGCTCAATCGACGAAGTCCATCGATCATCTTGCCGAGGGGAACCATACTGGGCCCCACCATGTACTCTCATACGGCATCCACACCTTGTATGGAGTATATAATCAGAACCGATAAATCTCTTGGTGGCTGCGCAAATATCATATCAAGGAAACCGGGTTTTTCAATGTATGCATAATTTCATGAACTCCCGCTATTCCCAAATCCAGAAAACATCATGTAAAATCCAAATAAATAATGCACAAATCCAGGAATAAATTTATGCGATATATCTGAAATGCGAGCATATAAAGGAAAATATGTAGCTGAAACCAGATGTATGCGAGATCAATAAGGTACAGCTGGGTATATGCGTCTACCTATAAGTAAGTGATGTCGTATACCCCCCTGAGTATAAGTAGAATAAGATACCCCCCTTGGTATAAGTAAAATATGAGCAAGGTATACCTGTAGCTGTATCGGAAGGTGTATATGTACCTATCACTAATGGTATGATACACTATAGGTATACCGACAAGCTAGATGTCATCTGTGATAAGCAATACGAATCAATGTCACAAGGTCCCTAACCAAGCAATATAGTATCTATAAGGGGTTTGTGTGTGACATGGCAATTATTAATGGTGTGTGTGTAGCATACAATCCGTGCTCGTGCAACATGAACCGTCAATAATATGTGCAGTGTCCTACGGCTGCTAGTCACAATACCATTATATCTAATAAATAGGGTAAGGCGCAATTCTAACAATGACGTAGAATACGCAACAAGTATTAGAATTCTAGCCCAGACGCAAAACGCCATGCGGGCGATTCCCCTGTAGATGTTAAATCTACTCACCTACGCTCCACGCTAGGTGAATCCTACCACCTGTCTCCCTCTGTAGCAGTGTCAGTAGTCCCCGCCTGCAAACCTGAAAATGAGACAAGGAAGTCATATATAAGCAATATATTCCGCAAAACGCGATATCGACACTAAACGAGAAACTCGCGTCGCGAACTAAACGCGCGTGTGCACGATACGCTAAAACGTGTGTATACGCGTCTAAAACTACCGCGACACGCTGGATCGCAGAACCCACTCATGTATCGCGCGTATCGTGCAAATAAAACGGACATGCAATACGATATATTGTCCCAGATTTTCCTACAGGTCAAATTTTACAAAACTACACATGCCAAAACACTAGAAAACACTGCAGAGAACCCTAGCTAAGACCCCAACACCCCAGCCCCCTACTTGGCCGCAATTTGCGGCCAAACCTATTAAATCTGCGGCCAGATTTGGGAGAGGATGGCTCGTGTTCTGGTGGTGTAATCTGTTGGAGATAGTGCCCTCAGAGTCAATTATTGGATCACAGGCACGTGATTGCAATGATTGAGGGAGGACCTATCCCGGTAGGACAATCTTACTCGAGATGATAGTACGCTATCTGGTTTATCTTTATCATCGTGTACTGCTTTAGGTGACCTGACAGGTCACTATTGCACGTTGATAGAGCCCCTAGGATTCTTGCTTGACCACCAGCAGTATGAGGGCGATCATATAAGTGGGAGCTGGGGTCTATAAGCACATCCTTAAAAGGTCCCTAGTCGTGGGAGTTTCGAGACAGGGCATCGATTCTCCAGAGTAGACTAGTGTATACAGTCGAGACCCCGACGAGGGGCGGTGGCCGGTCTCACAAGCCACTGGTGTCAGTTGGTTCACCTAAGATGTATACAGGTGCTCATTGGGTTATGAGTACACCGGACAGGACTCGCCGGGAACATGCTAGTTGGTCTTATACCTGACGTCAGATAGCAGTTCCCAGGTGACATGTGTACAGGTTAGTTCATCGACCTGGGGATCGTCATTTGTCTCGTGTGAGTTCCAACTGTGCTTTGATTACTACCCTACCACGGCTCAAAGGAGTCGTGCAAACAGGTTTTAGTTGGGTACAGTCCCGAGCCACATGGAGGCAGTGAGCGGATCTTCAGGGGTTCGTCTCTCCCGGTATTGGGGGTGAGGTCGCGCTGTGTCTAGGAGAGCCATTACACGAAGTCCTTGGCCAAGGCAGGAGATTTACTGGTAGGTATTCCAGTAGTATCTCGGGGTGTTCTAGGCTACACTTCGACACGACTTGTACCGCTTTTGGGGGTCTGACTTTTACCAACCCCCTAGGCCCGACATGCGATGCTCATAGACGAACGGACCAAACTGTACGGATATTGTCACTGACAGGCTCAGTAGGGTGTCAGGATGAGTTCGCTCATCGACGTCCCTTTTGGTCAATAGCTGGTGGCCCGTCACGTATTGGCTTATACCTCTGACGTGCTAGTGGTTAAATCCACAGCCATAGTATTGACAAGTCTTTAGAGTCCACCACACATTCAGTTACTCAGCTTTCGGGCGAAACGCTGTAGAGGCCGTATGGAGATATGGCAGGGTCCGATCAGATACGTGCGGTATTGCACGGATCAGGATCGGACGGTTTGTACTAGTGGCCGCATGGTTATATGGCAGCGTTCGATCAGATACGTGCGGTATTGCACGGATCAGGATCGGACGGATATTACTAGCCGGCTTTGGTTTAAGCCGGATCCTAGTATAGTACAGTGCAGATTTTGTCTCATTGCATTTGTATCCGGTCGGAATACAGATGCGGGTGTGTATACACAGTATCGGGGTTTTCCTGTAATTTATTACGGGACCAGTTTTCTGGAGTTGCCGGTTTTCATTCCGTTCCGGCCGGTTTTCCTTTGTTCTTTCCCTGCCGGACTTTTCCGATGGAGGGGGTTATTTGCAAGTTTGCAAATAACACTTTGTGGAGGGTTTTCTTGCAAATGTATTTATTATGATAGCATCTTTTTGATACCATTCTCATCACTTGCTTTTTGTTGATAAGAAAGGATTTAAGGTTGATTTGAGTTTTGGTGATGATGATGTTTTAAGGTTGTGGTCACCTCTTGCTTTCTCCTACCATCACCTCCCTTCATGCTTCATATTCTTTCTCCACCATTTTTCTAAGATGAGAAGTTTTTTCATACTTGAGAAAAGAAGAAGAGAGGATCATTTTCAAGAGGGAAAATTTGTTCATCTCTTTTCATGCTAGAAAAATGCAAGCACCATTTTTCTTATCTTGATTCCTCCATCATCTTCAAAGGCAACAAACCCCAAATGAGACATAGCTTCAACCCTACACATTCTACAGCAAATCTTGGACGCGTCGGCCAGCCAACTTCGCGCCCGAGTTGCCTCGGTATTGAGGTGGGAGCCCGTAAAAGATGCAGGCGATGTGGTGCCCTTCCGGCGAGGAGGCGACGACCGGAGTTTCCGTAGGAGATCGGGACGACGACGAGAAGACCGGAGGACTCGGATCATTCGGTATATCTCTTCCCTATCTTGTTACTTTGCTAGATCTAGTTTAATGGCCCGATCCGGGGTTTAGTGCGTGGTGGTGCCGGTTTGCTAAGTTCGCAAAATTAAAGTTTATCACCGTTTCCGCATTTGGTCGTCGGATTGACGACCGGGGCGCCGCCGTGCACTTACATAATCTAGACCTAGTGTGCATGTTGCAGTTTCCTCAATTTTGTCCTGAAGGCCCCGGGTCAATAGCAGATCACAGATTGCCAAAATAACGCATTAAAACACCAATTTTGCACAAAACACAAACCCTAAGGTATTTTAGTGAAATCCAGGGTAAAAATCAGTTCAAGTGACCCTAATAACACTAAAATAAGCTCGGTTAATTAACACAATCATTATTAAACAACATTCCACATAATTCATCATAAATAAGCACACTTTAAATGCAAACCGAAGCTAATCGATGCACAAATTAAGCAATGAGGGGATTTGGGTTCAGAGTTTATACCCTAAGGTACCCTAGAAGGCAGGTGAAGAAGTGAATGGGGGAAGAAGAGAGCTTGCAAGTAGCTGGAGCTCCTGCTGCTGCTGCTACAAGCTGCTGTTGCTTCTGGTGCTGATGCTGATGGTGCTGCTGCTTGCTTCAGCTGCTGCTCGAACTGCTTGCTGCTGCTGCCTCTCGAGTTGCTGGAGCTGATGCTGGTGTTGCTGCCTCTGCTGCTGAAGCTGCTGATATTGTTGTTGTTGTTGTGGCTGTCTGCTGTTGGTGCTGCTTCTGGGGCTGCTGCTGCCGCTGCTCTGAATTGTTTTGTGTGTGTGTGTTAGAGAGTGAGAGAATGAGAGCAATGAGTGAAATGAGAGAACACAACAAACCCCCCTTCTCACTCTCTCTCACTTCACTAATGAGGCATGGCTCTCTCTCCATGTAGCACCATACCCTCTCCCTCTCACAAAGTCAACATTTCAAACCCATTAAAAACCCTTTTTTTAAATTCATTTTTCATTTTATTTATAAAACAACCATACACCATAATACCCAAAACACTTAAACAAATTATAAAACTAGATTAAGAAATGGTTAAACCCCAAATTAACACCCTAGTTAACATCCACAAGTGTGTGCAAGCCTAGGAAAAGATCTAATAAAATATTCATTAAATAGGATAAAATAATTGGAAATCATTTTGGTAAACTTTTTATTAAAAACCATATATTAAAATATAATTAGCCACAAAACACATTCTAAGGTGCTACACATATTCTTGATCGGAAATGAGTTTCCTATGCTACGCTCGGTCAATCTCCTCTTATCACATGGATTCTCCATATAGGATCAAGGTGATAACTCCTAAATCCTGGTTTTGGGTCTATGAGATAGATCTAAGTTGATGTTAGGAATCTCACTAGGTGTAGTGAGATGGTGTCAATCGATCCTGGGGAGAATCACTGGATAGCTTCCAGGGTGTTAAGGACGACTGAATATCAGTCACAGGCATTGTCTTTACCCTCAGTGGAGGGACGGTATGTTGGAAGAGTTCCAAGCTAGATACCGTGGCATACTAGACGATAAAGGTTGGATACATCGCTACCAAGGATGCTACCAAAGAGGTAGTCTTGATATATTTTAGTTCATGAGATGAACTTCGTTCCTACCATCGTGAGACAATAGAGTTGTGGCTTTGGCCTAGAAACCCCCGTCCCATCAGAGATCCAGACATATTTTTAGCCAGTATCACCTGATCATGGAGATGGCAGATCTCCAGAGAGATTGAGGTTAGGAGAGAAGACACAGAGGACAACATCGCGGATTCACTCACAAAGGCCTATTTCCCAGTAGAGACTTTTATGGGATGGATGAGTATGAGATACTTCAACCACTGCTGATTTTTGGGTATGAGATACTACAACAGGTGGCCCTAGTGCAAGTGGGAGATTGTTAGTGATATGTATGCCCTAGAGGCCATTACTGTACATACGATGTATATTGTGTTAGTGTATATGCCCTAGAGGCCATTACTGTATCATACTAGTATGTATATTACTTGATGGAAGCTTGGGATATTCACAGTTGTATAGACAATCTTGCTCAATATAGTAGTATGCTACTTGGTTTGTCTCTGCTTTAATGTGTACATGTGTGTTTCTTTATTATATCACCTATACGCATTAGTAGAGCCCTTAGGATCTTTGCTTGATTACCGGCGTTGTGATGGCGATCACACTCGTGGGGGCTGGGTAATCTACAAGCACATCCTTATTCATGTCCCTAGTCGTAGGATTATCGAGACAGGGCATCGATACTCCAGAGTAGACTAGCGTATGCACTTCTTATCCCAGCACGGGAGACGGTCTGTCCCACAGCCGTCAGTACGTCGTACTTGAGATAGTATGCGGGTGCTCGTTAGGTTACGAGTACACTGGACAGGACTCGTCGGGAACTGATGGTTGGTATTATACCTATCGTCGGTTATCTGTTCCCAGGTGACATGAGTACAGCTTAGTCCGCTGACTTGACACTGTCACTTCGCCTTGAGTGTGTTCCCACTGTTCTTTGATTACTACCCTACCACGGCTCTACTGAGTCGTGCAAATAGGTAGTAGTTGGGTGCAGTCCCGAAGCACTTGGAGGCAGTGACGGTTAGACAGGATTCGTCTCTCCCGGTATTGGGGGTTGGCATCGCGCTGTGTCTAGGAGAGCCATTACACGAGTAGTCCCTGGCCAGGGCAAGCGAGATATACTGGTAGGTTTCCAGTGTTATCTCAGGGTGTAATGGGCTTCACTCCGACACGACTTGTACCGCTATTAGGGGACTGACGTTTACCGCCCCCTAGGCCCGCCATGCGATGTATCAGACGAACAGACCGGACTGTACGGAGATTGTCACATACAGGCTCAGTAGGAGTTCGGATGGGTTTACCTCATCGGCCTTCTTATCGACATCTACCTGGGGACCGTTACGTACAGCTAGTGCCGCTTACGGTCTGTGGCTAAACCCACTGCCAGCGTAGTGTCGAGTCTTTAGAGTCCCACACAGAGAGTTCCCTGCACTGAGCGAAACGTGTAGAGACCGTATGGTTTTACGGCAGGGCTGCGATCACTTACGTACACTTGTATGCGTGTGGTGTTCGGGCAGGCAGTACTAGTGGGCTTTGGTTTAAGCCAGATCCTAGTATTGCACGGATGGTTTTGTTTTGTCTTCTGCGCATTCACATTCTACAGAATGCGGATGCAGGTGTGTATGCACAGTTTTCCGGAGCGATGAAGGAGGAGATGCCTCATCAGGGTTTTGGCAGTTGGTTCGGCCAAAACCGTTATGTGGCAGGCTCATTAGGGTTTTGATAGTTCGTTTGGTCAAAACCATTATGAGCCGCGGACATCATTTACTAATCCTTTTAGTGATAATTTTATGATGGCTAATTGCATTGACCATTTGACCCCATTGACCTCTCTTGACTTTGTTGACCGGTTGACCGTGTTGACCATTGACTTTCAAGAGAGATCTACACTCTTCTTTTCTTTTTCTTTTTCTATTTTGATTATGATAATGGTCATTTCAATGTAGCCATCAAACTTTATCTTGATGGGATTAGTAATGATATTGTTTTTGCATTATTGAACCATGGTTCATTTTTCTTATGCTCACAATTTCTTTCTCATTCTCTCTCTTGCCTTTTCAAGTGAGAAGAAAAAGAAATGAACCATGGTTGCTAGCTCCTCTTTCTTCTTCCTCCTCTTGATTCATCTTTTGATCTTATGTGTTGAGAGATAAAGATCCCACAAAGACAAAACCATTCCTTTATCACTTCTACACAACCTAGGGCTTCTAGATTAGCAATCTCTTTGCCCTTGTTACCTCGGCTCGAGGTGGAGCTCAGTGTACATCTCTCAGGTGGATCGTCTTCGACTCAAGGAGGCCACGGAGGTGACCAAAGTCCGGATCAAGCCTCGGAGCAAGCAAGGAGAAGAACAACAAGAAGAGAAGGAGTTCAAGTTGAGGTATAACCCCTAACCGAGTAGATAAATCTCTAGTTAGGATGCTAGTGTGTTGTTTAGCAATGATCCGGCTTTTACGGTCCATCTTACCAAGTCTAGAAAAAATTTTGTTTTACCGTTTCCGCAACCCCGAAAGTACCGGGAGAGGTAACGTGGACCTAACAGTGGTATCAGAGCCTAACTAAACACACCCTAGCATGTTAGCAAAGTATTTAGAATTTCGACCGGACGAAAAACCGCAAAACACCCCGGAAATTTCAAGTTTCTGCCGATTTTCAGATCTGTTCCAAAATTAATAAATCATACACTAAAAATCGGCTCAGGCTTTTTATAGAATACTGAAGAAAATTTATCACCCAACTCGTTTAAAGCGCCGCTGTTCCGCGGCATAAGCTTGCTTATGCCGCGGAACCGCGGCCGAGTTAACTCAGTTGGGGATCCTGTTTGCTCCAGTATTCTTATATGGGTATTTTGGGATTTTTGAAATATGATTTTTCTGCCCAGATTTTCCAGAAAGAAAAATTTGTTTTTGGGGCTTAAAAATCCGTATTTTTTGGTCGATGTTCTGTAGACTTTGGCTAATGGTTATATCTGTAATGTTATATGTGTATTGAACGTCCGCTAATCGCTATACGTCGATTAGTGGGGGTTATACATATCTGTGATCTGTGTTGTTGATGGTATGTGTATATGAACTCGTTGGATTGTCGCGGATGAATAGCCGGGGTGGATGTGAGATGAGAGTTTCTTTTTCTTTCATTCATGTAATAAATTTGTAAATTGATGTAATATTATTTGTATGACCGCACAACCGGGTCGGGGTTGTAGCAGTAATTGTATAATTCTTTTTACTGTTTTTGCTCCTAGGATAGACCCATGGAGGGGGTGCACAAACTACCGGGTATCTCGAAGTGCCGAGTGGCCTACTCACGGCGTTGAGGGATGTTGCTTCGCTTCGGGTACTTGGCGGGTAGTTTGCCGCACACGTAGTGGTCTTGGGTGGGGTATTGGCTATTTATCGCGACCGTGTAATCCGCTTTTCGTTGCAGGCTCGAACGAATCGCGGGTTCCTAGTATATCCAAAGTGTTCATCTGTGATCTGGATTGGCTATCATTGCTATATATCTATATATAATAACTATTTAGGCGTTGCTTATGTTTTTCAGCCGCACTAGCCCAGCCCCCGCTCTGTCGTTAGTTAAGTAACCTAACGGGTGATGACGGGGCCCCGTGGCGAATGCGAATGGCATAAGCGTACGTCATATTTTGGTTGTTTTTTGCAATGGTAGGATTTAAATGATGGGACGCATTAAAAGAACTAATGCAAGAAAATAAACCTAAAAAAACGTTGTTGGAACAAGTTTTTCAAAAAGCTGTTATTGCAAGGACGTTCTTTTTTGTTTTGCATCGCGGTATTCGGTTATGAATGCCCAGCACCTCATTCAACGAGGCAAGGGCCGAGATCCCCTCATCGTGAGTGACCCCTTGGACAAAAGTTTGTGTCAGGGCGATAACTTCACTATAGTCGATCATTCTTGCTTTGCATCGAGGTATTCATCTTATGAATGCCCAGCACCTCACTCGACGAGGAAAGAGCCGAGATCCCTTCACAGGGAGTGACCTCTTTAGCAAAAGTTTTCGCCACTATATTTTCAAAAGGTCTATCATGTTCCTTCAACTACATCAAGTTCATTACGTTAACGGGTTTTTCGCTAAAAACCCAGCCGTAGCCCTCCGTCGTTTCAGAAAATTAATGCTTAGTATTCGTGCTGCGTTTGTTGATTATTCGTCAAGACACAGTGAACGGTAGCTAAGTAATAATTCTCTGTTGCACTGATAGATGCGATTGGTTAGGACGGTCGCATGATTTTGTTGATTATTCGTCAAGAATCATGCGGGCGGGTCTAATGCAATCCTGGATAACGACGGGTTGAACTTGACTAGGACCTTTTGATTTGTTGATTATTCGTCAAGGTCACTTGGGTCCTAGGGGCAAAAACCACATCGGGAGTTTCAATAGAAACTGAAACATACAGATTTAGCATACCTTCTGTAGTGTGGTGACTAGAGTGGATTCTATCTAGGTCATCACACAATGATAGTTGGATTCCGATCCCACTGATGAGTTGGATTACTCTAGGGAGATTATTTCACTTAACAATCAATGCTATAAACCTAGTAGGTGTCTAGAAAGGTGTTAGCGGGGCTACGCCCCCAGGGAAAAGAGGTTCTTAAATTAAGGAACTTCGCGAAAGCGTTGGAAAACCTCTCTCGAAGTACCAACACTAGCCTGGCTGAAAGGTTAGGCAAGTATTGTGACGTGAATTGAATCCCGACTAGTTCTTCTTTTAAAAGGTTTTAGGAAGAATTTGAGGAAACAGTAGGAGACATCCTGGTTAGATAAACTAATAAAGCAATCTAATCTTGCAAGAGCGCACGCTGAGTGTTTCTTTTCTCTCTCTCCAGGTAGCAACCATTTCACGCCCTAATCAAGATAATAAAATGTATCGCTTGACCGATCCGAATTCTTATTCGGGGCTGGGGAACGTTGGTTCAGCTCTAACTTTTGACAACAGTCATAAGTATGAGAAAGGGAAAGGGGATTGTATGGATTCCCAGGATACCCAGTTGAAGAAGAAGCATGGTTTTGCATCTACTTCAGGTGTTCTTGTAATTGAGAACTGTTTTACGGTCAGCCCTACCTCCTGGGTACTTGATACCGGATCAGGATCTCATATCTGTAATTTATTGCAGGGACTGAGAAAAAGTAGGAAAGTTGCACCGGGTGATATGTCGCTTAGAGTAGCGAACGGTGCACAAGTTAATGCGGCAGCCGTCTGTGAATATCACCTAGTATTGCCAAATGGCAAGACTATGATTTTGAACGATTGCTACTATGTACCCTCCATGGTTTGCAACATCATATCAGTTTCTTTACTCGATAAAGATGGATATAACTTTGTTCTTGATAGAAATATCATGAACATTTACCTTCATAAGGTACTGGTTGCAGAGGGTACACTGTGTAATGGTATCTACGTTCTAAATCAGAATACAGTTCTCAATATACAAAACACACGCAAGAGGAAGAATTCAGATACGAATGAATCCTACTTGTGGCATTGTAGACTTGGTCATATCGGAGAGAAAAGACTGAGTAAGTTCAATAAAGATGGACTCTTGAATACGTTCGAGTTTTCATCTTATGAAACTTGTCAGTCTTGTCTCAAAGGGAAGATGACCAAATCTCCGTTCACCGGACATGGAGAAAGAGCAGCAGAGCTCTAGGGACTCATACACAGTGATGTAAGTGGTCCGATGTATACACATGCAAGGGGTGAGTTCTCCTACTTCATCACATTCACTGACGATCTCTCCAGGTTCGGATATGTGTATCTGACGAAACACAAATCTGAAGCTTTTGAGAAATTCAAGGAATTCAGAAAGGAAGTAGAGAACCAGATTGGCAAAAGTATCAAGATCCTCCGGTTTGATAGAGGAGGGGAGTACTTAAGCACGGAATTCCTAGATTACTTAAAAGAGAATGGTATTCTCTCTCAGCTTACTCCTCCTTATACACCACAGCACAACGGTGTTTCGGAGCGGAGGAATCGTATTCTATTGGACATGGTTCGCTCCATGATGAGTAGTGCTGAGTTACCTCTTTCATTCTGGGGACATGCGCTTCAGACAGCGGCATACCTTTTGAATCAAGTTCCGTCCAAATCTGTGCCTAAAACTCCGTATGAAATATGGAGCAGTAAGAAACCATGTCTTAAATTTATTAAATATGGGGTTGTCCGGCCAATATGAAAACAAAGAAACCGGACAAGCTAGAGGCACGGTCAGTTCTGTGTAAATTTATGGGATATCCTAAAGACTCACTAGGATATCTGTTCTACCACACTGAGGAACAGAAGGTGTTTGTATCTCGCCACGCTACCTTCTTAGAAAGGGAGTTTCTTGCAAAAGAAACTAGTGGGAGTTCGGTAGAACTGGAAGAAATTCAGCGACCACAAAACATAACTGAAAATTTGGAGGAACCACTAGATTCAATAACCCCAAACGAACCTCAGCCACTCCGCAGATCTGGTAGGATTTCTCATCCGCCCGAGAGATACTAGGGTTTTCTCATAGACGGGGATCGAGAGGATTGCATCTTGGAAGAAGAAGACCCTACCAGTTTCAGGCAGGCCATTATCAGTAGGGACTCTGATAAGTGGCAGGAAGCAATGCAATCCGAAATGGAGTCCATGTACGCTAATAAAGTGTGGACCTTGGATATTGCTCCACCTGGGGTAAAACCCGTTGGATGCAAATGGATCTACAAAAGGAAACTTGGTGTAGATGGGCAGGTGGAAACCTATAAGGCTAGACTCGTTGCAAAAGGTTTTCGTCAAAGACCTGGTTTGGACTATGACGAAACTTTTTCTCCGGTGGCTATGCTCAAATCCATTCGGATCTTACTTGCCATTGCTGCCTTCCATGACTATGAAATCTGGCAGATGGATGTTAAAACGGCTTTCCTAAACGGTTGTTTGGAAGAGTGAGTTTACATGGATCAACCAGAAGGTTTCGTAGACAGTGGGAGCAGCAGGAAGGTGTGCAAGTTGCTTAAATCCATTTATGGATTAAAGCAGGCATCGCGGAGCTGGAACATCTGTTTTTATGAGGCAATCAAGGAATTTGATTTCATCAAGAACGAAGATGAACCCTGTGTCTATAAGAAGATTGTAGGATGAACTGTCGTATTCCTAGTCTTGTACATGGACGACATTCTTTTGATAGGAAATGACATTCCTATGCTACAATCGGTCAAGCTATTTTTGTCACAACGGTTCTCCATGAAGGACCTGGGTGATGCCTCGTACATTCTGGGGATCAAGATCTATAGAGATAGATCCAAGAGACTAATGGGACTTTCGCAGTCCAGGTACATAGAGACCGTACTAAAGAGATTTAGTATGGAGGATTCCAAGCGCGGTAACATACCCGCATTGCACGGAATTACCCTCTCCAAGAAGATGTCTCCTAAGACTGACGAGGAGAGGGTTCGCATGAGCACTATACCCTACGCTTCGGCGGTAGGATCTATAATGTATGCGATGCTATGTACAAGAACAGATGTAGCTTACGCACTGAGCACGGTAAGCCGGTATCAGTCAGACCCAGGTGAGGACCACTGGACAGCAGTGAAGAACATTCTCAAGTACCTGAGAAGGACTAAGGAGATGTTCCTGTTTTATGGTAATGGAGACCTTAGGGTCGAGTCCTTTACCAATTCAAGCTTCCAGAGTGACAGAGATGACAGCAAGTCTGTCTCGGGTTTTGTGTTTACCCTCAACGGAGGGGCGGTATGTTGGAGGAGTTCCAAACAGGATACCGTCGCAGACTCGACGATGGAGGCTGAGTCCATTGCTACAAGCGATGCCGCAAAAGAGGCGGTCTGAATGAAGAAGTTCATTGGTGAACTTCAGGTGGTTCCGTCCATTGTTGACCCAATACCTTTGTATTGCGATAACAATGGGGCTATAGCTTTAGAGAAGGAACCAAGGTCCCATCAGAAATCAAGGCACATCTTAAGGCGGTATCACCTGATCAAGGAGATCATTGATCGCCAGGAGATCGAGGTGCGGAGAGTGGACACAAAAGACAACACGGCAGATCCATTCACGAAGGCCTTACCCTAGACTCAGTTCGAGCGGCTGATCGAGATGATAGGTCTTCGATACGCCAGTACATGGCCTTAGTGCAAGTGGGAGATTGTTAGTGTATATGCCCTAAAGGCCATTACTGTATCATACTAGTATGTATATTACTTGATGGAAGCTTGGGATATTCACAGTTGTATAGACAATCTTGCTCAATATAGTAGTATGCTACTTGGTTTGTCTCTGCTTTAATGTGTACATGTGTGTTTCTTTATTATATCACCTATACGCATTAGTAGAGCCCTTAGGATCTTTGCTTGATTACCGGCGTTGTGATGGCGATCACACTCGTGGGGGCTGGGTAATCCACAAGCACATCCCTATTCACGTCCCTAGTCGTGGGATTATCGAGACAGGGCATCGATACTCCGGAGTAGACTACCGTATGCGCTTCTCATCCCAGCACGGGAGACGGTCTGTCCCATAGCCGTCAGTACGTCGTACTTGAGATAGTATGCGGGTGCTCATTAGGTTACGAGTACACTGGACAGGACTCGTCAGGAACTGATGGTTGGTATTATACCTATCGTCAGTTATCAGTTCCCAGGTGACATGAGTACAGCTTAGTCCGCTGACTTGACACTGTCACTTCGCCTTGAGTGTGTTCCCACTGTTCTTTGATTACTACCCTACCACGGCATGCTGGGTTCCTAGGCACTCCCAAGAGGTCTCACAAGGCATCAACCATGCCAATTTCAAAAATTACGGTGCCGAGAAACCCTAAACTACGGATCGTTTGCTAGAAATCTAGGCGAAAAAGCTAACTAGTTAACACTTAACTACAAGATACGGAAATACAACCTTTGTAGATCCGGTGCTCCACCTCCATAGCTCCGCAACGAGGTCCTCTCCGCTGTCCAAATCAAATCCGGGCTCAAGCGTCGGCTTCGTCGGAGAAAAAGCGAGCTAGGTCGTCGATGTCCATGCCGAAGATGATCTACGTCGAGGCATCGCTAAATCAAGCTCCACCTTCACCAAGCCCTAAAAACTTATGAAGGAAACACACTCTACTACTTGGCAAGAGGTAGAGGATGAAGAAATAGGAAGTGGGTAGACTTTAGAATTGGATTTCTCACTCATCTTCATCAATCACCATTGATGAAGTGGAGGTTTCTTCATGGAAGAAGATGAAGAAGAAGAAGAAAGAAATTATGATAAGTTAAAAGAATAAGAAAAGAAAATGAATTCTTATCATAATTTTAACTTGAGTCAAGTGTAGAGAATGAATCATGGTTAGTGGGAATGGTTAGGGTTAAGGATGAGATAAGAATGGTTGACTTGAACAAAGCTTCATGAAGCTTCAACTAAAGAACAAAATTAGCCACCATTATTTTCTCTTTTCTTTTATTCATTTATCAAAAATAAAAAGGATAATTAAATAAGATAAATGAATAATAAATAATAAACCCTAACCATTTCATTAACCAAGGTTTAATCTTTACACTTGAACCCTAGCATGACATGTATCATCAAACATGATACAATCAAGTGCACAAAAGTATATCGCATATACAATGCGCCCATCCGAGTGAGAAAATCCATCTTAAGTAAACCGATACTAGTTGATGCAAAGTAATATATCAAATATATAAATATGCATTAAATCATTAAATCAACACTTGATTCAATGACCCGGTCATGACGTACACAACCGACTAGTATACAATGTATCGACTTATCGAATCAACGCTTGAATCGATAACTAGGTTATATCGCATACAACCATTCGATACATTCATCGCGAGAATGGAATACGGTATCACATACACGCATTATTCTCGGTCCCGCACATATCTCATATGTGCTCCTATTTCGTTTCGCTTGAGCCAGGAAACCTCTGTGTAGGACTCTAAAGACTCGTCAATACGCCGGCAGCGGATGATGATCATATCAAACATCCACAAGCCGCAAGCGGTCTGCTAAACGTAACGGCCACCCGGGTATTGAGCGATCTGAAGATCGACAAGCAAGCCCGCTCACACTCCAGTGAATCCGACCAGTAACACTACCGTACAGTCCGGTCTGATCGTCTGATATGTCGCATATCCCGCGTAGGGGTGGTAAACGTCAGACCCCAATAGCTCGATAAGTCGTGTCGATATGAGGTCTATAACTGTTCGAGAAACTACTGGTAACACTTACCAGTAAATCTCAGCAACCCTGGCCAGGGATTTCCTGTTATAGCCAATCGAACACAGCGCAACATCAACCCCCTATACCGGGAGAGACGAATCCCCTCCTATCGCTCATTGCCTCCATGTGACTCGGGACTGTACCCAAAAACCACCGTTTTGCATGCCCTCTTGGACGTGGTAAGATGGAAATCAAAGCACAGTGGGAACCACACAAGACTCTATGACGATCTCGAGTCAACAGACTACTCTGTACCAGTGTCACCAGAGAACTGCCATCTGACGTGAGGTATAATACCATCTGGGAGTTCTCGGCGAGTCCGTCCAGTGTACCCAGTCTCTACTGAGCACCCGTATATCATCTCTGATGTCAAACACCAATGGATATGGGATCATCCATCGCCCATCTGTATGGGTCGAGAAAGTATACGCTAGTCTACTCTGGTATATCGATGCCCCGTCTCGATACACCCTCGACTAGGGACTTTGAAGGATGTACTTATGGACTACCATGTCCCCACTAGTATGATCCGCATCATAGTCCAGGTAGTCAAGTACAGATCCTAAGGGCTTTACCAACATGTAACAGGGAGACATTCAGTGTATAGGTTAAGGTAAAGAGCAACCAGATAGCATACTATCATGTCGAGCAAGAAAGTCCTCCCTATATATGTCCCAGCATCCACTACAATATACATCCTATGTATAGTAATGGCCTATAGGGCATATATATAACTAACAATCTCCCACTTGCACTAGGGCCATCTGTAGCAGTGGTTGCAGCATCTCATACTCAACCATCCCATAAAAGTCTCTCTCTGGGAACAGGCCTTTGTGAGTGGATCCGCTGTGTTGTCCTCTGAATCTACTCTCCTAACCTCGATCCCTTAGAGATCAACCATCTCCATGATCAGGTGATACTGCCTTAGAATATGTCTGGATCACTGATGGGACCGGCGTTCCTTGGCATAAGCCACAACTCCATTGTCACATAATGGGAGGAACTAAGTTCATCTCATGAACCATTATACACCCAAACAGCCTCTTTGGTAGCATCTTAAGTAGCGATGTATCCTGCCTTTATCGTCTAGTGTGTCACGGTATCTAGCTTGGAACTCTTCCAACATACCGTCCCTTTACTGAGGGTAAAGACAATGCCTGTGACTGACATTCAGTCGTCTTTATCACCCTGGAACACTTCCAGTGATTCTCCAGGATCGGTTGATACCATCTCACTACAACTAGTGAGAATCCTAACATCCAATTAAATCTATCTCATAGATCCAAAACCCAGGATTTAGGAGGTATCACTTTGATCCTATATGGAGAATCATTGTGATAAACGGAGATTGATCGAGCGTAGCATAAGAAACTCCTTTCTTATCAAGAGTATGTCATCCACGTTCTCTACGAGGATCGTCACCATACTCCCTACTACCTTTTTGTATATACAAGGTTCATCTACCATTTTGATGATGTCAAACTCTTTGACTAATTCATCAAAACAGATGTTCCAACTCCGCGATGCCTGCTTTAATCCTATAAAGCATCTTGCACACGTTTCCGCTGCTCCCACTGTCTACGAAGCCCTATGGCTGTGTACTTATAGACGCACTCTTCTAAAACATCATTTAGAAAAGCAGTCATGACACCCAACCACCAGATATCGTAATCATGGTATGTAGCCGTGACAAGTAGGATCTGGATGGACTTAAGCATAGATGCTTGAAAAGGTTTCATCATTATCCACGCCTGGTCGATGACGAAAAACCTTTCACAAGTCTAGCTTTGAAAGTCTCAACTTTTCCATGTACACCAAGTAATCTTCTCAAGATATACTTGCTCCTGATGGGGATTTAACCCTTCAGATATAGCAACTAAAGTCCATACTTTGTTGGTGTATAAGGATTCCATCTCAGATCTAAAACATCCAGCCATTCTTACAGAGTCTTACTCTCGATGGCCTGCTCGAAGCTAGTTGGGTCATCATCTCATGATGCAATCCTCGCTCCCACTGTCATAGAGAAACCGAAGTATCTCTCAGGTGGGTGAGGAACCCTGCTAGATCGGCGGAGAGGCTGAGGTTCGTTGGTATCTACTGAATCCTTTGGTTGTACCAAATCATCTGCTGTAGTTTGTATAGCTGAAACACTTCCAGTTCTACACAACAGACCTTGCCTCGAGCTTGTCCGGATTTTGCTTTTAGACATAGGCCGGACAACCCCAAATCTTAACTAGCTTAAGACATGGGCTCTTCCCTTTCCATATCACATATGAAATGGTAGGCAACAGATTTGATTGGAACTCTATTCAATAGTTATGCAGCTTCTCAAGTGCATAACTCCCAAAAGGAAATAGGTAACTCAGTATTACTCATCATAGAGCACACCTTATCAAATAGGGTGTATCTGCTCCGTCCCGATATACCATCGTGCTATGGTGTATACAGAGGAGTAATGCTGAGAGAGAATCTCATTCTCCTTTAGAATAGTCCAGGAATTCCATGCACAAGTATTCTCCTCCCTGATCTCATCATAGGACATAATACTTATACCCGTATTTTGGTTCTCTACTTCTAAATCATATTCTGTGAATATCTCAAAAGGTTCGGACTTGTGTTTCAACAGGAACATATGTCTGAATCTTGAGAGATTATCAGAGAATGTAATGAAGTACAAAGAACCGGTCTTGGCATATGTAGACAGGGGACCTTTATACATCAACATGTATCATCCCAAGAGTTTACTAACTCTTTCTCTGTTTCCAATAAACAGAGCTGTGATCAACTTATCTCTGTGACATGACTGGCAAGTTTCAAAAGATGTAAATTCAAACTCATTTAAATATACATCTAAATGTAACTTCAGCTAGTCGGGTCACATTGATCTGACCTAGTCTACAATACCTCAAGAAGAATCCATTCATTTCTGAACTCTTCCTCTTGTGTGTGTTCCATATACTAAGAACTGTAGTTTGATTTAGAACATTAATGCTTTTAGATAACGTGCCTGAATCGATCAACTTTTGATATAGGAAATGTTCAAAACATTATCCAACAATACAAAATTTTACCATTTCTTTACAGATAAAGAGACTGATATGATTTTGTATATCAGGTTCGGTATCTAATAACATTCGTTCAGAATCAATGTATTGGTAATACAGGGTGACAGTGACCAACAGACTTGGCTGCAACATTTGCCCCGTTTTCTGCCTCATGAAACTTATCACCCGTTCTCAGTTCTCTACCTTTCTGTAGCCCTATGTAACAGATTACATATCTGGGATCCTGATCCGGTATCATATACCCAGGACGTAAAGGATACTGAGAAACAGTTCTGTATAATGAACAAACCCGAAGATGATGCATCAACATGCACTCTCTTCGTTTGGGCGGCACGGGAAATCTGGTATTCCCCAATTTCCTGCTCTGTCTTATAACTATTATAAGTTGGAGCGGGACCAACGTTCCCCAGCTCAGTATAACAAGCGGGTTCGGTCAATATTCCGTATTATTATCTTGATTAAGGCGTGATATGGTCGCTTCCTGGAGAGAGAGAGAAGAAAACACTCAGCGTGCGCTCTTGCAAGAATAGATTGGTTATTATTTTATCTAATCAGGATGGCTCCCACTGCTTTTTATCAAATCTTCTTTCAAACCCTAAAAGGAAAGACTAGCCGGGATTAATTACACACCATAAGTTCGCCAATCTTTCAGCCAGGCCAGTGTCGGTACTTTGAGGGAGGTCCCCCGTGCTTTCGCACGAACCTAATTAATGTAAACCTCGTTTTCCCAGAGGCGTAACCCCGTTGACACCTTTCTAGACACCTACTTGATCGGCTAATTGTAATGTATAAAACTCTCCCAGGAGTAACACTTACTCGCAGCGGGTATCGGGATCCAACTATCTCATAGAAGGTATGCAATCTCATTGCAAATTTCAACACTTGAAATTCCCGATAATATTTTGCCCCGAACGATCTATGACCTTGACAAGGTCAACAAACCATAGACCGCAAGTCAAGTTCAACCCGTCATTTCTTGATTGAATCAAACACACACGCACGACCCTTGACAAGGTCAACAAGGCCGCACGACTACCCTAACCCAATCTGCATCATATGCATAAGTAGATAAATACTGGTTAGCTACCGCACACTGCACCTTGACAAGGTCAACAAACGCAGCACGAATACTAAACAGGATTTATCTGAAATGACGGAGGGCTACGACAGGTTTTTCTGAAAACCTATTGCGTAATGAACTTGATATCGTTGTAGAATCAAATGATTTTGTATTGGAGTGCTTTTGAGGCTTTTCTAGTTTTGCTAAAGGAGTCACTCCCGGTAAAGGGATCTCGGTCCTTTCCTCGTCGAATGGGGTGCGGGATATATCATATATATCGCTGTGCAAAGCAAAAACACTTAAAAGCAATCAAAAGACAAACCGAGTGTGTAGCATCTGCCAGTTATTGCTAAAGGAGTCACTCCCGGTGAAGGGATCTCGGTCCTTTCCTCATCGAATAAGGTGCAGGATATATCACATATACCGCTGTGCAAAGCAAAAACTGTAGCTACCTGTTTTATTTTGAAATTCGATTCTACAACATCTTAGGTTTCTTTTATTTCATTAATCTCATTAATGAAGTCCCATCATTTAAGTACCTAAACATCACAGATAAATACGACGTACACTTATGCCATCCGCATTCGCCTCGATGTCCCCTCGTGCACCGTTAGGTTAGGTAACTAACGGAAGAGCGGGGCAGGGCTAGCGCGGGTGTAAAACATAAGTAACGTCTATATAATATATCATATATACTATATACTGTATCTATCACAGAACATCACATGATCTCATCACAGATATCGCAGCAGAAGAAACATATGAAATATTGGATATACTAGGACGTCCGTGTTTTCAATACGAGCCAGTATAAAACACGGATTCCACGGTCCTTATGAATAGCCAAACCCACACCCCTAGACCCCTACGAGAGCGGCAAGCAACCCTACCAATTCTGGAGTTAGGAGACCCGGACTCGACTCCTCGAGTTGGTCTCCCACTGGACTCCAGAACCCGGTCAGTTGTGCTCCCCTCCTTGGGTCTATCCTAGTGCGGAAAAGTAAAGAATATACAAAGGGTGACATCTTCCGCAACCTGGAAGCGCCCCAATAAAAGAATATTACATACAAGTTTTTACATGAATGAAAATGAAAAACACTCATCTCATATAAAAACCCCCGGCTATTCAAACACGACGATCCAATATAACATATCCAGCAACACATAACATCACATGTCATCAACGTAAGTAAATATGCGCATCCCAATTGTCGTTGACATATAGCAACGAAACCGGCGATATCACATATTACACTTACGGTCACAGAAAAGAAAGTGTAAAACTACAACAGTTGGAATCCGCAACCACCTCAGACATCGCATGCCTGACCAAATGAATTTCTTAGACATCACATGCCTAACAATTATAAACCCCGCATTTTAGTCTCTTTATCGAAAACACTTTTCAATACCAAGTCGGGCAATTCAACAGGATTCCCGACATTTTGATCGAATGCTCGTCGCAAACTTTAGTAGGTGGCCGCACCCCCGATACCGTCGACGAAGTGCACCAAGGCGGAACACCGCTGCCGCGAGCACCCGAACGGATGCTTTCGGCGACGGGGTTCTCCTACAGTCACTTGGTCGGGGCTATGGAGTGAGGCTGTCTATTAAGTTTACCCGGCGAGTATCCGCGTACACTACGTGATTGCGACGGACTTTTGATCGCATCAAAATTCCGTGGCAACCGATCAAGTGAGACTAAACTGCTATGTTTATAACATTCATTTAGTTATCTCATAACTACTTGTGAATTCCAATTATTGTATCCCATTCCAGATAAATAGAAAATGTTAAACTTTCCGATCGAACATTCTAACACCCAAGTTTTCCCGATACAGATCAACACATGAAACAAGTCTAACAACATTCAGTTCGTGCCTCAGTACCGACGGTCCAGCCGTAGAAGGGTCAAGCCAACGCCTCACATGTGGCACGCCGTACTGCCCCAAACCCGAAGGTTCAAAGGGCAGTTCAAGACGGTCACATAATCGAGTTAAGGTTTGTTGTCTTCTAGAGGGACCATCGCGTTACTTGCACTACTTAGAACGTCGTTAAACTACGGAAAAATCCAACACTTGGAAATTTCCCGACAGGGGAAAAATTGGGTATTTATATCCGGTCGAACTTTTTAACATATTCTAAAATTTATCCGGAAAGCCACACAGACAAAATTTGATACTCCGATCGAAACACCGAATTCCCAAAACAACTCCAGAAAATTCAACCCTTGAAAAAATATCAAAAATACCCAGGAAAACCAGCACAGCATAATATGAATTACTGTAGAAATTTGGATGCCACAAACGACAAAATGGCCGCGCTTCCGCCGCACGAGCCATGCTCGTGCCGCGGAAACGCGGCGCACTGTTGGAATTAAGTAACCGAATTTTACAGTATATCTTAGAATTGCCTGCTGATTTTTCTGAATATTTTTAATGTTGAAAATCCCAGATTTTAAAAAATGGACAGAGAGCATGTTTGTTTTGGACTTTCGGGTTCGATCGGACTTCAAATGTCGTCTAGACTTCGCCTAAGGCTCTAGCTAGGCTCTGATACCACTGCAGGGTTCCTAGGCACTCCCAAGAGGTCTCACAAGGCATCAACCATGCCAATTTCAAAAATTACGGTGCCGAGAAACCCTAAACTACGGATCGTTTGCTAGAAATCTAGGCGAAAAAGCTAACTAGTTAACACTTAACTACAAGATACGGAAATACAACCTTTGTAGATCCGGTGCTCCACCTCCATAGCTCCGCAACGAGGTCCTCTCCGCTGTCCAAATCAAATCCGGGCTCAAGCGTCGGCTTCGTCGGAGAAAAAGCGAGCTAGGTCGTCGATGTCTATGCCGAAGATGATCTACGTCGAGGCATCGCTAAATCAAGCTCCACCTTCACCAAGCCCTAAAAACTTGTGAAGGAAACACACTCTACTACTTGGCAAGAGGTAGAGGATGAAGAAATAGGAAGTGGGTAGACTTTAGAATTGGATTTCTCACTCATCTTCATCAATCACCATTGATGAAGTGGAGGTTTCTTCATGGAAGAAGATGAAGAAGAAGAAGAAAGAAATTATGATAAGTTAAAAGAATAAGAAAAGAAAATGAATTCTTATCATAATTTTAACTAGAGTCAAGTGTAGAGAATGAATCATGGTTAGTGGGAATGGTTAGGGTTAAGGATGAGATAAGAATGGTTGACTTGAACAAAGCTTCATGAAGCTTCAACTAAAGAACAAAATTAGCCACCATTATTTTCTCTTTTCTTTTATTCATTTATCAAAAATAAAAAGGATAATTAAATAAGATAAATGAAAAATAAATAATAAACCCTAACCATTTCATTAACCAAGGTTTAATCTTTACACTTGAACCCTAGCATGACATGTATCATCAAACATGATACAATCAAGTGCACAAAAGTATATCGCATATACAATGCGCCCATCCGAGTGAGAAAATCCATCTTAAGTAAACCGATACTAGTTGATGCAAAGTAATATATCAAATATATAAATATGCATTAAATCATTAAATCAACACTTGATTCAATGACCCGGACATGACGTACACAACCGACTAGTATACAATGTATCGGCTTATCGAATCAACGCTTGAATCGATAACTAGGTTATATCGCATACAACCATTCGATACATTCATCGCGAGAATGGAATACGGTATCACATACACGCATTATTCTCGGTCCCGCACATATCTCATATGTGCTCCTATTTCGTTTCGCTTGAGCCAGGAAACCTCTGTGTAGGACTCTAAAGACTCGTCAATACGCCGGCAGCGGATGATGATCATATCAAACATCCACAAGCCGCAAGCGGTCTGCTAAACGTAACGGCCACCCGGGTATTGAGCGATCTGAAGATCGACGAGCAAACCCGCTCACACTCCAGTGAATCCGACCAGTAACACTACCGTACAGTCCGGTTTGATCGTCTGATATGTCGCATATCCCGCCTAGGGGTGGTAAACGTCAGACCCCAATAGCTCGATATGTCGTGTCGATATGAGGTCTATAACTGTTCGAGAAACTACTGGTAACACTTACCAGTAAATCTCAGCAACCCTGGCCAGGGATTTCCTGTTATAGCCAATCGAACACAGCGCAACATCAACCCCCTATACCGGGAGAGACGAATCCCCTCCTATCGCTCATTGCCTCCATGTGACTCGGGACTGTACCCAAAAACCACCGTTTTGCACGCCATCTTGGACGTGGTAAGATGGAAATCAAAGCACAGTGGGAACCACACAAGACTCTATGACGATCTCGGGTCAACAGACTACTCTGTACCAGTGTCACCAGAGAACTGCCATCTGACGTGAGGTATAATACCATCTGGGAGTTCTCGGCGAGTCCGTCCAGTGTACCCAGTCTCTACTGAGCACCCGTATATCATCTCTGATGTCAAACACCAATGGATATGGGATCATCCATCGCCCATCTGTATGGATCGAGAAGGTATACGCTAGTCTACTCTGGTATATCGATGCCCCGTCTCGATACACCCTCGACTAGGGACTTTGAAGGATGTACTGAACTACCATGTCCCCACTAGTATGATCCGCATCATAGTCCAGGTAGTCAAGTACAGATCCTAAGGGCTTTACCAACATGTAACAGGGAGACATTCAGTGTACACATTAAGGTAAAGAGCAACCAGATAGCATACTATCATGTCGAGCAAGAAAGTCCTCCCTATATATGTCCCAGCATCCACTACAATATACATCCTATGTATAGTAATGGCCTCTAGGGCATATATATAACTAACACGGCACTACTGAGTCGTGCAAACAGGTAGTAGTTAGGTGCAGTCCCGAAGCACTTGGAGGCAGTGACGGTTAGACAGGATTCGTCTCTCCCGGTATTGGGGGTTGACATCGCGCTGTGTCTAGGAGAGCCATTACACGAGTAGTCCCTGGCCAGGGCAAGCGAGATATACTGGTAGGTTTCCAGTGTTATCTCAGGGTGTAATGGGCTTCACTCCGACACGACTTGTACCGCTCTTAGGGGACTGACGTTTACCGCCCCCTAGGCCCGCCATGCGATGTATCAGATGAACAGACCGGACTGTACGGAGATTGTCACATACAGGCTCAGTAGGAGTTCGGATAGGTTTACCTCATCAGCCTTCTTATCGACATCTACCTGGGGACCGTTACGTACAGCTAGTGCCGCTTGCGGTCTATGGCTAGACCCACTGCCAGCGTAGTGTCGAGTCTTTAGAGTCTCACACACAGAGTTCCCTGCACTGAGCGAAACGTGTAGAGATCGTATGGTTTTACGGCAGGGCTGCGATCACTTACGTACACTTGTGTGCGTGTGGTGTTCGGGCTGGCAGTACTAGTGGGCTTTGGTTTAAGCCGGATCATAGTATTGCACGAATGGTTTTGTTTTGTCTTTTGC
Source organism: Agapanthus africanus (assembly GCA_030015575.1). NCBI lineage: Eukaryota > Viridiplantae > Streptophyta > Magnoliopsida > Asparagales > Amaryllidaceae > Agapanthus > Agapanthus africanus. Next base: position 206,802,535 of record CM057343.1, read on the forward strand.
GCATCCGTATTCTGCTGGCAGTACTAGTGGGCAGGTGTGTATGCACAGTTTTCCGGAGCGATGAAGGAGGAGGTGCCTCATCAGGGTTTTGGCAGTTGGTTCGGCCAAAACCGTTACGTGGAAGGCTCATTAGGGTTTTGACAGTTCGTTTGGTCAAAACCATTATGAGCCGCGGACATCATTTACTAATCCTTTTAGTGATAATTTTATGATGGCTAATTGCATTGACCATTTGACCCTATTGACCTCTTTTGACTTTGTTGACCGATTGACCGTGTTGACCATTGACTTTCAAGAGAGATCTACACTCTTCTTTTCTTTTTCTTTTTCTATTTTGATTATGATAATGGTCATTTCAATATAGCCATCAAACTTTATCTTGATGGGATTAGTAATGATATTGTTTTTTCATTATTGAACCATGGTTCATTTTTCTTATGCTCACAATTTCTTTCTCATTCTCTCTCTTGCCTTTTCAAGTGAGAAGAAAAAGAAATGAACCATGGTTGCTAGCTCCTCCTTCTTCTTCCTCCTCTTGATTCATTTTTTGATCTCATGTGTTGAGAGATAAAGATCCCAAAAAGACAAAACCATTCCTTTATCACTTCTACACAACCTAGGGCTTCAAGATTAGCAATCTTTTTGCCCTAGTTACCTCGGCTCGAGGTGGAGCTCGGTGTACATCTCTCGGGTGGATCGTCTTCGACTCAAGGAGGCCGCGGAGGTGACCAAAGTCCGGATCAAGCCTCGGAGCAAGCAAGGAGAAGAACGACAAGAAGAGAAGGAGTTCAAGTTGAGGTATAAATCCTAACCGAGTAGATAAATCTCTAGTTAGGATGCTAGTGTGTTGTTTAGCAAAGATGCGGCTTTTACGGTCCATATTACCAAGTCTAGAAAAAATTTTGTTTTACCGTTTCCGCAACCCCGAAAGTACCGGGAGAGGTAACGTGGACCTAACATATTGTAATGGATGCTTGGACATATATTGGGAGGACTTTCTTGCTCGACATGATAGTATGATATCTGGTTGCTCTTTATCTTAACATGTACTGTGATTGTCTCTATGTTACATGTTGATATAGCCATTAGGATGAGTACTTGACTAGCAGGACTATGATGCAGATCATACTAGTGGGGACAGTGTAATCGCTAAGTACATCCTTCAATTGTTCCTAGTCGTAGGTGTATTGAAACTGGGCATCTGTTAGTTATATGTATGCCCTAGAGGCGATTACTGTACATACGATGTATATTGTAGTGGATGCTTGGACATATATAGGTAGGACTTTCTTGCTCGACATGATAGTATGCTATCTGGTTGCTCTTTATCTTAACATGTACTCTGATTGTCTCTATGTTACATGTTGATAAAGCCCTTAGGTTAAGTACTTGACTATTAGGACTATGATGCAGATCATACTAGTGGGGACAGTGTAGTCGCCAAGTACATCCTTCAAATGTTCCTAGTTATGGGAGTACCGAGACAGGGCATCGATACTCCAGAGTAGACTAGCGTATGCGCTTCTTGACCTATATGATGGGCGATGGATGATCCCATATCCATTGGTGTTTGACATCAGAGAAGGTATACGGGTGCTCAGTAGAGACTGGGTACACTGGACGGACTCGCCGAGAACTCCCAGATGGTATTATACCTCACCCGAGATCGTCATAGAGTCTTGTGTGATTCCCACTGTGCTTTGATTTCCATCATACCACGTCCAATGGGGCTTGCAAAACGGTGGCTTTTGGGTACAATCCCGAATCACATGGAGACAATGAGCGATAGGAGGGGATTCGTCTCTCCCAGTATAGGGAGTTGATGTTGTGCTGTGTTCGATTGTCTATAACTGGAAGTCCCTGGCTAGGCTGACATATAGATTTACTGGTTTGTGTTACCAGTAGTTTCTCGACCTGTTATGAGCCTCACATCGACACGACTTATCGGTTACTGGGGTCTGACGTATACCACACCTAGACCAGATATGCAACTTATCAGACGAAGAGACTGGACTGTACGGGAGTGTTGCTGATTGGATTCGCTGGAGAAAGTACAGGCTTGCTTGTTGATCTTCTGATCGCTCAATACCCGGGAGGCCGTTACATTTGGCAGACCACTTGCGGCTTGTGGGTATTTCATATGATCATCACCTACTGACGGCGTATTGACGAGTCTTTAGAGTCCTACACAGAGGTTTGCTGGCTCAAGCGAAACGGAGTAGGAGCGCATATGTGATATGTGCGGGAACGAGATCAATGCGAGTATGTGATACCGCATTATATTCTCGCGATGTGTGACATGATAGGTTATATGTAATATAGCCGAGTTATCGGATCGAGCGTTGATTCGATAAGATGTTGCATTTGATATTAGTCGGTTATATGTGATATAGCCGGATTATTAAATCAAGAGTTGATTTGATAATTAATGTATAATTATATATTTGATATATTATATTACATTAACTAATATTTAGCTCACTATTGATTTCTTTTCTCACATGATGTGCACATTGTATATATATACGCGGTATGTACATTTGTGTACATGGATTGTGTCATGTTTGATGATACATATAAGATGGGTGTATGAGATTAACACAATGCTATGGTTAAGTTAGGGTTTCTATTTATGTTAAGCTAATTAAAAAGAGATTGAGTTTGTTATGCTAAATCTTGCTCAAAAGCTTATGGATAAGCTTTGACCAAGTCAACCCTTTTGTCTAGTTTAAGATATTTATCAAATCCAACCTTTAACCATAGCCATGAGTTAATTCTCTACATGAGTTAGACATGAGGGCTTAACTCAACCAAGTGTGCAATAATTCATGGGGATGAATAATTCACAAGTCTTCTTCTTCTTCTTCAAGCTCCATGAAAAAGCTTTCTAGCTCTAATGGAGTTTTGAGATAAAGTGTGAGAAAATCAATTCTAAAGTGAGCCCACCTCCTACTTCTTCATCCTCTACCACTTGCCATGTAGTAGAGTGCGTTCTTTTCACAAAGTTCATGACCTAGTGAAGGAATAGCTTGATTCAGTTTCTCCTCGACGTAGATCATATTCGGCCTCGAAGTCATCGAAGTAAGCACGTTCGTTTTTTCATAGAGCCTCTCTAGAGTCCAGGGTTTGCGATCGCAGCGAAGGGGACTACTACACAGAGCTATTTGGAGTGAAGGACCGGACTACAAAGGTTGTAATCCCAAACTTTTAGAAGTAAAGTTGTTTACTTGCTTATAGTTTTCGCATAATCTCTAGTATACGATCTTGGCTATGGTTGTTCGGCTTGTCTAAATTTTGAATCGGGCATGGTTGATGCCTTGTAGAACCTTGTGAGAGTGCCTAGTAACCCTATAGTGGTTTCAGAGCCAAGCTAGAGGTTTAGGCGAAGTCTGGACGAAGTTTAAAGTCCGATCGAACCCCGAAACCCATTTTATACCCTTCTCTGGAAATTTTCTTAAAATGTTGATTTTTCTGTATTAAAAATACTCAGAAAATTGAGCTGGGAATTCTAAGGATAACTGTAGAAAACAACACCATAATTCACTCAAACCGCCGCGGAACCGCGGCAGGAACATGCCGTGCGCGGCGGTTCCACGGCGGAACAGTGGAACTATGGTTTGGGTTTTGCACAGTAATATCCCTATCTATTTCCTGATGCTTCTGGGAATTTTTAATTCTACTCAAATGTTGAGTTTTCTGAAGATGTTTTGTATTCATTGATTAGATCGGAAAGTTTAACTTCGTTTAAGTGTTTTTCCGGGTATTTTAGAACGTGTTAAAAAGTTCGAACGGATATCAATAACTCACTTTTTCCCCTGCCGGAAAATTTTCAAGTGTTGGATTTTTCCGTAGTTTAAGAACGTTCTAAGTCGTGCAGGTAACGAGGTGGACCTTCTAGAAGACAAAAAACCTTAACGCGATTATGTGACCGTCTGAACTGCCTCTAAACCTTAGGGTTTGTGGCAGTACAGCGTTGCCACATGTGAGGCATTGGCTTGACCCTTCTACGGCTGGACCATTGGTACTGTGGCATGTGATGGATGTTTTTAAACTAATTTCAAGTGTTGAACTATTTGGGAAAACTTGGGTGTTTGATTATTTGATCGGAAATTTTAACATTGTCTATTTATCTGGAATGTAATACAATATTTAGAATCCACAAGTAGTTATGAGATAACTAATTTGAATGTTGTAAATTTAGCTGTTTAGTCTCATTTGATCGGTTGCCATGGGATTTTGATGTGATCAAAAGTCCGTCGCAATCACGTAGTGTACTCGGATACTCGCCGGGTAAACTTAATAGACAGCCATGCCCCATAGCCCCGACCAAGTGACTATAGGAGAACCCCATCGCCAAAAGCGTCCGTTCGGGTGCTCGCGGCAGCGGTGTTCCGCCTTACTGCATTTCGTCGACAGCATCCGCGGGTGCGGCCGTCTACTAAAGTTTACGACGAGCATTCGATCAAAATGCCGGGAATCTTGTTGAATTGCCCGACTTGATATTGAAAAGAGTTTTCGATAAAAAGACTAAAATGCGGGGTTTATAATTGTAAGGCATGCGATGTCTAAGGAATTCATTTGGTTAGGCATGCGATGTTTAAGGAGGTTGCGGATTCCAACTGTTGTAGTTTTACACTTTATTTTCTGCGACCATAAATGTAGTATGTAGTTGTATTGCCGGTTTTCGTTGCTATACATCAACGACTATCGGTGTATGCATACTTACTTACGTTGACGATATGTGATATTATGTATTGCAGTGATATGTTATATTGGATCGTCGTGCTCTGAATAGCCGGGGTTTTTATGTGAGATGAGAGTTTTTTCATTTTCATTCATGTAAAATTCATTTGTATGTAATATTTTTTTATTGGGGCACTTCCGAGCTGAGGATGATGTCACCATTGTATATTATTTACTTTTCCGCATTAGGTAGACCCAAGGCGGGGAGCACAAGTAACCGGGTTCTACGGTCCAGTGGGAGACCATCTCGAGGAGTCGAGACCGGGTCTCCTAACCCTAGAATTGGCAGTGTTGCTTGCCGCTCTCGTAGGGGTCTAGGGATGTGGGTTTGGCTATTCATCGTGACCGTGAAATCCGTGTTTTATAAAGGCTTTTATTAAAACACGGACATCCTAGTATATCCAATATTTCATATATGTTCTTCTGCTGCAATGTTCTATGATGAGATCATATTACTGCCTGAGACGAATGTTTATATTGTATATTTGAGATATATATTATATATTGTTGATTTCGTTTCATATCTGATGCTTGTGAAGCATAATAAAATGGGACTTCATTAATGAGATTAATGAAATAAAAGAAACCAAAAGATGTTGTAGAAACTTGTTTAAAAACTGGTAGCTCTAGTTCTTGCTTTGCATAGCGGTGTTTCTTGAAGAACATCCAGCACCTTATTCGATAAGGAAAGAGCTGAGATCCCTTCACAGGGAGTGACCTCTTTAGTGAAACTAGCAGATGCTATAAACACGATTTGTCTTTTGATTGCTTCTATAGTTCTTGCTTTGCATAGTGATATTTGTGAAATATCCTGCACCTTATCCGATGAGGAAAGAGCCGATGATCCCTTCACCGGGAGTGACCTCTTTAGCGAAACTAGAAAAGGCCTAAAAAACACTCCATTTAAAATCACTCGATTCTACAACGATATCAAGTTCATTACACAAAAGGTTTTCTTAAAAACCTGTTGTAGCCCTCCGTAATTTTAGGAAGTAGAGTACTTAGTATTCGTGCTGCGTATGTCGACTTTAGTTGAGGCATAGTGTACGGTAGCTAAGTAATGTCTTCCTACACTGCATATTATGCGATAAATTTGGACAGTCATGTGATTATGTCGACTATAGTTGAGGGTCATGTTGGTGGGTCTAATTAATCATGAAATGATGGGTAGAACTTGACTAGTGCTTATGATATGTTGACCTTAGTTAAGGTCATAAGTACTAGGGGTAAAATATTATTGGGAATTTCAAGTGTTGAAATTTTCAATGAGATTGCATACCTTCTATGAGATAGTTGGATCCCGATACCCGCTGCGTGTAAGAGTTACTCCTGGGAGAGTTTTACGCATTACAATTAGCCAATCAAGTAGGTGTCGAGAAAGGTGTTAACGGGGTTACACCCCTGGGAAAACGAGGTTTACTTTAATTAGGCCCGTGCGAAAGCATGGGGAACCTCCCTCAAAGTACCGACACTGGCCTGGCTGAAACATTGGCGAACTTGTAGTGTGTAATTAATCCCGGCTAGTCTTTTCTTTTAGGGTTTGAAGGAAGATTTGACTAAAATAGTGGGAGACATCCTGACTAGATATATTTTATAACCAATCTAATCTTGCAAGAACATACGCTGAGTGTTTTCTTCTCAGACTCCTGGTAGCGACCATGTCACGCCTTATTCAAGATAATAATACGGATGTATTGACCGAACCCGCTTGTTATACTGCGCTAGGGAACGTTGGTCCCGCTCCAACTTATAAATGTTATAAGACAGAGCAGGAAATTTGGGGATTACCAGAATTCCCGTGCTGCTCAAACTAAGAAAGTGCATGCTGATGCATCTTCTTCGGATGTGTTCATTACACAGAACTGTTTCTCAAGGTCCTTTACGTCCTGGGTATTTGATACCGGATCAGGATCCCATATATGTAATTTGTTACATGGGCTACAGACAGGTAGAAAACAGAGAACGGGTGATAAATTTCATGAGACAGAAAAGGTGCAAGTGTTGCAGCAAAGTCTGTTGGTAGTTATCACCCTGTATTAGCAAATACATTGATTTTGAACGAATGTTATTAGATACCGAACCTGATATACAACATCATATCAGTCTCTTTATTAGTAAAGAAGGATATAATTTTGTATTGTTGGATAATGTTTTGAACATTTCCTATATCAAGAGTTGATCGGTTCAGGCACGTTATCTAAAAGCATAGACGTTCTAAATCAAACCACAGTTCTTAACGTACAGAACACACACAAGAGGAAGAGTTCAGAAATGAACGAATCCTTCTTGAGGAATTGTTGACTAGGTCATATAAATGCGACCCGACTAGCTGAAGTTACATATAGATGCATATTTAAATTAGTTTGAATTTACATCTTGTGAAACTTGCCGGTCATGTCACAGAGATAAGATGACCACAGCTCCGTTTATTGGAAACAGAGAAAGAGTTAGTGAACTCTTGGGATGGATATATGTTGATGTATGAAAGTCCCCTGTCTACAAATGCCAGGACCGGTTCTTTGTACTTCATTACATTCACTGATGATCTCTCAAGATTCAGACATATGTTCCTGTTGAAACATAGGTCCGAAACTTTTGAGATAATCACAGAATATATGTTAGAAGTAGAGAACCAAAAACGGGTAAAAGTATTATGTTCTTTAATGAGATCAAGGAGGAGAATACTTGAGCACGGAATTCCTGGACTATTCTTAAGGAGAATGAGATTCTCTCTCAGCATTACTCCTCCGTATACACCACAGCACGTCGGTGTATTGGGGCGGAGCAATTACACCCTATGTGATATGGTGTGCTCTATGATGAGTACTACTGAGTTGCTATTTCCTTTTGGGAGTTATGCACTTGAGAAGCTGCATACCTATTGAATAGGGTTTAAATCAAATCAGTTGCCTACCACTTCATATGTGATATGGAAAGGGAAGAGCCTATATCTTAAGTTTGTTAAGATTTGGGGTTGTCCGGCCTATGTCTAAAAAGCAAAATCCGGAGAAGCTCGACGCAAGGTCAGTTCTGTAGAACTGGAAAGGTTCCAGCTATACAAACTGCAGCTGATGATTTGGTAAACCCGAAGGATTCAATAGTTTCTAACGAACCTCAGCCTCTTCGCCGATCTAGTAGGATTCCTCACACACCTGAGAGATACTTCAGTTTCTTTATCACAGTGGGAGCGAGGATTACAGCATGAGATGATGACCTAACTAGTTTCGAGCTGTCCATCAGTGTAGGGTTCTTAGGCACCCTAGTGAGGTCTCACAAGGCATCGAACATGCCAATATAAAAATTTATGGGTGCCGAGAGACCCTAATACGGACCGTCGGCTAGATTTCTAGGCGAAAAAGTAAACTAGTTAACACTTAACTAAGAGATACGGATATACAACCTTTGTAGATCCGGTTCTCCACCTCCATAGCTCCGCAATAAAGTCTCCTCGCTGTCCATAACAAGTCCCGGGCTCTAGCGTCGGCTTCATCGGAGAATGGACGGGCTAGGTCATCGATGTCCATGCCGAAGATGATCTACGTCGAGGCATCGCTAAATCAAGCTCCGACTTCACCAAGTCAAGAAACTTGTGAAGAAAACACACTCTACTACTTGGCAAGAGGTAGAGGATGAAGAAATAGGAAGTGGGTAGACTTTAGAATTGGATTTCTCACTCATTTCCATCAATCACCATTGATGGAGCTTGCTTTCTTCATGGAAGAAGATGAAGAAGAAGAAGAAAGTCTTATGATAAGTTATTCCAAAATGGAAAATAAAAGGAATGTTTATCATAATCTAACCATGGTAATGTGTAGAGAATTAACCAAGGTTAGTTGAATGGTTAGGGTTAAGAATGAGATAAGAATGGTGGACTTTGGTCAAAGCTTCATGAAGCTTCAACTAAACTACAAATAAAGCCACCATTCTTTCTCTTTATTCTTATTTATTTCAAAATGAATAAATGAAATAAATAAATGAGAAAAGGAAATGAAACCCTAACCACTTAAGTAACCATGGTTTAATTCTTTACACAAACCCAAACTAGCATGTATCATCAAATATGATACAATCTTGTGTACAAAAGTATATCACATATACAATGTGCACAAAAAGTGAGAAAATCCAATTAAAGTGAACCAATACTAGTTAATGCAAAGTAATATATCAAATATATAATTATGCATTAAATCATTAAATCAACACTTGATTCAATGATCCGGTCACATCGTATATAACCGACTAGTATTCAATGTATCGGCTTATCGAATCAACTCTTGATTCGATAACTAGGTTATATCGCATACAACCAATCGATACATTCATCGCGAGAATGAAATACGGTATCACATACACGCATTATTCTCGGTCCCGCACATATCTCATATGCGCTCCTATTTCGTTTCGCTTGAACCAGGAAACCTCTGTGTAGGACTCTAAAGACTCTTCAATACGCCGGCAGCAGATGATGATCATATCAAACACCCACAAGCCGCAAGCGGTCTGCTAAACGTAACGGCCACCCGGGTATTGAGCGATCAGAAGATCGACGAGCAAGCCCGCTCACACTCCAGTGAATCCAACCAGTAACACTACCGTACAGTCCGGTCTGATCGTCTGATATGTCGCATATCTCGCCTAGGGGTGGTAAACGTCAGACCCCAATAGCTCGATAAGTCGTGTCGATATGTGGTCTATAACAATTCGAGAAACTACTGGTAACACTTACCAGTAAATCTCAGCAACCCTGGCCAGGGATTTCCTGTTATAGCCAATCGAACACAGCGCAACATCAACTCCCTATACCGGGAGAGACGAATCCCCTCCTATCGCTCATTGCCTCCATGTGACTCGGGACTGTACCAAAAAACCACCGTTTTGCACGCCCTCTTGGACGTGGTAAGGTGGAAATCAAAGCACAGTAGGAACCACACAAGACTCTATGACGATCTCGGTTCAACAGACTACTCTGTACCAGTGTCACCAGAGAACTGCCATCTGACGTGAGGTATAATACCATCTGGGAGTTCTCGGCGAGTCCGTCCAGTGTACCCTGTCTCTACTGAGCACCCGTATATCATCTCCGATGTCAAACACCAATGGATATGGGATCATCCATCGCCCATCTGTATGGGTCGAGAAGATATACGCTAGTCTACTCTGGTATATCGATGCCCCATCTCGATACACCCACGACTAGGGACTTTCAAGGATGTACTTATGGACTACCATGTCCCCACTAGTATGATCCGCATCATAGTCGAGGTAGTCAAGCACACATCCTAAGGGCTTTACCAATATGTAACAGAGAGACAATCAGTGTACACGTTCAGGTAAAGAGCAACCAGATAGCATACTATCATGTCGAGCAAGAAAGTCCTCCCTATATATGTCCCAGCATCCACTACAATATACATCCAATGTACAGTAATGGCCTCTAGGGCATACATATAACTAACAATCAGGAGTAGGGACTCTGTAAGAATGGCTGGATCTAAGCGATCTGAGATGGAATCCTTATACACCAACAAAGTATGGACTTTGGTTGCTTTATCTGAAGGTTTAAATCCCCATCAGAAGCAAGTATATCTTGAGAAGATTACTTGGTGTACATGGAAAAGTTAAGACTTTCAAAGCTATGCTTAAGTCCATCCAGATCCTACTTGCCATTGCTACATACCATAACTAGGATATCTGGCTGTTGGGTATCATGACAGCTTTTCTAAAAATGATAATTTAGAAGAGAATGTGTAAAAGTACACAGCCAGAGGGCTTCGTAGACAGTGGGAGCAGCGGAAACGTATGCAAGTTGCTTTATGGGATAAAGCAGGCATCGCGGAGTTGGAACGTATGTTTTAATGTGTTAGTCAAAGAGTTTGACTTCATCAAAATGGTAGATGAACCTTGTATATACAAAAATGGCAGTAGGGAGTTTGGTGGTGATCCTCGTATAGTACGTGGATGACATACTCTTGATAGGGAAGGATTTTCCTATGCTACGATCGGTCAATCTCCGCTTATCATAATGATTCTCCATATAGGATCAAGGTGATACCTCCTAAATCCTGGATTATGGATCTATGAGATAGATCTAGATGGATGTTAGGATTCTCACTAGTTGTAGTGGAAAGGTATCAATCGATCCTGGGGAGAATCACTGGAATGGTTCCAAGGTGATAAGGACGACTGAATGTCAGTCGCAGGCATTGTCTTTACCCTCAGTGGAGGGACGGTATGTTGGAAGAGTTCCAAGCTAAATACCGTGACTTACTACACGATTAAAGGCTAGATACTTCGTTACCAAAGATGCTACCAAAGAGGAAGTCTGGATATAGAAAATAGTTCATGAGATGAACTCAGTTCCAACCATTGTGTGACAATGGAGTTATGGCTTTGGCCTAGGAACCCCCGTTCCATCAGAAATCCAGATATAATTCTTAGGCAGTATCACCTGATCATGGAGATGGCTGATCTCCAGGGAGATCAAGGTTAGGAGAGTAGACACAGAGGAAAACAACGCGGATCCACTCACAAAGGCCTATTTCCCAGTAGAGACTTTTATGGGATGGTTGAGTATGAAATACTTTAACCACCGCTGATTGTTGGGTATGCGGTACCACAACAGATGACCCTAGTGCAAGTGGGAGATTGTTAGTTATATGTATGCCCTAGAGGCCATTACTGTACATACGATGTATATTCTAGTGGATGCTTGGACATATATAGATAGGACTTTCTTGCTCGACATGATAGTATGCTATCTGGTTGCTCTTTATCATAACATGTACTCTGATTGTCTCTATGTTACATGTTGATAAATCCCTTAGGATAAGTACTTGACTATTAGGACTATGATGCAGATCATACTAGTGGGGACAGTGTAGTCGCCAAGTACATCCTTCAAATGTTCCTAGTCGTGGGAGTAACGAGACAGGGCATTGATATTCCAGAGTAGACTAGCGTATGCGCTTCTTGACCTATATGATGGGTGATGGATGATCCCATATCCATTGGTGTTTGACATCAGAGAAGGTGTACGGGTGCTTAGTAGAGACTGGGTACACTGGACGGACTCGCCGAGAACTCCCAGATGGTATTATACCTCACGTCAGATGGCGGTTCTCTGGTGACACTGGTACAGGTTAGTCTGTAGACCAGAGATCGTCATAGAGTCTTGTGTGATTCCCACTGTGCTTTGATTTCCATCATACCACGTCCAATGGGGCATGCAAAACGGTTGCTTTTGGGTACAGTCCCGAATCACATGGAGACAATGAGCGATAGGAGGGGATTCGTCTCTCCCGGTATAGGGAGTTGATGTTGTGCTATGTTCGATTGGCTATAACTGGAAGTCCCTGGCCAGGGCTGATATAGAGATTTACTGGTAAGTGTTACCAGTAGTTTCTTGACCTGTTATGACCCTCACATCGACACGACTTATCGGTTACTGGGGTCTGACGTATACCACCCCTAGACCAGATATGCAACAATTCAGACGAAGAGAACGGACTGTACGGGAGTGTCGCTGATTGGATTCGCTGGAGAAAGTACAGGCTTGCTTGTTGATCTTCTGATCGCTTAATACCCGGGTGGCCGTTACGTTTGGCAGACCGCTTGCGGCTTGTGGGTGTTTGATATGTTCATCACCTACTGCCGGCGTATTGACGAGTCTTTAGAGTCCTACACAGAGATTTCCTGGCTCAAGTGAAACGGAGTATGAGCACATATGTGATATGTGCGGGAACGAGATTAATGTGAGTATGTGATACCGCATTATATTCTCGCGATGTGTGACATGATAGGTTATATGTGATATAACCGAGTTATCGGATCAAGCGTTGTTTTGATAAGATGTTGAATTTGATAATAGTCGGTTATATGTGATATACCCGGATTATTAAATCAAGAGTTTATTTGTCAATTTAATGTATAATTATATATTTGATATATTATATTACATTAACTAATATTTAGCTCACTATTGATTTCTTTTCTCACATGATGTGCACATTGTATATATATACGCGATATGTACATTTGTGTACATGGATTGTGTCATGTTTGATGATACATACAAGATGGGTGTATGAGATTAACACAATACTAGGGTTAAGTTAGGGTTTCTATTTATGTTATGCTAATTCAAAAGAGATTGAGTTTGTTATGCTAAAGCTTGCACAAAAGCTTATGGATAAGCTTTGACAAAGTCAACCCTTTTATCTAGTTTAAGATTTTTATCAAACCCAAACTTTAACCATAGACATGAGTTAACTTTCTACACGAGTTATCCATGAGGGCTTAACTCAACCAAGGGTGCAATAATTCATGGTGATGAATTATTCACAAGTTTTCTTCTTCTTCTTCAAGCTCCATGAAAAAGCTTGCTAGCTCTAATGGAGTTTTGAGATAAAGTGTGAGAAAATCAATTCTAAAGTGAGCCCACCTCGTACTTCTTCATCCTATACTACTTGCCGTGTAGTAGAGTGTGTTCTCTTCACAAAATTCATGACCTAGTGAAGGAATAGCTTGATTCAGTGTCTCCTCGACGTAGGTCATCTTCGGCCTCGAAGTCATCGAAGAAAGCACGTTCGTTTCTTCACAGAGCCACTCTAGAGTCCGGGGTTTGCGATCGCAGCGAAGGGGACTACTACACGGAGCTGTTTGAAGTGAAGGTCCGGACTACAATGGTTGTAATCCCAAACTCTTTGAAGTAAAGTTGTTTACTTGCTTATAGTTTTCGCATTATCTCTAGTATACGATCTTGGTTAGGGTTGTTCGGCATGTCTAAATTTTGAATCGGGCATGGTTGAGGCTTTGTAGAACCTTGTGAGAGTGCCTAGTAACCCTACAGCATCGATATACCAGAGTAGACTAGCGTATAGCTTCTCGACCCATACAGATGGGCGATGGATGATCCCATATCCATTAGTGTTTGACATCAGAGACAGTATACGGGTGCTCAATGGAGACTGGGTATACTGGACGGACTCGCCGAGAACTCCCAGATGGTATTATACCTAACGTCATATGGCAGTTCTCTGGTGACACTGGTACGGGTTAGTCTGTAGACCCGAGACCGTCATAGAGTCTTGTGTGACACCCACTTTGCTTTGATTTCCACCTTACCACGTTCAAGAGAACGTGAAAAACGGTGGCTTTTGGGTACAGTCCCGAGTCATATGGAGGCAATGAGCGATAGGAGGGGTTTCGTCTCTCCCGGTATTGGGAGTTGATGTTGCGCTGTGCTCGATTGGCTATAACAGGAAGTCCTTGGCCAAGGCTGCTTCTGAGATATACCGGTAAGTGTTATCAGTTGTTTCTCGACCTCTTATGAGCCTCATATCGACATGACTTATCGAGTTACTGGGGTCTGACGTTTGCCACCCCTAGATGGGATATGCGACATATCAGACGAAGTGACCGGACTGTACGGTAGTGTTGCTGATTGGATTCACAGGAGTGTGAGCAGGCTTGTTTGTTGATCTTCTGATCGCTCAATTCCCAGGTGGCCGTTAGGTTTAGCAGACCGCTTGCGGCATGTGGGTGTTTGATATGATCATCACCTACTGCCGGCGTATTGACGAGTCTTTAGAGTCCTACACAGGGGTTTTCTGACTCAAGCGAAACGGAGTAGGAGCACATATGTGATATGTGCGAGACCGAGATTGATACGATATGAGATACCGTATTCTATTCTCACGATTTGTGACATTGGTCAGTTATATGCGATATAGCTGAGTTATCGGATCAAGTGTTGATTCGATAAGTTGTTACACATGATATTAGTCGGTTATAGCTGGATTATTAAATTAAGAGTCGATTTAATAATTTAATGTATATTTATATATTTGATATATTACATTACATTAACTATTATTAGCTCACTTATGATTTCTTTTCTCACTAGATTGTGCACTTTGTATATATGTGATATATGCAAGTGTACAAGTTTGTGTCATGGTTGATGATACATACAAGATGAGTGTATAAGACTTATATCAACCAAGGGTTAAGTTAGGGTTTTTATTTTCTTAAGTTATTACAAAAGAGCATTGACTTGGTCAATGTTGTCAAGCTTACATGAAGCTTGTAGAAACATTGACAAAGTCTTCTCTTTTGTCATTTCTTTAGATATTATTTAACCAAACCCTTAACCTTATAGCTTGGTTAATTCTCTACATGAGTTGCGCATGAGAGCTTAACTCACCCATGGTTACATTATTCTTTTGGATGAGGATTAATTTATATGATGAATTATTCTTTCTTCTTCTTCTTCCTCTCAAGCTTTTCTAGCTCCAATGGAAGTATGAAAAAAAGAGTGAGAAAATGAAATCTAAAGTGAGCCCACTTCCTACTTCATCATCCTCTACTACTTGCCATTTAGTATAGGGTGTTCTCTTCACAAAGTTCATGACCTAGTGAAGAAATAGCTTGGGTTAGTGTCTCCCCGACGTAGATCATCTTCGGCCTCGAAGTCTTCGAAGCAAGCATGTTTGTTTCTTCGTGGGGGCTTTTCTATAGTCCGGAGTTTACGATCGCAGCGAAGGGGACTACTACACGGAGCTATTGAAATGAAAGACCGGTCTACAAAGGTTGTATTCCTTGCTCACTTAGATTGCAAAGTGTTTGCATATGTTATTCTGTATTATTTCTAGTAAACGATTCAAGTTAGGGTTAGCTAAAATGGAAATTTTTTAATTTGGCGTGGACGATACTTCCCGAAACCTTGCTGCCGTCTTGGGTAACCCTACAGCATCGATATTCCATAGTAGACTAGCGTATACGTTTCTTAACCTATAAGATGGGCGATGGATGATCCCACATCCATTGGTGTTTGACATCAAAGTGTTGGATATATAAGCCCTAGAGGCCTTCATTGTATAGGATGCTAGGGATATGCATGTACATGACAATCTTGCTTGATATGATAGTACGCTATTTGGTTTGTCTTTATCTTAACGTGTGTTATATTTTACTTTGTATTTATATACATGTTGATAAAGCCCATAGGGTGTTTTCCTGACTACCGGCATTATGATGGCAGTCATACTTGTGGGAGCTGGATGGTCAATAGGCACATCCTTAAATGTCCCTGGTCACAGGAGTATCGAGACTGGGCATCGATGCTCCAGAGTAGACTAGTGTATACATATCTAGACCCTGACGAGGGGCGATGGATTGGTCCCGCAACCATTGGTGATGTGCACCTAAGATTGTATATAGATGCTCACTGAGTGTGAGTACACCGGACAGGACTCACCGAGAACTGACTGGATGGTATTATAC
Source organism: Agapanthus africanus (assembly GCA_030015575.1). Classification (NCBI taxonomy): domain Eukaryota; kingdom Viridiplantae; phylum Streptophyta; class Magnoliopsida; order Asparagales; family Amaryllidaceae; genus Agapanthus; species Agapanthus africanus. Next base: position 206,818,561 of record CM057343.1, read on the forward strand.
CTAACGTCAGATAGCAGTTCTCAGGTGACATGTGTGCAGATAGTCTGTTGACTTAACATCGTCATTTGTCTCGTGTGAGTTCCCACTGTGCTTTGATTACTACCCTACCACGACTCAAAGGAGTCGTGCAAACAGGTTTTAATTGGGTACAGTCCCGAGCCACATGGAGGCAGTGAGCGCCTGTTAGGGATTCGTCTCTCCCGGTATAGGGAGTCGATATCGCACTGTGATCGGTTCGTCATTACCATAAGTCCCTGGCCAAGGCTGATTGAGAATTACTGATGGACTGATCAGTAGATTCTTGGATGGTCTTGAGCCACACCGGCACGATTTGTACAGTTGTTAGGGGTCTGACGTTCACCACCTCACTAGACCATACATGCGATACTCTTAGACGAACAGACCGGACTGCGTGGATATTGTCACGGACAGGCTCAGTAGGGGTTACGGATGAGTTCGCTCGTCGGCCTCCTTTTCGACACGTACCTGGGTTGCCGTTACGTACAGCTAGTGCCACTGACGGACATGTGGTTAAACCCACTGCCAGGGTACGGTCGAGTCTTTAGAATCCCACACAGAGGGTTTCCCTGGATCTGGAGAGATGATGTAGATGTCGTATGGTCTTACGGCAGGGTTTCGATCGCATTCGTGTACTGGCTACTCGAATGACGATCGGACGGATAATACTGGTAGGCTTTGGTTTAAGCCGGATGCTAGTATTGTAGTATTGGATTATACTGATCTCAGTGTATCCGTATTTTTCGGAATATGGATATGGGTATGAAAATATGGATAAGGGCATTCTTGTAAATTCACAAGTTTGACCTTCTAGAAGGAGACACCTCATTATAGTTTTTATTCTTTTTAATTAAAGGATTAATGAGGTGGAATTAGGAGAGTTATGAAGCATGGGTTGAAAGCATGGCTATAGATTTATTTATTCACTTTGGAATTACTATTCAAGTAAGGTTGCATTTTATTTGATTAAAGAGTTCCACGGTTGAATTATTGTGAAAAATACACGGCCATTCTCATAACTCATTTTTCATTCATTCTCACAAATGCTTTCTCTCTCCTAGGTTTTTCTTCTCTTCTTCTTCATGAAACTCATACACTTCCATGTGTTGCAAATCAATGAGTTTTGAGATCAATTAATCCATCACACTCACTCTATATCTACTTAGTCTTCTCACTTAGCAAGTTTGATCACTAAGTTATCTCATGGAGGTTGGAGCTTGATCGTAGGCCCCGAGGGTGGATCCATCTTTGACACAAAGGAGACCGGCAACCGAACTCTTCCAAACCATAGAAGAAGCCAAAGAAAGGAGATCAAGAACAAGGAGCTTGAACCAAGGAGCAAGGAGCAATTTGAAGACCCGAAGGACTAGACACGAGGGTATAACTTCTTAACCTAGTAGTTAGCACTCTCTTAGTTTAGTTTTGTTAGATAAGGCTTAATAAAGATCCTAAAGTATAAAAAAGTTCATGATGCTAAGTAAAAACTAGTTTCTTTTGTGGTGAGAAAACCATTTTTAAAGTATTCCGCCTCCCCGCGACCCGTGGGGTGTGCATCATGGACTTACACTTGTATCAGAGACATATTAAGCCTTATCTAACTTGTTAGCAAAGTGTTGGAAATTCGATCGCCGGAAAAACCCGAAAATCCCATCCGGATGAGGTTGTAGCCACCGTTGTATTATTTCTTTTTACTGTTTTTGCACCTAGGATAGACCTACGGAGGGGTGCACAAACTACCGGGTATTTTGAAGTGGTTAGTGGCCTACTCACGTTGTTGAGGGAGACTGCTTCACTTCTGGTACTTGGCGGGTAGTTTGCCGCACCCGTAGGGGTCTCGGGTGGGGTTTTGGCTATTCATCACGACCGCGGAACCAGTCCTTCGTTATGGGCTTAAACGAAGTGCGGTATTCCTTGTATATCCAATATCTTCATCTGTGATCTGGAATGCTTATTATTGCGTGCGACGAATGGATATATCTATATATGATATTTATTAGGCGATGCTTATGTTTTTCACCCGCGCTAGTCTAGCCCTCGCTCTGTCGTTAGTTAAGTAACCTAACGGGTGATGACGGGGCCAAGTGGTGAATGCGGATGGCATAAGCGTACGTTGTATTTTCATTGTTTTCTGCAATGGTAGCGTTTTTCAGCAGGCTGTTAGTTGTAGTGCAAAAAAAATAAACCTAAACTAAATCATTGGAACAATTTCAAAACCACTCGGTTTTCTTCAAAAAGCAAATTTTAAATGCGGAGCTTAAACCACTCCTTTTAAAAAGCTATCATGGTTGCTTCGATGATATCAAGTTCAATACGTTAACGGTTTTTGCTAAAAACCAGCCGTAACCCTCTGTCGTTTCAAATAAACAGCACATCGTATTCATGCTATTTTTGTTGGCCTACGTCAAGGCATAGTGTATGGTAGTAATGTGTTACTTATTTGTTGCATAGATAGATGCATTAGTTTAGGACAGTCGTACATCCTTGTTGGCCTACGACAAGGGCGAGTACGGATGGATCTAAATTAATCAGGACAACGACGGGTAGAACTTGACTTGCATCTTATGATTTGTTGGCCTACGTCAAGGTCATAAGAGCTTGGGGTAAAAATCACATCGGGAGTTTCAAACATAAAGGAAACTTGCAGATTTAGCATACCTTCTGAAGTATGGTGACTAGAGTGGCTTCCATCTAGGGCATCATGCAATGATAGTTGGATCCCGATCCCACTGATGAGTAGGATTACTCTCGGGAAATTTTCTCACTTAACAATCAATGCTATAAACCAAGTAAGTGTCTAGAAAGGTGTTAGTGGGGCTACGCCTCCAGGGAAAAGAGCTTATTTAATTAAGGAACTTCGCGAAAGCGTTGGAAAACTTCCCTCGGAGTACCAACACTGGCCTGGCTGAAAGGTTAAGCAAGTATTGTGACGTGTGATTAAATCCTGACTAATTCTTCTTTTAGGGTTTGAAGATGGATTTGAGGAAACAGTGGGAGCCATCCTGTTTAGATAAACTAATAAACCAATCTAAACTTGCAAGAGCATATGCTGAGTGTTTCTTTTCTCTCTCTGTGGTAGCTACGATGACAGGACTAAAATTATTACATGAAAAAAATACACTGACAGGGCCAAACTATAAAGATTGGCTAAGGAACGTCAACATTGCACTGACTTATGACAAAGTGGCATTTGTTACCACCGCTGTTCCTCCCTCAATCCCAGGACCAGATTCCTCAGTTGCGGAAAAGGAGGTTTGTAAAACCTGGAATCTAGACTGTGAGAGAGCTAAGTGTATCGTGCTGGCGTCCATGAACAATGAACTCCAGAAACAGCACGTGGGTATGGATATTATATCCATCTTTCTCCATTCCAAGGAATTGTATGGGGAGCACTCCCGTATCGCGAGGTACGAGACCTCAAGGAAACTCTTCCAGATGAGGTTAGCTCTAGGATCACCTGTAGGAGAGCACGTCCTGAAAATGATCAGCCTCATTGAGGAACTCGCAAACCTGGGATGCGTGCTAGAGAATGAGTTGTACATCGACTTGATTTTGCAGTCCCTTCCCCACACCTTCTCTCAGTCCGTGCTGAACTTCAACATGCAAGAAATGGAAGCTGATCTTCTAAAGCTCCTCAACATGTTGAGGGTAGCATAGACCTCCTTGAAAAAAGAGAAGACCCCCGTTTTGTATGTTGGCCAATCATCCTCTTCTAAATCTAAAGCGAAAGCTAAAGGGAAGAAGAAGATGAAAGCCACCAAACCAAAAGGCGGGGTCAAGAAGGTGCAGGGAATGAATAAGGCAGGAAAGGTGAAGGCAGATAAGAACGAATCCTACTATTGTCACAAGCAAGGGCAGTGGAAGAAGGATTGCATGGCCTTCAAAGCCAAGGACACGAATTAAGCTGCTGCTTCTGCTTCAGGTGTGTTTGTAATCGAAAATTGTCTTTCAGTAAACTCTACATCATGGGTACTTAATACTGGTTCTGGTTCTCATATCTGTAATTCTTTGCAGGCTCTGAGAAACCGTAGAGCACTGAAGACAGGTGATATGACTCTCCGGATGGGCAATGGAATGCACGTAGATGCTGTTGCAATAGGGGAATATCACCCAGGGTTGACTGGTGGGCACATTTTGGTGTTGTACAGCTGTTTTTGTATTCCCAGTATGCTGTGTGATATTATATCAGTATCTTTGTTATCTAATGATGGATATAATTTTGAGCTTGAAAGAACATAAACATTCTTCTAAATCAAGAAATGATTGGGTTTGGCACACTGGAAAACGGCATATACATACTTAATCAACCTCAAGTTTTCAATATTCAAAACAAGCTTAAAAGAAAGGCTTCAGATTCAAACCAAGCCTTCCTATGGCATTGTAGACTTGGTCATATAAACGAAACAAGGTTGACTAAGTTACAAAAAGATGGATATTTAGATCCGTTTGAATATTCATCATATGCAACTTGTCAATCATGTATCAAAGGAAAAATGACCAAATCTCCGTTCACCGGACACGGAGAATGAGCCACGGAACTCTTGGGATTTGTACACAGTGATGTATGTGGTCCAATTGTTAGTTATATGTATGAACTAGAGGCCATTACTGTACATAGGATGCATATTGTAGTGGATGCTGGGACATATATAGGGAGGACTTTCTTGCTCGACATGATAGTATGCTATCTGGTTGATCTTTACCTTAACGTGTACACTGATTGTCTCTCTGTTACATGTTGGTAAAGCCCTTAGGATGTGTACTTGACTACCTGGACTATGATGCGGATCATACTAGTGGGGACAGAGTAGTCCATAAGTACATCCTTCAAGGTCCCTAGTCGTGGGTGTATCGAGACAGGGCATCGATATACCAGAGTAGACTAGCGTATACCTTCTCGACCCATACAGATGGGCGATGGATGATCCCATATCCATTGGTGTTTGACATCAGAGATGATATACGGGTGCTCAGTGGAGACTGGGTACACTGGACGGACTCGCCGAGAACTCCCAGATGGTATTATACCTTACGTCAGATGGCAGTTCTCTGGTGACACTGGTACAGAGTAGTCTGTTGACCCGAGATCGTTATAGAGTCTTGTGTGGTTCCCACTGTGCTTTGATTTCTATCTTACCACGTCCAAGAGGGCTGCAAAACGGTGGTTTTTGGGTACAGTCCCGAGTCACATGGAGGCAATGAGCGATAGGAGGGGATTCGTCTCTCCCGGTATAGGGAGTTGATGTTGAGCTGTGTTCGATTGGCTATAACCGGAAATCCCTGGCCAGGGTTGCTGATATTTTCTGGTAGGTGTTACCAGTAGTTTCTCGAATAGTTATAGACCTCATATCGACACGACTTATCGAGCTATTGGGGTCTGACGTTTACCACCCCTAGGCGAGATATGCGACATATCAGACGACGAGACCGGACTGTACGGTAAGTGTTACTGGTTGGATTCACAGGAGTGTGAGCAGGCTTGCTCGTTGATCTTCTGATCGCTCAATACCCGGGTGGCCGTTACGTTTAGCATACCGCTTGCGGCTTGTGGGTGTTTGATATGATCATCACCTGCTGCCGGCGTATTGATGAGTCTTTAGAGTCCTACACAGAGGTTTCCTGGCTCAAGAGAAACGAAATAGGAGCGCATATGAGATATGTGCGGGACCAAGAATAATGCGTGTATGTGATACCGTATTTCATTCTCGCGATGAATGTGTCGAATGGTTGTATGTGATATAACCTAGTTATCGAATCAAGGATTGATTCGATAAATCGATACATTGTATACTAGTCGGTTGTGTGCGACATGACCGGATCATTGAATCAAGTGTTGATTTAATGATTTAATGCATAATTATATATTTGATATATTACTTTGCATTAACTAGTATTGGTTCACTTTAAATGGATTTTCTCACTTGGATGTACAAGTTGTATATGTGATATACTTTTTGTGCAAATGATTGTATCATGTTTGATGATGCATGTTTACTTGAGTTTGTGTAAAGATTGAACCATGGTCTTTTAAATGGTTAAGGTTTTGGTTTTCTTATTCATTTATTTATTTCTTTTGTTCATTTTTACAAAAGAAAATGATAATGAGAAAATGGTGGCTTTCTTTGTTTGATATTGAAGCTTCATGAAGCTTTGACTAAGTCACCATTTTGTCTCATGCTTAACCCTAACCATTCCACTTAACCCTAGTTCATTCTCTACACTTGACCATGTTTGTTTTATGATAAGTATTGTTTTTATTTTCTTTTTAAAAAAAACAACTTATCATAACATTTTCTTCTTCTTCTTCTTCATCTTCAAGATGAAGAACCTTGCTCCATCAATGGCAACTCTTGAAAATGAGTGAGAAATCCAATTCTAAAGTGAACCCACCTCCTATTTCTTCATCCTCTACCTCTTGCCAAGTAGTATAGGGTGTTCTCTTTACAAGTTTCATGACTTGGTGAAGTGGGAGCTTGATCTAGTGATGCCTCGGCGTAGATCATCTTCGGCACGAAGCCGACGACCTTGCCCGCCCATTTCTCCGATGAAGCCGACGCTAGAGCCCGGGTTTCCATTTGGACAGCGAGGAGACTTCATTGCGGAGCTATGGAGGTGGAGGACCAGATCTACAAAGGTTGTATTTCCGTTCTCTTAGTAAAGTAGTTTACTAGTTGCATCTTTCGCCTAGACATCTAGTTAACGATCCGTAGTCTAGGGTTTCTCAGCACCCCTAAAATTTGAAATTGGCATGGTTGATGCCTTGTAAGACCTCATTAGTGTGCCTAGGAACCCTACAGTGGTATCAGAGCCTAGCTAGAGCCTTAGGCAAAGTCTAGACGACGTTTGAAATCCGAACGAACCGAAACCCTAACCCAAATAATGCTCTCTATACATTTTTCAATTTCGGGGATTTTTCGATATTGAAAATATGCAGAAAAATCAGCAGGGAATTGTAAGAATTACTGTGAAGTCCGTACCCATGAATCCACCAATGTGCGGTGGAACCGCGGCATTAGCATGGCTAATGCGGCGGTTCCGCGGCCATGTGGTCTCTTCTTGCGTTCTATTTTGCACAGTAATTCTTAGTTTCAACTGCTGGTTTTCCTGAGAATTTTTAATATTTTTTCAAGAGTTGAATTTTCTGGGTTGTTTTTGGGATTCGAATGTTCGATCGGATTATCAAATTTTGTCTGTGTGGCTTTCCGGATAATTTTTGAATATGTTAAAAGGTTCGACCGGATATAAATACCCAACTTTTCCCCTGCCGGAAAATTTCCAAGTGTTGGATTTTTCTGAGGTTTAATCACGTTCTAAGTAGTGCAAGTAACGCGATGGTCCCTCTAGAAGACAACAAACCTTAACTCGATTATGTGACCGTCTTGAACTGCCCTTTGAACCTTCGGGTTTGGGGCATACGGCGTGCCACATGTGAGGCGTTGGCTTGACCCTTTTATGGCTGGACCGTTGGTACTGAGGCACGAAGTGAATGTCTTTGAACTTATTTCATGAGTTGAGCTGTTTCGGGAAAACTTGGGTGTTCGATTGTTCGATCGGAAAGTTTAACATTTTCTATTTATTCGGAATGTGATACAATAATTGGAATTCACAAGAAGTTATGAGATAACTCAATGAATGTTATAAATCTAGTAGTTTATTCTCACTTGATCGGTTGCCACGGAATTTTGATGTGATCAAAAGTCTGTCGCAATCACGTAGCGTACGTGGATACTCGCCGGGTAAACTTAATAGACAGCCTCACTCCATAGCCCCGACCAAGTGACTGTAGGAGAACCCCGTCGCCGAAAGCATCCGTTCGGGTGCTCGCGGTAGCGGTGTTCCGCCTTGGTGCACTTCATCGACGGCATCGGGGGTGCGACCGTCTACTGAAGTTTGCGACGAGCATTCGATCAGGCTGTCGGGAATCCTGTTGAATTGCCCGACTTGGTATTGAAAAGTGTTTTCGATTTTGGGACTAAAATGCGGGGTTTATAATTGTTAGGCATGCGATGTCTAAGTAATTCATTTGGTCAGGCATGCGATGTCTGAGGTGGTTGCGGATTCCAACTGTTGTAGTTTTACACTTTCTTTTCTGTGACCGTAAGTGTAATATGTGATATCGCCGGTTTCGTTGCTATATGTCAACGACAATTGGGATGCGCATATTTACTTACGTTGATGACATATGATGTTATGTGTTGCTGGATATGTTATATTGGATCGTCGTGTTTGAATAGCCGGGGTTTTTTATGTGAGATGAGTGTTTTTCATTTTCATTCATGTAAAAACTTGTATGTAATATTCTTTTATTGGGGCACTTCCAGGTTGCGGAAGTTGTCACCGTTTGTATATTATTTACTTTTCTGCACTAGAATAGACCCAAGGAGGGGAGCACAAGTAACCGGGTTCTAGAGTCCAGTGGGAGACCAACTCGAGGTGTCGAGTCCGGGTCTCCTAACTCTAGAATTGGTAGGGTTGCTTGCCGCTCTCGTAGGGGTCTAGGGGTGTGGCTTTGGCTATTCATCGCGACCGTGGAATCCGTGTTTTATACTGGCTCGTATTGAAAACACGGACGTCCTAGTATATCCAATATTTCATATGTTTCTTCTGCTGCGATATCTGTGATGTGATCATGTGATGTTCTGTGATAGATACAGTATATAGTATATATGATATATTATATAGATGTTACATATGTTTTACACCCGCGCTAGCCCTGCCCCGCTCTGTCATTAGTTACCTAACCTAACGGTGCACGAGGGGACATCGAGGCGAATGCGGATGGCATAAGTGTACGTCGTATTTATCTGTGATGTTTAGGTATTTAAATGATGGGACTTTATTAATGTGATTAATGAAATAAAAGAAACCTATGATGTTGTAGAATCGAATTTCAAAACAAAACAGGTAGCTACAGTTCTTGCTTTGCATAGCGGTATATATGATATATCCTGCACCTTATTCGATGAGGAAAGGACCGAGATCCCTTCACCGGGAGTGACTCCTTTAGCAATAACTGGCAGATGCTACACACTCGGTTTGTCTTTTGATTGCTTTCACGTGTTTTTGCTTTGCACAGTGATGTATATGATATATCCCGCACCTCATTCGATGAGGAAAGGACCGACGATCCCTTCACCGGGAGTGACTCCTTTAGCAAAACTAGAAAAGCCTCAAAAGCACTCCATTTTAAAATCATTTGATTCTACAACGATATCAAGTTCATTACGCAATAGGTTTTCAGAAAAACCTGTCGTAGCCCTCCGTCATTTTAGATAAGTAGTAGTTAGTATTCGTGCTACGTTTGTTGGCCTTTGTCAAGGCGTAGTGTGCGGTAGCTGACTGGTGCTTATCTGCTTATGCATATGATGCAGATTGAGTTAGGGTAGTCGTGCGACCTTGTTGGCCTTTGTCAAGGGCCGTGCGGGTGGGTTTAATTCAATCAGGAAATGACGGGTTGAACTTGACTAGCATCCTATGGTTTGTTGGCCTTTGTCAAGGTCATAGGAGGTTAGGGGCAAAATATTATCGGGAATTTCAAGTGTTGAAATTTGCAATGAGATTGCATACCTTCTATGAGATAGTTGGATCCCGATACCCGCTGCGAGTAAGAGTTACTCCTGGGAGAGTTTTACACATTACAATTAGCCGATCAAGTAGGTGTCTAGAAAGGTGTTAACAAGGTTACGCCTCTGGGAAAACGAGGTTTACTGTAATTAGGTTCGTGCGAAAGCACGGGGGACCTCCCTCAAAGTACCGACACTGGCCTGGCTGAAAAATTGGTGAACTTGTAGTGTATAATTAATCCCGGCTAGTCTTTCCTTTTAGGGTTTGAACGAAGATTTGATAAAAACAGTGGGAGCCATCCTGATTAGATAAAATAATAACCAATCTGATCTTGCAAGAGCATACGCTGAGTGTTTTCTTCTCTCTCTCTCCAGGTAGCGACCATATCACGCCTTAATCAAGATAATAATACGGAATATTGACCGAACCCGCTTGTTATACTGAGCTGGGGAACGTTGGTCCCACTCCAACTTATAATTGTTATAAGACAGAGCAAGAAATTGGGGAATACCAGATTTCCCATGCCGCCCAAACGAAGAGAGTGCATGCTGATGCATCATCTTCGGGTGTGTTCATTACAAAGAACTGTTTCTCAGTATCCTCTGCGTCCTGGGTATTTGATACCAGATCAGGATCCCAGATATGTAATCTGTTACATAGGGCTCCAGAAAGGTAGAGAACTGAGAACGGGTGATAAGTTTCATGAGGCAGAAAACGGGGCAAGTGTTGCAGCCAAGTCTGTTGGTCACTGTCACCCTGTATTACCAATACATTGATTCTGAACGAATGTTATTAGATACCGAACCTGATATACAAAATCATATCTGTCTCTTTATTAGTAAAGAAACGGTAAAATTTTGTATTGTTGGTTAATGTTTTGAACATTTCCTATATCAAAAGTTGATCGATTCAGGCACGTTATCTAAAAGCATTGCTGTTCTAAATCAAACTACAGTTCTTAGTATACGGAACACACACAAGAGGAAGAGTTCAGAAATGAACGAATCCTTCTTGAGGCATTGTAGACTGGGTCATATCACTGCGACCCGACTAGCTGAAGTTACATGTAGATGCATATTTAAATCAGTTTGAATTTACATCTTGTGAAACTTGCCAGTCATGTCACAAAGATATGATGACCCGAGCTCTGTTTAATGGAAACAGAGAAAGAGTTAGTGAACTCTTGGGATTGATACATGTTGATGTATGTAAGGTCCCCTGTCTACACATGCCAGGACCGGTTCTTTATACTTCATTACGTTCTCTGATAATCTCTCAAGATTCAGACATATGTTCTTGTTGAAGCACAAGTCTGAACCTTGATATTCACAGAATATAAGTTAGAAGTAGAGAACCAATAAGGGTACAAGTATTATGTCCTTTGATGTGATCAGGGAGGAGAATACTTGAGCACGGAATTCCTGGACTATTCTAAAGGAGAATGAGATTCTCTCTCAGCATTACTCCTCCGTATACACCATAGCAAGATGGTATATCGAGGCGGAGCAGATACACCCTATTTGATATGGTGTGCTCTATGATGAGTACTGCTGAGTTACCTTTTTCCTTTTGGGAGTTATGCACTTATGAAGTTGCATACCTATTGAATAGGGTTCCGATCAAATCAGTTGCCTACCACTTCATATTTGATATGGAAAGGGAAGAGCCCATATCTTAACTTGGTTAAGATTTGGGGTTGTCCGGGCTATGTCTAAAACCATAATCCGGACAGGCTCGAGGCAAGGTCTGTTATGTACAACTGGAAAGGTTCCAGCTATACAAACTGGAGCTGATGATTTGAAAGAACCAAAGGATTCAATGGTTACCAATGAATCTCAGCCTCTCCGCCAATCTAGTAGGGTTCCTCACCCACCTGAGAGATACTTCTGTTTCTCTATGACAGTGGGAGCGAGGATTGCATCATGAGATGATGACCCAACTAGTTTCGAGCTGGCCATCGAGAGTAAGACTCTATAAGAATGGCTGGATGTTTATCGATCTGAGATTGAATCCTTATACACCAACAAAGTATGGACTTTGGTTGCTATATCTGAAGGGTTAAATCCCCATCAGAAGCAAGTATATCTTGAGAAGATTACTTGGTGTAGATGGAAAAGTTGAGACTTTCAAAGCTAGACTTGTTAAAGGTTTTTCGTCAATGACCAGGCGTGGATAATGATGAAACCTTTTTTCAGTATCTATGCTTAAGTCCATCCAGATTCTACTTGCCACGGCTACATACCATGACTACGATATCTGGTGGTTGGGTGTCATGACAGCTTTTCTAAATGATGTTTTAGAAGAGGGAGTCTATAAGTACATAGCCAGAGGGCCTCGTAGATAGTGGGAACAGCGGAAACGTGTGCAAGATGTTTTATAGGATAAAGCAGGCATCGCGGAGTTGGAACGTCTGTTTTGATGAATTAGTCAAAGAGTTTGACATCATCAAAATGGTAGATGAACCTTGTATATACAAAAAGGTAGTAGGGAGTATGGTGATGATCCTCGTAGAGTACATAGATGACATACTCTTGATAGGGAAAGAGTTTCCTATGCTACGCTCGATCAATCTCCGCCTATCACAATGATTCTCTACATAGGATCAAAGTGATACCTACTAAATCCTAGGTTTTGGACCTATGAGATAGATCTAAATGGATGTTAGAATACTCACTAGCTGTAGTGAGATGGTATCAATTGATCCTGGGAAGAATCACTGGAAGTGTTCCAGGGTGATAAAGACGACTGAGTGTCAGTCACAGGCATTGTGTTTACCCTCAGTGACGGGACGGTATGTTGGAAGAGTTCCAAGCTAGATACCGTTACATACTAGACGATAAAGGCAGGATACATCGCTACTTAAGATGCTACCAAAGAGGCTGTTTGGGTGTATATTGGTTCATGAGATGAACTACGTTCCTCCCATTGTGTGACAATGGAGTTGTGGCATATGCCAAGGAACGTCCGTCCCATCAGTGATCCAGACATATTCTAAGGCAGTATCACCAGATCATGGAGATAGTTGATCTCCAGGGTGATCGAGGTTAGGAGAGCAGACTCAGAGGATAACACGGCGGATCCACTCACGAAGGCCTTTTCCCAGAGAGAGACTTTTATGGGATGGTTGAGTATGAGATACCACAACTACTGCTATCAGATGGCCCTAGTGCAAGTGGGAGATTGTTAGTTATATGTATGCCCTAGAGGCCATTACTGTACATAGGATGTATATTGTAGTGGATGCTGGGACATATATAGGGAGGACTTTCTTGCTCGACATGATAGTATGCTATCTGGTTGATCTTTACCTTAACGTGTACACTGATTGTCTCTCTGTTACATGTTGGTAAGGCCCTTAGGATGTGTACTTGACTACCTGGACTATGATGCGGATCATACTAGTGGGGACAGAGTAGTCCATAAGTACATCCTTCAAGGTCCCTAGTCATGGGTGTATCGAGACAGGGCATCGATATACCAGAGTAGACTAGCGTATACCTTCTCGACCCATACAGATGGGCGATGGATGATCCCATATCCATTGGTGTTTGACATCAGAGATGATATACGGGTGTTCAGTAGAGACTGGGTACACTGGACGGACTCGCCGAGAACTCCCAGATGGTATTATACCTTACGTCAGATGGCAGTTCTCTGGTGACACTGGTACAGAGTAGTCTGTTGACCCGAGATCGTCATAGAGTCTTGTGTGGTTCCCACTGTGCTTTGATTTCCATCTTACCACGTCCAAGAGGGCATGCAAAATGGTGGTTTTTGGGTACAGTCCCGAGTCACATGGAGGCAATGAGCGATTGGAGGGGATTCGACTCTCCCGGTATAGGGAGTTGATGTTGCGCTGTGTTCGATTGGCTATAACCGGAAATCCCTAGCCAGGGTTGCTGAGATTTACTGGTAGGTGTTACCAGTAGTTTCTCGAATAGTTATAGACCTCATATCGACACGACTTATCGAGCTATTGGGGTCTGACGTTTACCACCCCTAGGCGAGATATGCGACATATCAGACGACGAGACCGGACTGTACGGTAAGTGTTACTGGTTGATTCACAGGAGTGTGAGCGGGCTTGCTCGTCGATCTTCTGATCGCTCAATACCCGGGTGGCCGTTACGTTTAGCAGACCGCTTGCGGCTTGTGGGTGTTTGATATGATCATTACCTGCTGCCGGCGTATTGACGAGTCTTTAGAGTCCTACACAGAGATTTCCTGGCTCAAGCGAAACGAAATAGGAGCGCATATGAGATATGTGCGGGACCGAGAATAATGCGTGTTTGTGATACCGTATTTCATTCTCGTGATGAATGTGTCGAATGGTTGTATGTGATATAACCTATTTATCGAATCAAGGATTGATTCGATAAATCGATACATTGTATACTAGTCGGTTGTTTGCGACATGACCGGATCATTGAATCAAGTGTTGATTTAATGATTTAATGCATAATTATATATTTGATATATTACTTTTCATTAACTAGTATTGGTTCACTTTAAATGGATTTTCTCACTTGGATGTACAAGTTGTATATGTGATATACTTTTTGTGCAAATGATGAAAGGTTCCTAGGCACCCTAGTGGGTTCTCTCAAGGCATCGAACATGCCAAATTAAAATTTTTTGGTGCCGAGAAACCCTAGACTACGGATCTTTAACTAGATGTTTAGGCGAAAAGAAAAGCTAGTTAACACTTAACTACATGGATACGGAAATACAACCTTTGTAGATCCGGTCCTCCACCTCCACGGCTCCGCAACGAGGTCGTCTCCGCTGTCCAAATCAAATCCGGGCTCTAGAGTCGGCTTCGTCGGAGAATGGGCAAGCTAGGTCGTCGATGTCCATGCCGAAGATGATCTACGTCGAGGCATCGATGAATCAAGCTCCACCTTCACCAAACCGTGAAAAGTTGTGAAGGAAACACACTCTACTACTTGGCAAGAGGTAGAGGATGAAGAAATAGGAAGTGGGTAGACTTTAGAATTGGATTTCTCACTCATTTCCATCACTTTCCATTGATGGGGCAAGCTTTCTTCACTTGAAGAAATGGAGGAAGAAGAAGAATGTTATGATAAGTCTTGAATTAAAAATAAAACAAAAACAATACTTATCATACATTTAACTCTAGTTAAGTGTAGAGAATTAACTTAGGTTAGTTAAATTGGTTAGGGTTAAGAATATGATAAGAATGAAGACTTAGTCAAAGTTTCAAGAAACTTCAACTAAATCCAAAAAAAGCCACCATTTATCTTTCTTTTCCTTTTTCCAAAAAAAGAATAAATAAGAAAGATAAATGAATAAATAAAAATCAAAACCCTAACCCATTCATTACCATGGTTCATTCTTTACACTTAACCAAGTTTGGCATGCATCATAAAACATGATACAAGCAAGTGCACAAAATCATATCGCATATGCAATGCGCACACTCGAGTGAGAAAATCCATTTTAAAGTGAACCAATACTAGTTAATGCAAAGTAATATATCAAATGTACAATTACGCATTAAATCATTAAATCAACACTTGATTCAATGATCCGGTCATGTCGCACACAACCGACTAGTATTCAATGTATCGGTTTATCGAATCAACGCTTGAATCGATAACTAGGTTATATCGCATACAACCTTTCGACACATTCATCGCGAGAATGGAATACGGTATCACATACACGCATTATTCTCGGTCCCGCACATATCTCATATGCGCTCCTATTTCGTTTCGCTTGAGCCAGGAAACCTCTGTGTAGGACTCTAAAGACTCGTCAATACGCCGGCAGTGGATGATGATCATATCAAACACCCACAAGCCGCAAGCGGTCTGCTAAACGTAACGGCCACCCGGGTATTGAGCGATCTGAAGATCGACGAGCAAGCCCGCTCACACTCCAGTGAATCCGACCAGTAACACTACCGTACAGTCCGGTCTGATCGTCTGATATGTCGCATATCTCGCCTAGGGGTGGTATACGTCAGACCCCAATAGCTCAATAAGTCGTGTCGATTTGAGGCTCATAACGGGTCGAGAAACTACTGGTAACACTTACCAGCCCTGTCCAGGGACTTCCTGTTATAGCCGATCGAACACAGTGCAACATCAACCCCCATATACCGGGAGAGACGAATCCCCTCCTATCGCTCATTGCCTCCATGTGACTCGGGACTGTACCCAAAAACCACCGTTTTGCACGCCCTCTTGGACGTGGTAAGATGGAAATCAAAGCACAGTGGGAACCACACAAGACTCTATGACGATCTCGGGTCAACAGACTACTCTGTACCAGTGTCACCAGAGAACTGCCATCTGACGTGAGGTATAATACCATCTGGGAGTTCTCGGCGAGTCCGTCCAGTGTACCCAGTCTCTACTGAGCACCCGTATATCTCCTCTGATGTCAAACACCGATGGATATGGGATCATCCATCGCCCATCTGTATGGGTCGAGAAGGTATACGCTAGTCTACTCTGGTATATCGATGCCCCGTCTCGATACACCCTCGACTAGGGACTTTGAAGGATGTACTTATAGAC
Source organism: Agapanthus africanus (assembly GCA_030015575.1). Lineage (NCBI taxonomy): Eukaryota > Viridiplantae > Streptophyta > Magnoliopsida > Asparagales > Amaryllidaceae > Agapanthus > Agapanthus africanus. The sequence goes on from CM057343.1 coordinate 206,834,685, forward strand.
TACCATGTCCCCACTAGTATGATCCGCATCATAGTCCAGGTAGTCAAGTACAGATCCTAAGGGCTTTACCAACATGTAACAGAGAGACAAACAGTATACACGTTAAGGTAAAGATCAACCAGATAGCATACTATCATGTCGAGCGAGAAAGTCCTCCCTATATACGTCCCAGCATCAACTACAATATACATCCTATGTATAGTAATGGCCTCTAGGGCATACATATAACTAACAATCTCCCACTTGCACTAGGGCCATCTGTAGCAGTGGTTTGAAGTATCTCATACTCAACCATCCCATAAACGTGTCTCTCTCTGGGAACAGGCCTTTGTGAGTGGATCCGCTGTGTTGTCCTCTGAGTCTACTCTCCTAACCTCGATCTCCCTGGAGATCAACCATCTCCATGATCAAGTGATACTGCCTTAGAATATGTCTGGATCACTGATGGGACGGGCGTTCCTTGGCATAAGCCACAACTCATTGTCACACAATGGTGGGAACGTAGTTCATCTCATGAACCAATATACACCCAAACAGCCTCTTTGGTAGCATCTTAAGTAGCGATGTATCGTGCCTTTATCTTCTAGTATGTCACGGTATCTAGCTTGGAACTCTTCCAACATACCGTCCCTCCACTGAGGGTAAAGACAATGCCTGTGACTGACATTCAGTCGTCATTATCACCCTGGAACCATTCCAGTGATTCTCTCCAGGATCGATTGATACCGTCTCACTACAACTAGTGAGAATCCTAATATCCAATTAGATCTATCTCATAGATCCAAAATCCAGGATTTAGTAGGTGTCACTTTAATCCTTTATGGAGAATCATTGTGATAAGCGGAGATTGATCGAGCGTAGCATAGGAAACTCCTTCCCTATCAAGAGTATGTCATCCACGTACTCTACAAGGATCGTCACCATACTCCCTACTACCTTTTTGTATATACAAGGTTCATCTACCATTTTGATGATGTCAAACTCTTTGACTAATCCATCAGAACAGATGTTCCAACTCCGCGATGCCTGCTTTATCGTATAAAGTATCTTGCACACGTTTCCGCTGCTCCCACTGTCTACGAAGCCCTCTGGCTGTGTACTTATAGACGTTCTCTTCTAAATCATCATTTAGAAAAGCAGTCAAGACACCCAACCACCAGATATCGCAGTCATGGTATGTAGCCGTGGCAAGTAGGATCTGGATGGACTTAAGCATAGTCACTTGAAAAGGTTTCATCATGATCCACACCTGGTCAATGATGCAAACCTTTAACAAGTCTAGCTTTGAAAGTCTCAACTTTTCCATGTACACCAAGTAATCTTCTCAAGATATACTTGCTCCTGATGGGGATTTAACCCTTCAGATATTGCAACCAAAGTCCATACTTTGTTGGTGTATAAGGATTCCATCTCAGATCGCTAAGCATCCAGCCATTCTTACAGAGTCACACTCCTGATGGCCAGCTCGAAACTAGTTGGGTCATCATCTCATGATGTAATCCTCGCTCCCACTGTCATAGAGAAACCGAAGTATCTCTCAGGTGGGTGAGGAACCCTACTAGATCGGCGGAGAGGCTGAGGTTCGTTGGTCTTTACTGAATCCCTTGGTTCTATCAAATCATCTGCTGTAGTTTGTATAGCTGGAACACTTCCAGTTCTACATAACAGACCTTGCCTCGAGCTTGTCCGGATTTTGCTTTTAGACATAGGCTGGACAACCCTAAATCTTAACTAACTTAAGACATAGGCTCTTCCCTTTCCACATCACATATGAAATGGTAGGCAACTAATTTGATTCGAACCCTATTCAATAGGTATGCAGCTTCTCAAGTGCATAACACCCAAAAGGAAAAAGGTAACTCAGTATTACTCATCATAGAGCACATCTTATCACATAGGGTGTGATTGCTCCGCCCCGATATACCATCGTGCTATGGTGTATTCGGAGGAGTAATGCTGAGAGAGAATCTCATTCTCCTTTAGAATAATCCAGGAATTCCGTGCTCAAGTATTCTCCTCCTTGATCACATCAAAGGACATAATACTTATACCCGTATTTTGGTTCTCTACTTCTAACTTATATTCTGTGAATATCTCAAAAGGTTCGGACTTGTGTTTCAACAGTAACATAGGTCTGAAACTCGAAAGATCATCAGAGAACGTAATGAAGTACAAAGAACCAGTCCTGGCATTTGTAGACAGGGGACCTAACATACATCAACATGTATCATCCCAAGAGTTCACTAACTCTTTCTCTGTTTCCAATAAACGGAGCTATGGTCATCTTATCTTTGTGACATGACTGGTGAGTTTCACAAGATGTAAATTCAAACTGATTTAAATATGCATCTAAATGTAACTCAGCCAGTCGGGTCGCATTGATATGACCTAGTCTACAATACCTCAAGAAGGATTCGTTCATTTCTGAACTCTTCCTCTTGTGTATGTTCTGTATACTAAAGAACTGTAGTTTGATTTAGAACATCAATGCTTTTAGATAACGTGCCTGAACCGATCAACTTTTGATATAGGAAATGTTCAAAACATTATCCAACAATACAAAATTTTATCCTTTCTTTACTAATAAAGAGACTGATATGATTTTGTATATCAGGTTCGGTATCTAACAACATTCGTTCAGAATCAATGTATCGGTAATACAGGGTGACAGTGACCGACAGACTTGGCTGCAACTCTTGCCCCGTTTTCTGCCTCATGAAACTTATCACCCGTTCTCAGTTCTCTACCTTTCTGTAGCCCTATGTAACAGATTACATATCTGGGATCCTGATCCGGTATCATATACCCAGGACGTAAAGGATACCGAGAAACAGTTCTGTATAACGAACACACCCGAAGATGATGCATCAGCATGCACTCTCTTCGTTTGGGCGGCACGGGAAATCTGGTATTCCCCAATTTCCTGCTCTGTCTTATAACAATTATAAGTTGGAGCGGGACCAACGTTCCCCAGCTCAGTATAACAAGCGGGTTCGGTCAACAATCCGTATTATTATCTTGATTAAGGCGTGATATGGTCGCTACCAGGAGAGAGAGAGAAGAAAACACTCAGCGTGCGCTCTATCAAGAATAGATTGGTTTTTATTTTATCTAATCAGGATGGCTCCCACTGCTTTTTATCAAATCTTCCTTCAAACCCTAAAAGGAAAGACTGTAAGTCCATATTGCGACCCCCGGTTCTTACGGGGAGGCGGAAACGGTATAAAAAACGAATTTTTATCGCAAGAGGCAACATGGACTAACTTATGGTCGGGATCGTTACCTAAACTAAAACTAGCAAACTAAGCTAAAGATATTTAGCTACTCGGATGAAGATGGTTATACCTAAACTTGAACTCCTTCTCTTCAAGCTCCGGTGGTGGTCCGATGGCTCCTTCTCGTCGTCTCCGTACGCCGAAGATAGATCCACTTGAAAGCTCCAACCTTTAGCTCCTTCTTCGGTCTTTGAAGAAACTAGTTCACTTGGTTTGCTAAACCTAGTGAACTAGAATGAGTAGAGAGGAAGTAGAATGGGATTTTATCTATGGTTCTTGATTCTCAACTCATGAGACAAGAGAACCATAGATCAAGAGAGGGAGCAAGAGGTTGAGGGTGAGAGCAAGGGGAGAGCTCAAGAACAAGAGAGAGAATGAGCAAGAAAGAATGAGGCTCTCTTTTCTCTCTCACCCTCTCATAATCCAAAACAATGATAACTCATCATATCAACAAAAGTCTTATGGTAATGGTTAGAAGCAACCATAAGGTTATCATATCATGCACTCATTTTACTCAAAAAAGCAAGCAAGAAAAAAGTCTTTGGCATGAAATGATAACCATGGTCATCATGATGGTCAACTAGTCAAGCCTAGTCAACCGGTCAACAAGTCAACAAAAGTCAACAAGTCACCAAAGTCAACAAGTCAACAAAAGTCAACAAGTCAACAACCATATCACCATAATACTAAATTAATATAATAGTTAATCACAAATCATATTCTCATTAGGGTTGAGCAAAAAGTCAAAAGTCAACGGTCAACTGTCAACAACCCTAATGAGAATCCACTGCCTCTGCCTCCCTGTCAACTGTGCATACACACCCGCATCCGCGTTCCGAGGAACACGAATGCAAACTGGATAAATCCAATCCCATAAGGTACACTAGGATCTGGCTTAAACCAAAGCCCGCTAGTGTAAACTGTCCGGACACTGTACGTGCACAAGTGCACGGATGTGACCGAACCCTGTCGCAAAACCATGCGACCTGTCGCAATACCATGCGACCTCTACTCTTTTGCCTAAAGGCGAAAAGCTTTCTGTGTGGGACTCTAAAGACTCGACACTACGCTGGCAGTGGGTTTAACCACAGACCGCAAGCGGCACTAGCTGTGCGTAACGGTCCCCAGGTAATGCCGACAAGAAGACCGACGAGGCGAAACCCATCTGAACTCCTACTGAGCCTGAGTGTGACATTCTCCGTACAGTCCGGTCTGTTCGTCTGATACATCGCATGGCGGGCCTAGGGGGCGGTAAACGTCAGTCCCCCAATAGCGGTACAAGTCGTGCCGGAGTGAAGCCCAATACACCCTGAGATAACACTGGAAACCTACCAGTATATCTCGTTTGCCCTGGCCAGGGACTACTCGTGTAATGGCTCTCCTAGACACAGCGCGATGTCAACCCCCAATACCGGGAGAGACGAATCCTGTCTAACCGTCACTGCCTCCAAGTGCTTCGGGACTGCACCCAACCACCACCTGTTTGCACGACTCCTTTGAGCCGTGGTAGGGTAGTGATCAAAGTACAGTGGGAACACACTCGAGGCGGAGTGACAGTGTCAAGTCAGCGGACTAAGCTGTACTCATGTCACCTGGGAACTGATAACTGACGATAGGTATAATACCAACTAGTCAGTTCCCGACGAGTCCTGTCCAGTGTACCCGTAACCTAACGAGCACCCGCATACTATCTCAAGTACGACGTACTGACGGCTGTGGGACAGACCGTCTCCCACACTGGGATGAGAAGCGCATGCGCTGGTCTACTCCGGAGTATCGATGCCCTGTCTCGATAGTCCTGCGACCAGGGACCTGAATAAGGATGTGCTTATAGATTACCCAGCCCCCACTAGTGTGACTGCCATCACAACGCTGGTAATCAAGCAAAGATCCTAAGGGCTCCACTAATGCGTATAAGTGATATACTGAAATAAACACAAGTACACATTGAAGTAGAAACAAACCAAGTAGCATACTACTATTTTGAGCAAGATTGTATATACAAGGTGAATATCCCAAGCATCCATTAAGTAATATACAAACCAGTATGATACAGTAATGGCCTCTAGGGCATATACACTAACAATCTCCCACTTGCACTAAGGCCATGTACTGGCGTATCGAAGACCTATCATCTCGATTAGCCGCTCGAACTGAGTCTGGGGCAGGGCCTTGGTGAATGGATCAGCAGTGTTATCTTCTGAAGCGACTCTCCGAACCTCGATCTCCTGGCGATCTACGATCTCCCTGATCAGGTGATACCGCCTTAAGATGTGCCTGGATTTCTGATGGGACCTGGGTTCCTTTGCTAAAGCTATAGCCCCGTTGTTGTCGCAATACAGAGGTATTGGATCAACAATGGACGGAACCACCTGAAGTTCTTTCAAGAACTTCCTCATCCAGACAGCTTCTTTTGCGGCATCAGATGCAGCGATGTATTCCGCTTCCATCGTCGAGTCTGCAACGGTTTCCTGTTTGGAACTCTTCCAACACACCGCCCCTCCATTGAGGGTAAAGACAAAACCCGACATGGACTTGGAATCATCCTTGTCACTCTGGAAGCTGGAGTCAGCAAAGGCCTCGATCTGGAGGTCTTTTCCGCCATACACCAAGAACATCTCCTTAGTCCTTCTCAGGTACTTGAGAATGTTCTTTACCGCTATCCAGTGTTTCTCCCCTGGGTTAGACTGATACCGGCTTACCACACTCAGTGCATAAGCTACATCCGGTCTGGTACACAACATCGCATACATTATAGAGCCTACCGCAGAAGCGTAGGGTATAATAGACATGCGATCCCTCTCCAAATCAGTCTTGGGAGACATCTCTTTAGAGAGGGTGATCCCGTGACAAGCCGGTAGGTTACCGCGCTTGGAATCTTCCATACTGAACCTCTTCAGTATGGTGTCGATGTACCTGGACTGTGAAAGTCCTAATATCCTCTTGGATCTGTCACGGTAGATCCGGATACCCAGAATGTATGAGGCATCACCCAGGTCTTTCATGGAGAACCTGTGTGACAAGAACCCCTTGACAGATTGTAGCATAGGAATGTCATTTCCTATTAAGAGAATGTCATCCACGTATAAAACGAGGAATACTACAGTTCTCGCTACAAATCTACTATAGATGCATGGTTCATCTGGATTTTTGATAAAGCCAAATTCTTTGACCGTCTCATCAAAGCAGATGTTCCAACTCCGCGATGCCTGCTTTAGTCCATAGATGGACTTAAGAAACTTGCACACCTTTCCGCTGCTCCCACTCTGAATGAAACCCTCTGGCTGGTCCATATAGACACACTCCTCTAAATTTCCATTTAGAAAAGCTGTCTTTACGTCCATTTGCCAGATCTCATAATCGTGGAAGGCAGCAATGGCAAGAAGGATCCGAATGGATTTCAGCATGGCTACTGGAGAAAAGGTTTCGTCGTAGTCCAAGCCAGGTCTTTGACGAAAACCCTTTGCTACCAGCCTAGCTTTATAGGTCTCAACCTGTCCATCTACACCAATCTTCCTTTTGAAGATCCACTTGCATCCTACGGGTTTTACCCCGTCTGGAGCAATGTCCAACGTCCATACCTTGTTGGTGTACATGGACTCCATTTCGGTCCGCATTGCATCCAGCCATTTCACTGAGTCAACGCTCTGAACGGCCTGCTGGAAGCTAGTAGGCTCATCATAATCTATGATGCAATCCTCTCTATCCCCGTCTGTGAGAAAACCGCAGTATCTCTCGGGCGGATGAGACTGCCTACTACTCCTGCGGAGCGGCGTAGGAATGTCCTGTTCTGTTGAACCCTCTGGTTCCACTAAGCTTTCAGTAACAGTCTGTGGTTCTGGAATTTCTTCCAGTTCTATTGTGTTCCCACTTATCTGGGTTTCCAAAAACTCAGTTTCCAAGAAGCGGGCATGCTGAGAAACAAAAACCTTTTGTTCCTCAGCGGAATAGAAAAGATACCCCCTGGAGTTCCTTGGGTATCCCACAAACTTACACTGTACTGAACGTGCCTCAAGCTTGTCCGCATGCTGCTTTTTTACAAAAGCTGGACATCCCCATACCTTAAGATAATTTAGACAGGGTTTCTTCCCAGTCCACATCTCATATGGGGTGGTGGGCACAGTCTTGGTAGGAGCCTTGTTCAAGAGATACGCAGCTGCTTCTAGTGCATATCCCCAGAATGATCGCGGTAACTCAGCGTTACTCATCATGGACCGAACCATATCCAATAGGGTTCGGTTCCGTCTCTCCGATACACCGTTATGTTGCGGAGTGTATGGAGGAGTAAGCTGAGAGAGAATACCATTCTCTTTTAAGTAATTCAGGAATTCGGCACTTAAGTATTCTCCACCTCGATCCGATCTTAGAATCTTAATACTTTTGCCGGTCTGTTTCTCTACTTCATTCTTATACTCCTGGAATTTTCCAAAGGCCTCGGACTTATGTTTCATTAAGAAGACATAACCGTACCTTGAGAAGTCATCCGTAAAAGTAATGAAGTAAGAATGTCCGCTTCGGGCATGTGTAGACATTGGACCGCACACGTCACTGTGTACGAGTCCCAAGAGCTCGCTCGCTCTTACTCCATGTCCAGTAAACGGAGTCTTTGTCATCTTTCCCTTGAGACAGGATTGACAAGTGGCATACGACTGATATTCGAACGCATTCAAATACCCTTCTGTATGTAACTTCGTCAACCTTCTCTCATTGATGTGACCCAATCTACAATGCCATAAGAAAGTCTGATTTATTTCCGGAGACTTTCTTTTGTGTGTATTCTGGACGTTGAAAATCTGTGGTTGGTTTAACACGTATATACCATTACTCAATGTACCTGACCCAATCAAAACTTGATTAAGGTGAATGTTTACAACATTACTTACAAACGCAAATTCATAACCTTCTTTAGAAACTAAAGATACAGAAATGATATTACAAGTTGCGTTGGGTACAAAAAAGCAATTACGCAAAACCAAAACATGTCCATCTGACATTCCCAGGTGATAGTCCCCCACGGCTTTAGCATCCATGCTAGCTCCGTTTGCAACTCTGAGGGTCATGTCACCTGCCTTCAAAACCCTACGGTTTCTCAACGCCTGCAAAGAATTACAGATATGAGATCCTGATCCGGTATCCAATACCCAGGAAGTAGAGTTTATTGAAAGACAATTTTCAATAACATACACACCTGAAGCTGAAGCTGCAACCTGCTTCAATTCCTGTGTTCTGGCCTTCCAGGCCCTGCAATCATTCTTCCAGTGTCCTTTCTTATGACAATAGAAGCATTCTTCTTTATCCACAAGCTTCCCCGCTATCTTTGTTGCTTTACCTTTTCCCTTCGTATCCACTTTACTAACACCGCCCCTTGGTTTGGCGGGGGCCTTCTTCTTCTTTCCCTTGGCTTTTGCCTTGGACCTAGAAGAAGATGATCCTCCTACAAACAAAGTGGATGTTTCCCTACCTTTCTGTAGGGTGCCCTCTGCGCTCCTCAGCATGTTGAGGAGCTCTGATAGTTCAACCTCTTTTTCTTGTAGGTTGAAGTTCAGTATAAACTGGGCGTAAGTGGAAGGAAGGGACTGGAGAACTATATCCGTATATAGCTCACTCTCCAATGTGATCCCTAGGTCAGCGAGCTCCTCAATGAAGCCGATCATCTTTAGCACATGCTCGGCTACTGATGATCCGACGGCCATTCTTGTCGAAAATAACTTTTTCGACGCTTCGTATCTTGCGATACGTGATTGCTCTCCATACAGTTCTTTTGTATGGAGCAATATGGACTCCATGTCCATATTCTCATGCCTCCTCTGATGTTCGTTGTCCATCGAGGCAAGCAGGAGGCATTTGGCCTTCGCGCTATCAATCTCCCAAGTCTTACGGATTTCCTTATCCGCGACGCTGGAAGTTGGACCAGGGACAGGGGGAGCTTTGGTGGTAAGAAGATACCCCAGCTTGTCATAAGTGATTGCTATCGTGACATTCCTGAGCCAATCTTTGTAGTTTGGCCCTGTCAGTTTGTTTTTATCTAGGAGTAACTTAAGTCCAGTCATGTTGATTGGTCGCTGCAATTAGGAGAGAGAAGAAGAAACACTCAGCATGATGCTCTTGCAAGTTTAGAGTGGTTTTTAGTTTGTCTAAACAGGATGGCTCCCACTGTTTCTCGAATCCCTCCTCAAACCATAAAGGAAGAATTAGTCAGGATCAATCCCACCGTACAATACTTGCTTAACCGTTCAGCCAGGCCGGTGTCGGTACTTCGAGGGAGGTTTTCCAACGCTTTCGCGAAGTTCCTTAATTAGAGAACCTCTTTTCCCTGGGGGCGTAGCCCCGCTAACACCTTTCTAGGCACCTACTAGGTTTATAGCATTGATCGTTAAGTGAGAAATTTCCCGAGGAGTAGCATATACTCACAGTAGGATCGGGATCCAAATATCATCGCGTGACGAAACTGAAGGAATCCTACCAGAATCATCACACTCCAAATGGTATGCAAATCTAGCAAGTTTCAGTACTTATGAAACTCCCGATGTGGATTTTTGCCCCATGCTCTTATGACCTTGACGAAGGTCAACAAATCATAAGTCACATGTCAAGTTCTGCCCGTCATTATCCAGGTTAATTTGAATCCACCCGTATGTACCCTTGACGAAGGTCAACAAGGTAATGCGAATGTCCCAAACCAACGCATCTATCTATGCTACATACGAATACCCAATAGCTACCAATCACTATGCTTTGACGAAGGTCAACAAACACAGCTTGAATACTTATTGAATATTCATACGAAACGACGGAGGGCTACGAATGGTTTTGGCGAAACCGTGAACGTAGTGAACTTGATTTAATCGATGGAACGAGATAGCTTTTAGAAGGAGTGGCTCAAGCTCCGCATTTAAAAGTTATTTTGAAAAGAACCGAGTGGTTTTTCGAAAGTGTTCCAACGACTTTAACTTGGTTTATTATCTTGCATTAGTTCTTTTAATGCGTGATATTCTTGCATTAGTACTTTTAATGCGTCCCATCAATTAATCCTACCATTGCAGAAAACAACCAAAATATGACGTACGCTTATGCCATTCGCATTCGCCACTAGGCCCCGTCATTACCCGTTAGGTTACTTAACTAACGACAGAGCGGGGGCTGGGCTAGCGCGTCTGTAAAACATAAGCAACGCCTAAATAGTAAGCAATGATAGACATTACAGATCACAGATGAATGCATTGGATATACTAGCAATCCGCAATCCTTTCGAGCCTGAAACGAAAAGCGGATAACACGGTCGCGGTGAATAGCCAAATACCCCACCCAAGACCCCTACGGGTGCGGCAAACTACCCGCCAAGTACTCGGTAGTTTGTGCACCCCTCCATGGGTCTATCCTAGGAGCAAAAACAGTAAAAAGAATTATACAATGACGGCTACAACCCCGACCCGGTTGTGCGGCCAAACAAATAATATTATTACATCAATTTACATTTACAATGAATGAAAGAAAAACAAAAGCTCATCTCACATCCACCCCGGCTATTCACCCGCGACAGTCCAACACATTCATATACACATTCCAGCACATTACAGATCATGTATAACCCCGACTAATCGACTTATAGCGATTAGCCGACGTTCAATACATGCAAGCATCACAGATATAACCATCATAGTCAAAGTGCAGTGAAGTTCGGAAAAAATACGGAATTATAGGACCCCAAAAGGAAATTTCTTTTCTGTAAAATCTGGGCACATATAATATATTTTAAAAATCCCAAAACCAACACACAAACACACTGCACGAAAAACGATGCAGAGAAGAAACCAAGTCGCGGCGGTTCCGCGGCGTCCAAGAAGGATCACGCGGCGGAAACGCGGCACTTTAGGCGAATCACTGTATCGTTTTTCTTGGGTGTTCACACAAAACCCTGAGCCGAATTTAGGAGTATAAAGTTTTTCATTTTGACCAGGAAAAATTGCAACAGAAACTCAGATTTTGTAAAGTTTGATTTTTGGATTTTTCCGGTTCCGAACTTCGTTACACTTCACTACCAAGCTAGTTTAAGTTTAGTTAGGCTCTGATACCACTGTAAGTCCATATTGCGACCCCCGGTTCTTACGGGGAGGCGGAAACGGTATAAAAAACGAATTTTTATCGCAAGAGGCAACATGGACTAACTTATGGTCGGGATCGTTACCTAAACTAAAACTAGCAAACTAAGCTAAAGATATTTAGCTACTCGGATGAAGATGGTTATACCTAAACTTGAACTCCTTCTCTTCAAGCTCCGGTGGTGGTCCGATGGCTCCTTCTCGTCGTCTCCGTACGCCGAAGATAGATCCACTTGAAAGCTCCAACCTTTAGCTCCTTCTTCGGTCTTTGAAGAAACTAGTTCACTTGGTTTGCTAAACCTAGTGAACTAGAATGAGTAGAGAGGAAGTAGAATGGGATTTTATCTATGGTTCTTGATTCTCAACTCATGAGACAAGAGAACCATAGATCAAGAGAGGGAGCAAGAGGTTGAGGGTGAGAGCAAGGGGAGAGCTCAAGAACAAGAGAGAGAATGAGCAAGAAAGAATGAGGCTCTCTTTTCTCTCTCACCCTCTCATAATCCAAAACAATGATAACTCATCATATCAACAAAAGTCTTATGGTAATGGTTAGAAGCAACCATAAGGTTATCATATCATGCACTCATTTTACTCAAAAAAGCAAGCAAGAAAAAAGTCTTTGGCATGAAATGATAACCATGGTCATCATGATGGTCAACTAGTCAAGCCTAGTCAACCGGTCAACAAGTCAACAAAAGTCAACAAGTCACCAAAGTCAACAAGTCAACAAAAGTCAACAAGTCAACAACCATATCACCATAATACTAAATTAATATAATAGTTAATCACAAATCATATTCTCATTAGGGTTGAGCAAAAAGTCAAAAGTCAACGGTCAACTGTCAACAACCCTAATGAGAATCCACTGCCTCTGCCTCCCTGTCAACTGTGCATACACACCCGCATCCGCGTTCCGAGGAACACGAATGCAAACTGGATAAATCCAATCCCATAAGGTACACTAGGATCTGGCTTAAACCAAAGCCCGCTAGTGTAAACTGTCCGGACACTGTACGTGCACAAGTGCACGGATGTGACCGAACCCTGTCGCAAAACCATGCGACCTGTCGCAATACCATGCGACCTCTACTCTTTTGCCTAAAGGCGAAAAGCTTTCTGTGTGGGACTCTAAAGACTCGACACTACGCTGGCAGTGGGTTTAACCACAGACCGCAAGCGGCACTAGCTGTGCGTAACGGTCCCCAGGTAATGCCGACAAGAAGACCGACGAGGCGAAACCCATCTGAACTCCTACTGAGCCTGAGTGTGACATTCTCCGTACAGTCCGGTCTGTTCGTCTGATACATCGCATGGCGGGCCTAGGGGGCGGTAAACGTCAGTCCCCCAATAGCGGTACAAGTCGTGCCGGAGTGAAGCCCAATACACCCTGAGATAACACTGGAAACCTACCAGTATATCTCGTTTGCCCTGGCCAGGGACTACTCGTGTAATGGCTCTCCTAGACACAGCGCGATGTCAACCCCCAATACCGGGAGAGACGAATCCTGTCTAACCGTCACTGCCTCCAAGTGCTTCGGGACTGCACCCAACCACCACCTGTTTGCACGACTCCTTTGAGCCGTGGTAGGGTAGTGATCAAAGTACAGTGGGAACACACTCGAGGCGGAGTGACAGTGTCAAGTCAGCGGACTAAGCTGTACTCATGTCACCTGGGAACTGATAACTGACGATAGGTATAATACCAACTAGTCAGTTCCCGACGAGTCCTGTCCAGTGTACCCGTAACCTAACGAGCACCCGCATACTATCTCAAGTACGACGTACTGACGGCTGTGGGACAGACCGTCTCCCACACTGGGATGAGAAGCGCATGCGCTGGTCTACTCCGGAGTATCGATGCCCTGTCTCGATAGTCCTGCGACCAGGGACCTGAATAAGGATGTGCTTATAGATTACCCAGCCCCCACTAGTGTGACTGCCATCACAACGCTGGTAATCAAGCAAAGATCCTAAGGGCTCCACTAATGCGTATAAGTGATATACTGAAATAAACACAAGTACACATTGAAGTAGAAACAAACCAAGTAGCATACTACTATTTTGAGCAAGATTGTATATACAAGGTGAATATCCCAAGCATCCATTAAGTAATATACAAACCAGTATGATACAGTAATGGCCTCTAGGGCATATACACTAACAAAGACTAGCCGGGATTAATTACACACTACAAGTTCGCCAATCTTTCAGCCAGGCCAGTGTCGGTACTTTGAGGGAGGTCCCCCGTGCTTTCGCACGAACCTAATTAATGTAAACCTCGTTTTCCTAGAGGCGTAACCTCGTTAACACCTTTCTAGACACCTACTTGATCAGCTAATTGCAATGTGTAAAACTCTCCCAGGAGTAACTCTTACTCGCAGTGGGTATCGGGATCCAACTATCTCATAGAAGGTATGCAATCTCATTGCAAATTTCAACACTTGAAATTCCCGATAATATTTTGCCCCTAACGTGCTATGACCTTGACGAAAGCCAACAAACCATAGCCCGCTAGTCAAGTTCAACCCGTACATTTCTTGATCGAATTAAACCCACCCGTACGACCCTTGACGAAAGCCAACAAAGCCGCACGACTACCCTAATCCAATCGCATCGTATGCTAGCAGATAAGCAGCATATAGCTACCGCACACTGCACCTTGACGAAAGCCAACAAATGCAGCACGAATACTATATACAACTTATCTGAAATGACGGAGGGCTACGACAGGTTTTTCTGAAAACCTATTGCGTAATGAACTTGATATCGTTGTAGAATCAAATGATTTTAAAAATGGAGTGCTTTTGAGGCTTTTCTAGTTTTGCTAAAGGAGTCACTCCCGGTGAAGGGATCGTCGGTCCTTTCCTCGTCGAATGAGGTGCGGGATATATCATATATATCACTGTGCAAAGCAAAAACTTTTAAAAGCAATCAAAAGACAAACCGAGTGTGTAGCATCTGCCAGTTATTGCTAAAGGAGTCACTCCCGGTGAAGGGATCTCGGTCCTTTCCTCATCGAATAAGGTGCAGGATATATCATATATACCTCTGTGCAGAGCAAGAACTGTAGCTACCTGTTTTAATTTTGAAATTCGATTCTACAACATCTTAGGTTTCTTTTATTTCATTAATCACATTAATGAAGTCCCATCATTTATATTACCTAAACATCACAGATAGATATAACGTACGCTTATGCCATCCGCATTCGCCTCGATGTCCCCTCGTGCACCGTTAGGTTAGGTAACTAACGACAGAGCAGGGCAGGGCTAGCGCGGGTGTAAAACATAAGTAACGTCTATATAATATATCATATATACTATATACTATATCCATCACAGAAACATCACATGATCTCATCACAGATATCGCAGCAGAAGAATCATATGAAATATTGGATATACTAGGACGTCCGTGTTTTCAATACGAGCCAGTATAAAACACGGATTCCACGGTCGTGATGAATAGCCAAACCCACACCCCTAGACCCCTACGAGAGCGGCAAGCAACCCTACCAATTCTGGAGTTAGGAGACCCGGACTCGACTCCTCGAGTTGGTCTCCCACTGGACTCCAAAACCCGGTTACTTGTGCCCTCCTACTTGGGTCTATCCTAGTGCGGAAAAGTAAATAATATACAAAGGGTGACATCTCCCGCATCCTGGAAGTGCCCCGAATAAAAGAATATTACATACAAGTTTTTACATGAATGAAAATGAAAAACACTCATCTCACATAAAAACCCCCGGCTATTCGAATACGACGATCCAATATAACATATCCAGCAACACATAACATCACATGTCATCAACGTAAGTAAGTATGCATACCCCAATTGTCGTTGACGTATAGCAACGAAACCGGCGATATGAACATACTACACTTACGGTCACAGAAAAGAAAGTGTAAAACTACAACAATTGGAATCCGCAACAACTTTAGACATCACATGCCTAACAGTTACAAACCCCGCATTTTAGTCTCATTATCGAAAACTCTTTTCAATATCATATGGGACTAAATTGCTAGATTTGTAACATTCATTTAGTTATCACATAACTGCTTGTGAATTCCAATTATTGTATCCAATTCCGGATAAATAGAATATATCAAACTTTCCGATCGAACATTCGAACACCCAAGTTTTCCCGACACCGATCAACACATGAAATAGGTTCAAAGACATTCACTTCATACCTCAGTACCAACGGTCCAGCCGTAGAAGGGTCAAGCCAACGCCTCACATGTGGCACGCCGTACTGCCCCAAACCCGAAGGTTCAAAGGGCAGTTCAAGACGGTCACATAATCGAGTTAAGGTTTGTGTCTTCTAGAGGGACCATCGCGTTACTTGCACTACTTAGAACGTCTTTTAACCACACAATAATCCAACACTTGGATATTCCGGCAGGGGAAAATCTGGGTATTTATATCCGGTCGAACTCTTTAACATATTCTACAATTATCTGGAAAAACACTCAGACAAAATTTGATACCCCGATCGAAACATCGAAACCCCAAAACAACTGCAGAAAATTAAACTCTGAAATAAATGTTAAAAATTCCCAGAAAACTCAGCAGAATTTATCAGGAACTACTGTGCAAAAATTGAGGGGTGACGTCATCAATGCGCGGCGGAAGCGCCGCAGAAACTAGGTTTCTGCCGCTCTTCCGCCGCGGAATTTACTGTTCATGGGAAAAGTTTTGCGTCGTAATTCTTATATTTTCCTGCTGAATTTTTTAGCAATTTTTAATTTGGAAAAATCCCAGAATTTGGAAAAAGTCCAGAGAGCTATTTCGTGTTCGGATTTTTGGTTCGATCGGGTTTCAAACATCGTCGGGACTTCGCCTAAGGCTCTAGCTAGGCTCTGATACCAGTGAAAGGTTCCTAGGCACCCTAGTGGGTTCTCTCAAGGCATCGAACATGCCAAATTAAAAATTTTTGGTGCCGAGAAACCCTAGACTACGGATCTTTAACTAGATGTTTAGGCGAAAAGAAAAGCTAGTTAACACTTAACTACATGGATACGGAAATACAACCTTTGTAGATCCGGTCCTCCACCTCCACGGCTCCGCAACGAGGTCGTCTCCGCTGCCCAAATCAAATCCGGGCTCTAGAGTCGGCTTCGTCGGAGAATGGGCAAGCTAGGTCGTCGATGTCCATGCCGAAGATGATCTACGTCGAGGCATCGATGAATCAAGCTCCACCTTCACCAAACCGTGAAAAGTTGTGAAGGAAACACACTCTACTACTTGGCAAGAGGTAGAGGATGAAGAAATAGGAAGTGGGTAGACTTTAGAATTGGATTTCTCACTCATTTCCATCACTTGCCATTGATGGGGCAAGCTTTCTTCACTTGAAGAAATGGAGGAAGAAGAAGAATGTTATGATAAGTCTTGAATTAAAAATAAAACAAAAACAATACTTATCATACATTTAACTCTAGTTAAGTGTAGAGAATTAACTTAGGTTAGTTAAATTGGTTAGGGTTAAGAATATGATAAGAATGAAGACTTAGTCAAAGTTTCAAGAAACTTCAACTAAATCCAAAAAAAGCCACCATTTATCTTTCTTTTCCTTTTTCCAAAAAAAGAATAAATAAGAAAGATAAATGAATAAATAAAAATCAAAACCCTAACCCATTCATTACCATGGTTCATTCTTTACACTTAACCAAGTTTGGCATGCATCATCAAACATGATACAAGCAAGTGCACAAAATCATATCGCATATGCAATGCGCACACTCGAGTGAGAAAATCCATTTTAAAGTGAACCAATACTAGTTAATGCAAAGTAATATATCAAATATACAATTACGCATTAAATCATTAAATCAACACTTGATTCAATGATCCGGTCATGTCGCACACAACCGACTAGTATTCAATGTATCGGTTTATCGAATCAACGCTTGAATCGATAACTAGGTTATATCGCATACAACCTTTCGACACATTCATCGCGAGAATGGAATACGGTATCACATACACGCATTATTCTCGGTCCCGCACATATCTCATATGCGCTCCTATTTCGTTTCGCTTGAGCCAGGAAACCTCTGTGTAGGACTCTAAAGACTCGTCAATACGCCGGCAGTGGATGATGATCATATCAAACACCCACAAGCCGCAAGCGGTCTGCTAAACGTAACGGCCACCCGGGTATTGAGCGATCTGAAGATCGACGAGCAAGCCCGCTCACACTCCAGTGAATCCGACCAGTAACACTACCGTACAGTCCGGTCTGATCGTCTGATATGTCGCATATCTCGCCTAGGGGTGGTATACGTCAGACCCCAATAGCTCAATAAGTCGTGTCGATTTGAGGCTCATAACGGGTCGAGAAACTACTGGTAACACTTACCAGCAATTCTCTGAGCAGCCCTGGCCAGGGACTTCCTGTTATAGCCGATCGAACACAGTGCAACATCAACCCCCATATACCGGGAGAGACGAATCCCCTCCTATCGCTCATTGCCTCCATGTGACTCGGGACTGTACCCAAAAACCACCGTTTTGCACGCCCTCTTGGACGTGGTAAGATGGAAATCAAAGCACAGTGGGAACCACACAAGACTCTATGACGATCTCGGGTCAACAGACTACTCTGTACCAGTGTCACCAGAGAACTGCCATCTGACGTGAGGTATAATACCATCTGGGAGTTCTCGGCGAGTCCGTCCAGTGTACCCAGTCTCTACTGAGCACCCGTATATCTCCTCTGATGTCAAACACCGATGGATATGGGATCATCCATCGCCCATCTGTATGGGTCGAGAAGGTATACGCTAGTCTACTCTGGTATATCGATGCCCCGTCTCGATACACCCTCGACTAGGGACTTTGAAGGATGTACTTATAGACTACCATGTCCCCATTAGTATGATCCGCATCATAGTCCAGGTAGTCAAGTACAGATCCTAAGGGCTTTACCAACATGTAACAGAGAGACAAACAGTATACACGTTAAGGTAAAGATCAACCAGATAGCATACTATCATGTCGAGCGAGAAAGTCCTCCCTATATACGTCCCAGCATCCACTACAATATACATCCTATGTATAGTAATGGCCTCTAGGGCATACATATAACTAACAAATGATTGTATCATGTTTGATGATGCATGTTTACTTGAGTTTGTGTAAAGATTGAACCATGGTCATTTAAATGGTTAGGGTTTTGGTTTTCTTATTCATTTATTTATTTCTTTTGTTCATTTTGACAAAAGAAAATGATAATGAGAAAATGGTGGCTTTCTTTGTTTGATATTTAAGCTTCATGAAGCTTTGACTAAGTCACCATTTTGTCTCATGCTTAACCCTAACCATTCCACTTAACCCTAGTTCATTCTCTACACTTGACCATGTTTGTTTTATGAAAAGTATTGTTTTTATTTTCTTTTTAAAAAAAACAACTTATCATAACATTTTCTTCTTCTTCTTCTTCATCTTCAAGATGAAGAACCTTGCTCCATCAATGGCAACTCTTGAAAATGAGTGAGAAATCCAATTCTAAAGTGAACCCACCTCCTATTTCTTCATCCTCTACCTTTTGCCAAGTAGTATAGGCTGTTCTCTTCACAAGTTTCATGACTTGGTGAAGTGGGAGCTTGATCTAGTGATGCCTCGACGTAGATCATCTTCGGCACGAAGCCAACGACCTTGCCCGCCCATTTCTCCGATGAAGCCGACGCTAGAGCCCGGATTTCCATTTGGACAGCGAGGAGACTTCATTGCGGAGCTATGGAGGTGGAGAACCGGATCTACAAACGTTGTATTTCCGTTCTCTTAGTAAAGTAGTTTACTAGTTGCATCTTTCGCCTAGACATCTAGTTAACGATCCGTAGTCTAGGGTTTCTCGGCACCCCTAAAATTTGAAATTGGCATGGTTGATGCCTTATGAGACCTCATTAGTGTGCCTAGGAACCTTACACCAATATCTACACATGCACGAAGCGGTCACTCCTACTTCATCACATTTACTGATGACTTCTCTAGGTATGGACATGTGTTCTTAATGAAGCATAAATCTGAGGACTTTGAGAAGTTTAAGGAGTATAAAAATGAAGTGGAGAAACAGACTGGTAAAAGCATCAAGACACTTCGATCTGATCGAGGTGGAGAATACTTAAGTACCAGTTTCATTGAATGCTTAAAAGAGAATGGAATACTCTCTCAGCTTACTCCGCCTTATACACCTCAGCATAATGGTGTATCAGAAAGGAGGAATCGCACGCTACTGGACATGGTGCGTTCAATGATGAGTAGTGCTGAGTTGCCAGTTTCCTTCTGGGGTTTTGCTCTAGAATCAGCAGCATACCTATTGAATAGAGTTCCGACTAAGTCTGTGCCTACCACTCCATATGAAATGTTGAGCGGGAAGAGACCATGTCTCAAGTATATCAAGATATGGGGGTGTCCGGCATATGTTAAAAAGCACAATCCGGACAAGCTCGAGGCACGATTGGTTTTGTGCAAGTTTGTAGGATACCCCAAGCATTCAAGGGGATATCTGGTCTACCACACTGAAGAACAAAAGGTGTTTGTCGCTCGCCACATTGTCTTCTTAGAAAGCGAATTTCTTGCAAAAGAAATTAGTGGGAGTGCGGTAGAGCTGGAAGAAATTCCAGAACCTCAAACTACTGCCGATGATTTAGTAGAACCTCAGGTTTCAATAGAGCCCGATGAACCAACGCCACTCCGCAGATCTAGTAGGCTTTCTCATTCTCCTGAAAGATACTATGGGTTTCTTGTAGATGGGGATCGAGAGGATTGCATCATCGATGATGATGAGCCTACTAATTTTCAGCAGGCTATCACGAGTAAAGACTCGGTGAAGTGGCTGGATGCTATGAGATCCGAAATGGAATCCATGTACACCAATAATGTATGGACTTTAGAAGTTGCTCCTCCTGGGGTGAAACCAGTTGGATGCAAATGGATCTTCAAAAAGAAGATTGGTGCATTTGGACAAGTGGAAACCTACAAAGCTAGACTCGTTGCAAAAGATTTTCGTCAAAAACCAGGATTGGACTATGATGAAACCTTTTCACCAGTAGCTATGCTTAAATCCATTCGGATCCTGCTTGCCATTGCTGCCTTCCATGACTATGAAATCTGGCAGATGGACGTAAAAACAGCTTTTCTAAATGGACATTTAGAAGAGAGTGTTTACATGGATCAACCAGAAGGTTTCTTAGCCAGTGGGAGCAGCAGAATTGTGTGCAAGTTGCTTAAATATATTTATGGATTAAAGCAAGCATCGCGGAGTTGGAACATCTGCTTTGATGAGACGGTCAAAGAATTTGACTTTATCAAAAATGTAGATGAACCATGCATTTATAGGAAGATTGTAGAAGGAGCAGTAGTCTTCTTCGTTTTGTACGTCGACGACATACTACTGATAGGGAATGATGTCCCTATGCTACAATCAGTAAAGCTCTTCTTGTCACAGAAATTCTCCATGAAATACTTGGGAGATGCATCATACATTCTGGGCATTAATATCTATCGTGATAGATCCAAAAGGATGTTGGGACTTTCACAGTCCGGGTATATTGACACTATACTAAAGAGATTTAGTATGGAAGATTCCAAGCGCGGTAATTTACCCGCTTGTCACGGGATCACCCTCTCCAAAGAGATGTCTCCAAAGACTGATGAAGAGAGGGCTCGCATAGGCATTATACCCTACGCTTCGGCAGTAGGATCCATAATGTATGCGATGTTATGTACCAGACCAGATGTAGCTTACGCACTTAGTGCGGTAAGCAGGTATCAGTCTGATCCAGGTGAGAAGCATTGGATAGCGGTAAAGAACATTCTCAAGTACCTGAAAAGGACTAAGGAGATGTTCTTGATTTACGGTAATAGGGACCTCCAGGTCGAGGCTTTTACCGACTCCAGCTTCCAAAGTGACAAAGATGACTCTAAATCCGTTTCGGGTTTTGTGTTTACCCTCAATGGAGGGGCGGTATGTTGGAAGAGTTCCAAACAGGATACCGTCGCAGACTCAACTATGGAGGCTGAGTATATAGCTGCTAACGATGCCGCGAAAGAAGCTGTCTGGATGAAGAAGTTCATCTCTGAACTTCAGGTGGTTCCGTCCATTGCCAATCCAATACCTTTGTATTGTGATAACAATGGGGCTGTAGCACTAGCGAAGGAACCAAGGTCCCATCAGAAATCCAGGCATATCTTGAGGCGGTATCACCTGACTAGGGAGATCGTGGATCATCGGGAGATCGAGGTGCGGAGAGTGGACACAAAAGACAACACAGCAGATCCATTCACCAAGGCCAACCCTCAAGTCCAGTTCGAGAGGCTGTTTGAGATGTTGGGCATGCGGTAAGCCAACAACTGGATCTAGTACAGACAGTGGGTACTCATTGCGCCAATTATAGGCCTTAGTGCAAGTGGGAGATTGTTGGATATATATGCCCTAGAGGCCTTCATTGTATAGGATGCTAGGGATATGTATGTATATGACAATCTTGCTTGATATGATAGTATGCTATTTGGTTTGTCTTTATCTTAACGTGTGATATATTTTACTTCGTATTTATATACATGTTGATAAAGCCCATATGGTGTATGCCTGACTACCGGCGTTATGATGGCAGTCATACTTGTGGGAGCTGGATAGTCAATAGGCACATCCTATAATGTCCCTGGTCGCAGGAGTATCGAGACTGGGCATCGATGCTCCAGAGTAGACTAGTGTATACATATCTAGACCCTGACGAGGGGCGATGGATTGGTCCCGCAACCATTGGTGATGTGCACCTAAGATTGTATACAGATGCTCACTGAGTGTGAGTACACCGGACAGGACTCGCCGAGAACTGACTGGATAGTATTATACTTAACGTCAGATAGCAGTTCTCAGGTGATAGGTGTGCAGATAGTCTGTTGACTTAAGGTCGTCATTTGTCTCGTGTGAGTTCCCACTGTGCTTTGATTACTACCCTACCACGGCTTAAAGGAGTCGTGCAAACAGGTTTTAGTTGGGTATAGTCCCAAGCCACATGGAGGCAGTGAGTGACTGTTAGGGATTCGTCTCTCCCGGTATAGGGAGTCGATATCGCACTGTGATCGGTTGGTCATTACCGTAAGTCCCTGGCCAGGGCTGATTGAGAATTACTGATGGACTGATCAGTAGATTCTCGAATGGTCTTGAGCCACACCGGCACGACTTGTACGGTTGTTAGGGGTCTGACGTTCACCACCTCCCTAGACTATACATGCGATACTCTTAGACGAACAGACCGGACTGCACGGATATTGTCACGGACAGGCTCAGTAGGGGCTATGGACGAGTTCGCTTGTCGGCCTCTTTTTCGACACGTACCTGGGTTGCCGTTACGTACAGCTAGTTCCACTGACGGACTTGTGTTTAAACCCACTACCAACGTACTGTCGAGTCTTTAGAGTCCCACACAGAGGGTTTCCCTGGATCAGGTGAGACGATGTAGACGTCGTATGGTCTTACGGCAGGGTTTCGATCGCATTCGTGTACTGGCTACTCGAATGACGATCGTGTTAGTTGTATGTATTCCCTAGAGGCCAGTATTGTACAGATGATGTATATTATATTGGATGCTTGGACATATATAGAGATGACTTTCTTGCTCGACATGATAGTATGCTATCTGGTTGCTCTTTATCTTAACATGTACACTAGTCTCTTTATACTGCCTTATAGTTACATGTTGGTAAAGCCCTTAGGATTTGTACTTGACTACCTGGACTATGATGCAGATCATACTAGTGGGGACATGGTAGTCCATAAGTACATCCTTCAAGGTCCCTAGTCGTGGGTGTATCGAGACGGGGCATCGATATACCAGTGTAGACTAGCGTATACGCTTCTCGACCCATGTGATGGGCGATGGATGATCCTATATCCATTGGTGTTTGACATCAGAGATGGTATACGGGTGCTCAGTGGAGACTGAGTACACTGGACGGACTCGCCGAGAACTCCCAGATGGTATTATACCTCACGTCAGATGGCAGTTCTCAGGTGACACTTGTACAGGTTAGTCTGTAGACCCGAGATCGTCATAGAGTCTTGTGTGATTTCCACTTTGCTTTGATCTCCACCTTACCACGTCCATGAGGGCGTGCAAAAACGGTTGTCTTTGGGTACAGTCCCGAGTCACATGGAGGAAATGAGCGATAGGAGGGGTTTCGTCTCTCCCGGTATTGGGGGTTGATGTTGCGCTGTGCTCGATTGGCCATAACAGGGAAGTCGCTGGCAAGGGCTGATCAGAGATTTGCTGGTAAGTGTTACCAGTAGTTTCTCGACCCGTTATGAGCCTTACATCGGCACGACTTATCGGTTATTGGGGTCTGACGTATACCACCCCTAGACTTGATATGCGACATATCAGACGAAGAGACCGGACTGTATGGTAAGTGTTACTGATCGGATTCGCAGGAGTGTGAGCGGGCTAGCTCGTCGATCTTCTGATCGCTCAATACCCGGGTGGCCGTTACGTTTAGCAGACTGCTTGCGGCTTGTGGGTGCTTGATATGATCATCATCTGCTACCGGCGTATTGACGAGTCTTTAGAGTCCTACACAGAGCTTTCCTGGCTTAAGCGAAACGAAATAGGAGCGCATATGAGATATGTGCGGAAGCGAGAATAATGCGTGTATGTGATACCGCATTTCATTCTCGCGATAAATGTTTCGATTGGTTATATTCGATATGACCTAGTTATCGAATCATAGATTGGATAAGCCGATACATGGAATACTAGTCGGTCATGTGCGACATGACCGGATCATTGAATCAAGTGTTGATTTAATGATTTAATGTAAGATTATATATTTGATATATTACTTTGCATTAACTAGTATTGGTTCACTTTAAACGGATTTTTCTCAAGTGATGTGCACATTGTATATGTGATATGTTTTGTGTACACTCGAATGTATCATGTTTGATGATGCATGTTGTTTTGGCTTTGTGTAAAGAATGCAACCATGGTTATGCAAGTGGTTAGGGTTTATATTTTATTCACTTATTATTTTATCCATTTATTATTTATTTAAATGGATTTATGAAAACAAATTGGTTTCATTTTATCATGAAGAATGGTGAAGCCTCATGAAGCTTTGACTAATGATGCCATTTTGTCTTCATGCTTAACCCTAACCACTCCCACTAACCATGGTCCATTCTCTACACTTGACCATGGTTAGGATATGATAAATAATGTTTTCTTTTCTATTTTGAATAACACTTTTATCATATTCTAACTTCATCTTCTCCTTCTTCTTCAAGATAAGAACCTTGATGCCATCAATGGCAACTTGAGTTCTAGTGAGAGAAATCCAAATCTAAAGTGAACCCACCTCCTATTTCTTCACCCTCTACCTCTTGCCAAGTTGTTTTGGGTGTTTTCTTCACAAGTTTCACAACTTTGTGAAGTCGGAGCTTGAGCTTGTGCAACCTCGACGTAGATCGTCTTTGACACGAAGCCGACGAATTATTCCGCACGTTTCTCCGATGAAGCCGTCACGAGAGTCCAAGGTTCAAGATGGAAAGCGAGAGGACGCCCTCGTGGAGCTAAGGAAGTGGGTATCCGGATCTACAAAGGTTGTAGCATCCTAACTTTTAGTTAATTTGTTAACTAGATTTTCATTTCGCCTAAACATCTAGTCTAAGATCCGTAGTCTAGGGTTTCTCGGCACCTTTTTTTTAAATTGGCATGTTCGATGCCTTGTGAGACCTTACTAGAGTGCCTAGGAACCTTTAACTGGTATCAGAGCCTAGCTAGAGCATTAGGCGAAGTCTAGACGGAGTTTGAAGTCCGAACGAACCCGAAACCATAATTCCAAGGTGCTCTCTGGAAAATTTCTGAAATTTTGGATTTTTGTCAATTAAAAATATGCAGAAAATCATGCAGGGTCTTATATGAAATGCTGTGAAATTCGAGGGCCTGAATCAACTTTTCCACCGCAGAACCGCGGCACGTGCTATGCATGATGCGGCGGTTCCGCGGCCTTACTGTTCCTTTGTGTGATCTTTTCTGCACAGTAACTCATATAATTCAATGCTGTGTTTTCTGGGATATTTTTTTTTGGTGACTATACAGAAGAGTATTCTGGGGTATTATTGGGAATCAAAGTTTCGATCGGATTATCAAATTTCGTCTTTGTGTTTTTCCGGATAATTTTCAGAATATGTTAAAAAGTTCGACCGGATATAAATACCCAATTTTTCCCCTGTCGGGAAATTTCCAAGTGTTGGATTTTTCCGTAGTTTAACGACGTTCTAAGTAGTGCAAGTAACGCGATGGACCCTCTAGAAGACAACAAACCTTAACTCGATTATGTGACCGTCTTGAACTGCCCTTTGAACCTTCGGGTTTGGGGCAGTACGGCGTGCCACATGTGAGGCGTTGGCTTGACCCTTCTACGGCTGGACCGTCGGTACTGAGGCACGAACTGAATGTTGTTAGACTTATTTCATGTGTTGAGCTGTATCGGGAAAACTTGGGTATTCGACTGTTCGATCGGAAGGTTTAACATTTTTTGTTTATCTGGAATGTGATACAATAATTGGATTCACAAACAGTTATAAGATAACTGAATGAATGTTATAAATTTAGCAGTTTAGTCCCATATGATATTGAAAAAAGTTTTCGATAATGAGACTAAAATGCGGGATTTATATCTATTAGGCATGTGATGTCTAAGTATTTCATTTGATTAGGCATGCGATGTCTAAAGTAGTTGCGGATTCCAGTTGTTGTAGTTTTACACTTTCTTTTCTGTGACCGTAAGTGTAGTATGTTCATATCGCCGGTTTCGTTGCTATACGTCAACGACAATTGGGGTATGCATACTTACTTACGTTGATGACATGTGATGTTATGTGTTGCTGGATATGTTATATTGGATCGTCGTGTTCGAATAGCCGGGGTTTTATATGTGAGATGAGTGTTTTTCATTTTCATTCATGTAAAAACTTGTATGTAATATTCTTTTATTTGGGGCACTTCCAGGTAGCGGAAGTTGTCACCCTTTGTATATTATTTACTTTTCCGCATTAGGATAGACCCAAGGAGGGGAGCACAAGTAACCGGGTTCTGGGGTCCAGTGGGAGACCAACTCGAGGAGTCGAGTCCGGGTCTCCTAACCCTAGAATTGGCAGGGTTGCTTGCCGCTCTCGTAGGGGTCTAGGGGTGTGGGATTGGCTATTCATCACGACCGTGGAATCCGTGTTTTATACTGGCTCGTATTGAAAACACGGACGTCCTAGTATATCCAATATTTCATATGTTTATTCTGCTGCGATATCTGTGTTGTGACTCTGTGATGGATATAGTATATAGTATATATGATATATTATATAGACGTTACTTATGTTTTACACCCGCGCTAGCCCTGCCCTGCTCTGTCGTTAGTTACCTAACCTAACGGTGCACGAGGGGACGTCGAGACGAATGCGGATGGCATAAGTGTACGTCATATCTATCTGTGATGTTTAGGTATTTAAATGATGGGACTTCATTAATGTGATTAATGAAAGAAAAGAAACCTAAGATATTGTAGAATCAGATTTTAAACAAAACAGGTAGCTACAGTTCTTGCTTTGCATAGCGGTATATATGATATACCCTGCACCTTATTCGATGAGGAAAGGACCGAGATCCCTTCACCGGGAGTGACTCCTTTAGCAATAACTGGCAGATGCTACACACTCGGTTTGGCTTTGATTGCTTTTAAGAGTTTTTGCTTTGCACAGTGATATATATGATATATCCCGCACCTTATTCGACGAGGAAAGTGCCGACGATCCCTTCACCGGGAGTGACCCCTTTAGCAAAACTAGAAAAGCCTCAAAATCATTCCATTTTAAAACTTCATTTGATTCTACAATGATATCAAGTTCATTATGCAATAGGTTTTCAGAATACCTGTCGTAGCCCACCGTCATTTCAGATAAATTACATATAGTATTCGTGCTACATTTGTTGGCTTTCATCATGGTGTGGTGTGCGGTAGCTATGTGCTGTTTATCTGCTGCATATGATGCGACTGGATTAGGGTAGTCGTACGGCTTTGTTGGCTTTCGTCAAGGGTCGTGCGTGTGGGTTTAATTCAGTCAAGAAATGTACGGGTTGAACTTGACTAGCGGGCTGTGGTTTGTTGGCTTTCGTCAAGGTCATAGCACGCTAGGGGCAAAAGCATTATTGGGAATTTCAAGTGTTGAAATTTGCAATGAGATTGCATACCTTCTATGAGATAGTTGGATCCCGATACCCACTGCGAGTAAGGGTTACTCCTGGGAGAGTTTTACACATTACAATTAGCCGATCAAGTAGGTGTCTAGAAATGTGTTAACGAGGTTACACCTCTGGGAAAACGAGGTTTACATTAATTAGGTTCGTGTGAAAGCACGGGGGACCTCCCTCAAAGTACCGACACTGGCCTGGCTGAATGATTGGCGAACTTGTAGTGTGTAATTAATCCCGGCTAGTCTTTCCTTTTAGGGTTTGGAGGAAGATTTGATAAAAAGCAGTGTGAGCCATCCTGATTAGATAAGATAATAACCAATCTGATCTTGCACGAGCATACGCTAAAGTGTTTTCTTCTCTCTCTCTCTCCAGGTAGCGACCATTTCATGCCCTAATGAAGATAATAATATGGATGTATTGACCGAACCCGCATGTTATACTGTGCTGGGGAACGTTGGTTCCGTTCTTTCTTATAAGAGTTATAGGAATGAACAGGATATAGGGGAATACCAGGATTCCCATGCCACCCGAATGAAGAAAGTACATGTTGATGCATTTTCTTCGGGTGTGTTCGTTACTGAGAACTGTTTCTCTATTTGCTCTACGTCCTGGGTATTAGATACCGGGTCAGGATCCCATATATGTAATCAGTTACATGGGCTTAGGAAAGGTAGAGAACTTGGAGAAGGTGATAAAGACATTAGAGTTGGAAATGGTGCAATTGTTGCAGCTAAGACTGTCGGGGAATATCACCTTGTATTACCAACTGGTAGTACATTGGTTCTGAACGAATGCTATTACATGCCGAACCTGATATGCAACATTATATCGGTTTCTTTATTAAGTAAAGAGGGATATAATTTTGTATTACAGGACAATGTTATGAACATTTTCTATAACCAAAAGTTGGTTGGATCAGGCACGTTGTGCAATGGCATTTATGTTCTAAACCAATCAACAGTTCTGAGCATAACAAACACACATAAGAGGAAGAGTTCTGAACTGAACGAATCCTTCTTGTGGCATTGTAGACTGGGTCACATCAATGCGACACGACTGGCTAAGTTGCATAAGGATGGGTATTTGAAACCATTCGAATTTTCATCTTATGACACTTGCCAGTCATGTCTCAAAGGCAAGATGACCAAAACTCCGTTTACGGGACACGGAGAAAGAGTTACCGAACTCTTGGGACTGATACATAGTGATGTATGCGGTCCAATGTCTACACATGCCAGGGATGGTTCTTCGTACTTCATTACATTCACTGACGATCTCTCAAGATACGGACATGTGTTCTTGATAAGACACAAGTCTGAAGCTTTTGAGAAATTTAGAGAATATAAACAAGAAGTCGAAAACCAAACCGGAAAAAGTATTAAAATCCTTCGATCTGATCGAGGAGGTGAATACTTGAGCAATGAATTCCTGGACTTCCTAAAAGAGAATGGGATTCTCTCTCAGCTGACTCCTCCATATACACCACAGCACAACGGTGTATCAGAACGGAGGAACCGCACCCTATTAGATATGGTGCGCTCTATGATGAGCACAGCTTAGTTACCTATTTCCTTCTGGGGGTATGCGCTTGAGACAGCCATACATCTATTGAATATGGTCCCCACCAAATCTGTGCCTACCACTCCATATGAGATATGGAAAGGGAAGAGACCATGTCTTAACTATGTTAAGATATGGGGTTGTCCAGCCTATGTCAAACGACAAAATCCGGACAAACTCGAGGCACGGTCTGTTCTATGCAAATTTATAGGATATCCCAAGAATTCTCAAGGGTATATCTTCTACCACCCTGAGGAACAAAGAGTATTTGTTTCTCGGCATGCCACCTTTTTAGAAAAGGAATTTCTTGAAAAAGAGATTAGTGGTCATGAGGTAGAACTGGAAGAGGTTCCAGCTGCAGAAGCTACAACAGAAGATCTGGTGGAACGAGAGGATTCCGTAGTTCCCGATGAACCCCAGCCACTCCGCCGATCTAGTAGGGTTCCTCGCCAACCTGAGAGATACTACGGTTTTCTCATGG
The DNA here is from genome assembly GCA_030015575.1 of Agapanthus africanus. Classification (NCBI taxonomy): domain Eukaryota; kingdom Viridiplantae; phylum Streptophyta; class Magnoliopsida; order Asparagales; family Amaryllidaceae; genus Agapanthus; species Agapanthus africanus. Next base: position 206,864,356 of record CM057343.1, read on the forward strand.
ACGGTGGGAGTGAGGATTGCATCATGGAGGATGATGACCCAACTAGCTTCGAGCAGGCCATCACGAGTAGGGACTCAGTGAAATGGCTGGATGCTATGCGGTCCGAGATGGAATCCATGTACACCAACAAAGTATGGACTTTGGAAGTTGCTCCTGAAGGGGTAAAACCCATTGGGAGCAAGTGGATCTTCAAGAAGAAACTTGGTGTGGATGGGAAAGTGGAGACTTTCAAAGCTAGACTTCTAGCAAAGGGTTTTCGTCAAAGACCAAGTATGGACTATGACGAAACCTTTTCTCCAGTTGCTATGCTTAAATCCATCCGAATCATGCTTGCCATTGCTGCCTTTCATGACTACGAAATCTGGCAAATGGATGTTAAGACCGCCTTTCTAAATGGTGATTTAGAAGAGTGCGTGTACATGACTCAGCCAGAGGGCTTCGTAGACAGTGGGAGCAGCGGGAAGGTGTGCAAGCTGCTTAAATCCATTTATGGATTAAAGCAAGCATCGCGGAGTTGGAACATCTGCTTTGACGTCGTTATCAAAGAGTTTGATTTCGTCAAAAATCCAGATGAACCTTGTATCTACAAGAAGGTGGCAGAGAGTAAGGTTGTCTTCCTCGTATTGTACGTGGATGACATACTCTTGATAGGAAATGATATTCCTATGCTGCAAGCGGTCAAGCTCTTCTTATCACAAAGATTCTCAATGAAAGTTCTTGGTGATGCCTCCTGCATATTGGGAATTAGGATCTATAGAGATAGATCCAAATGGATTTTGGGATTGTCCCAATCCAGGTACATTGACACCATACTAAAGAGGTTTAGTATGGAAGAGTCCAAGCGTGGGAACTTACCCACAATCTCTGGAGTCACTCTCTCCAAAGAGATGTCTCCCAAGACTGATTTGGAGAGAGCTCGCATGCAAAGGATACCCTATGCTTCGGCAGTAGGCTCTATCATGTATGCGATGCTATGTACCAGACCCGATGTAGCATACTCACTAAGTGTAGTGAGCAGGTATCAAGCTGATCCTGAAGAGAGTCACTGGACAGCTGTGAAGAGCATTCTCAAGTACTAGCGAAGGACTACAGATATGTTCTTGGTGTATGGTAACGGAGAGCTCCAAGTGGAGTACTTTACCGATTCGAGCTTCCAGAGTGATAAGGACGACTCTAAGTCGCAGTCGGGCTTTGTCTTTACCCTTTACGGAGGGGCGGTTAGCTGGAAGAGTTCCAAGCAGGAAACCGTGGCAGACTCGACGATGGAGGCTGAATACATCGCTGCCAACGATGCTGCCAAAGAGGCTGTCTGGATCAAGAAGTTCATTACTGAACTTGGAGTGGTTCTATCCATTGAGCGTCCAATACCTTTGTATTGCGATAACAATGGAGCAGTGGCTTTGGCCAAGGAACCCAGGTCCCATCAGCGGTCCAGGCATATTCTGAGGCGGTATCACCTGATCCGGGAGATAGTTGATCGCCGGGAGATCGAGGTCAGGAGAGTTGACACGAAGAACAACACGGCGGATCCACTCACGAAGGCCATTCCCCAGACACAGTTTGAGAGACTCTTCGGGATGCTCGGTATGCGATACTACAGCAGCTGGCCCTAGTGCAAGTGGAAGATTGTTAGTTGTATGTATGCCCTAGAGGCCAGTATTGTACAGATGATGTATATTATATTGGATGCTTGGACATATATAGAGATGACTTTCTTGCTCGACATGATAGTATGCTATCTGGTTGCTCTTTATCTTAAAATGTACACTAGTCTCTTTATACTGCCTTATAGTTACATGTTGGTAAAGCCCTTAGGATTTGTACTTGACTACCTGGACTATGATGCAGATCATACTAGTGGGGACATGGTAGTCCATAAGTACATCCTTCAAGGTCCCTAGTCGTGGGTGTATCGAGACGGGGCATCGATATACCAGTGTAGACTAGCGTATACGCTTCTCGACCCATGTGATGGGCAATGGATGATCCCATATCCATTGGTGTTTGACATCAGAGATGGTATACGGGTGCTCAGTGGAGACTGAGTACACTGGACGGACTCGCCGAGAACTCCCAGATGGTATTATACCTCACGTCAGATGGCAGTTCTCAGGTGACACTTGTACAGGTTAGTCTGTAGACCCAAGATCGTCATAGAGTCTTGTGTGATTCCCACTGTGCTTTGATCTCCACCTTACCACGTCCATGAGGGCGTGCAAAAACGGTGGTCTTTGGGTACAGTCCCGAGTCACATGGAGGCAATGAGCGATAGGAGGGGTTTCGTCTCTCCCGGTATTGGGGGTTGATGTTGCGCTGTGCTCGATTGGCCGTAACAGGGAAGTCCCTGGCCAGGGCTGATCAGAGATTTGCTGGTAAGTGTTACCAGTAGTTTCTCGACCCGTTATGAGCCTTACATCGGCACGACTTATCGGTTATTGGGTTCTGACGTATACCACCCCTAGACTTGATATGCGACATATCAGACGAAGAGACCGGACTGTATGGTAAGTGTTACTGGTCGGATTCGCAGGAGTGTGAGCGGGCTAGCTCGTCGATCTTCTGATCGCTCAATACCCGGGTGGCCGTTACGTTTAGTAGACCGCTTGCGGCTTGTGGGTGCTTGATATGATCATCATCTGCTACCGGCGTATTGACGAGTCTTTAGAGTCCTACACAGAGGTTTCCTGGCTCAAGCGAAACGAAATAGGAGCGCATATGAGATATGTGCGAAAGCGAGAATAATGCGTGTATGTGATACCGCATTTCATTCTCGCGATAAATGTTTCGATTGGTTATATTCGATATGACCTAGTTATCGAATCATAGATTGGATAAGCCGATACATGGAATACTAGTCGGTCATGTGCGACATGACCGGATCATTGAATCAAGTGTTGATTTAATGATTTAATGTAAGATTATATATTTGATATATTACTTTGCATTAACTAGTATTGGTTCACTTTAAACGGATTTTTCTCAAGTGATGTGCACATTGTATATGTGATATGTTTTGTGTACACTTGAATGTATCATGTTTGATGATGCATGTTGTTTTGGCTTTGTGTAAAGAATGCAACCATGGTTATGCAAGTGGTTAGGGTTTATATTTTATTCACTTATTATTTTATCCATTTATTATTTATTTAAATGGATTTATGAAAACAAATTGGTTTCATTTTATCATGAAGAATGGTGAAGCCTCATGAAGCTTTGACTAATGATGCCATTTTGTCTTCATGCTTAACCCTAACCACTCCCACTAACCATGGTCCATTCTCTACACTTGACCATGGTTAGGATATGATAAATATTGTTTTCTTTTCTATTTTGAATAACACTTTTATCATATTCTAACTTCATCTTCTCCTTCTTCTTCAAGATAAGAACCTTGATGCCATCAATGGCAACTTGAGTTCTAGTGAGAGAAATCCAAATCTAAAGTGAACCCACCTCCTATTTCTTCACCCTCTACCTCTTGCCAAGTTGTTTTGGGTGTTTTCTTCACATGTTTCACAACTTTGTGAAGTCGGAGCTTGAGCTTGTGCAACCTCGACGTAGATCGTCTTTGACACGAAGCCGACGACCTATTCCGCACGTTTCTCCGATGAAGCCGTCACGAGAGTCCAAGGTTCAAGATGGACAGCGAGAGGACGCCCTCGTGGAGCTAAGGAAGTGGGTATCCGGATCTACAAAGGTTGTAGCATCCTAACTTTTAGTTAATTTGTTAACTAGATTTTCATTTCGCCTAAACATCTAGTCTAAGATCCGTAGTCTAGGGTTTCTCGGCACTTTTTTTTTAAATTGGCATGTTCGATGCCTTGTGAGACCTTACTAGAGTGCCTAGGAACCTTTAGATCGGACGGACAATACTGGTAGGTTTTGGTTTAAGCCGGATGCTAGTATTGTAGTATTGGATTATACTGATCTCAGTGTATCCGTATTTTTCGAAATACGGATACGGGTATGAAAATACGGATAAGGGCATTCTTATAAATTCACAAGTTTGACCTTCTAGAAGGAGACACCTCATTATAGTTTTTATTATTTTTCATTAAAGGATTAATGAGGTGGAATTAGGAGAGTTATGAAGCATGGGTTGAAAGCATGGCTATGGATTTATTTATTCACTTTGGAATTACTATTCAAGTAAGGTTGCATTTTATTTGATTAAAGAATTCCATGGTTGAATTATTGTGAAAAATACATAGCCATTCTCATAACTCATTTTTCATTCATTCTCACAAATGCTTTCTCTCTCCTAGGTTTTTCTTCTCTTCTTCTTCATGAAACTCATACACTTGCTTGTGTTGCGAATCAATGAGTTTTGAGATCAATTAATCCATTACACTCACTCTACATCTACTTAGTCTTTTCACTTAGCAAGTTTGATCACTAAGTTATCTCATGGAGGTTGGAGCTTGATCGTATGCCCCTCGGGTGGATCCATCTTTGACGCAAAGGAGACCGGCAACCGAACTCTTCCAAACCCTAGAAGAAGCCAAAGAAAAGAGATCAAGAACAAGGAGCTTGAACCAAGGAGCAAGGAGCAACTTGAAGACCCGATGGACTAGACACGAGGGTATAACTTCTTAACCAAGTAGTTAGCACTCTCTTAGTTTAGTTTTGTTAGATAAGGCTTAATAAAGATCCAAAAGTGGAAAAAAGTTCATGATACTAAGCAAAAACTAGTTTCTTTTGTGGTGAGAAAACCATTTTTAAAGTATTCCGCCTCCCCGCGACCCATGGGGTGTGCATCATGGACTTACACAAAGATTGTATACGAGTGCTCAGTGGAGACTGGGTACACTGAACAGGACTCCTCGAGAACTCCTTGATGGTGTTATACCTCACGTTAGATAGCAGTTTTCTGGTGACACTGATACAGTTTAGTCTATAGACCTGAGATCGTCATAGATTTGTTAGTTATATGTATGCCCTAGAGGCCATTATTATACCTATGATGTATATTGTAGGGGATGCTTGGACATATATAGGGAGGACTTTCTTGCTCGACATGATAGTATGCTATCTGGTTACTCTTTACCTTAACGTGTATACTGATTGTCTCTCTGTTACATGTTGGTAAAGCCCTTAGGATGTATACTTGACTACCTGGACTATGATGCGGATTATACTAGTGGGGACTTGGTAGTCCATAAGTACATCCTTCAAGGTCCCTAGTCGTGGGTGTATCGAGACGGGGCATCGATATACCAGAGTAGACTAGCGTATGCCTTCTCGACCCATATAGATGGGCGATGGATGATCCCATATCCATTGGTGTTTGACATCAGAGATGATATACGGGTGCTCAGTGGAGACTGGGTACACTGGACGGACTCGCCGAGAACTCCCAGATGGTATTATACCTTACGTCAGATGGCAGTTCTCTGGTGACACTGGTACAGGTTGGTCTGTAGAACCGAGATCGTCATAGAGTCTTGTGTGATTCCCACTGTGCTTTGATTTCCACCATACCACGTCCAAGAGGGCATGCAAAACGGTGGTCTTTGGGTACAGTCCCGAGTCACATGGAGGCAATGAGCGATAGGAGGGATTTCGTCTCTCCCGGTATTGGGGGTTGATGTTGCACTGTGCTCGATTGGCCATAACAGGGAAGTCCCTGGCCAGGGCTGGTTTAGAGATATACTGGTAAGTGTTACCAGTAGTTTCTCGACCCGTTATGAGCCTCATATCGGCACGACTTGTCGGTTATTAGGGTCTGACGTTTACCACCCCTAGAACTGATATGCGACATATCAGACGAGGAGACCAGACTGTACGGTAGTGTCACTGTCAGGCTTTTTGCAGGAGTTGGAGCGGGCTTGCTTGCTGATCTTCTAATCGCTCAATACCCGGATAGCCGTTACGTCCAGCTAGTACCGCTGACGGCTTGTGGGTGCTTGATATGATCATCACCTACTACCGGCGTATTGATGAGTCTTTAGAGTCCTACATAGAGGTTGTACTGGCTCAGGCAAAACAAGATAGGAGCGCATATATGATATGTGAGGGACCGAGAATGATACAAGTATGTGATACCGTATTCTATTCTCGCGATGATTGTATCGATTGGTTGTATGCGATATAACCTAGTTATCGATTCAAGTGTTGATTCGATAAGTCGATACATTGATATTAGTCGGTTATATGCGATATGACCGGATCGTTAAATCAAGTGTTGATTTAATGATTTAACGTATAATTATATATTTGATATATTACTTTACATTAACTAGTATTGGTACACTTAAGATTGATTTTCTCACTTGATGTGCACAAGTTGTATATGTGATATATTTTTGTGGACTAGATTGTATCATGATTGATGATACATGCAAACTTGGGTGTGTGTGTGCTATACACCATGTTTAGTTGAAGGTTAGGGTTTTATTTTCTTTATTTATTTTGCAAAAACAAAATGGTGGCTTTCTTTACACTTTGCTAGAAGCTTCATGATTTTTTTAAGCATCTTTGAAAAGTCTAGCCATTTTGTTTCATGCTTAAACCTAACCATTACCTAAACTATGGTTTGCTCTCTACATGAGTTAACCTCACCCCTGGTTGCATTATAATAAGGCTTCACTTGATTTTCTTTAATTGATAATTGATTCTTTTCTTTCTTCTTCTTCTTCTTCATGAAGAGAAGAAAACCTTGCTAGAAAATTCCAAGTGATGAATCCAAGTGAGAAATCAAAATATAAGGAGTACCCACTTCCTATCTCACCATCCTCTACTAGACTAGCACTTTAGTTTAGGATGTTTGCTTCACTAATTCTATGGTTAGTGAGGTAGAAGCTTGAGTCCGTATTCCCTCGATGTTGATCATCTTCGGCACCGAAGACTTCAAACCATCCCGTTGCAATTTCCTCATAGAGCCGTCCGAGAGTCCGGGAGTTAGTTGATCTCAGCGAAGGGACTACATCACGAAGCTTCAGAAGTGAAGGACCGATCTACAAAGGTTGTATTTCATAATCACTTAGGGTTAAAGTGTTTAGCTTGCTTAGTTTTTGCCTTATCTCTAGTTAATGATCTTGCTTAGGGTTATTCGGCACGGATAAAATTTTATTCCGGCATGGTCAATGCCTTGTAAAGCCTCATTAGTGTGCCTAGTAACCCTACAGTGGTATCAGAGCCTAGCTAGAGCTTTAGGCGATGTGTTAACGAAGTTAAAACCCCGATCGAACCAGGAAACGCAAAATTAAACCCCTCTCTGTACAATTTTTAAAATCTGGGATTTTTCTGTATTAAAAATGCCTAAAAAAATCAGCAGGCAATTCTTAGAAACACTGTGCAAAAGACACTGTTTGGCGGCTAAGGAGCCGCGGAACCGCGGCACGAGCATGTCTCGTGCGGCGGTTCCGCGGCCATAAGATGACGTCACCGTTTTCTGTTTGCACAGAAATGTTTCTATTTCATTTCCTGATTTTTATGGGTATTTTTATCTGACTCAAGTGTTGAGTATTTTGGGGTTTATTTTGTATTCGTTGATTCGATCGGAATATTTAATTTCGTTGGGTTTTCCGGATAATTTTAGAACATGTTAAAAAGTTCGACTGGATATAAATACCCACTTTTTACCCTGCCGGGAAATTTCCAAGTGTTGGATTTTTCCATAGTTTAAGGACGTTCTAAGTAGTGCAAGTAACGCGATGGACCCTCTAGAAGACAACAAACCTTAACTCGATTATGTGACCGTCTTGAACTGCCCTTTGAACCTTAGGATTTGGGGCAGTACGGCGTGCCACATGTGAGGCGTTGGTTTGACCCTTCTACGGCTGGACCGTTGGTACTGTGGCATGAAATGGATGTTTTTAAACTCCCCTCAAGTGTTGAGAACCATTTGGGAAAACTTGGGTGTTTGATTATTCGATCGGAAAGTTTAACATTTTCTATTTATCCGGAATGTGATACAATATTTGGAATCCACAAGTAGTTATGAGATAACTAATTTGATTGTTATAAACATAGCAATTTAGTATCATTTGATCGGTTGCCACGGGATATTGATGTGATCAAAAGTCCGTCGCAATCACGTAGCGTACGCGGATACTCGCCGGGTAAACTTAATAGACAACCATGCCCCATAGCCCCGACCAAGTAACTGTAGGAGAACCCCGTCGCCAAAAGCATCCGTTCGGGTGCTCGCGGCAGCGGTGTTCCGCCTTAGTGCACTTCGTCGACGGCATCTGGGAGTGCGGCCGTCTACTAAAGTTTGCGACGAGCATTCGATCAGTTTTTCGGGAATCTTGTTGAATTGCCAGACTTGATATTGAAAAGAGTTTTCGATAATGAGACTAAAATGCGGGGTTTATAATTGTTAGGCATGCGATGTCTAAGGAGGTTGCGGATTCCAACTGTTGTAGTTTTACACTTTCTTTTCTGCGACCGTAAGTGTAATATGTGATATCGCCGGTTTCGTTGCTATATGTCAACGACAATTGGGATGCGCATATTTACTTACGTTGATGACATGTGATGTTCTGTGTTGCTGGATATGTTATATTGGATCGTCGCGTTTTGAATAGACGGGGGTTTTATGTGAGATGAGAGTTTTTATTTTCATTCATGTAAATTTAAATGTATGTAATATTCTTTTATTGGGGCACTTCCGGGTTGAGCTTGATATCACCATTTCTATATTATTTACTCTTCCGCACTAGGATGGACCCAAGGAGGAGAGCACAAGTAACCGGGTTCTGGGGTCCAGTGGGAGACCAACTCGAGGAGTCGAGTCCGGGTCTCCTAACCCTAGAATTGGAAGGGTTGCTTGCCGCTCTCGTAGGGGTCTAGGGGTGTGGCTTTGGCTATTCATCGCGACCGTGGAATCCGTGTTTTATAGAGGCTCAAAATAAAACACGGACGTCCTAGTATATCCAATGTTTCATATGATTCTTCTGCTGCGATATCTGTGATGTGATCATGTGATATACTGTGATCGATACTATATATAGTATATATTATATATTATATAGACGTTACTTATGTTTTACACCCATGCTAGCCCTGCCCCGCTCTGCCGTTAGTTACCTAACCTAACAGTGCATGAGGGGACATCGAGGCGAATGCGGATGGCATAAGTGTACGTCGTATTTATCTGTGATGTTTAGGTATTTTAATGATGGGACTTCATTAACGTGATTAATGAAATAAAAGAAACCTAAAAGATGTTGTGGAATCGAATTTTCAAAAACAGGTTCCTACAGTTCTTGCTTTGCATCGCGGTGTTCCTTGTAGAACATCCTGCACCTTATTCGATGAGGAAAAGGCCGAGATCCCTTCACCGGGAGTGACCCCTTTAGCAATAACTGGCAGATGCTACAACCCTCGGTTTGTCTTTTTATTGCTTCTATAGTTCTTGCTTTGCACAGTGATATATATGATATATCCCGCACCTTATTCGATGAGGAAAGGGCCGCCGATCCCTTCACCGGGAGTGACCCCTTTAGCAAAACTAGAAAAGCCTCAATAACACTCCATTTCAAAATCATTTGATTCTACAACGATATCAAGTTCATTACGCAATAGGTTTTCAGAAAAACCTGTCGTAGCCCTCCGTCATTTCAGATAAGTACTACTTAGTATTCGTGCTGCGGTAGTTTGGCATGCGTCAAGGCGTAGTGTACGGTAGCTAACTAGTGCTTATCTTCTTGCATACGATGCGCTTGGATTAAGGTATTCGTACGGCGTTGTTTGGCATGCGTCAAGGGTCATGCGGGTGGGTTTAATTCAATCATGAAATGTACGGGTTGAACTTGACTAGCGGACTATGGGTTGTTTGGCATGCGTCAAGGTCATAGCATGCTAGGGGCAAAATATTATCGGGAATTTCAAGTGTTGAAATTTGCAATGAGATTGCATACCTTCTATGAGATAGTTGGATCCCGATACCCGCCGCGAGTAAGAGTTACTCCTGGGAGAATTTTACACATTACAATTAGCCGATCGAGTAGGTGTCTAGAAAGGTGTTAACGGGGTTGCGCCTCTGGGAAAACGAGCTTTACATTAATTAGGTTTGTGCGAAAGCACGGGGGACCTCCCTCAAAGTACCGACATTGGCCTAGCTGAAAGATTGGCGAACTTGTAGCGTGTAATTAATCCCGGCTAGTCTTTCCTTTTAGGGTTTGAAGGAAGATTTGATAAAAACAGTAGGAGCCATCCTGATTAGATAAAATAATAACCAATCTATTCTTGTAAGAGTGCACGCTGAGTGTTTTCTTCTCTCTCTCCCCAGGTAGCGACCATATCACGCCTTAATCAAGATAATAAAATGGATGAATTGACCGAACTCGCTTGTTATACTGAGCTGGGGTAAGTTGGTCCCGCTCCAACTTATAATTATTATAAGACAGAGCAGGAATTTGGGGAATACCAGATTTCCCGTGCCGCCCAAACGAAGAGAGTGCATGTTGATGCATCATCTGCGGGTGTGTTCATTACAGAGAACTGTTTCTCAGTACCTTTTCGTCCTGGGTATGTGATACCGGATCTGGATCCCACATATGTATTTTGGTACATGGGCTACAGATAGGAAAAGAACTGAGAACGGGTGATAAGTTTCATGAGATAGAAAACGGTGCAAGTGTTGCAGCCAAGTCTGTTGGTCACTATCACCCTGTATTACCAGAATACAATGATTTTGAACGAATGTTATTAGATATCGAACCTGATATTAAAAATCATATCAGTCTCTTTACAAGTAAATAAAGGATGTAATTTTGTATTGTTGGATAATGTTTTGAACATTTCCTAAATCAAAAGTTGATCGGTTCAGGCACGTTATCTAAAAGTATTGACGTTCTAAATCAAACTACTGTTCTTAGTATACAGAACACACACAAGAGGAAGAGTTCAGAAATGAACGAATTCTTCTTGAGGTATCGTAGACTAGGTCATATCAATGCGACCCGACTAGCTGAAGTTACATATAGATGCATATTTAAATCAGTCAGAATTTACATCTTGTGAAACTTGCTGGTCATGTCATAGAGATAAGATGAGCATAGCTCCATTTATTAGAAACAGAGAAAGACTTAGTGAACTCTTAGGATAATACATGTTGATGTATGAAGGTCTCCTGTCTACACATACCAAGACCGGTTCTTTGTACTTCATTACATTCTGTGATGATCTCTCAAGATTCAGACATATGTTCCTGTTGAAACACAAGTCCGAACCTTTTGAGATATTCACAGAATATAAGTTAGAAGTAGAGAACAACAAACGGGTATAAGTATTATGTCCTTTGATGTGATCAAGGAGTAGAATACTTGAGCACGGAAATCCTGGACTATTCTAAAGGAGAATGAGATTCTCTCTCAACATTACTCCTCCGTATACACCACAGCACGTCGGTGTATCGGGGCGGAGCAATCACACCCTATATGATAAGGTGTGCTCTATGATGAGTACTACTGAGTTACCTATTTCCTTTTGGGAGTTATGCACTTATGAAGTTGCATACCTATTGAATAGGGTTCCGATCAAATCAGTTGCCTACCACTTCATATGAGAAATGGAAAGGGAAGAGCCCATTTCTTAAGTTAGTTAAGATTTAGGGTTGTCCGGCCTATGTCTAAAAGCAAAATCCGGACAAACTCGAGGCAAAGTCAGTTCTGTAGAATTTTGTTGGATATCCCAAGCATTCGCAAGGGAATATCTTCTACCAAACTTAAGAACAAAAATGTTTTGTTTCTCAACATGCCATCTTTGTGAAAGGGAATTTCTTGTAGAAAAAAATAGTGGTCATGAGGTAGAACTGGATGGTGTTCCAGCGATACAAACTACAGCAGAAGATTTGGTAGAACCAAAGGATTCAGTAGATTTCAACGAACCTCGGCCTCTCCCCCGATCTAGTAGGGTTCCTCATCCACCTGAGAGATACTTCGGTTTCTCTATGACAGTGGGAGCGAGGAATGCATCATGAGATGATAACCCAACTAGTTTCGAGCTGGCCATCAGGACTGGGACTCTATAAGAATGGCTGGATGCTTAGCGATCTGAGATGGAATCCTTATACACCAACAAAGTATGGACTTTGGTTGCTTTATCTGAAGGGTTAAATCCCCATCAGGAGCAAGTATATCTTGAGAAGATTACTTGGTGTACATGGAAAAGTTGAGACTTTCAAAGCTAGACTTGTTAAAGGTTTGCATCATAAACTAGTTGTGGCTAATTATGAAACCTTTTCTGGGGCCTATGCTTAAGGCTATCTAGATCCTACTTGCCACGACTACATACCATGACTACGATATCTGGCGGTTGGGTGCCATGACTGCTTTTTTAAATGATGTTTTAGAAGAGTGAGTTTATAAGTACACAGCCAGAGGGCCTCGTAAACAGTGGGAGCAGCGGAAACGTGTGTAAGATGTTTTATGTGATAAAACAGGCATCGCGGAGTTGGAACGTCTGTTTTTGATGTACTAGTCAAAGAGTTTGACATCATCAAAATGGTAGATGAACCTTGTATAAACGAAAAGGTAGTAGGAAGTATGGTGGTGATCCTCGTAGAGTACGTGGATGACATACTCTAGATGGGGAAGGAGTTTCTTATGCTACGCTCGGTCGATCTCCGCTTATCACAATAATTCTCCATATAGGATCAAAGTGATACCTCCTAAATCCTGGGTTTAGCATCTATAAGATAGATCTAAATGGATGTTTGGATACTCACTAGATGTAGTGAGATGGTATAAATTGATCCTGGAGAGAATCACTGGAATGGTTCCATGGTGATAAGGACGACTGAATGTCAGTCACAGGCATTGTCTTTACCCTCAGTAAAGGGACGGTATGTTGGAAGAGTTCCAAGCAAGATACCGTGGCATACTAGACGATAAAGGCTGGATACATCTCTACCAAAGATACTACCAAAGAAGAAGTCTGGGTGTAGTTTAGTTCATGAGATGAACTTCGTTCCTACCATTGTGTGACAATAGAGTTGTGGCTTATGCCTAGGAACTCCTGTCCCATCAGTGATCCAGACAAATTCTAAGGCAGTGTCACCTGATCATGGAGATGGTTGATCTCAAGGGGATCGAGGACAGGAGAGTAGACTCAGAGGACAACACGGTGGATCCACTCACAAAGGCTTTTTCCCAGAGAGAGACTATTATGGGATGGTTGAGTATGAGATACTACAACCACTGTTATCAGATGGCCCTAGTGCAAGTGGAAGATTGTTAGTTATATGTATGCCTTAGAGGCCATTACTATACCTATGATGTATATTGCAGTGGATGCTTGGACATATATAGGAAGGACTTTCATGCTCGACAAGATAGTATGCTATCTGGTTACTTTTTACCTTAACGTGTATACTGATTGTCTCTCTGTTACATGTTGGTAAAGCCCTTACGATGTGTACTTGACTACCTGGACTATGATGCGGATCATACTAGTGGGGACTTGGTAGTCCATAAGTACATCCTTCAAGGTCCCTAGTCGTGGGTGTATCGAGACGGGGCATCGATATACCAGAGTAGAATTGCGTATGCCTTCTCGACCCATATAGATGGGCGATGGATGATCCCATATCCATTGGTGTTTGACATCAGAGATGATATACGGGTGCTCAGTGGAGACTGGGTACACTGGACGGACTCGCCGAGAACACCCAGATGGTATTATACCTTACGTCAGATGGCAGTTCTCTGGTGACACTGGTACATGTTAGTCTGTAGACCCGAGATCGTCTTAGAGTCTTGTGTGATTCCCACTGTGCTTTGATTTCCACCTTACCACGTCCAAGAGGGCGTGCAAAACGGTGGTTTTTGGGTACAGTCCCGAGTCACATGGAGGCAATGAGCGATAGGAGGGGTTTCGTCTCTCCCGGTATTGGGGGTTGATGTTGCGCTGTGCTCGATTGGCCATAACAGGGAAGTCCCTGGCCAGGGCTGGTTTAGAGATATACTGGTAAGTGTTACCAGTAGTTTCTCGACCCGTTATGAGCCTCATATCGGCACGACTTATCGGTTATTGGGGTCTGACGTTTACGACCGCTAGAATTGATATGCGACATATCAGACGAGGAGACCGGACTCTACGGTAGTATCACTGTCAGGCTTTTTGCAGGAGTTGGAGTGGGCTTGCTTGCTGATCTTCTGATCGCTCAATACCTGGGTAGCCGTTACGTCCAGCTAGTACCGCTGACGGCTTGTGGGTTCTTGATATGATCATCACCTACTGCCGGCGTATTGACGAGTCTTTAAAGTCCTACATAGAGGTTGTACTAGCTCAGGCAAAACGAGATAGGAGCGCATATATGATATGTGCGGGACCGAGAATGATACGAGTATGTGATACCGTATTCTATTCTCGCGATGATTGTATCGATTGGTTGTATGCGATATAACCTAGTTATCGAATCAAGTGTTGATTCGATAAGTCGATACATTGATATTAGTTGGTTATATGCGATATGACCGGATCGTTAAATCAAGTGTTGATTTAATGATTTAATGTATAATTATATATTTGATATATTACTTTACATTAACTAGTATTGGTTCACTTAAGATTGATTTTCTCACTTGATGTGCACAAGTTTTATATGTGATATATTTTTGTGCACTAGATTGTATCATGATTGATGATACATGCAAACTTGGGTGTGTGTGTGCTATACACCATGTTTAGTTAAAGGTTAGGGTTTTATTTTCTTTATTTATTTTGCAAAAACAAAATGGTGGCTTTCTTTGCACTTTGCTAGAAGCTTCATGAGTTTTTTAAGCATCTTTGAAAAGTCTAGCCATTTTGTTTTATGCTTAAACCTAACCATTACCTAAACTATGGTTTGCTCTCTACATGAGTTAATCTCACCCATGGTTGCATTATGATAAGGCTTCACTTGATTTTCTTTAATTGATAATTCATTCTTTTCTTTCTTCTTCTTCTTCTTCAAAATCTAAAGAGTACCCACTTCCTATCTCACCATCCTCTACGAGAATAGCACTTTAGTTTAGGGTGTTTGCTTCACTAATTCTATGGTTAGTGAGGTAGAAGCTTGAGTCTGTATTCCCTCAACGTAGATCATCTTCGGCATCGAAGACTTCAAGCCATCCCGTTGCAATTTCCTCATGGAGCCGTCCGAGAGTCCGGGAGTTGGTTGATCGCAGCGAAGGGACTACATCACGAAGCTTAAGAAGTGAAGGACCGATCTACAAAGGTTGTATTTCGTATTCACTTAGGGTTAAAGTGTTTAGCTTGCTTAGTTTTCGCCTTATCTCTAGTTAACGATCTTGCTTAGGGTTATTCGGCACGGATAAAATTTTATTCCGGCATGGTCGATGCCTTGTAGAGCCTCATTAGGATGCCTAGTAACCCTACAAGATTCTTGTGTGATTCCTACTGTGCTTTGATTTCCACCTTACCACGTTCAAGAGAACGTGCAAAATGGTAGTTTTTGGGTACAGTCCCGAGTCATATGGAGGCAATGAGCGATAGGAGGGGATTTCGTCTCTCCTGGAATTGGGGGTTGATGTTGCGCTGTGTTCGATTGGCCATAACAAGAAATCCCTGGCCAGGGTTGCTGAGATTTACTGGTAAGTGTTATCAGTAGTTTCTCGAACCGTTATGGGCCTCACATCGGCATGACTTATCAAGCTAATGTTGTCTGACGTATGCCACCGCCAGGCTGGATATGCGACATATCAGACGAAGAGACCGGATTGTATGGTAGTGTTACTTATTGGATTCGTAGGAGTATGAGCAGGCTTGATTGTTGATCTTCTTATCGCTCAATACCTGGGTAGCCGTTACGTCCAGCTAGTACCGCTGACGGCTTGTGAGTGACTGATATGATCATCGCCTACTGCCGGCATATTGACGAGTCTTTAGAGTTCTACACAGAGGTTTCCTGGCTCAGACGAAACGAAGTAGGAGCACATACGTGATATATACGGGACCGAGATTAATACGCATATATGATACCGTATTCTATTCTCGCTATATGAGATATCGATCGGTTATATGTAATATATCCAGGTTATCGAATCAAGTGTTGATTCGATAAGTTGATACAAAAGATATTAGTCGGTTATATATGATATAGCCGGATTATCAAATCAAGTGTTGATTTAATAATTTAATGTATCATTATATATTTGATATATTAATTTACATTAACTAATATTAGCTCACTTAAGCATTTCTTTTTCTCACTAGTGTATACTTAATATATATGTGATATATATTATTGTGTCATGCTTGTTGCTACATGCTACATGGGTGTATGAGACACACACCATGCTTATCATAATGAAGGGTTTTATTTATTTAAAGTAAATCAAAATTAGTTGGAAATTAGTCATATGGTTTAAGCTTAGTGGAAGCTTGTAGAACCATTGACTTAGTCCACCAATCTTGTTTTATTTGGGATATTTATTAACCTAACCATTACCTTAAGCCATGGTTAAATCTCTACATGAGTTAGTATGAGATTTTATCTCACCTATGGTTGCTATTCACACTTATGGATTCATTCATCACATTCTCCACTTCATCTTCTTCTTAATCTCCAAGAGATCTGTAGGTTTTGAGTAGGTGAAGAAAATTAGTGAGAAAAATATTTCTAAATTGAGCAAAAATCCTACTTCATCAACCTACACTAGATTAGCCATTTAGTTTAGGTTGTTTGCTTTACTAACTCCTAATTAGTGAAGAGATAGATTGAGTTAGTGTCTCCTCGACGTAGATCATCTTCGGCCTCGAAGACTTCAAGTAAGCTTGTTCATTTTACCTTGTGGAGCCTTACTAGAGTCCGGGAGATCACTACTTGGAGCGAAGGGACTACTACACGGAGCTTTAGAAATGAAGGACCGGTCTACGAAGGTTGTATTCCTTTTTCACATAGAAGTAAAGATATTTACATGGTTGGTTACGTCTAATTCTCTTGTTAAGATCTTGTCTTGGGTTCTTTAGTGCACCAATTTTTTGAAAACGGCATGGTCGATGCCTCCCGAAACCCTGGGGTCATGCTAGGGAACCCAGCAGATTCCTACCCATCAACGCTAACGATCAAAGCCCTCCTCACGAGGCCACCGAGCAGCTTTTCTGCCCGGTCCATCCCTAGCGGGTAGCTTCCTACCTATCCACGCTAAGGATAAAAGCCCTCCTCACGAGGCTACCGAGTAGCTTCCCTGCCCGGTCCATCCCTAGCGGGTAGATTCTTACCCATCTACGCTATGGATCAAAGTCCTCCTCACGAGGCCACCAAACAGCTTCCCTGCCCGGTCCATCCCGAGTGGGTAGCTTCCTACCCATCAACACTCAGGAGCTAAATCCCTCCTAACGAGGCCGCCGTGCTGATTCCTGCTCTGCTAGTCTCCAAGGGGTAGGTTCCTACCCTAAGAAGACACGAGCCTAGGAACCACATCTGGGAGGAATCGGTCAATACCGACCTATTCTACGTTTTCAAACTCATGCTAAGAGACATGGCTGTAAACCTGACTCTGAGAAATGTGTTGGGTTACGGCAGCGCCCCGACCATCAAACCGTGGCCAAATGCGGAACAAAAATTTACTAAACTGGCGCTACCATGACCCGATGCCCGGATCTACCGTAAACCCTATACTAGCAAGCAATACAAAGAGTTAGGAATGGTTATACCGAGTTGATCTGTGTCCTTCGGTTTTCAACCTTCATTCCAAGCTCCTAGTGGCCGTCTGGATCGAGTTTGGTTGCCGGTCTTCCTCCATCTACGATGATCCACCTGAGGAAAACGACGCAAGCTTCAGCCTCGCCAAGCGAGGCAACCGACGCTCCAAAGTTGCTAGCAATAGAGAGTGGAGATGTAGGATTGTGTCATTATCTATTTTCTCTCATCACAAATGCTCAAAGAGCAACTCAAGAAGATGAAGAGGAGGTGAGGAAACATGTGGCATGAGCAACTAAAGAAAATGGCTAAGTGTTTGTCCAAGTGAGAATGAGTGATCAAGTGAAGAGAGCAAGTGAAGAAAATCAAGTCAAGAAAACAAAAAGAGCATAGCTATGTAGAATGGTGGCTGCCTCTTCACTCCCTCAATCATGCACACACACAAAACATCTCCTCATTTTTTGATTAAACAAAGCAACGCCCATACCTCTCTACATGCCTCACCATGCTCATGCCAACTTACCCCGCCACCTCATTTCCAAATTGATTTTCTAAAATGAAAATCAATAATGAGGTGGCCATCTTCTAGAAGCTATTCCGTATAAATACGGAATGCAACCCGGTACACTATCGAAATACATATACGCGTATTCGTACCAAAATAAGAATAGCCAAGAGAGAAAACGAATAGTGAACAATAATACTAGAATAAATATATATAAATACATATATAAATTATTATATCAAACATGATTTAATAATCCGTCTTAATCCTAAGACGCTAGTATTATCAACCGTCCGATTAAAGTCTGTGCAGCCTGTACACATATTTAATCGGACACCTGTATGTACCAACATATGTCATCTACACCATATCGTCTGAACCGTGAAAGTCCTCTGTGTGGGACTTTAAATACTCATCAATACGCTGGCAGTGGGTTTAACCACAAGCACATCAGCGGCACTAGCTATATGTAACGGCTACCCAGGTATTGAGCGAAAGGAAGGCTCACGAGCAAACTCATCCAAACCCTTACTGAGCCTGATAGTGACAATATCCGTACAGTCCGGTCTGTTTGTCTAAGAGTATCGCATATCTAGTCTAGGGGGTGGATAATGTCAGACCCCTAACAACGCGACATTTAGTGTTGGTATGAAACCCATCACCACCTGAGAAACTGTGGATCCTGGATCAGTAATTCTTCTCTATCTTGGCCAAGGATTTCTGATCATGGCCACCCGTGCACCGCGATGCATAAACCCCCAATACTGGGAGAGACGAATCCTCAACGATCCGATCACTGCCTCCATGTGGCTCGGGACTATACCTAACTAAAACCTATTTGCATGACTCCTTTGAGCCGTGGTAGGGTAGTAATCAAAGCACAATGGGAACTCACACGAGACAAATGATGATCTCAGGTCGACAGACTAACCTGTACACATGTCACCTGGGAACTGCTATTTGACAATAGGTATAATACCAACTAGCAGGTTCCCGGCGAGTTCGTCCAGTGTACTCATAATGCAATGAGCACCTGTATACTATCTTAGGTAAAAAAACTAACACCAATGGCTTGTGAGACCAGGCCACCGCCCCACGTCGGGGTCTTGATCAGTATACACTAGTCTATACTCTGTATCGATGCCCAGTCTCAATACTCCCACGACTTTGGACATTTAATGATGTGCTTATAGACCACCTAGCTCTCACGTATATGATCGCCATCATAATTCCGGTAGTCAAGCAAGAATCCTATGTGCTCTATCAATATGTAATAGTGATGATAAAGGCAAAACAGATAGCATACTATCATCTTAAGTAAGACTGTCATACCGGTATGGGTCCTCCCTCAATCATCACAATCACCTAACTGCGATTACGATAATTGCCTTGAGGGCACTATAGCCAACAATCTCCCACTTGCACTTAAGGCCAATTATTGTGGTGTCGCATACTCACAGCCCGTGTGATACCGAAAACCCAACTTCTCTACTAATCAGTTTCGCAAAGCCCGTTTGCGAAAGTATTGCGTTCGAGAAATAGCCTCAGAGAGTGGATCCGCTCCAATGTTTCTTTCTGTATCTCTCTATATCGCAACTTCGCAGAGAAAGTTATCTCCCGAAATGAGCAATACCTGTCTTAGAATTTGCTTGGATATCTTATGGGACCCAGTTCACAAACGAACTCCAAATCCAGCAAATTTCTTAGACTGTATCATCCACTGAATTTAATCAGTATCATGCGCCATGCCTTCCACAGTACCCGCTTGGACCATATGTCCAACATACCGTCCCTCAATCAAGGGAAAAAAATAACTCTAACAGCCACTCTGTCATCCAAGTCACCTTGGAAGCCTGAAATGATAACGGTTACCCGAAGGAGGCTACCATTACCATATCCCTAGAACATCCATTTATGTTCATAAACTTCTTCCCAACATTTCTCCAGGATTGGATTAATATATCTGCTTATTTCATCTAGTGCAAAAGAAATATCTGGTGTTGTACTTGACATCTCTTGGTTAACTCAATTGTCTAAGCAAGTGATATGTCAATCATGCAAATCTCTCTCCCCTTTAGTCTGAAAGACATATTTTAAAGAGGGTGGCTCCATCACCTGCAGGTACACTACCATGCCAGGAGTCGACTATTCTAAAACACCTTTAGAATATTGTCAAGTACCCTATTTGGGACACTTCCCAAATCTAGATCTAAAATCATAGATCTAGTAACCAGAAACCCTGATATTATATCCATATCCTATATGGAGAAACACCTTGTGACAACCACAGTATAACCGATCGTAAAATAGGAATTTAACTTGCTATAAAGTGTATGTCATCCAAATACCAGGACATCACTCCCTACTACCTTCTTACCAGATCCATATCCTATTCAAATGAAGTCAAAAGCTATGACTCTCACATCAAAAATAGATAATCTATTTCCGCTATATTTGCTGTAGTCCAGAAATAGACATAAGCTACTTGCCTTCTATGCTTCCGCTGCTCCCACTGACTATAACAACCGTCTGGCAGAGTCATATATATGTGCACTTCTAAAGCTAGTTTAGAACGACGTTATACTCATCCTCTTGCCGGGTCTTATAGACTAGAACAGTAGCAATAGCAAGTATGGGTAAACAAGAACCTTCCTGTCACCGACTTTGAGAAGACCGAAGTACCTCTCGGGTGCCTGAGGTTACCTACCAAATCTGCGGAGTGGCTAATAGAACATTGAAACCAATTGAATCCTCAGGATCTATTAAATCTTCAGTAATCGTTTATGGTTCTGGAATCACTTCCAGTTCTACCATACTCCCATTTCTTCTTTCTGAAAAAATCCATTTTACTAGAACTGTGGCGAGTCAAGAACAATATCACTATTGATCTTCCTGATGGTAGTAAGTTAACCCTCGTCAAAGCCCGGGATAACCCACAAACTGCCATTACTGAAACGTGCCTTGAGTTTATCTGGATTTTGGTTTTAAGCATCAGCCGGGCAACTCCCTATACCTTAACAGCGTTAAGATATAAATTGATTTTATATATATCCAATATAGAAACAAAAGCACTAATTTAATTGGAACCAGATTCAAAATCATGCAGCTGTCTCCAGTGCATATCAACCAAATTGAATGAGGCTAATCGGCATTACTCAACTAGGAATGTATCCATATATGTGTAACCCTAAAGAGAAGCAAGTTCTCAAAACCATTACAATCAACGGAATACCAAACATAAATATCTACATCTCGACTACCATGAAGAATCCTGATACTTCCAACAAATGGTACTCTTCTTTATTCTTATGCCTATAACTTCTCTGAATATGGACCTTGTATTTCAACGAAATACTTGTCTGGAATTAGAGAAGTCATGAGTAAACAGAATATAGTACGAGTACAAACCCCTTTGTCCTAATGGACACCAGACAACACACATTACTTTGTATAAGTCCACTAAGTTTAATAACTCAAATCCTGTGCATCGTAAGTTGAAAACTGTACTATGGTTAAGAAAAATTACGCCGAAGTTGAATGCACCTTACCTAACCATCAATTGATATAAGTAAATGTCACGGACATAATTTCAATCCTTTATATCTCACTTTATAAAATAAACGTACGGATATATCAGTTTGAAATTGGTGCATAAAAACGGATATTCAAAACCAAATATTTGCTGTCAGGCAAAACCCAGGTGATTTCCTCAAATATCACCAATTAGAACGAATTCTGATATTATGAGGATCTTGTCACGACCCGAAATGGCACGTGAATGGCACTTGAATCATTTGAAGCCTATAGGACCCCACCTAATTCAAGTAAGCCAAAAGCCCAAAAATCTAAACCATTTGGAAAGAGAGTAAAGGAAAAACTTAGTTTTAAAGCAAGTGTTTTAACAAAATAAGCCGTAGTAAGCATTTTTAAAACATCAAGTCCTTTCCAAAAATTTCGGCAGAGTTTCCATTGTAAAAACTAGCCCCAAACGGGTACAAACATGAATAATATACATAATTAATAAAGGCATCCCTAAGCGGGAGCTAGCTCTTCACCAATTGATGGATACAACCATGCAAGCAAAATAATATACAACGCCGATGGGCGAGTATCAAAACACAGAATGAAAACCAACATCCTCAAGAAAACCATAATAATACAAGAGCGACTCTAAGGTCGAAAGAATATATACTGGTCTTCTAAGTCTATCAAATATACAAGTCTAGTTGATGGAGTTACTAGATACAACTGAAATAAATACAGATACTACGGTGGTCACGATACAAGTGAACACACCGACCAAAGCAATCACCCGGAAGGAAGTAGTGTGCCAGCAAGCCGCAACAAAACCTGTAAGGCAAAACCTGCAAGAAACTGTGGCACAACGGGGGTGAGTTGCCAACTCGTGAGTAGAAAACATCACCGAGCAGAAATCGCATGTATAACTCTATCCTAGGTCATACCATAATATCTTTATAATATAAAACCGGGAGCATTAATAATGGCAAGGTTAAACATCTATACATGAGTGTAATACTAAGTGCTCGTGTCAGTGCCTCAGATAACAACAAATCACATATATGATGTACGAATGCATTAATAATGAAAACAGAATACATTTTGAATGAGAAAACTATTTTCATATCTCAGTGAGATTTCTGTATAAAAACCGAACTATCAGCAATGAAATCAACAGAGAATCCGTGTCAAGCATCGACACAAAACATATATCCCAATATCTCAATATCTCGGGCTCCGACAATCCGGACTGGCCCATGTCATCAAATCTATATATCTCGGGCTCCGGCAATCTGGACTGGCCCATATCATCAAATCTTAAGTCTACCTCGGTATCCTTCGGATATCCGCCGCTCATAAATAACCGGTCGGTAGTGCTCCCCTGCCGGGATCAACGCCATCATCTGTGACCATCTTCCCTTTGGGTACCGCACCGGGTCCACCATACACCCGTAGACGGTTCCTCCTCCTGCTTGAATCGGGTGTATGATACCGCTCAAGAGCCGAGAAAACTCATGGTGGACAAAGCTCATATCATATCACGATAAAACCGCAATTTCTATTTTTAGAAATGATAATGAGTTTATAAAATCCTTGCGGTTTCGCCAAATCCAGAAATCTCATGGAAAATCTGAATCCCATAATCAAAAGTCAATAAACAGTGAATACCGGCAATAAGCCCCATAATATTGCATGACAAATGAATATACACATGCATGAAATATCACAGTAATAAATGCAATGTCTAAGCTAGCATATGAAATCAACCGCATTAGTACTATGTCGAAACTATCAGCTAGCAATTTATACCAATGAAGTAGTGTTTTCTAATATGTACGTGACATAAAAATTACCGATGATGATGTCTGTGAGCCGGCAAGCAGGTGTACGTGAAGTATACGCATCATCGGTAATGGTGCTGGTGCCCTGACAACATGGGTTCATAATAACTAATGAAAACACAAATAAGCATGAAATGCGATGCGAACAGAAAGAATATACGGAAAATGAATAAAAATGCAACTTATAAGAATAAACATCTATATATACGGGTCATACGATTTTGTCTTATGAAATAGCACGAATCGTGGTTTTTAGAAAATAGGGGCTACGATGTTTTTAAGAAAATGTACGTCCTTTGAAATATCCGTAATACCCCTAGGCCTGTCTTTAAAATACCCACGATCGTTAGTTTGAAAATAAATATGACTCGAGCCCAGTCTAACATCTAACTGATAACTACATGACTAAATTAAGAGACTAATCGAAGGGGTAAGGAAATCCACCTATGTCCGAGTCGATATATCTTGTAGTCGGTGATTCCGCCTCAATAGCATCATGTGCGATAAAATATATAATACGACATCCTCGGGTCAAGAGTGCGGATCAATCTTCATAATTATACTTCGTACGTTAAAATCCATCGTACGGCATCCCAAAATTGGGGTACGGGTCAAATATCACATATAACTCATTATATATCTGGTATCATTATCATCATATCCTGAATTAGGGGTACTAATCTAAAGTCTAGTACATTCCTATACCATCATACATATATATCCGCGTGTGTATGAAAACACATCGCCCAACGATCCACTCATATATCATGTCGTATATCATAACACAACCCAATTCACATCACCGATCTCACGGCATCATGCCCAATCACATCGATTCATCTCCAAGTATCATATACTATCCTCGTCATACATGTATACGTATATGTGTGTGTGTGTGTGTGTATCAACACATCCACACACACACACACCCCCAAAACATAACCCGTGTGTGCATGTGTGTGTGTGTATACCTTATTTTAGGGTTCGCGACTAAGAACTAACTAAAATCGTTTTCTTCCAATTACACTAAAAATAACACATGCTCTCCTAAAAGCTTTCTTTATACATGTCTTAAAATACCATACTTATAATATATATAACATATTCATACGCTACACTACGAAACTGCGGGGGTGCTATACGCCATCCACCCGACTTCCCCCGTAGATATATATCTACTCAACTTGATCCTTGCTTGCCGAAGTTGATGTCGCCATTCTCTTCCTCGTCATCCGAAGTCCACATGGAGGTGCCTACATATAAACATATAATATCGTAAACCGAAATCGCGGATAAAAACCAAAACGGCATACGAAACGCTCACAGGTTAAAACCTATAGTCTACGCATGCAAGAATAATCAAACAACTCCCGATATCGACGTATGAACGTCAACCTACCGAGTCAAAACCCATATACCAAAACTCAAGTTAAAACGAAGTCGCAAAACGAAACAGCAACTCAAGAAACCAACTCCAGATTTTACCCTAGGTTGAATTAGCCAATTTTGCATATAGGGTAGATCTAATTTACTGAAAATGAGGCTATGGACCAAGAGCGAACCTACTCGGAAGTACCCAGGCCGTAAATTGCGGCCATCGGGAGATAATTGTCGGCCAAGATGAAGGAGTTGGGGCTCAGGTCTCTATGGTAGCTTCCAGGTTGTTTGCACGACTCACAGTAATCGCTAAATATTTTTCAGGTGCCTCGGGTCATAGCAGATCTCTAAATATCATCACAATTCCCACAATCTTCGGATATCGGGGTTTCTAACTTTGGGTTATGGAGTTTTAGTCTCATGTTAGGTCCTGGTTTAAGACACTAGAGGGTTATAATTCATAATTACACTCAATTACACCTTCCCAAGTAAAGGAAAACCCTAACCCTCATCTTGGAATTTTCAAACCTCACTAAACCTCACTTAAACACATCTAAACTAATATAGATGCTAAAGTGAATCAAATACTACACTAATGATGAAAGAATTATCTCATTTGGAAACTCAAGAATTTTCTTGAGTTGCCCTAAGTGCTCAAAATCCAAACTTTCTTGGTTCCCCATGCTTGTAGTGAGCTTGTGCACATTTTTAATGAAGGGAATGTATGGTTTTGATGCATTTTTGGGGCTGTTGTGAGGTGTAGGAAGAGGTGGAAGGAGGAAGACAGCCATGAAAGAGGAGGAGGTGAGAATGATGAAGAAAAATGAAGGGAAAACAAATGGGATCCTTGGTCAAATGACCCCTCACATCTCTCTCTCTCTTCTCTCTCTTGCCCATACCTATTTCTTTAAAATTTTCTTTTCTTTTCTTTTAAAACCAAAAACAAATAAAAACATATACATATAAAAGAAACACAAGTTGCCATGGTTCATGCAAATTGAAAAATGTGTTTTGAAACATGTCATGGCTCATGTCATATGCACATAAACCGGATTAACGCAAGATTAGTGAAAATTAATCGAATTTAGCACTTAACCCTTTTACAAATGAGTAATTAAAAATCTATAAATGTTCATATCATATAAAACACCCTCAATTCAATAATTCTTATCAATTTCCAAATTTTTCTTAATTTATAGTTATTTAATTATACCTCAACATTAAAATATTCATAATATTTATTATTTTAATTATATAAATTCCCAAAAATAATATTTTATTTTTCAGAAATGTTACAGATCTAATCACCCAATTTCCAATATCTTACTCCTGCTCACCATCTGTAATAACATATAGATGTGAGAAACTGATCTGGTAAATACATACCCTGGAGTTAGATTCCAATTTGGGAAAATAGTTTTCAATTAACATCGCACAGTGAAACTGAAACATGAAAATGTTTCGAAGAGGTAACCGAGTATTCCTAGTAATGCCTCTTCCACTATCATGATTCATGACTGTAACCGTATATTTCCATACCCTCACTCCAATCCGTTTATTATGTCTTTACTTATTACCTTCTGTACACCTTCTTTAGGCTAATTGGTTTTCTTCCTTCCTTACCCTTCGGCACCAGCTTAAGGTTTGGAAGAAGACTATCCAATAAGCATAATAGGTGTACACTCTTTATGCCAGAGCCCTCGCAACCTGAGAGAAGGTAATGGGAAAAGACACCTGAATAATCCTATTCTATTTCTCCTGATCCGGAAACCATCCTCGAATCTGGAACGAAATCCTTTGAGTTCGTATGTAACTATACGATGGTATATCTAATAGGAGTGGACATCCGTAGTGAGACGGAGTGTTCTGGAGAAATGAAAAGTGGATGTAGGAGTGGCAGGGGTATACACGGTTTTTGTCGTGAATGATAGCAGTCGCAATTTCCTTTGCCCATATTCTAATCCCTTTATTATGTTTGTACTTATTACCTTCTGTACACCACACTTAGGCTTATTGGTTTTCTTCCTTCCCCACCCTTCGGTAGCAACATAAGGTTTGGAAGAAGACTATCCAATAAGCATAATAGGCGTACACTCCTTAAGTCAGGAGCCCTCGCAACCTGAGAGAAGGTAATAGGAAAAGACACATGAATAATCCTATTCTATTTCTCCTGAACCTGAAACCGTCGTCGAATCTGGAACGAATTCCTTCGAGTTCGTATATAACTATACGATGGCATATCCAACAGGAGTGGATATCCGTAGTGATACGGAGTGTTCTGGAGAAATGCAAAGTGGATGTAGAAGTGGCCATGATATATGTGACACCGTGATATTCCAAAAGCTAAAGTGTTTTAAGAAGGTTCGGTTAACTTGGTTAATGAGTTTTAGTCAAGGGTCGGGCCATGGTCAATGCCAAAGAGAGAGAGAAAAGAAACACTCAGCGTGTACTCTAACCTAGATCAGAATGGTTATTTACTTTATCTAATCAGGATGGCTCCTACTGTTTCCTCGAATTTTCCTCCAAACCCTAAAGGAGAATTAGTCGGGATCGTCTAAAATCACCCGAGGAGTAATCCTACTCATCAGTGGGAATCAGGATCCAACTATCATCGCATTATAACTTAATGGAAGCCACTCAAGTTACGACACTCCAGAAGGTATGCGCAAGCATGGCAAGTTTCCTGTATGTTTGAAACTCCCGATGTGATTCTTACCCCAGGCGGTTTATGACCTTGACAAAGGCCAACAAATCTTAAAACACAAGTCAAGTTCAACCCGTCATTATCCTGGATTACTCTAGATCCACTCGTACTAACCCTTGACAAAGGCCGACGAGGTTTTACGACTGTCCTAGATAATCGCATCTCGGTGCAACAGACAAGCAATATCTAGCTACCGCACACTACGCCTTGACAAAGGCCAACAAACGCAACACGAATACTAGGTACTACTCGAAAGAAATGACGGAGGGCTACGGCTGGTTTTTGACGAAAAACCTTTAACGTAATGAACTTGATATCGTTGAAGGAATCCAAGTGGTTTTATAATTATATTGTGGCGAAAACTTTTGCTAAAGAGGTCACTTCCTGTGAAGGGATTTCGGCTCTTTCCTCATCGAATGAGGTGCACGATATTCCAAACTGAATACCATGATGCAAAGCAAAAGAATCGACTATAATAAAGTTATTATGTTGACGCCAACTTTTTCTCCAGGGATCACTCCCGATGAAGTGATCTCGGCCCTTGCCTCATCGAATGAGGTGCAGGATATTCCCAATCGAATACCACTATGCAACGCAAAAGATAACGTTTGTAATGTCAGTTTTTAAAAACATGGTTCCAACAAAATCATATAGGTTTGTTTTATCCTTGCATTGATAAGAATCAATGCAGTCCCATTATTTAATCACATCAGAAAAGAACGAAAATATATGATGTACGTATATGCCATCCGCATTCGTTACTGGGTCCCGTCATCCCCCGTTAGGTTACTTAACTAACGACAGAGCGGGGACTGGACTAGCACGGGTGCAAAACATCAACAACATCTACTAGTATATATAAATAAATAAATATATTTATATATATAACCTTCGTTCCAAGCATGATATAATCAACATCACAAAAGCATCACAGAAGCAACACAGAATGGTGGATAATCTGGGAGCCTCGGGTTTATTTGAGAGGCAAATGAGACCCGACGTTCCCTGTCGTATGGATAGCTTGTCCAATGAAAACCTAGACCCCTACGAGCGCGGCAAGTTACCCGCCAATCCTAGAAGTGAGGCAACCCCAACCAACAATATGAATGGGCTACCCAACACTTCACGGAATCCGGTAACTTGGGCACCCCTCCGTGGGTGAACCTATACTCCCTACGAGTGCGTCGAATAGCCCGCCAATTCTAGAGTAAGGTCCCCTTCGTCTCAATGCCATGATATGCGGACCCGTTGCCCTCTAGAACCTGGCTATTCGTGCACTCCACTGCGGATTAATCCTACTACAGAAAAGAAAATCATATACAAGGGTGACATCGACCTCAACCCGGTCGTGCCCCAAACAAATAATATACAAACTGGCAGTGATGAAAGTGCGCATGTCGGACGCTCGCCCTGCAATATCAAATGTACAAATGAAACTAAACAGTACTAACATTGTACCCAAGCTATCCACCACGAAGATCTAACCACAACACAGCACAACACAGAACATCAACGAGAATGTCACGTTCGCAAACCCGTCTAAAAGAACATATAGCAATTAGAAGAGTTGTACCGATCGAATGACATTCACGGTCGCAGATTGTAATGTATGTACTGTAAGCATTTAAAAAGTGTTAAATTATTGACTTCGAAACACCCCGAATAGGCCCCAAACTTGAGAATAAAACCATATCCAAACTGGGCAAAACTAGCAATACCACTGAACAATAGTCAAGAGACCAGACCACACCCAAAATACGAAGTTCCAAGCCCACTACAAAACCTGCCAGGCCAGAATTTTTGTACATGTGGCCGGTCCAATACAAGTGGAATGGGTTTTTATTTGGGGAGTGTTCTAGTGGTCGTATAAGTAGTCTTCTGCAGTTGCTTAAAAATTTTTGTGAAGACTTTGAAAAATCGACAGAAACTGAAACATTCGTGGTATTGTTTCAGAGTTGTTTCGATTTTGACACTTTAACATTGCCTAAACTAGCTAGCTTAGGGTTTAAAGGCTGGCTCTGATACCATGTTGGGTTACGGCAGCGCCCCGGCCATCAAACCGTCGCCAAATGCGGAACAAAAATTTACTAAACTGGCGCTACCATGACCCGATGCCCGGATCTACCCTAAACCCTATACTAGAAAGAAATACAAAGAGTTAGGAATGGTTATAATGAGTTGATCTGTGTCCTTCGGTCTTCAACCTTCATTCCAAGCTCCTAGTGGTCGTCTGGATCGAGTTTGGTTGCCGGTCTTCCTCCATCTACGATGATCCACCTGAGGGAAACGACGCAAGCTTCAGCCTCGCCATGCGGGGCAACCGACTTTCCAAGGTTGCTAGCAATGGAGAGTGGAGATGTAGGATTGTGCCACTATCTATTTTCTCTCATCACAAATGCTCAAAGAGCAACTCAAGAAGATGAAGAGGAGGTGAGGAAACAAGTGGCATGGGCAACTAAAGAAAATGGCTAAGTGTTTCTCCGAGTGAGAATGAGTGATCAAGTGAATAGAGCAAGTGAAGAAAACCAAGTCAAGAAAACAAAATGAGCATAGCCATGTAGAATGGTGGCTGCCTCTTCACTCCATCAATCTTGCACACAAATAAAAAATCTCATCATTTTTTCATTAAACAAACAATGCCCAAACCTCTCTACATGCCTCACCATGCTCATGCCCACTGACCCCTCCACCTCATTTCTAAATTGATTTTCTAAAATGAAAATCAATAATGAGGTGGCCATCTTCTAGAAGCTATTCCGTATAAATACGGAATGCAACCCGGTACACGTATCGAAATACATATAGGCGTATTCGTACCAAAATACGAAGAGCCAAGAGAGATAATGAATAGTGAACAATAATACTAGAATACATATATATAAATACATATATAAATTATTAAATCAAAACCTGATTTAATAATCCGGCTTAATCCTAAGCTGCTAGTATTACCAACCGTCCGATTAAAGTTTGTGCAGCCTGTACACATATTTAATCGAACATCTGTATGTACCAACATACGTCATCTACACCATATCTTCTGAACCGTGAAAACCGTCTGTATGGGACTCTAAAGACTCGTCAATACGCTGGCAGTGGGTTTAACTATAAGCATGTCAGAGGCACTAGCTGTACGTAACGGCTACCCAGGTATTGAGCGAAAGGAAAGACGACGAGCAAACTCATCCAAACCCCTACTGAGCCTGACAGTGACAATATCCATAAGTCAGACCCCTAACAACGCGACATTTAGTGTCGGTATGAAACCCATCACCAACTGAGAAACTATCGATCCTGGATCGGTAATTCTCCTCTACCTTGGCCAAGGATTTCTAGTGATGGTCACCCGTGCACCGCAGGACATCAACCACCAATACCAGGAGAGGCGAATCCCCAACGATTCGATCACTGCCTCCATGTGGCTCGGGACTGTACCCAACTAAAACATGTTTGCACGACTCCTTTGAGCCATGGTAGGGTTGTAATCAAAGCACAGTAGGAACTCACACGTGACAAATGACGATCTTAAGTTGACAGACTAACCTGTACACATGTCACCTGGGAACTGCTATCTGACAATAGGTATAATACCAACTAGTATGTTCCCGGCGAGCCCGTCCTGTGTACCCATAACGCAATGAGCACCTGTATACTATCTTAGGTGAACAAAATAACAACAATGGCTTGTGAGACCTGGCCACCGCCCCTCGTCGGGGTCTCGATCAGTATACACTAGTCTACACTGGAGTATCGATGCCCAGTCTCGATACTCCCACGAATATGGACATTTAAGGATGTGCTTATAGACCACCTAGCTCTCACGTATATGATCGCCTTCATAATGCTGGTAGTCAAGCAAGAATCATATGGGCTCTATCAACATGAAATAGTGATGATAAAGACAAACGGCCTACCATCATCTCGAATAAGACTGTCCTACCGGTATAGGTCCTCCCTCAATCATCATAATCACCTAACTGCGATTACGATAATTTCCTTGAGGGCGCTATACCCAACAGAATGGACTGATACTGACCTTCCTACACTTGGATATCTTTCGGTTCATCCTAAATGAACGATCGCCACCTCAACTCCGGGAAGCGGGAGGGCACCGACCTTCCTACACTTGGCAATTAATCGACTTACACTCGATGCGCGATCGTCATCTAAAAAGCCGAGCATCGACCTACGACCTACCACTCGAGTCGAGGAAATCACTGGCAAACTGAAGTATTCACGCAGAAAGCACACAGTCATGCAGTGGAAAATAAGCTCGGCTTTATTTATATTCCAGAAATTTTTACAAGGTATTCTAGGCTCCTCAGCCTTACAAAACGTCCGGAGGCTTACAAAACTTAAAAAAAAGGTGATAAAAGGAAAAGGTAGGAAAGCTCAGGCCGTAGGCCCAGGGAGGATCTTTTCCTGCTTGACGCCGGCGTCGGGAACCAAAACGGCAACCTCTGGGTTGACGCTTCCACCGGAAGCTTCATCCCTAGCGCTTCCACCGGTAGCCTCACCCCCGGAGGCATCCTCGGCAGCTTCCACCTGCGTCGCATCTTCGGAGAGAGGGCACTGGACCAGGAGCCCGCTGTCGGCAAATCCCGGCATCAACGTCTTGACGGCATCGAGAGCCTGGTGCCAAACAATGGCCGAGGCGTCAGCGAGGTCGGCGTAGAACTGGTCCGACACCTTGTACCTTTCCACGGACTTCGAAGCTCGGAGCTCAGAAAGCTTCACCGCATCGAGCGCCGCATGGGTGTCCCTCCTACTGGCATCCTTCAACTTCTTCATCGCGGCGTTGAGCCTGCTGACCTCTTCCAACTTAGCCTGGATGGCCTTGTTGGAATCACTCAGAAGTCGGTGAGACTCCTTACATTTGGAGTTTGTCAACTCCTCGGCGGCCACCCGGGTTTCGAGGACGGCTATCCTCTCCTTCGCCTGCTGCAGCTCCAGGCGCAGATCCTCCTCCCACGAGGACGATTCGTCCGCCTTCCTCATGGCCGGGGCAATCTCCTCGGATTCCATATTAACGATGAGGGTGCAGTGTTAGAGGACTTAAGGAAAGCAACAAAAGGAGTTAGAAATGTTCAAACTGAGGAAAAATACTTAGCAAAATTCTTAAAAGAAAACGGTTACCGACCTGAACCGCCTCCAGAGCGATGGCGGCCACTTCGGCCTTTAGGGTCCCCTGAGGAATTTTGCTCCTGGCCGATTGCTCCATGTCGGAGAGCAGGCTGTCGACGTCGGAAAACCTGGAGGGCACCTCAAGACAGACGTCATTTTCCTGCACGGGGACCCCGGATGTTGGCGAGCGAGAGATCGTCCTTTTGTACCTCTTGAGGGGACCTCGGTGAGGTTGGCTTCATCCTCCACCCCCCCTCGCCCGGGGCTCCGGTCCCCGTGCCTGCTTCTGGCTCTCCCCACGGTGGAATTCCCGGGCTCAGGGCGCAGCGGAAGGCTTCGCCGTCGCAGTTGGTTTCGCGGCCGAGCTCGGATCGGGATGGGATGAGCTAGCACCCTCGGTCTTCTTTCCTGCCTTCGCGGCCATGGCAGCTAAGAATTTGGATCGGTCCATTTGTTCTGCCGAAAGGAGAAAACATGAAAGAGAGTTAGCGACGCTGTAAAGGGCAAGAAAAACATATTAACGTCTAAATAGATCGTACAAAGACCTAACTTACCCAGGAAGCATGCAAGGCTGAGCCCAGCCCAGCTAAGAGCCTACACAAAAAGCAGAACGTCGACCCGTTGGATCGGCTCCCACATGGATACTACCCTCGCCTCATGTGAGGATGGCTGCCTAGCCCTCGGACAGTCGGCCCTATGCCACTGCGTAGGCATAGGCCAATCCTCACCCTCGGGTGGCCCGACGAATATGAACTTCTCCTTCCATTCGTGAATGGAAGAAGGGATGACTACTACCCCTGACCCGGGGACCCTACCCTTGCGTTTTTTGAAAGAAAAATACACTCAGCTCAGCTCATCCTTGCTGGTGTCGGGGTGATTCTTATAACAAAGAAAGGAAACTAGGAGGGTTAAACTAAACGGGATATTTTCAAGTTTCAACCGGACCAGAGACCTAAGGAGGATTCTCCATGAGTTCGGCGCTAGCTGGCATGGGGCAATATGGAAGCAACGATGCATCCCACATACCTCAGTTGGGAAGGGCAGACGCATTCCGCCCGGAATGCTTCTAAATACAAGGCAATCTTCTTGCCCTGCAGCTGGTCCGCCCGATCATCCTCTCTGGCTAAACAGAGAAAATAGTTAGAGAGGATATGGAATCGAGCCCGGATCTCGGCAAGCTCATCCACATTCCTCAAGGCGGAGGGCGCATCGCTGGCGTTCCCGACGCGCACCATGGGAGCCCTTGTTGCCGCCCGACGGTGGGTGACGGGGATGGCCCTGACTCTCGGATGTGATCCCGACGCAGAGGATGAAGAAGAAGAAGACGAACCCTCTTGGCTATCTGAAGCCGAAGAGGAGAAAGACCCTTTGGACTCAGCTCCAACAACTAGAGCCTCATCGTCCGACCCTACCCTAACTATCTCTACAGACTCCTCAGACAAAAATATCTAACCTGACTCAAAGGAATGGGTTGAACGAGGAAAAAGCACGGGTGATCCGATCTAAAAGGAAGGAGCGCCGGGTATCTCTGACAACGAAGGTGAATTATGGTGGAAGTGTTGTCCCTAGGGGTTCCTTCCTATTTATGCACTCCACAAAAAGCATCCAACGGCCCAGAACAATTCCCGCCAAAATGAAGCGCCGCGCCTGCCAGCCGTCAAAGCTCCTGTCATGACCCGAAGGTACAGAACGTGACTGGCACTTAAATTACGAAACATCTAAAGGCGTAACGTAATCTTAGTAAGCCAAAGCCTAGAAATCTTAACCGTTTAAAGAAATAGAGTGAAGGAAAACTTATTTAAAGAAAGAGATTTTAAAAAAACAAGTCCCGTTAAACATTTTAAAAACATCAAAATTTCCCGAAAATTTCGGCAGAGTCTCCTTTGTAAAAAGTAGCCCCGAAATGGGTACAATACAAAATATGCATAAATAAAAAATAAAGGCATCCCCAAGCGGGAGCTAGCTCTTTGCCAAAGGCAGAAACACAACCACATGCAATAAATGTATATCACAAAGTGAAAAATAAGAATTTGAAAGCAAGAAATAAGATAAAACCACGTCGGCTCAAGTGAGCATCGACACCAAACACCATAAATACAAGTCTCATATGTCTCACCGTCTAGTCCAAAATACAAGGGTAGATAGAGTATACTAGATACAAAATAATATACATGGTGGGAGTAAAAGAATATCCTCAACCAACCAATGAGCGAGCTGCCAATCGATGCAATGAAGCAAAAAGAGGAAGTACGCCCGCCGAACCTGTGCTGACGGGTCAGACTTGCAAGATACTATGGCACACTGGGGGTGAGTTGACAACTCGTGAGTAGTAAGTAATATCTAATAAGGCTATCGTAAGCATGCACACAAATGCGTCACCACCTACATATACCGATATGATGCGATGCACTGGTATGTATGCAACATGAATGCATAATCAACACGAAACCCGAATAAGTTTGGTATGAGAGAATCTGTATTCTTATCTTAGTAAAACTTCTGTGAAATAACTGAAGTATCATGAATGAAATCAACAGAAATCCGTGTCAAGCATCGACACAAAATATGTATATCTCAATGTCTTAATATCTCGATGTCTCAATATCTCAATATCTCAATATCTCGGGCTCCGCCAGTCCGGATCGGCCCATATCATCAAATCTCATGACTACGGTCGATATCCTCCGGATATCCGCCATGCCAGACATCACTGGTATGTGGCCTGCCCTTGCCAGGCTCATCGTCTACAACTCGAGCTTCTTGCCCCGGGGTACCATACCGGGCCCACCATGTACCCGAAACGGTTCATCCTACTTCTCGAATCGTGTCTCGAAAACAAACTTAAATCAGGAAAACTCATGGTGGACGACACATACATCATATCACGAGAAAACCACTACTTATATTTTTAAAATGATAACAGGTTTATAAAATTCTTGCGGTTTTCCCAAAAATCCAGAAATCACATAAATACTGAAATGCTCGAGACGAATCACAATATGTAAACATGCCGGTGATGATGGATGTCTATAATACGATAGCATATACCATGGAAAATATGACCAGAAACTATATATGAATTATGATGTAATGAAGTATGTATATGTGACTAGCCATCCTACGTATCAATGTTGATGAATGAATAAACAATTATCAGTTTTCATATCATATATGACACAAATGGTTTAGATACTAATTTTATCATGTTCTATTGTGTTCGTGGCATAGCAATTACCAAAGGCGTGTGTGTTCGCATAAATAGTGCACGTGCGGCATGAACCAATGGTAATGGCGCAAGTGTCGTATGGGATGATATCACACACACACACACACACACACACACACACACATATATAAGATGATGCGATGCAATGAGATGAATGACTAGGAACTACGCAAATAAATGCAAGTACTACTAGTAATCCTAACTATCGGGCGCCTCGCGCCATCCAGACGACCCCCCCATAGATGTATACATCTACTCACCGGGACGCCTCGGCTAATCTGATCCAATCTCAGCCTTGTCTTTCCGCGCCACGTCCAATGCCTCTGCACCGATCCTAGAATCGCACATAAGTGAATAAGAGGACATATATATGAATAGTCGCGAACACAAACGATGCAAGTGAACCATGCGCTCTAACTAGACGCGCACGGACTTGGATTACAAAACGCGCTCGCAACAACGCCATAAAGCACAACTAGGGTCGCTATACGTGACAACTACCAATCCTAGAACCCAAGCGTACCAATCGCGCATTCACAACATACTAAATATTATATGAAATAGGTTATAGATCATCAAAACCTCAAACTTAATTAAACTTGATTTATTCCAAAGACCTAGTAGGCATCACCTAACCATTTTTGTCTATATGTTTTAGCAAAACTAGTGGCCACAATGTTCACTTAATATCTTAATTAGGCTACCCAATTATTAACTATATTTTAATCTCACATATTTACCTTAATCATAAAAATTTAGTTTGCAAGATTATATAATTAAGACAATTTAGAAATAACAATTAGCAAATTAACAACTAGTTTAGATTTTTCAAGTCTTAAGATGTTAAACTACACATTGTAGCCATAATCAAATGATAAAAACCCTAAGTTGAATTCAAAACCTTCTCTTTAGAATTCTATCTTTCAATTAAAACCATATTTAAACCTAACTAAGTTATATTAAAATAATTAACCAACAATTTAACCGTAGGGTTAAGATTTATACCTCTAAAATTTGAGATCAAACCTGCAAACTTAGCCTCCCAAAAAGCCATCTTGCTCCTAGATCCAAGCTAGTATAAGACAAGGAAAAATGGGTGAAGGTTTAACTAGGAATTAGTGAGTGTTTGTGTGGATTTTTGATGGAATTTTTGAAGATTTTTGAGGTGAAGAATGTGAAGATTTTGGAGAGGGGAGGAGCTGTCCCTGTCTCGGCCAAAGCAGGGAGAGAAAGAGAGTGTGAGGTGTGTGAGTGTGTGTAGAAACATCCCGCCCATCAAATCATATATTACTTATATTTTAATTATCTTATTTTCTTAATTAATAATTATCCTAGAAATCTCTAGAATTATTGGGACATAATTAAGAAAGAATGAGCATGTTACAAACTTGATTCTAAGTTTTCATAGTGCACAAGTGTGTTATTAACCCATTCTCATTTGTAATTAACACTAATTAAATGCATAAGTGAAAGCTTATAATAATATTTAAAATAATTAATTAAGGAAAAATATTTAAATAAACTAGCAATTTATAAGTGACTAATTAAATACCAAATACTAGCAATTACATGCTAAAATAGGTATAATTAGGTCTATGTTGAAAAATAATTATAATTATATTTTACGGAAAACACGAGTTATATTACCGATTATCGTAAAATTCACCTAAACGATTTTTAAAACGTACAATCTTCCCCCTTAAAGAAATTCGGTCTCCGAATTTCAAATCTAACTACACGTACCTTCGAAGAGATGGGGATATTTCTTCTTCATCTCGTCCTCGGCATCGCACGTGACCTTTTCGCTATTCGGGCCACGCCAAAGAACCCTTTACGGATGGTATGACCTCGGACCTCAGTTTCATCACCTGCCGATCTAGAATGACTACCGGCAGCTCGGTGAAAGAAAGGTCACACTCCAGCTGAATTGTCTGGTAGTGAATCGCATGAGAGGGGTCATGAAGGTACTTGCGGAGTATCGATAAATAAAACATGGGGTGAACATCTAGAAAGCTAGGCTAGGTGGAAGAGCCAAACGATAAAAAACTATGCCGACACGTTCAAGAATCTCTAAGGGACCCACATATCTAGGACTAAGCTTCCTTTACTTTCCGAATCTCAACACGCCCTTCATTGGAGAAACCCTCTAGAAAACATGATCGCCTACTATAAACTTAAGTCTGCGCCAACGTCAGTCTGCATAAGATTTCTTCCTGCTCTAGGCCGCTCTCATCCTATCTTGAATCAACTGGATCTCTTTTCGGTCGTCTTCTGCACAATCTGCGGCCCCAAAATGCTTCTCTCACTGAGCTCTGTCCAACAAACGGGCGATCAACATCTCCTCCCGTACAACGCCTTGAAGGGTTCCATCTGAATCGTCTCCTGGAAGCTGTTATTATAGGAAAACGCTATCAAGGGCAAGCGGCGATCCCAACTGCCACCGAAAACCAGAACGCAAGCTCGGAGCTTATCCTCAAGAGTCTGAATAGTCCGCTCTGATTAACCGTCAGTCTGTGGATAGAAAGCTGTACTGAAACTCAATCGGGTGTCCAAAGTCTCTTAAAGTTTCTGCCATATTCGGCTAGTAAACTGAGAGCCTCTTTCGGACACAATACAAGTCGGAACGCCGTGTAGTCGCACAAACTCATCAACATACATCTGAGCATACTGAACGAATCCGAAAATGGTCCTTACTGGCAGAAGTGAGCTGCTTCTGTCAATCGATCTACGATCACCCAAATAGAATCATACCCTCGACTGGTCCTAAGTAGACCCACGATAAAATCCATAGAAATCTGCTCCCAATTCCACTCCGGAATGGGCAAAGGTTGTAACTCTCCTGCCGGCCTTTGATACTCGGCCTTGACTTACTGACAAGTCAGCACCCTGAAACAAAATCTGTGACATCCCTCTTCATCCCTTCACACAGTAGACACCTCTCAATTCATGATACATCTTAGTGGAAACCGGATGAACACTATATGTCGACTGGTATGCCTCCTCTAAAATTTCGTGTCTCAGTCCCTCGGAATATGGCAGACATAGTCGGATCCCAAATCGCAGTATTCCCTGATCATCAATCACGAACTCTGAATTTCTGCCCTGTTGAACCTGCTCCATGATCTCTAGCAAACGAACGTCATCGAACTGTGTCTCACGAATACGATCAAATAATTGTAGATGTGCACGGACATAGGCAAGTTGTCCCCCGGTCGAAGTAAACTCGAGCTGTACTCGGCTGTCATATGGAATCTGCCAATCTGCCGTCGACTGTCTCTAAACTGCGCTCAACAAGACAAGATACTTCCGGGCCTCCAACTCAAACCATCTGCCACAACATTCTCCATGCCCGAATGATAAAGAATCTCGCAGTCTCAAATTTAGATCTCGCTGCTGAAAAATATACTTTAAATCCTTGTGGTCTGTGAATATCTGGCATGACTCGCCGTATAAGTAGTGTCTCCAGATCTTGAGTGCATAAATCACTGTAGTCATCTCTAAGTCATGCGTGGGATAATTCTGCTCGTGCTTTTTCAATCTGTCGAGAAGCATCATAATGAACAACAAATTGCCTGATCCTGAAGGCAAAATAATACTGGCGCCGTAGTCAAACGAGTCCTCAACTGCTGAAAGCTCTGCTCGCATGCCTCGATCCAAAGAAAAAGGAATTCCCTTTCGGGTCAACCTGGTCAACGTTGCATCTATATGAGAAAAATCCCGTACGAAACTTCGATAGTATCCGTCCAAACCCTAAAAGGCTACGAACCTCCGTCACTGATACAGGTCTTGGCCAGTGATGAACGGCCTCGATCTGAACGTATACGGTAGCGCCCCGGCCGTCTAACAGACGCCAAATGCGGAACAAAAACTTTTTAGCTGGCGCTATCGCGTACTGTAACCCGGAATCTGCCATTAATGCTAAACTAACAAACTACAAAGTGGGTGGAAATGTTATACCGAACGATCCGAGTCCTTCGGTCTTCAACCATCATCCCACGCTTTGTTACGGCTGCTCCGATCTCCTGAATCTCCAGTCTTCTCGTCCAAGTGGCACCACGTCGACGGATCTTTAAACGAGCTCCCGCCTCTGAACCGAGGCAACTCGATCATCAAGTTTGCTAAAAGAGATGACCAAGATTGATGTAGAGAATAAGTAGAACACTTTATCTCGTTACGTCCAAAGCTATGGACGAACGGTTAATGAGTTGCCTTTTGGATTCAATTGAAATGAGAAATGAATATATGAAATTTCCATGAAGCCAAAACCCTAATCTTTTTCCAAATGAACAACCATCCTCTTTTACAAGAGGGGCCGGCCACTTATAGAAGGGGAGTGAGTGTAGGAGGAGGGAGTGGTGACCACAAGGATAAAGATCATGAAGAAATATCCTAAGCTTTACAAAAAGCATTAATGGAAACAAATGAGTCACTTAACACTTAATGCAAAAAGAATGACTCATTAAAACACCTCACCAAATCATTAAATGCAATGAGTGACTCACTAATCCTAGTCACCATCCATGAAGCTTCCACACTCATCCAATGAAAAAATAAATCCGTATTTAACCGAATATAAAATACGGGTGATAGAAAACTGGAAACTGGCAACTTCCAAAAGCGATCCCGAAACGAATTTCAGGATAACCCCGTAATAGTATAAACATACCCGCATTTATATTACGCCCGAATACAAAAGCAACTGAGACAAAGATATTATATCGACAAAGTATAATACTCGGATCCGGCTAAAACCAAAGCCTACCAGTATTATCTGCCCGAAATATGACACGTCCGTAAACGCACGTACATTTTCCGAACCCTGCCATAAAACCATACGGCCTCTACAACGTTTCGCCCAAACTTGGGAAACAGTCTATGGGGGACTCTAATGACTCATCAACACACTGGCACTGGGTATAACCTCTAGCACATCAGAGGTACAAGCTGTACGTAACGGTTGCCTATGTATTGATTGGAAGGGAAGTTGACGAGCGAACTCATCCAGAAACCCTACTGAGCCTGACAGTGACAATATCCGTACAGTCCGGTCCATTCGTCTAAGAGTATCGCATATCGAGTCTAGGGGGCGGACAAAGTCAGACCCCTAAAAACGCGATAATTCGTGTCGGTATGAAGCCCATCACCACCTGAGAAACTACTGATCCAAATCAGTAATTCTCCACTACCTCGGCCGAGGATTTCTAGTGATGGCCACCCGTGTACTGTGCGACATCAACCCCCAATACCGGGAGAGACGAATCCCCGACGATCCGCTCACTGCCTCCATGTGGCTCGAGACAGTACCCAACTAAAACATGTTTGCACGTTTCCTTTGAGCGTGGTAGGGTAGTAATCAAAGCACAGTAGGAACTCACACGAGACAAATGACGATCTCAGGTCGACAAACTAACCTATACACATGTCACCAGGGAACTGCTATCTGACGATATATATAATACCAACTAGCATGTTCCCGGCGAGTCCTGTCCGGTGTACTCATAATGCTATGAGCACCTGTATACATCTTAGGTGAACCAACTGACACCAATGGATTATGAGACCGGCCATCGCCCCTCATCGGGGTCTCGACTGTATACACTAGTCTACTCTGGAGTATCGATGCCCTGGCTCGAAACTCCTACGACTAGGGACACTTTAAGGATGTGCTTACAGACCCCTGCTCCCACGTATATGATCGCCATCATACTGATGGCAGTCAAGCAAGAATCCTATAGGCTCTATCAACATGCAATAGAGAACTAAAGCATGTAAACTATGATAAAGTCAAACCAGATAGCATACTATCATCTCGAGCAAGACTTTCATATCGGTATAGGTCCTCCCTCAATCATTGCAATCATGTATATGCGATCCAATAATTGACTTAGAGGGCACTATATCTAACAATCTCCCACTTGCACTTAAGGCTATTATTGCGATGTCGCATACTCATAGCCTCAGTGAGTGGATCTTTCCTGATGTTTCTTTCTATGTCTCTCTTAATCTCAAGTTCGCGGAGAAAGCCATCTCCCGAATCGAGTAAAAGGTGTCTTAGAATATGTTTGGATATTTGATGGGACCTAGTTCATAAGTGAACTCCAAATCCAAACTTCTTAGACTGTATTGATAACTGAACCTAATCAGTATCGCGTACCATGCCTCCCACAGTATCCTCTTGGACCACCTGTCCATAATACTGTCTCTCGTCAGAGAGAAAACTATAACTCTGACAATCGCTCTGTCATCCATGTCACCTTTGAAGCCTGGAATGATAGCCGTCTCCCGAATGAGGCTGCCGTCATCAAATCCTTAGAACTTGCACTTATGTTCTAAAACTGCTTCCTTATGTTTCTTCAGGATTGGATTAATATAAACTCATCGCATATAGTGCAAAAACAACATCTGGTGTGGTACTTGACATCTCACGATTGACTCAATTGCCTAAGAAAGTGATCTGCCAATCATGTACATCCCTCTCCTCTTTAGTCTGTAAAACACCTTTAGAGAGGGTGACTCCATCATCTGCAGGTACACCACCATGCCAGGAGTCATCTATTCTAAATACCTTTAGAATACTGTCAAAGTACCCATAATGGGAAACTACCCAAATCTAGATCTAAAAACCATAGATCTAGTAACCAGAATATCAGATGTTATATCCATATCCTTTGTGAAGAAACAACTGTGTGACGACCACAGTATAACCGATCGTAGTATAGGAATTTTACTTCCTATTCTGTATATTTCATCCAAATACTAGGACATCACACCCTACTACCTCCTTAACTGATCCATCCCCTATTCTGATGAAGTCAAAACCCATGACTGCCACATCAAAAATAGATGATCTAATCTCCGCTATATATACTCAAGCCTATAAATAGACATAAGCTACTTTCCCACTATGCTTCCGTTGCTCCCACTGACTACGACAACCCTCTGGCAGAATAATATATACGTACAGTT
The DNA here is from genome assembly GCA_030015575.1 of Agapanthus africanus. NCBI lineage: Eukaryota > Viridiplantae > Streptophyta > Magnoliopsida > Asparagales > Amaryllidaceae > Agapanthus > Agapanthus africanus. The sequence continues at coordinate 206,907,214 of CM057343.1, forward strand.
CTAAAGCCAGTTTAGAACGACGCTATACTTAATCTCCTGCCGGGTCTCATAGCCTGGAACAACAGTAGTGTCAAGTCTGGGTAGATGATTGGAAGAATTAAAGTTAACCGCAATCAAGACGGTGTCGCTATGCAGCTAGCCGGTTGAGCACGGGTCGATCCACAGGGAGATGGTTGTATGTCATTTCTTGTTTTAGACGAGTCAATAAAGAATGAGTATAAGTTTGTTCAATCTAACCTATGTGTATTATTTGCAAGTATAAAGTTGTTAAGAAAAGATACGATAATGTAAGCTAAAGAAATCCGTACTCAAAACCTTTGAGCCGAGTCTTGACCAATTGAAGTTAGAGCAATCGGCAACAACGTGGATTAGGGGATTTAAGCGCGGTATTCGTGGAATCCGGCTTATTACCCTTGTCTGTCCGTTCTTGTCTCTTGCTTTCGCCTCCGGCCAAACCGAACGCAACTGGTCGCGGTTAGGAATCACCGTTACCTTGTTAGGGTAGGGTGCCTAAAGGAGCGCTTGCGTAACGTTTCGGCGGAGTTCAATGGAAAATAACGGGAAAAGGAAATGAGCAAAGAAAATCTTAACTTACAATACCGTATTGATTCTTAACAACGACAATAATTACAACATTCACAAAGAGAACCAAAAAGAGCAAAAGAAAAGAACAAAGAAAAAAGAAGATTACAAGTAAATAAGTGCATGAATTTAAATTGCAAATAAGTAAAGCAAGATAATAAAAAGCAAGTAATAAATAAGCAATAAAAAGAATTAGAAACTAGAACTCAAGACGAGCATGGGATCAATAGCCAACCCTTAAACTTGCAAGCTCAATCAAGAGGTTTCAAGATCAAGAGAAGGGTAGAGAACGCATGTGAAATGAAGCGCTAATTCCATAAGAAAATACGACCCTTGAGATCAATAACTAACCCTTAACCTTTCAAGCTCAATGAAGAGGTTGAAAGATGAAGAGGAAGCAAAAATCTGAAGGGGAAGTTAAACTAACAAGAAAGATAAAAAACCCTCATCTTCATTAACATCCACTCATTGCTCTCACTACATTTCCATGGAGGAAGAATGAAGAAGAAGAAGAAGAACTGCACTAAAACCTACAAAAGAGGAACAAAGAATGAACACCAAATTGGACCCTTGGTTTAGCTCAGTTCTGGAGTATTTATAGGCTGCTTACAGAAACCCTAGGGCAATAATCTGGCATAAAATGAAGTACCCAAACTACCCCTGAAAGTTGACCCTCTGACGACACTACATGGCCGCGGTTCCGCGGCCTAAGCATGCTTAGGCCGCGGTTCCGCGGCCATAAGAGGGAGTTGGGCCATGTAAATTTGTCGTATCCCCTGGTTCACTTTTTCCTAGTGTTTGCCAACATTACACTGCACAAAATCTTCCAGAATATCTTCAGATTCTTAGTCCAAGATTGCATTATCTTTTTCACTTTTGACTTCTATCTCCCTCGAGCTCCGCGCACCAATTGATTCTTGTGCAGCCCCTCTCGTGCTCTGTGCTTGTCCGAAACACGAATGACCGCTGTCATATGTCTTGTCTCTGGAACCGGTACGCAGCACCGGACGGATATGGATGACCGAAACCCGGCTTTTATCTGCAGTCAACGGATGTTCTGTATTTGGTGTAACTGTGGAGATTTTGTCTTGATTTGCAATATTTGTACTGGAAACCTGTATTCTGTAAATATGTAACAAACACGGATTAAAAGCACCTACCTATAAACACACGAGCATAAGAATGGGCGGTATAAAATGCAGTATTCTGTTATGAACAAATACCCCCAAACTTAACTTTTGCTCGTCCCGAGCAAAACCAATTATTCACAAAAAATAAAATCCTAACCGCACTTTCGCAGGGAACGCGATTGCACTGAGCGCGTGCAACAAGCCGTTAAACCTCTAGGTGTCCCTAGTAGGAGGAGTTTTGTCTCCTGAGGGTTTTCAGCGGATTACACCCACAAAATCCCGTCAAGCTAGCGTCATAAGTTAAGATCGATTCTACTCCTACAGTTTAGTATTTACGTTAGAAACTCTATAATCCTAAGTTAGAAATATTCAACCCTTATTTTTCACACCTTCTATCTATTTAACCTTAGATCATATACGTTCCAAAAAAGTTTAAAAAGATATTGGTTCTCCTGAGTTTTCCTTCTAAAAGTGTGGTCTCAAATCAGGGATTTTTATCAACTTTACAGAAAACACAAGTCTTATTCTTTATTTCTATCTTTTATCCAAACATCGATTGTATACCCCTACGTGTGTGTATCTTTGCACCCCTACACTTGAGAATTCAATTCATGCTATAATACCCTTGCCCTAATACCTAATACTACTTCTTTTCATTAAGGATGGACGGATTTGCTCACACATCTTTCATGCGACTACTAATGCTTCTTGAGGCACTAACGACCGATTACTGAATGTGTGAACTTTAAAGCGTAAATAGCAGTTTCCAGGTCTTGACTTTATTCTATTTTTTCTTTTTTCTTTTTTTCTTTTTCTTTTTCTTTTTCAAGACCGGATATATTTTTCAATATGCTCTTTTGGTGTTTAGCTTTAAATACCGTTTTATCTTTCATACTAGGCTTTCAGGCAAGAGTATTTCTAGGTATCCTCTACTATCCCAAGTTTCGAGGTGCGTGTAAGTGCAGTTTGTAGGGTATATACTTCCTAAATTTGAACTCGAGAAAAGAAACTATTTTTCAGACTTATCCTCCAGTAAAGCTTCAATACTTTCCCTTCATCTTGACTTGACTCAAGAACTGAACTCAAGATTACCTATTTCTCAAAAAAACTGTAAGGACGTATACTTACCAACGTTAGACAGAATGAGGGTTATTTTAAGGGTTTTCAATTCCTAAGCCTAGAATTTAGTTATTTCTAACATATCAACTAAACTTTCAGAATAAAAATCTAAGTTACCCTATTAGCTAACTTGACGACAAAGTTTTTATATTTTTTGGAAAATTTTCAATTTTTTGGGTTTTTATTTTTTAATAAGGTATGCAAATGCAAAATATACAAATGAATGCGAAGGAAGAAAGTTTACCGAGCACACCCCCTAACTTAAACTTGACAGTGCCCTCACTGTCAGGCTACACCAAGAGGGTCAAAATTGTCGGCGCTCCCTAGAAACAAATTATATACAACAAAGAAAACAAAAAATATATACAAAAAAGGTTCCCCCCCAAACTTAAGTAAAACAGTGTTTCCACTGTTAAGCATTGAAGTTCAGGATTAGGGGGGAAAGAGAATAGTATCAAGCTATACAAGGCCTTACAAAGGCCAAAAGTGAGCACCAACCATTCAAAGATCTTATCATGATAAAGCAGTGGTTGGTCAAAGAAGGCATAGAGAAAAGAAATGGAGAATACGCGAGACCGTATGGAGATAGAAGCGGGATACGGTCTCGGTATATCAGAAGAAGAAGAATGGCGGAAGGGAAAAAGAAGTGGAGTACGAACTTGAGGGTGCAAATGGAGTGAATAGATTAGCACAATTTGTGATGAGCGATGTGTAAAAAGCGATTGTGCTAATCTATTAACCCGTCGAGAAATGGGGTCAAATCCCTCAAGATTCGTGAGAAGCCATGGGTACGCCGAACTCGGTAAACCAGACATATGAAATGTAAGTGAGACGGGTTCTTGCAAGGTCGGAACGATGAAAAGGATGGAGGAAAGTGATCGAGGAGGGGTATCGGTTAAGGTTTCGGGAGGGTGCACACAGTCAATGAAAGGAACAGGATGAATTGGAAAATCTGACTCATCAATTAAAACTGTTTCATCCTCAGTACTATCCTCAATATTCTCCTCAAAATTTAGCTCATCCATGCATATTTCATCATAATCCAGACGCATATAGGGTTCGGGAAAAACATTTAATAACTCGGGATGATGATTTGAAGAGACAAACTCAGCCAAATCTACGGGTTCATCATCCAAAATATCCCCAGCGTCAATATCCTCAATCAAGTGAAAATCAATATTCTCAGACACCTCATCAAAAGCATGGATATTAATCGATTCTGGTTCTAAGATGGAGGTGTAGAGGTCAAAAGGATTGGGATTGGTTTCACTTGGAAGTGACCCTTCACAATCGGGTAAATCAAACACTACAAAGTCGCACAACTCATTAATCATTCTATCTTCAATTGATAAATCATGTGGGATACTCGATAGACTTTCAAAACAGGAGTTGTGGGATTCAATTTGGGATGGGTAGGTTTGATTTGGAAGGGGGTACATCTCACTCTCTCCACTCAAATTCTCAGCCAGTCCTGCCGCCTCATCATACATTGGAAAATTAGGAGCTAGTTGGAAACTAGCTACTGGGTCAGTAGGTTGTATGAGAGCGGCCATGGACGCATTCAAATCCATCATCTGTTTCCTTGACGCTACCCTAAAGTCTTCCAACGACTGTTCCAGACTAGACATGGGTTGTGATGGGGTTTCAGTAAAAGATATGAAGTTGTTTGGATACTGAAAACTCTGAAATGGCGGTTCTGAAGCAATGTCTAAGGAAGGTGAAAAAGTAGGGTAGGATTGGTAGGAATTGAATGGCTGGACAGGAGCAGGATCAATATTTGGATAGGAAGGTGAATGGAATTGTTGATCCCAAGAATTTGAAGTGGTGAAAGGAGTGAAAGATCGGCTACGGGATTGTTCAATACGTTCAGCGATGGACAAAGGGCGACTTGCAAAAGGGGTATCAACATAAGCGGGTGGGGGAGGTTGAAAAGGTTGATACAAAGTGGATTGCGAAGGGCAAGTGTTTGTCCTAGACGCGTCTATCCGATCTTTCAAAGAGATTTTGGGCATGGAGGGATCGTTTGACGTTCGGCCAAAGCAAGAACCGTAAGAAGTAATGTCTGGTTGTGGGTACCAAAGTTCGGCAAGAGTTTTGCGAGGTGGGGTACCCATGATATGAAGAGAGAAAGAAAGAAAGGCAGAGAAAAGGAGGGGGGAAAAGAATGTGATTTTTTTTTTAGTTAGATATTAACAAAAGAATGAAATATACACACAAAAAAGAATAGGGACAAAAACAATCACGACACGAAAATACCACACACCTAATCGTTCTAGGGTTCACCTGGGTCAACTAGACCTGCTCCAGAACTTGATTGTCGAAGTAAAACTGTGTCGAGAAACGGGCTCAAGATACACTGATCACGAGACCAGGTAAGTGCAGAGATAAGGGGAGGTTTTCCAACGCTTTCGCGAAGTTCCTTAATTAAATAACCCTTTCTCTTTTGGCGGTTTCGCCGTTAACACTTTCTTAGGCACCCCGTAAACAATATACCGTTAAGCGAGGTTCTAAACACAGTTAACTTCTCCTAGTGAGCGCGAAGTCCTTAAGGCTTAAAGTCTAGTTTCTTTTAAATTTTGTGCGGGTAAACGTTATGCTCAAGTTCGTGATTTGTAGGCTACGGAAAAAGTGATGAAATCCTTTACCGTATATTGTGGGGTTCGCTTGCCCTTAAGCCCGTATTAATGTATGCAATGCGCAATTCAATAAAAATTCTATAAAGAATCAAAACATCGTTTTTTTAGTTTAAGCGCGGCACTGCAACAAATACGGGTTAGTCAATTTTTAGCATTTGTTAGCGAACTTGCAAAGAATCCTGCAAAGAATAGTATATTGGATGCGTCGGATTTGAGAAGAAGGTGTTAGTAAAGTACGTACTGTTAAGTTTTTTGGGTTAGGAAACCCCCGTTGAATCAAATCCGGTAAGCTTGAAAAATTCGCTTGCGCGGGTCAAACTACCCGGATCTTTGGCACTGTACTTTGCAATCACCTTAGCCTTGAATGCACACTTTGCTTCCCACAATCGCCGTTTGCAAATCCGCAAAAATCTGCAGACTTGCTCACAAAAATTATCAAAAAAAAAAACAAACAAAAAGATATATATATTTTTTTAGTTATAAATATATACAAAAAGAATATTAACCCGAATAACAAGAAAGAAAATACGCTACCGTCTCCCCGGCAACGGCACCATTTGATTGGAAGAATTAAAGTTAACCGCAATCAAGACGGTGTCGCTATGCAGCTAGCCGGTTGAGTACGGGTCGATCCACAGGGAGATGGTTGTATGTCCTTTCTTGTTTTAGACGAGTCAATAAAGAATGAGTATAAGTTTGTTCAATCTAATCTATGTGTATTATTTGCAAGTATAAAGTTGTTAAGAAAAGATACGATAATTTAAGCTAAAGAAATCCGTACTCAAAACCTTTGAGCCGAGTCTTGACCAATTGAAGCTAGAGCAATCGGCAACAACGTGGATTAGGGGATTTAAGCGCGGTATTCATGGAATCCGGCTTATTTACCCTTGTCCGTCCGTTCTTGTCTCTTGCTTTCGCCTCCGGCCAAACCGAACGCAACCGGTCGCGGTTAGGAATCACCGTTACCTTGTTAGGGTAGGGTGCCTAAAGGAGCGCTTGCGTAACGTTTGGGCGGAGTTCAATGGAAAATAACGGGAAAAGGAAATGAGCAAAGAAAATCTTAACTTACAATACCGTATTGATTCTTAACAACGACAATAATTACAACATTCACAAAGAGAACCAAAAAGAGCAAAAGAAAAGAACAAAGAAAAGAGAAGATTACAAGTAAATAAGTGCTTGAATTTAAATTGCAAATAAGTAAAGCAAGATAATAAAAAGCAAGTAATAAATAAGCAATAAAAAGAATTAGAAACTAGAACTCAAGACGAGCATGGGATCAATAGCCAACCCTTAAACTTGCAAGCTCAATCAAGAGGTTGCAAGATCAAGAGAAGGGTAGAGAACGCATGTGAAATGAAGCGCTAATTCCATAAGAAAATACGACCCTTGAGATCAATAACTAACCCTTAACCTTTCAAGCTCAATGAAGAGGTTGAAAGATCAAGAGGAAGCAAAAATCTCAAGGGGAAGTTAAACTAACAAGAAAGATAAAAAACCCTCATCTTCATTAACATCCACTCAATGCTCTCACTACATTTCCATGGAGGAAGAATGAAGAAGAAGAAGAAGAAGAACTACACTAAAACCTATAGGGATTCTTGCGTGTTCAAGTTTTAGTTAAATACAGCAATCAAGACGGTTTCGCTCGTAGCTAGCCGGTTGAGTACGGGTCGTCCGCAGGGAGATGGGAAATTTTTTCTATGTGCTTTAACGAGTTAAGTCCAGTTTTTCAGATTTTGTTGTGATTAATTAAGTGGTAAAATGATATGTAAAGAGAGCTTGTTAGGGTTAGGATTAGGTTAGTTTGAGTTAGGAGTCTCCCACATCTTTCGTTGCCCCTCTTAATATCGGTGTTACGGTAATCGGCAACAACGGGGATTAGCACGACTAGGAAGGAACTTGCGAGTATAAGCTAGGCTTTCCAACGCATAAGTTCTTCCTTTTGGTGCTTGTCCGTCCGTTCTTGGCTCTTAGCCATAACCTCCGGTTAATTCAACCACAACCGGTCTCACTACGGAATCACCGCTATCATGTAAGATAGGGTGCCGTAAGGAGCGGATTGTGGTTCAATTAACGAGAGTCGAATTAAGCTGTTGGGCAAGGAAAGAGTGAGGGAGATTTCCTTCTCTCAAACTCCCCTTATCCTACCCTAACAAGTATGAAACTACTCACACATCATGATACGGAAAAATAAAACAAAACAAAAGAGGAAGATTGAAAGAAGAGATTAGAAGAGAACAACTAGCTATTTGCGACCTCACCTTGGCGAGGATCAAGCGTAAGCATCATGGTTGTTTTAAGGATAAAGAAAAGAGAGAAGAAAGAAACAACAAGAAAATAACAACAACTAAGTTAACAAAGTAAAATTACAAGCAATTATAAGAAGAACAAGACAAGCATGATAATAAAATGAACTTCTTTATTCACCATTCTTCACTCACCAAGCTCATTACAAGTTTTAATGGAGAAAAGATGAGAAGAGGAAGAAGAAAACAACTAAACCTAGAAAATGAAATACAAGAATATGGACACCAAATTGGACCCTTGGTTTAGCTCAGTTCTGGAGTATTTATAGGCTGCTTATAGAAACCCTAGGGCAAGAATCTGGCATAAAATGAAGTACCCAAACTACCCCTGAAAGTTGACCCTCTGACGACACTACATGGCCGCGGTTCCGCGGCCATAAGAGGGAGTGGGCCATGTAAATTTGTCGTATCCCCTGGTTCACTTTTTCCTAGTGTTTGCCAACATTACACTGCACAAAATCTTCCAGAATATCTTTAGATTCTTAGTCCAAGATTGCATTATCTTCTTCACTTTTGACTTTTATCTCCCTCGAGCTCCGCGCACCCATTGATTCTTGTGCAACCCCTCTCGTGCTCTGTGCTTGTCCGAGACACGAATGACCGCTGTCATATGTCTTGTCTCTGGAACCGGTACGCAGCACTGGACGGATATGGATGACCGGAACCCGGCTTTTATCTGCAGTCAACAGATGTTCTGTATTTGGTGTAACTGTGGAGATTTTGTCTTGATTTGCAATATTTGTACTGGAAACCTGTATTCTGTAAATATGTAACAAACACGGATTAAAAGCACCTACCTATAAACACACAAGCATAAGAATGGGCGGTATAAAATGCAGTATTCTGTTATGAACAGTAGACATGAACCTCCCTGTCACCTTCCTTGAGGTTACCGAAGTACCTCTCGGTTGTCTGAGGTTTCCCACCATATCTGTGGAGTGGCTAATGGAATGTCAAACCTGATTGAATATATAGGTCCTATTAAATTTTCCGTAATCGTTTGCGGTTCTGGAATCACTTCCAGTTCTACCATACTCCCACTTCTGTTTTCTGAAAAAAATCCATTTTACTAAAACTGTGGCGAGTCAAGAACAATATCACTATTGGTCTTCCAGATGGTAGAAAATCAACCCTCGTCAAAGCCAGGGTCAACCTACAAACTGCCATTACAGAAACGTTCCTTGAGTTATCCAGTGTCTGGTTTTAAGCATAAGCTGGACAACACACCGCACCTTAACATCGTTAAGATATGAACCATTCTATATCCAATATAGAAACATTTGGCACTTATTTAATTGGAACCAGATTCTAATCATGCAAATGTCTCCATTGTATATCAACTCAATGGAGAAAGGCTAATCAATATTACTCAACTTAGGAATACATCCAATTTTGAGTAACCTGAAAGAGAAACAAGTTTCTCAAAAAATCATTACTTGAATACCATTCACAAGAATCTACATCTTCGATCTCTTTGAAGAATCTCGATACTTATGATATCCGGTTCTCTACTTTATTCCTATACCCACAACTTCTCATAACATAGACCTTGTATTTCTACGAAACACTTGTCTAAAAACTAGAGAAGTCATAAGTAAATAGAACATAGTACGAGGACCAGCCCCTTTGTCCTGATGGACACTGGACAACATACAATACTCTGTATAAGTCCGCTGAGTTGAATAACTCAAAACCTGCTCATCGTAGGTTGAAAACTGTACTTATGGTTAAGAACTATTCCGTTGTTCAGTGCACCTTACCCAATCGTCAACTGATATAGGTAAATGTCACGGACATAATTTCGAAAAGTTATATCTCACTTTATAAAAATAAACGTACAGAAATATCATTTTGAAATTGGTGCACAACAACGGATACTCAAAACCAAATACATGCCGTCCGGCAAAAACTCAGGCGACTTCCTCAAATATCACCAATTACAACGAATTCCGATATAATGAGGAAGATGACCTTATTCCCAATAACCTACTCCCACTCATCATCTGTAAAACTATACAGATGTGAGAATCATACCTGGTAAATACATACCCTGGAGTAAGTATCTAATCGGGAAATCAGTTTCCTTTAACAATGTACTGAAACATGAAAATGTTTCGTAGGGGTATCCTGGTATTCTTAGTAATGCCTCTTCCATAATCCAATTCATGACTATAACCGTATATTTCTTTGCCATCTCTCCAAATCCCTTTATTTGTGTTTAGTCGTTACCTTCTGTACACCTTCGTTAGGCTAAATGGTGTTCTTCCTTCCCTACCGTTCGGCACCTGCCTATGGTTTGGAAGAAGACTATCCAGTAAGCATAATAGGTGTACTCTCCTAATCCTAGGAGTACTCGCAACTTGAGAAAAGCTAATGATGAAAGACAACTGAATAATACCTTATTCTATTAAGGGTGAAATAGGAGTGGCGATGAAGTATGCGGTTTGGTCGTGAATGATAACAGTCGCAATTTACTTTGCCCTCTTTCTAATCCCTTTATTTTGTCTTTAGTTATTACCTTCTGTACACCCTACTTAGGCAAATTGGTTTTCTTTATTCCCTACCTTTCGGCACCAGCCTATGGTTTGGAATAAGACTATCCAATAAGCGTAATAGGTGTACTCTCCTAAACTAAGGAGCCCTCGCAACCTGAGAGATGGTGATAATAAAAGACAACTGAATAAACCAATTCTATTTCTCCTGAACGTGGATCCATCCTCGAAGAAGTCCCTTCAAGTTCGTATATAACCATACGATGGATCTATCCAATGGAAGTGGATGTCCGTAGTAATACGGGGTGTTCTGAGAAATACAAAGGGTGAAAGAAGGAGCGGCAATGACTTATGCAACTCGGACAATCCAAAAGTCAGTATTTTAAGAAGTTTCGGTCAACTTGGTCACCGAGTCATAGTCTAGGGTCGGTCAATGGTCGCTGCCAAAGAGAGAGAGAGAAAAAAAGCACTCTGCGTGCACTCTAACCTAGATCAGAATGGTTATCACTTTATCGAATCAGCAAACCTCCCACTGTAATCTCAAATTCTCCTCCAAACCTGAAAGAAGAATTAGTCGGGATCACCCGAAGAGTAAACCAACTCATCAGTGAGAATCAGGATCCAACTATCATCGCATGATAACTTGATGGAAGCCACTCAAGTTATCACACTCTAGAAGGTATGCACATGCCTGGCAAGTTTCCTGTATGTTTGAAACTTCCGATGTAATTTTTTGCCCCATGCTCTTATGACCTTGGCAAAGGTCAAAATTTCATAAGTCACATTCCAAGTTGTACCCGTCACTATCCAGGTCAATTTGAACCCACCCGTACATACCCTTGAAAAAGGCCAAAATAGTAGTACGACAATCCCAAACCAACGCATCTATCTATGCAACAAATGAATACCCAGCAGTTACCAAACACTATGCCTTGGTGAAAGGTCAAAATACATAGCTTGAATACTACTGAATACCTAAAAGAAATGACGGAGGGCTACGGCTGTTTTTTGGTGAAAAACCATTAACGTAATGAACTTGATCTCGTTGAAGGAACCTGATAGCTTTTTATAAAGATATAGTGGCGAAAAAAATTTTGCTAAAGAGGTCACTCCCGGTGAAGGGATCTCTGCTCTTTCCTCGTGGAATGAGGTGCAGGATATTCCATCTGAATACCTCAATGCAAAGCAACTTGTAATCGACTATAATAAAGTTATTACCCTGACGCAAATTTCTGCCCAAGGGGTCTCTCCCTGTGAAGGGATATCAGCCCCTGCCTCGTCGAATGAGGTGCAGGATATTCTAAACTGAATATCAATATGCATAACAAAAGGAAACGTCTTTGTAATAAAACCTTTTAAAACTGTTCCAACAACATCAAATATAGGTTTGTTTTCCTTTGCATTGATCAGAATCAACACAGTCCCATCATTTAATCACACCAGAAAAGAACGAAAATATAATGTACGTATATGCCATCCACATTCGCCACTGGATCCCGTCATCACCCGTTAGGTTACTTAACTAACGACAGAGCGGGGGCTGGACTAGCGCGGGTGTAAAACATATACAACATCTAATAGTATATATACAAATATACAATAATCTCTCCGGGCGTGATAATATGCAACATTACAGAAAAGTAATAAGCATCACAAAACAATACCGATAATCTGGGATCCCCGTGTTTCACAGAGCAGCTACTGAAACCCGACGTTCCCCTGGTCTGTGGATAGCCTGTGCAATGAAACCTAGACCCCTACGGGTGCGGCAAGTTACCCGCCAAAACCTGAAACGAGGCAGCCCCCTACAGCATAGTGAATGGACCACCCGGCACTTCACGGAATCCGGTAACTTGAGCACCCCTCCTTGGGTCAACCTCTACCCCTTACGAGTGCGGCGAATAGTCTGCCAATTCTAGAGTGAGGTCCCTCTGCCTCTCAAAGCCATGAGATACGGACCCGTTGCCCTCCAGAACTCGGCTATCCGTGCACTCCATCGCAGGGTAATCCTAGTACAGAAAAGAAAATATATACAACGGGTACATCGACCTCAGCCCGGTCGTGCCCCAAAAGAATATTATACAAACAGGCAGTGACGGCAGTCCACATGTTGGACGCTCGCCCCGCAATATCAAATGCACAAATAAATTCAAACTGCACTACTATTGCATACTGCTATCCACCACGACATATCCGCAACATCACAGCACAACACAGAACATCAACGTGAATGTCACGTTCGCAAATCCGTCTAAAAGAACTATAGCAATTAGACTCAATTTACGGCTCAAATGACATTCCCGGTCGGAGATATAATGTAAATACTGCATACTAACAAGTTTAAAATTTCGATCGATAAAACTTCCCGTAGTGGACCCCACGTACATCTGGTGTACAGTAATAAAATATGGGCCCAAAAGAAATATTCCAAAAACCATAATTTCCCATGTGAAGCTCTCCGGAAAAAATTGGAGCGATGTTCCCACAAACTGGCCGCGGTTCCGCAGTCAAACCCTAGGTTTGACCGCGGATCCACAGTGGTAATGTGGGATCACGTGCCCAAATTTTCCCCGAATTACAAAAGCCTGCTCTGTTTTCTGTGATATGTAAAATAATTTTTAGACCCTTTTAAAAATCGACAGAAACTTTTGTGCAGAAAATTGCGATTTTTGAAATTTGGTTCGATCGATGTTTTAAACGCGTTAGCACAAGTTAGTAAAGCTTAATAGTGAGGCTCTGATACCACTGTAAATACACGGTAGCGTCCCGGCCGTCTAACAGACGCCAAATGCGGAACAAAAACTTTTTAGTTGGCGCTATCGCGTACTGTAACCCGGATCTGCCATTAAAGCTAAACTAACAAACTACAAAGTGGGTGGAAATGTTATACCGAACGATCCGAGTCCTTCGGCCTTCAACCATCATCCCACGCTTTGTTGCGGCTGCTCCGATCTCCTGAATCTCCAGTTTTCTTGTCCAGGTGGAACCACGTTGACGGATCTTTAAACGGGCTCCCGCTTCTGAACCGAGGCAACTCGATCATCATGTTTGCTAAAAGAGATGACCAAGATTGATGTAGAGAATGAGTAGAACACTTTGTCTCGTTACGTCCAAAGCTATGGACGAACGGTTAATGAAGTTGCCTTTTGGATTCAATTGAAATGAGAAATGAATATTTGAAATTTCCATGAAGCCAAAACACTAATCTTTTTCCAAATGAACAACCATCCTCTTTTACAAGAGGGGCCGGCCACTTATAGAAGGGGGGAGTGTAGGAGGAGGGAGTGGTGACCACAAGGATAAAGATCATGAAGAGATATCCTATGCTTTACAAAAAGCATTAATGGAAACAAATGAGTCACTTAACACTTAATACAAAAAGAATGACTCATTTAAACACCTCACCAAATCATTAAATGCAATGAGTGACTCACTAATCCTAGTCACCATCCATGAAGCTTCCATACTGATCCAATGAAAAGATAAATCCGTATTTAACCGAATATAAAATACGGGTGATAGAAAACTGGAAACTGGCAACTTCTAAAAGCGATCCCGAAACGAATTTCAGGATAACCCCGTAACAGTATAAACATACCCGCATTTGTATTACGACCGAATACAAATGCAACTGAGACAAATATATTATATCTACACAGTATAATACTCGGATCCGGCATAAACCAAAGCCTACCAGTATTATCTGCCCGAAATATGACACGTGCGTAAACGCACGTGCATTTTCCGAACCCTGCCATAAAACTATACGGCCTCTACAACGTTTTGCCTGAACTTGGGAAACGGTCTATGGGGGACTCTAATGACTCATCAACACACTGGCACTGGGTATAACCTCTAGCACGTCAGAGGTACAAGCTGTACGTAACGGTTGCCTATGTATTGATTGGAAGGGATGCTGTCGAGCGAACTCATCCAGAAACCCTACTGAGCCTGACAGTGACAATATTCGTACAGTCCGGTCCGTTCGTCTAAGAGTATCGCAAATCGAGTCTAGGGGTTGGATAAAGTCAGACCCCTAATAACGCGATAAATCGTGTCGTTATGAAGCCCATCACCACCTGAGAAACCACTGATCCAAATCAGTAATTCTCCACTACCTCGGCCGAGGATTTCTAATGATGGCCACCCGTGCACTGTGCGACATCAACCCCAAATACCGGGAGAGACGAATCCCCGACGATCTGCTCACTGCCTCCATGTGGCTCGGGACTGTACCCAACTAAAACCTGTTTGCACGTCTCCTTTGAGCGTGGTAGGGTAGTAATCAAAGCACAGTAGGAACTCACACGAGACAAATGACGATCTCAGGTCGACAAACTAACCTGTACACATGTCACCAGGGAACTGCTATCTGACTATATATATAATACCAACTAGCATGTTCCCGGCGAGTCCTGTCCGGTGTACTCATAATGCAATGAGCACCTGTATACATCTTAGGTGAACCAACTGACACCAATGGCTTGTGAGACCGGCCATCGCCCCTCGTCGGGGTATCGATTGTATACACTAGTCTACTCTGGAGTATCGATGCCCTGTCTCGAAACTCCTACGACTAGGGACACTTTAAGGATGTGATTACAGACCCCAGCTCCCACGTATATGATCACCATCGTACTGCTGGCAGTCAAGCAAGAATCCTATGGGCTCTATCAACATGCAATAGAGAACTAAAGCATGTAAACTATGATAAAGTCAAACCAGATAGCATGCTATCATCTCGAGCAAGACTTTCATATTGGTATAGGTCCTTCCTCAATCATTGCAATCACGTATATGCGATCCAATAATTGACTTAGAGGGCACTATATCCAACACGATCTTCTTTGGTTCTAAACTTACTATCTCTCGTAACTACGTGACCAAAGTAGTCAACACTATCCAACTAGAAAACACACTTGGATAATTTAGCAAATAGACGGTGCTCCCTCAAGATCTGCAACAAAATCCTCAATTACTGCCTAGGCTCCACTCGGCTCCAAAAGTATACTAGGATGTCCTCAATGAACACGATGATAGACAGATCAAGAAACGGCCTGAATATACGGTTCATCAAATCCATAAACGCTGCTGAGGCATTGGTGAGCTCAAACGACATCACCAAGTGTAACATTTTGAAAATTTAGAAATAAATATTATTAATCAATTAAATATAAAATGCTAATTTAAAAAAAAGTTATTAAAACAAAATAAGACATATTCTTAAGTAGTATGTAAAACAAATTAAATTGAAATTTTAGTGTGTAACATTAATAAATTATAAGGGTTTTAATGTGAAATTTAGCTTCATTTTAATTAGAAAGGTGTTATATAATAACATAGGTAGTAAGGGTTCTTTGTGTAAAAATTTAGGGAAAATGTGCAAATTAGAATTGCTAAGGGTGTAAGTGAAAGAGAGGTTAAATAAGGTTTTAGTTTAGAATTTTATCACAAGATAAATAAATTTGGAATGATAATGCAAAACCACCTCCTTCTTGCATGCACCCTTCATGCACAACACCTCCTCCTTGCATGAGAGTGGCACACCCTTGTTGTTGACACCCTCCTCCTAAACCTCACTCTTCCCTTTAGCATATATATTAGGTGTTCAGATCAATTAATCAAATTAAACTTCTGAAAATTTCAAAACGCAACAGAAAGAAAACACTTAGAACTCACAAAAAGAAATAAAAAGAAAAGAGAAGTGAAGAAGAAGAACTAGGCTAAGGATTCCACCTTAAAGCTAGGAGCTCAGGATTTGGGTGTATTGGAGGGAGCTTTTCAACCATCATCAGTAGGTAAAATCCTTAACTCAGTAGATTATAGTTCTGTAATTGTAAAATTTAGATATCGTATATCGTATTTTTGGTAAAACTTAGCTCTGTAGTAATCTGCTATTATTCAGAGAAAAATCAATTTAACCAAACAATGCCTAAATATTGTATGTTGGACCTAGAACAAACCCTAAAAGTACGAACCATGGGGCTCGGATTTTGGCCGGCGAGGTATAGGAGAATTCCGGCGTCGCCGGATTTTTGGTGGACTTTAGGGTTTTGGGTTTTTGGGTAGGTCTCTGTATCATTGTTAGGATATTTTGGTATTGTTTAAAATAGTTAATTTAACTGTATATAAAATCTGGGAACTAATATCGGAAAAGGGATCAAAGTTCTAAAATACGACACGGTAAATTCGTAACGTGTTCTGTTTTCTGTTACGAAACAGCGTTGGGTTAAATTCCAGTTAAAAATGAGTGTTAGATCGTTTGCAATAATCGTACGTAGTGTAATTAGAACGTACAACTCGTGTTTTCATGATTTTTCCGTATCGGAGTTAGCCGTTTCTTTATACAAGTAAATTTCGATGTTAGATTCAAATACGGGAACTTCGGAGGCAGCAAAGAAAGGAAAAGGATTGGAGATTTCTGAGTAGTTTATGACGTATTCCGGTGAGTATACTAAATATCTACCGGGGGATGTTGTAAAGATGGCATGATACGCCCGTAGTTAGGTTTAAATACAGGTTTTGCTTTTGTATGTTAATTTTTTCATATGCATTCTTAAATCTATATATTCCTCTAGGATTAATACTTGTTAGAACACTACACCATTATCGACGAGTTATGCTGCACAAGCCCATATCTACATGTTACACTATATCTCGTCAATATTAACATGTCACTTCACACTTAGAAATTAATCTGCTAAAAATGATTCTTATCATAAATTAAGTATCAATATTCATAGTAATTAGCATATATGACATCATAGTTCGTATTCAAGTATTAGTAGTTGATATAAGAGGCATTTGTATTATTGAGAATTTATGGTTTTAAATTTTCCTATACTATTATGAAAAATCAGTGATTTTCATGATTATGTGTCACGTCCACCATGATATGTCATTTTTATGATTTGGTTTTATTTCGGACCTAGTTGGGGGTCATACGGTTACGGATTTAAAATTTTATCCAGACTGAGTTGGTGGCCATACAGTTGGATACATGGTGGACCCGGTCGAGACCCAGGGGCAGGAAAGCCGAACTTTAGGCGGGGAGCCTAACGAGGATACTCGATTCCAGAGACAGTTATGAAACACGGTGGATATCTAGATATACCGACCGGTGTTATTGATTACAAGATCATTCGAGGAATGATGCCTGATGAAACACCAAAGATTTGTGTCGATGATTATACACGGAAAAAATGAACATGATTTGGAAAATAATTGATGAGATTTCGGTTTTGATTCATATATGGAGTATTACATATTCATTCCTCCACCTGTTATCATGCATCGCATTAACTATTGTTGAAATTAGTTCTAGTTCGTCATATTTAGATTATCAGCTGTTATATATTACTTATATTCACTGAGTTGGCAACTCACCCCCGTTGTGCCACAGTTCCTTACAGGGGTAGAGTGGACGGTTAGCCGCGGTGCAGATCCACTTATCAGATTTTATCGCATCTTTTGCTGGTGGGTTGCCTATATAGTAATCTTCTCTTTTGGTATTGTATATTGAATCTAGAATAACTCCATCAGACCCTGTATTATGACTTAGAACGAGAGGTGGTTGTATGTATATTATTTCAACAGATGAGATCGTTTAGTTGTATTAAATGATATTTCTTTTATTTATGTCTGAGATTCTTCTTTGATGTCGTATTATGAGTATGTATTGATTTCCACTGTTAGTATCATTTCTCCTAATTAGGGATGCAACCAAATTAAACACTTTATAACTGCTTTTATTATAAATGCAATAAGAAATTACTGTTAAGATCTTAAATACTTAAAATCGGTGATTTTTACTTAAAAACTATTTTTTTCAAAAATTCCGCAGAAAGGGTTTTGATCTTGGTTTTTTTTGGCTTACTCAGGTTGTGTAGATATCTTTAGATATTATACAAGCTAAGTGCCGGTCACATCCAAATTTTGGGTTGTGACAAAGTTGGTATCAGAGCTTAGGATTAACCTTACGGAATCGATTAATGAATTAAAGTTAGTCGAATTGAGTTCATTACATAGGATGACCTTTAGTTGATGGAGTAGGTGAATTAGGATGAGTGCAGTACCGTACGTATGTTCCGCGGCATATTTACGTTATAATACTCAACCTAACCAACCTTAGGATGTCTATCTCGATTTATCCTTCCTTTGACTCCCTATTGTTGAATATTCCTATTCGTAAGCCTTATCAACTTTCGTTTCTTGTTCCATTTGCTATGGCTACGCGAGCTAGGTGAGCCGCAGCCAGAGAAGCAGCTAGATCGAATCAGCCTGTGACGACGACTGGCACATCGGACATTCCGGCGGCGCATGAGCATGTCAATCCTCCTCCTCCAGACAGACTGACTAGGATAGATGAGGGCATGTTAGTATTGAAGCATGTGGTAGGACAGTTGGTTGAGGACACTCGAGTACAGAGACAGAACCAGGCACCGACCATGGTAGAGCCCGATGTACAGCCCGTGCAGGCAGTCGCACTTGTAGACACGAGGGTGATAGAGGTATCACTTCCAAAGTTTATGAGGTTAAGACCACCGGTAATTATAGGGACCGATGTAGCGGAGGATCCTCGGTCCTTTCTTGATAGGATGGTGAGGATCGGCATATCATTGCGATGTTCTGATGCGAGGTCAGTTGAGCTGACTAGCTTTCGATTGGAGGGACTCGTACAAGAGTGGTGTGAGTCGATAGAGAGAGGGCGAGCCACTGGACTTCCTCCAATGTCGTGGACCGAGTACTCTGAGGTTTTTCTTGCTAGGTTTCTTCCACAGAGTGTGAGGGACGCCAGAGCTAGCAGTTTTGAAGCGTTGCGGAAATCTGCGAGTATGTCGGTGGCAGATTATGATTTACGATTCACCCAGTTGTCGCGCTATGCTCCATACTTAGTTCCTATGGAGGAGCTTCGGGTGAAGAGGTTCATAAGGAGTTTGGATACGCAGTTGTTTCTTGCTATAGGATCCCAGCATTTCGATACTTATGCACAGACCATGGATGCAGCTATGCGAGCAGAGGAGCATTTGAGCAAGGCAGTGATTGTTCCGGAGCCAAAGAGGATTAGACCGATTAGGTCAATGACTAGACAGTTTGGCAGAGGTAGAGGCAGGTATGCTCCAGGCCACAGTATCAGACGAGGTTGGACAGGGACAGATGTTCAGTTCATACCCCGATGGTCAGAGGACCCATTTACATATTACAGTTGCGGACTTCCAGGGCATATGGCTAGAGAGTGTACACGCCATGGCGGGACTGTTACTCCGCAAGCTGCTTTACCCCCTCCACCTTCCACAACGATGGCCTTACTTCCTCCCCCAGTTAGCACTATGCGCCAGACGGTTGCACCACGAGGCCGAGGTTATGCAGGATGCTTCCAGAGAGGTCGAGGAGATAGAGGTAGAGGACGACAGGATGCGGGCAGGGGCCAGGCACGAGTTTTTGCGCTAACTGCACAGGATGCCCAGGCATCAAATGCAGTTGTGACTGGTACTCTTGCAGTATGTTCCTTAGATATACATATTTTATTTGATCCCGGTTCTACACATTCTTATGTATCTTCACGCTTTGCACTTTCTCTGGGTAGAGAGTCATCGTGGTTAGAGTCACCGTTAGTAGTGATTACTCCGGTGGGAGATTCTTTTGTAGCTCGACATGTATTCAGATCATGTTCAGTACGTATCGGTGGTAGGGATTCATTAGTTGATCTGATTCTCCTGGATATGTTAGATTTTGATATACTTCTTGGTGTGGATTGGTTGGTCGCTTGTCATACTTATCTAGATTGTCAGGGGAAAAGCTGTCAAATTTTGTTTTCCGGGTGAACCGATCTTTGTTGTGGAAGGAGACTGTAATATAACTCCTGCCAACATGATTTCTGCTCTTTGTGCGGGGTGACTCTTGAAGAAGGGTTGTTATGGGTTCTTAACATTTGTTCAGGACTTAGGAGTCGCTGAAGTCTCGTTGGACCAGGTTTCGATCGCACGAGAATTTCTGGAGGTGTTTCCTGCTGAATTACCAGGATTACCGCCATATCATGATATTGAATTTTGTATCGACTTGATTCCGGACGCAAGGCCTATTTCTATACCACCTTATCAGATAGCCCCGATGTAGTTGAAGGAACTCAAAAGCCAGTTGCAAGAGTTGTTAGATAGAGGACTTGTTCGTCTAAGTGTATCGCCGTGGGGAGCTCCAGTCTTGTTTGTTAAGAAGAAGGATGGTAGCATGAGACTGTACATAGACTATAGACAGCTGAATCGAGTTACTGTGCGAAATAGGTATCCACTACCTCGTATCGATGACTTGTTCGATAAGCTGCAGGGAGTTGGCTACTTCTCAAAGATTGATTTGCGGTCAGGGTATCACCAGTTGAGGGTCAGGAAGGATGATATTCCGAAGACTGCTATTCGCACACGATATGGGCATTATGAGTTTCTGGTGATGTCGTTCGGACTCACCAACGACCCAGCAGCTTTCATGGATATGATGAACCGTATTTTCCGGCCATTCCTTGATCAGTTTATTATAGTATTCATTGATGATATTCTTGTTTATTCATGGAGTCGGGAGGAGCACGAGCAGCATTTACGCATCACGTAGTAGACCTTGAAGGAGCATCAGCTGTTCGCTAAATTCTCCAAGTGTGCTTTCTGGCTGGATAGTGTAGATTTATTGGGTGACGTAGTTACGAGAGATGGGATACGTGTGGACCCAAGGAAGATCGAAGCAGTACAGCACTTGTCCAGACCTGTGTCCGTTACTGAGGTTCGTAGTTTCTTAGGTCTGGAAGGTTATTACCGATGCTTTGTGCAAGATTTTTCTCGGATTGCTGCACCATTGACCGGATTGACTAGGAAGGAAGTTCCATTTCTTTTGACAGATGCATGTAAGCAGAGTTTCCAGCAGTTGAAGACTCGCTTGACGACTGCACTGTTAGTGTATATGCCCTAGAGGCCATTATTGTATCATACTGGTTTGTATATTACTTAATGGAAGCTTGGGATATTCACAGTTGTATATACAATCTTGCTCGAAATGGTAGTATGCTACTTGGTTTGTCTCTGCTTTAATATGTGCATGTGTTTCTTTTAGCATATTGCTGATATACATATTAGTGGAGCCCTTAGGATCTTTGCTTGATTACCAGCGTTGTGATGGCGCTCGCACTCGTGGGAGCTGGGTAATCTATAAGCACATCCTTATACAGGTCCCTGGTCGTTGGAGTATCGAGACAGGGCATCGATACTCTGGAGTAGACTAGCGTATGCGCTTCTCATCCCAGTGTGGGAGACGGTCTGTCCCACAGCCGTTAGTACGTCGTACTTGGGATAGTATGCGGGTGCTCGTTAGGTTACGAGTACACTGGACAGAACTCGTCGGGAACTGTTGGTTGGTAATATACCTATCGTCAGTTATCAGTTCCCAGGTGACATGAGTACAGCTTAGTCCGCTGACTTGACACTGTCACTTCGCCTCGAGTGTGTTCCCACTGCACTTTGATTACTACCCTACCACGGCTCAAAGGAGTCGTGCAAACAGGTAATTTTTGGGTGCAGTCCCGAAGCACTTGGAGGCAGTGACGGTTAGACAGGATTCGTCTCTCCCGGTATTGGGGGTTGACATCGCGCTGTGTCCAGGAGAGCCATTACACGAGTAGTCCCTGGCCAGGGCAAGCGAGATATACTGGTAGGTTTCCAGTGTTATCTCAGGGTGTTCTGGGCTACACTCCGACACGACTTGTACCGCTATTCGGGGACTGACGTTCACCGCCCCCTGGGCCCGCCATGCGATGTATCAGACGAACAGACCGGACTGTACGGAGACTGTCACATACAGGCTCAGTAGGAGTGCAGATGGGGTTCACCTCGTCAGTCTTCTTATCGACATCTACCTGGGGACCGTTACGTACAGCTAGTGCCGCTTGCGGTCTGTGGTTAAACCCACTACCAGCGTAGTGTCGAGTCTTTAGAGTCCCACACAGAGAGCTATTCGCCTTTAGGCAAAGTGAGTAGAGGTCGCATGGTTTTGCGACAGGGTTCGTTCGCATCCGCGCACTTGTGCACGTTTGCTGTCCGGACAGTTTATACTAGCGGGCTTTGGTTTAAGCCGGATCCTAGTATATGATTTGAGATTGGTTTTTCTCAGAGTATTCGTGTTCCTCGGATCACGAATGCGGGTGCGTATGCACAGTTGCTTGAAATTGAGGGAGAGGACCTTGTTTAGGGTCAATGGCTATTGTCATTTTATTAACCCTATTGCTTTTGTGTGTATTATAGTTAATTGATAATTAGCTTAATAATTGTGCATGGTTGTTGTTGTTGACCATTTGACTACATTGACTTGTTGACCTTGTTGACAACTTGACCATAATCATTTCATTTGGAAGATGCTCTTTGATCCTTGCAATTTGCATTAATATTGAAATGATAATGGTCATGTCTTGATTAAACCATGACAATTTTCTAGCTAATTATTGAATTAAAATAATGCACACATATTAGTGAGAATGGCTCACTAATAATTTATTCTCTCATATCATTTCTCTCTCTTGCTCATCCTCTCCCTCAAGCTCTCTCCCTCTCATGTGTTGAGAAACAAAAAGCTTGAGAAAAACCCTCACTTGATCTTCTCTACTCTCTTCTAGGGTTCAAGTCTTAGCATTTCTTGCACTCTAGTTACTCCTAGCTTGGAGTTGAAGCTAAAGGTCGAGGCTTTCGGGTGGATCCTTCTTTGACGGGAGAAGACAAGCAAGGCGACCTCTTTCTACCATTCCAAGGAGCAAGGAGAGAAGGACTTTGAGCTCAAGGTATAACCTTTCCATCACTTAGCTAGTTACTAGTTAGGGTTAGCTTGTTTTTGTTTAGCAAAGTTCCTTAAAGCTTGGTCCATGTTGCCTATAGTTGATAAAAATCCGATTTTTATTATGTTTTCCACCTCCCCGTAAGCACCGTGGTGGGCAACGTGGACTTACAGTGGTATCAGAGACTAACTAAACATAAACTAGCTAAGTAGTTAAGTGTAACGAAGTTTCGAAACCGGAAAATCGAAAAACCAAACTCGCAAAACCCTAAGTTTCTGTTAATTTTTTTTCTGGTCAAAATAAAATTTGTTATACACCAAAAATTATCTCAGGGTTTTGTTAAGAACACCACCAAAAACGAGACAGAGAGTCGACCAAATGGCCGCGGATCCGCGGCAATAGGAAGCTATTGCGCCGCGCATCCGCGGCCGTCTTGTCTCCTCTCTACCTCGATTTTGGTGCAGTGTGTTTCTGTGTTGGTTTTGTGATTTTTAGGATATGTTATATGTGCCGAGATTTTCCAGAACTAAAATTTACTTTTGGGGGCCCATAAATCCGTATTTTTCCGGAACTTCACTACACTTTAACTATATCGGTTGTATCTGTGATGCTTGTATGTATTGAACGTCGGCTAATCGCTATAAGTCGATTAGTCGGGGTTATACATCTCTGTGATCTGTGATTGTTATTGGTTTGTGGATATGAATGGGTTGGATTGTCGCGGGTGAATAGCCGGGGTGGATGTGAGATGAGCGTTATTTTTCTTTCATTCATTTGTAACATGTAAATTGATGTAATAATATTATTTGTATGGCCGCACAACCGGGTCGGGGTTGTAGCCGTCATTGTATAATTCTTTTTACTGTTTTTTCTCCTAGGATAGACCCATGGAGGGGATGCACAAACTACCGGGTATCTCGAAGTGCCGAGTGGCCTACTCACGGTGGTGAGGGAGGTTGCTTCGCTTCGGGTGCTTGGCGGGTAGTTTGCCGCACCTGTAGGGGTCTTGTGTGGGGTATTGGCTATTCACCGCGACCGTGTAATCCGCTTTACGTTGCAGGCTCGAACGCATTGCGGATTCCTAGTATATCCAATGTATTCATCTGTGACCTGTAATGTCTATCATTGCTATATATTTATATATAATAACTATTTAGGCGTTGCTTATGTTTTACAGCCGCGCTAGCCCAGCCCCCGCTCTGTCGTTAGTTAAGTAACCTAACGGGTGATGACGGGGCCCCGTGGCGAATGCGAATGGCATAAGCGTACGTCATATTTTGGTTGTTTTCTGCAATGGTAGGATTAAATGATGGGACGCATTAAAAGAACTAATGCAAGAAATAAACCAAGTAAAAGTCGATTGGAACACTTTGAAAACCACTCAGTTCTTTTCAAAACTAAACTTTTAAACGCGGAGCTTGAACCACTCCTTTTAAAAGCTATCTCGTTCCATCGATTATATCAAGTTCACTACGTTCACGGTTTCGCCAAAACCATCCGTAGCCCTCCATCATTTCGGTTAAATATTCGGTAGTATTCAAGCTATGTATTTTGACGTCACGCCAAGGCATAGTGATTGGTAGCTGCCGGATATTTATCCGTTGCATAGATAGAATGCGTTGATTTGAGACAGTCGTACTGCCGTTTTGGCCTACGTCAATGGTAGGTACGGGTGGGTTCAAATTAACCAGGATAATGATGGGAAGAACTTGACATGTGACTTATGACATTTTGACCTCACGCCAAGGTCATAAGAGCATGGGGCAAAAATCCACATCGGGAGTTTCATAAGTACTGAAACTTGCTAGCGTTGCATACCATTTGGAGTGTGATAATTCTGGTAGGATTCCTTCGGTTTTATCACACGATGATATTTGGATCCCGATCCTACTGTGAGTATATGCTACTCCTCGGGAAAACTCTCACTTAACGATCAATGCTATAAACCTAGTAGGTGCCTAGAAAGGTGTTAGCGGGGCTACGCCCACAGGGAAAAGAGGTTAGTTAATTAAGGAACTTCGCAAAAGCGTTGGAAAACCTCCCTCGAAGTACCGACACTGGCCTGGCTGAACGGTTAAGCAAGTATTGTACGGTGAGAATGATTCCGACTAATCTTTTTCTTTATGGTTTGAGAAGGGATTCGAGAAACAGTGGGAGCCATCCTGTTTAGACAAACTAAAAACCACTCTAAACTTGCAAGAGCATCATGCTAAAGTGTTTCTTTTCTCTCTCCTAATTGCAGCGACCATTCAACATGACCGGACTTAAGTTACTATTAGATAAAAATATATTGACAGGGCCAAACTACAAAGATTGGCTCAGGAATGTCAAGATGGCTATCACTTATGACAAGCTGGGGTATATACTTACCACCAAAGCTCCCCCTGTCCCAGGTCCCACCTCCAGCGTCGCGGATGTAGAATTCCGTAAGACATGGGAGATAGATTGCGCGAGGGCCAGATGCCTCGTACTAGCCTCGATGGACAACGACCATCATAGGAGGCACGAGAATATGGACCTAGAGTCCATATTTCTCCATACAAAAGAACTGTATGGAGAGCAGTCTCGTATCGCTAGATACGAAGTGTCGAAGAAGCTTTTTTCGGCAAGGTTGGCCGTCGGATCATCGGTAGCGGACCACGTGCTTAAGAGATCGGCTATATAGAGGAGATCGCGGACCTTGGGACCACGTTGGAGAATGAACTCTATACTGATTTGATTCTCCAGTCCCTTCCTTCCACTTACGCCCAGTTCATTCTTAACTTCAACATGCAAGGAAAGGAGGTTGAACTTGCCGAACTTCTGAACATGTTGAGGACTGCTGAGGGCACCCTACAGAAGGGTAGGGAGACATCCACTTTGTTTGTAGGAGGATCTTCCTCTTCTAGGTCCAGGGCGAAAGCCAAGGGCAAGAAGAAGAAAGCCCCCGCCAAACCAAGAGGCGGTGTCGGTAAAGTGGATACGAAGGGAAAGGGTAAAGCAACAAAGGTAGCGGGGAAGCTGGTGGGAAAGGAAGAATGCTTCTATTGTCACAAAAGTGGTCATTGGAAACAAGATTGCAAGGCTTGGAAAGCCAGAACACAGGATTTGAAGTGAGTTGCAGCTTCAGCTTCAGGTGTGTATGTTATTGAAAACTGTCTATCAATAAACTCTACATCCTGGGTATTGGATACCGGATCAGGATCTCATATCTGTAATTCTTTGCAGACGTTGAGAAAGCGTAGAGTTTTGAAGGCAGGTGACATGACCCTCAGAGTTGCGAACGGTGCTAGCATGGATGCTAAGGCCGTGGGGGACTATCACCTGGGATTATCAGATGGACACTTTTTGGTTTTGCGTAGTTGTTTTTATGTACCAAATGCAACCTGTAATATCATTTCTGTATCTTTATTATCTAAAGAAGGTTATGAATTTGCATTTGTAAGTAATGTAGTGAACATTCACCTTAATCAAGTTTTGATTGGGTCAGGTACATTGAACAACGGTATATACGTTTTAAACCAACCACAGGTTTTCAATATCCAGAATACACACAAAAGAAAGTCTCCAGAAATTAATAAAACTTTCTTATGGCATTGTAGATTGGGTCACATCAATGAGAGAAGATTGACTAAGTTACATACTGAAGGATATTTGGATCCGTTCGAATATCAATCATATGCAACTTGTCAATCCTGTCTCAAAGAAAAGATGACAAAGGCTCCGTTTTCTGGACATGGAGAAAGAGCGAGCGAGCTCTTGGGACTCGTACACAGCGACGTGTGCGGTCTAATGTCTACACATGCGCGAAGCGGTTATTCTTACTTCATTACTTTTACGGATGATTTCTCAAGATTCGGACATGTCTTCTTAATGAAGCATAAATCCGAAGCTTTTGATAAGTTCCAGGAATATAAGAATGAAGTAGAAAAACAAACAGGCAAAAGTATCAAGATCCTAAGATCGGATCGAGGAGGAGAATACTTAAGTGCCGAATTCCTGAATTACTTAAAAGAGAATGGAATTCTCTCTCAGCTTACTCCTCCATACACTCCGCAACATAACGATGTATCGGAGAGACGGAACCGAACCCTATTGGATATGGTACGGTCCATGATGAGTAACGCTGAGTTACCGCGATCGTTCTGGGGATATGCGCTAGAAACAGCTGAATATCTTTTGAACCGTGTTCCCACTAAGACTGTGCCTACCACACCATATGAGTTATGGAGTGGGAAGAAACCCTATCTTCAATACTTGAAGATTTGGGGATGTCCAGCTTATGTCAAAAAGCAGCATACAGACAAGCTCGAGGCACGCTCAGTACTGTGCAAGTTTGTGGGATACCCAAAGAACTCCAGGGGGTATCTTTTCTATTACGCAGAGGAACAAAAAGTCCTTGTTTCTCGTAATGCCCATTTTCTAGAACATCAGTTTTTAGAAAAAGAAATAAGTGGGAGCGCAATAGAACTGGAAGAAATTCCAGAACCACAAACTATTACTGAAAGTTTAGTGGAACGAGAAGGTTCAAAAGAACAGGACATTCCTACGCCACTCCGCAGGAGTAGTAGGCAGTCTCATCCGCCCGAGAGGTACTACGGTTTTCTCATTGACGGGGATAGAGAGGACTGCATCATAGATTGTGATGAGCCTACTAGCTTCCAGCAAGCCATTCAGAGCGTCGACTCGGTAAAATGGCTGGATGCAATGCGGACCGAGATGGAGTCCATGTACACCAACAAAGTATGGACGTTGGACATTGCTCCAGACGGGGTAAAACCCGTAGGATGCAAGTGGATCTTCAAAAGGAAGATTGGTGTAGATGGACAGGTTGAGACCTATAAAGCTAGACTGGTAGCAAAGGGTTTTCGTCAGCGACCTGGTTTGGACTATGACGAAACCTTTTCTCCAGTAGCTATGATGAAATCCATTCGGATCCTTCTTGCCATCGCTGCTTTCCATGATTATGAGATTTGGCAGATGGACGTAAAGACAGCTTTTCTAAATGGTCATTTAGAGGAGTGTGTCTATATGGACCAGCCAGAGGGTTTCATTCAGGGTAGGAGCAGCGGAAAGGTGTGCAAGTTGCTCAAGTCCATTTAAGCAGGCATCGCGGAGTTGGAACATCTGTTTTGATGAGACGGTCAAAGAATTTGGCTTTATCAAAAATCCAGATGAACCATGCATCAATTGTAGATTTGTAGCGAGAACTGTAGTATTCCTCGTTTTATACGTGGATGACATTCTCTTAATAGGAAATGACATTCCTATGCTACAATCTATCAAGGGGTTCTTGTCACACAGGTTCTCCATGAAAGACCTGGGCGATGCCTCATACATTCTGGGTATCCGGATCTACCGTGACAGATCCAAGAGGATATTAGGACTCTCACAGTCCAGGTACATCGACACCATACTGAAGAGATTCAGTATGGAAGATTCCAAGCGTGGAAATCTACCGGCTTGTCACGGGATCACCCTCTCCAAAGAGATGTCTCCCAAGACTGATTTGGAGAGGGATCGCATGTCTATTATACCCTACGCTTCTGCGGTAGGCTCTATAATGTATGCGATGTTGTGTACCAGACCGGATGTGGCTTATGCACTGAGTGTGGTAAGCAGGTATCAGTCAAACCCTGGGGAGAAACATTGGATAGCAGTAAAGAACATTCTCAAGTACCTGAGAAGGACTAAGGAGATGTTCTTGGTGTATGGCGGAAAAGACCAGCAGATTGAGGCCTTTGCTGACTCCAGCTTCCAGAGTGACAAGGATGATTCCAAGTCCATGTCGGGTTTTGTCTTTAACCTCAATGGAGGGGCGGTGTGTTGGAAGAGCTCCAAACAGGAAACCGTTGCTGACTCGACTAGGGAAGCGGAATACATCGCTGCATCTGATGCCGCAAAAGAAGCTGTCTGGATGAGGAAGTTCTTGAAAGAACTTCAGGTGGTTCCGTCCGTTGTTGACCCAATACCTCTGTATTGCGACAACAACGGGGCTATAGCTTTAGCGAAGGAACCCAGGTCCCATCAGAAATCCAGACACATCTTAAGGCGGTATCACCTGATCAGGGAGATCGTGGATCGCTAAGAGATCGAGTTCCGGAGGGTTGCATCAGAGGATAACACAGCAGATCCATTCACCAAGGCCTTGCCCCAGACTCAGTTCGAGCGGCTGATCGAGATGATAGGTCTTCGATACGCCAGTACATGGCCTTAGTGCAAGTGGGAGATTGTTAGTGTATATGCCCTAGAGGCCATTATTGTATCATACTGGTTTGTCTATTACTTAATGGAAGCTTGGGATATTCACAGTTGTATATACAATCTTGCTCGAAATGGTAGTATGCTACTTGGTTTGTCTCTGCTTTAATATGTGCATGTGTTTCTTTTAGCATATTGCTGATATACATATTAGTGGAGCCCTTAGGATCTTTGCTTGATTACCAGCGTTGTGATGGCGCTCGCACTCGTGGGAGCTGGGTAATCTATAAGCACATCCTTATACAGGTCCCTGGTCGTTGGAGTATCGAGACAGGGCATCGATACTCCGGAGTAGACTAGCGTATGTGCTTCTCATCCCAGTGTGGGAGACGGTCTGTCCCACAGCCGTTAGTACGTCGTACTTGGGATAGTATGCGGGTGCTCGTTAGGTTACGAGTACACTGGACAGGACTCGTCGGGAACTGTTGGTTGGTAATATACCTATCGTCAGTTATCAGTTCCCAGGTGACATGAGTACAGCTTAGTCCGCTGACTTGACACTGTCACTTCGCCTCGAGTGTGTTCCCACTGCACTTTGATTACTACCCTACCACGGCTCAAAGGAGTCGTGCAAACAGGTAATTTTTGGGTGCAGTCCCGAAGCACTTGGAGGCAGTGACGGTTAGACAGGATTCGTCTCTCCCGGTATTGGGGGTTGACATCGCGCTGTGTCCAGGAGAGCCATTACACGAGTAGTCCCTGGCCAGGGCAAGCGAGATATACTGGTAGGTTTCCAGTGTTATCTCAGGGTGTTCTGGGCTACACTCCGACACGACTTGTACCGCTATTAGGGGACTGACGTTCACCCCCCTAGGCCCGCCATGCGATGTATCAGACAAACAGACCGGACTGTACGGAGACTGTCACATACAGGCTCAGTAGGAGTGCAGATGGGGTTCACCTCGTCAGTCTTCTTATC
Source organism: Agapanthus africanus (assembly GCA_030015575.1). Taxonomy (NCBI): domain Eukaryota; kingdom Viridiplantae; phylum Streptophyta; class Magnoliopsida; order Asparagales; family Amaryllidaceae; genus Agapanthus; species Agapanthus africanus. The sequence goes on from CM057343.1 coordinate 206,937,443, forward strand.
GACATCTACCTGGGGACCGTTACGTACAGCTAGTGCCGCTTGCGGTCTGTGGTTAAACCCACTGCCAGCGTAGTGTCGAGTCTATAGAGTCCCACACAGAGAGCTATTCGCCTTTAGGCAATGTGAGTAGAGGTCGCATGGTTTTGCGACAGGGTTCGTTCGCATCCACGCACTTGTGCACGTTTGCTGTCCGGACAGTTTATACTAGCGGGCTTTGGTTTAAGCCGGATCCTAGTATATGATTTGAGATTGGTTTTTCTCAGAGTATTCGTGTTCCTCGGATCACGAATGCGGGTGCGTATGCACAGTTGCTTGAGATTGAGGGAGAGGACCTTGTTTAGGGTTAATGGCTATTGTCATTTTATTAACCCTATTGCTTTTGTGTGTATTATAGTTAATTGATAATTAGCTTAATAATTGTGCATGGTTGTTGTTGTTGACCATTTGACTACATTGACTTGTTGACCTTGTTGACAACTTGACCATAATCATTTCATTTGGAAGATGCTCTTTGATCCTTGCAATTTGCATTAATATTGAAATGATAATGGTCATGTCTTGATTAAACCATGACAATTTTCTAGCTAATTATTGAATTAAAATATGCACACATATTAGTGAGAATGGCTCACTAATAATTTATTCTCTCATATCATTTCTCTCTCTTGCTCATCCTCTCCCTCAAGCTCTCTCCCTCTCATGTGTTGAGAAACAAAAAGCTTGAGAAAAACCCTCACTTGATCTTCTCTACTCTCTTCTAGGGTTCAAGTCTTAGCATTTCTTGCACTCTAGTTACTCCTAGCTTGGAGTTGAAGCTAAAGGTCGAGGCTTTCGGGTGGATCCTTCTTTGACGGGAGAAGACAAGCAAGGCGACCTCTTTCTACCATTCCAAGGAGCAAGGAGAGAAGGACTTTGAGCTCAAGGTATAACCTTTCCATCACTTAGCTAGTTACTAGTTAGGGTTAGCTTGTTTTTGTTTAGCAAAGATCCTTAAAGCTTGGTCCATGTTGCCTATAGTTGATAAAAATCCGATTTTTATTATGTTTTCCGCCTCCCCGTAAGCACCGGGGTGGGCAACGTGGACTTACATGCACCACTCTTATCTTTCCTTCTGGTTTAGGTGGCTTTATCGTGTATTGTGATGCCTCTAGAGTGGGTTTAGGCTGTGTGTTGATGCAGCACGGCAAGGTTGTAGCTTATGCCTTTCGGCAGTTGAAGAGGCACGAGCAGAACTACCCCACTCATGATTTAGAGATGGCTGCTATAGTTTTTGCACTAAAGATTTGGAGGCATTACTTGTATGGAGAGTCGTGCCAGATTTTTACAGATCATAAGAGCTTGAAGTATAATTTTCAGCAAAGGGATCTGAATCTAAGGCAGCGTAGATGGATGGAACTCATAAAGGATTATGATTGTGAGATCTTGTATCATCCAGCGAAAGCGAATGTGGTAGCAGATGCTTTGAGTCGGGGGCCTGGAGGTAGCTTATCTCATTTGCACACCTTACAGAAACAGTCTTCTACCGACTGGCAGATTTTATGTGATAGCCGTGTACAGTTTGAGTTCACATCGACATGAGGACAGTTAGCACATGTTCGCACCCGTCCCCAGTTATTGGATCGTATTCGAGAGACACAGCCCGTAGATGCTCGTATATCGGAGATTATGGATCAGGTTAGGCAGTGCAGAGAGTCGGAGTTTGTGATAGATGACCATGGAGTATTACGTTTTGAGACTCGTCTCTGTGTGCCAGATTCGGATGGACTGAAACGTGAGATCTTAGAGGAGGCCCATCGGTCATCATATAGTATTCATTCTGGTTCCACCAAGATGTATCATGACTTGAAGGATGTTTATTGGTGGGAAAGAATGAAGAGGGATGCTGAAGACATTGTTTCGAGATGCTTGACTTTTCAGCAAGTCAAGGCCGAACACCATAGGCCGGCAGGAGAGTTGTAGCCCTTGCCCATTCCGGAGTGGAAATGGGAACATATCTCCATGGATTTCGTTGTGGGTCTACCCAGGACTAGCATAGGGTATGATTCCATCTGGGTGATTGTAGATAGATTGACAAAGGCAGCTCACTTTCTTCCGGTGAAGATGACGTATGGGTTTGCGCAGTATGGTCAGATTTATATCGACGAGATTGTACGATTGCATGGAGTTCCGACGTGCATAGTATCCGATAGGGGTACCCAGTTTACAGCAGGCTATGGCAGAAACTTCAAGAAGCTCTTGGTACACGATTGAGTTTTAGTACATCTTTCTACCCACAGAAAGATGGTCAGTCAGAGCGGACCATTCAGACTCTAGAGGATATGCTTAGAGCTTGCAACCTTGATTTCGGTGGTGGTTGGGATCGTCACTTACCTTTGATAGAATTCTCATACAACAATAGTTTTCAGGAGATGATCCAGATGACACCCTTTGACGCTTTGTATAGGAGGAAATGTCGATCACCCGTTTGCTGGACGGAACTAAGCAAGAGTAGCATTTTGGGACCGCAGATAGTACAGGAGACTACGGAAAAGATTCAGTTGATACAGGACAGAATGAGAGGGGCCCAGTGCAGACAGAAATCATATGCAGATCGACGACGTCGTAGACTCGAGTTTCAGGTGGGAGACCATATGTTTCTTCGTGTATCTCCGATGAAAGGTGTGATGCGTTTCAGAAAAAAAGGGGAAGCTCAGCCCCAGATATGTCGGACCTTACGAAATTCTGGAGAGAGTGGGTGTTGTAGCTTATCGATTAGCACTTCTACCCAGTTTTCCCGATGTGCATCCGTTATTTCACGTGTCTATGCTTCGCAACTATCTTCACGATCCTTCTCACGCGATCCAGCATCAAACCAAATAGCTTGAGCCGGATTTATCCTACACAGTACAGCCAGTAGCTATTCTTGACCGGCAGGCAAAGAAACTGAGATCAAAGGTACTTCCATCTGTAAAGGTTCTTTGGCGAGGAACGAATCGTGAGGAGATTACTTGGGAGACCGAGGATGCGATGCGAAAGAAATTTCCACATCTTTTTGAAGGTACATCTAGTTAAGTTTTAAATTCAGGGACCGAATTTTCTTAAGGGGGGAAAATTGTAACATTTTGAAAATTTAGAAATAAATAAAATTAATCAATTAAATAATAAAATGCCAATTTAAAAAAAAAGTAATTAAAAAAAAATAGGAAATTTTCTTAAGTAGTATGTAAAACAAATTAAATTGAAATTTTAGTGTGTAACATTAATAAATTACAAGGGTTTTAATGTGAAATTTAGCTTCATTTTAATTAGAAAGGTGTTATATAATAACATAGGTAGTAAGGGGTCTTTGTGTAAAAATTTAGGAAAAATGTGCAAATAAGAATTGTTAAGGGTGTAAGTGAAAGAGCGGTTAAATAAGGTTTTAGGTCAGAATTTTATCACAAGATAAATAAATTTGGAATGATAATGCAAAACCACCTCCTTCTTGCAAGCACCCTTCATGCACAACACCTCCTCCTAGCATGAGAGTGGAACACCCTTGTTGTTGACACCTCCTTCTACACCTCACTCTTCCCTTTACCATATATATTAGGTGTCCAGATCAATTAATCAAATTAAGCTTCTGAAAATTTCAAAACCTAAGAGAAAGAAAACACTTAGAACTCATAAAAAGAAATAAAAAGAAAACAGACGTGAAGAAGTAGTACTAGGCTAAGGATTCCACCATCAAGGTAGGAGCTAAGGATTTGGGTGTCTTGGAGGGAACTTTTTGTAAGTCCACGGCGGCGCCCCGGCCGTCGATCCGACGCCGGAATGCGGAAACGAAAAACTTTGCAAACTAGCAAACCGGCACCACCGCGCACTTTTAACCCGGATCGGGCCATTAACCTAGCTACTAGCAAACTAAAAGATGGGTGAAGAGATATACCAAGCGATCCGTGTCCTCCGGTCTTCGTCTCTACTCCAATCTCCTGCGGAATCTTCGTCCGTCACCTCCTCGTCGGAAAGGGCACCACGTAGCCGGATTCTTTTACGGGATCCCACCTCTCGACCGAGGCAACTCGGGCGCGAAGTTGGCTAGCCGACGCGTCCAAGATTTGCTGTAGACAAGTGTAGAATCGTAGTCTCTTTGGGGTAGTGAAGTTGCCATGGATGGAGAAGAGAATGAAAATGAACTTTCAAGTGGAGCTAGAATTTTGTAGCAAGAAAAAAAGATGAACAAATTTTCCCTCATCAAAATGTGAAGCCTCTCTCTTCTCCCTCAAAGTGTGGCCGGCCCCCTTTTTGGAATAAGGAGGAAATCAAAACAAAGGGAGGTGAGTGTAGGAGATCAAGGGTGGTGACCACATCAAAAGCAAGCTACACATCAAACACTTAATCAATCTCATCTCATTAATGCATGGAGTTGATTCAAAAAGAATCTCATGATGATAAGAATATCATAATGAAGCCACAAATGCAAGAAATCCCGTCCACAAAAACTTATTTGCACAAATGCAAATAACCCCCTCCATCAAAAAGTTTGGCTGTGAAGAAATAAAGGAAAACCGGCCGGAACGGAATGCAAACTGGCAACTTCAGAAAACTGATCCCGTAATAAATTACAGGAAAACCCCACGACTGCATATACATACCCGCATTTGTATTCCCACTGAACACAAATGCAAAGAGACAAAATCTACACTGTACAATAATAAGATCCGGCTTAAACCAAAGCCCGCTGGTATTATCCGTCCGATCACGATCCGTGCAATACCGCACGTATCTGATCGAACCCTGCCATATCTCCATACGGCCTCTACAGCGTTTCGTCCGAAACTTGAGAAACTGGTCTGTGGGGGACTCTAAAGACTCGTCAATACTTTGGTTATGGATTTAACCACTAGCATGTCAGAGGTATTAGCCAATACGTAACGGGCTACCAGGTACTGACAAAAAGGGACGTCGATGAGCGAACTCATCCTGACACCCTACTGAGCCTGTCAGTGACAATATCCGTACAGTCCGGTCCGTTCGTCTATGAGCATCGCATGGCAGGCATAGGGGGTTGGTAAAGTCAGACCCCCAAAAGCGGTACAAGTCGTGTCGGAGTGTAGCCCAGAACACCCTGAGATACTACTGGATACCTACCAGTAAATCTCCTGGCTTGGCCAAGGACTTTTCATGTACTGGCTCTCCTAGACACATCGCGACCTCACCCCCAATACCGGGAGAGACGAACCCCTGCAGATCCGCTCACTGCCTCCATATGGCTCGGGATTGTACCCAACTAAAACCTGTTTGCACGTCTCCTTTGAGCATGGTAGGGTAGTAATCAAAGCACAGTGGGAACTCACACGAGACAAATGACGATCTCAGGTCGATGAACTAACCTGTACACATGTCACCAGGGAACTGCTATCTGACGTCAGGTATAATACTAACTAGCAGGTTCCCGGCGAGTCCTGTCCGGTGTACTCATAACCCAATGAGAACCTGTATACATCTTAGGTGAACCAACTGACACCAGTGGCTTGTGAGACCGGCCACCGTCCCTCGTCGGGGTCTCGACTGTATACACTTGTCTACTCTGGAGTATCGATGCCCTGTCTCGAAACTCCCACGACTAGGGACATTTTAAGGATGTGCTTATAGACCCCAGCTCCCACGTATATGATCGCCCTCATACTGCTGGTAGTCAAGCAAGAATCCTAGGGGCTCTATCAACGTGCAATAGTGACCTGTATGGTCATCTAAAGCAGTACACGATGATAAAGATAAACCAGATAGCATACTATCATCTTGAGTAAGACTGTCCTATCGGGATAGGTCCTCTATCAATCATTGCAATCACGTGCCTGTGATCCAATAATTGACTCTGAGGGCACTATCTCCAACAATCTCCCACTTGCACTCAAGGCTAATTATTGCGATGTCGCATAATCACAGCCCGTGTGATACCGAACACCCAACTCCTCTACTAGTCAGTCTCACAAAGCTTGTTTGCAAAACTATTGCGTTCGAGGAATAGCCTCAGTGAGTGGATCCGCTTTGATGTTTCTTTCTATGTCTCTCTATATCTCAAGTTCGCGGAGAAAGCCATCTCCCGAAATGAGCAATACCTGTCTTAGAATGTCTGGATGTCTGATGGGACCTAGTTCATAAATGAACTCCAAATCCAAACTTCTTAGACTGTATCGACAACTGAACTTAATCAGCATCATGCGCCATGCCTCCCTCAGTATCCGCCTGGACCACCTGTCCAAAATACTGCCCCTCGACAGAGGGAAAACTAAAACTCTGACGGCCACTCTGCCGTCCAGGTCACCTTGGAAGCCTGGAATGATAACTGTCTCCTGAATGAGGCTGTCGTTATCATATCCCTAGAACACGCACTTATGTCCTAAAACTGCTTCCTAATGTTTCTCCAGGATTGGATTAATATCAACTTATTACATCTACTGCAAGAACAACATCTGGTGTGGTACTTGACATCTCATGATTGACTCAATTGCCTAAGCAAGTGATCTGCCAATCATGCACATCCCTCTCTATTTTAGTCTGTAGGACACCTTTAGGGAGGGTGACTCCATCACCTGCAGGCACACTACCGTGCCAGGAGTCGTCCATTCTAAATACTCATAGAATCTGTCTAAGTACCCAGATTGGGAAACTACCCAAATCTAGATCTAATACCATAGATCCAGTAACCAGAATGTCTTATATAATATCCAAGTCCTATGTGGAGAAACCACTGTGTGACAACCAAAGAATAACCGATCGTAGTATAGGAATTTCACCTCCTACTCTGTGTATGTCATCCAAATGCCAAGACATCACACCCTATTACCTTCTTAACAGATCCATCCCCTATTCTGATGAAGTCAAACCTATGACTGTCACATCAGAAATAAATGATCTATCTCCGTTATATCCGCTTTAGTCTATAAATAGACATAAGCCACTTGTCCACCAATGCTTCCGCTGCTCCCACTGACTACGACAACCCTCTGGCAAAGTCATATAGACGTACACTTCTAAAGCTAGTTTAGAACGACGCTATACTCATCCTCCTGCCGGGTCTCACAGCGTAGAACAACAGCAATGGCAAGTTTGGGTAAACAAGAACCTCCCCGCTACTGTCCTTGAGGCTACCGGAGTACCTCTCGGGTGTCTGAGGTTACCCATCATATCTGCGGAGTGGCCAATGGAATGTCAAATATAGATTAAATCTTTAGGGTCTTTATCAAATCTTCAGTAATCGTTTGCGGTTCTGGAATCACTTCCAGTTCTACCATAGTCCCACTACTGTTTTCTGAAAAAATCCATTTTTATTAAAACTGTGGCGTGTCAAGAACAATATCACTATTGATCTTCCAGATGGTAGAAAGTCAACCCTCATCATTGCCCGGGTCAACCCACAAACAGCCATTACAGAAACGTGCCTTGAGTCATCCAGAGTCTGGTTTTAAGCATAAGCTGGACGACTCCCCGTATCTTAACAATGTCAAGATATGAACTATTCTATATCCAATACAGAAACAGAGGCACTGATTTAATTGAACCAGATTCAAATCATGCAGCTGTCTCCAGTGCATGTCAACTAAATGGAAGTAGGCCGATCAGCGTTACTCAACTTAGGAATGCTTCCAATTATGAGTAATCTAAAAGAGAAGCAAGTTCTCTTATTCATTACTATCAACTGAATACCATGCACAAGTATCTACATCTTCGATCTCCTTGAAGAATCCTGATACTTGCAACACCTGGTTCTCTACTTTATTCATATACCTATAACTTCTCAATACTTGGACCTTGTGTTTCTACGAAACACACGTCTCAGACCCAGAGAAGTCACAAGTAAACAGAATCTAGAACGAGTACCAACCCCTCTGTCCTAATGGACACTGGACAACATACAATACTCTGTATAAGTCCTATGAGTCTAATGACTCATTCCCTGTGTGTCGTAGTTTGAAAACTGTACTATGGTTATGAAGAATTACACCGCAGTTTAATGCTCCTTACCCAACCATCCATTGATATAGGTAAATTTCATAGACATAATTTCAAAAAGGTATATCTCACTCTATAAAAATAGACGTACAGATATATCAATTTGAAAATGGTGCATAACGACGGATATTCAAAACCAAATATTTGTCATCCGGCAAACAGCCCAGGCGATTTCCTCAAATATCACCAATTACAACGAATCCCGATATAATGAGGATAATCACCCAATTCCCAATAACTTACTCCCACTCATCATCTGTAAAACCATACAGATATGAGAATCATACCTGGTAAATACATACCCTAGAGCAAGTGTCTAATTGGGAAATCAGTTTTCTTTTAACAGTGCACAGTGAAACTGAAACACTGAAATGTTTTGTAGGGGTATCCGGGTATTCATAGTAATGCCTCTTCCATTATCCAGATTCACAATTATAACCGTATATTTCTTTGTCATCTCTCCAAATCCCTTTATATGTCTTTAGTCATTACCTCCTGCACACCCCTTTAGGCCAAATGGTTTTCTTCTTTCCCTACCGTTCGGCACCAGCCTATGGTTTGGAAGAAGACTATCCAATAAGCATAATGGGTGTACTGTCCTAATCTTTGGAGCACTCGCAATGCGAGAGAAGGTGAAGATAAAAGACAACCGAATAAACCTTATTCCTATATCTCCTGAACCAGGATCCATCCCCGAACTGGAACAAGTTCCTTTCGAATTCGTATATAACCATACGATGGATTATCCAATAAACTGTGGATCTTCGTAGTGATACGGAGTGTCCGAGAGAAATACAAAGGTGATTTAGGATTGGCGAAGAAATATTTGGTTTGGTCGTGAATAGTAGTCACAATTTACTTTGCCCTCTTACTAATCCATTTCTTTGTCTTAACTTAATACCTTCTGTAAACCGTTTAGGCTAATTGGTTTTCATCATTCCCTACCGTTCGGCACCAGCCTAAGGTTTGGAAGAAGACAATCCAATTTGCGTAATAGGTGTACTATCTCCTAAACCAAGGAGTACTCGCAACCTGAGAGAAGGTAAAAGGAAAAGACAACTGAATAGTCCTATTCGTTTTCTCCAGAACCAGAAACCATCCTCGAATTCCTTCGAGTTCGTATATAACCATACGATGGTTTTGTCCAATGGAAGTGCACGTTCGTAGTAACATGGGGTGTCCTGGAGAAAAGGGTAAAAGTAGGAGTGGCAATGAGGTATGCAACTCTGACAATCCAAAATCCAGTGTATAAGAAGGTTCGGTCAACTTGGTCACTGAGTCAGAGTCTAGGGTCGGGTCAATGGTCGCTGCCAAAGAGAAAGAGAAAAGAAACACCCAGCGTGCACTCTAACCTAGATCAGAATGGTTATCACTTTATCTAATCTAGAAACCTCCCACTGTAACGTCAAATTCTTCCCCAAACCTGAAAGAAGAATTAGCCGGGATCACCCGAGGAGTAAACCAACTCATCAGTAGGAATCGGGATCCAACTATCATCGCATGATACCGTGACGGAATCCGCTTACGTTATCACACTCCAGAAGGTATGCGCATATCTGGCAAGTTTCAGTTTCTTTAGAAACTCCCGATGTGGATTTTTACCCCATGCTCTTATGACCTTGGCGTGAGGTCAAAATGTCATAAGTCACATGTCAAGTTCTACCCTTCATTATCCAGGTTAATTTGAACCCACCCGTACATACCCTTGACTTAGGCCAAAATAGTAGTACGACTGTCCCAAACCAACGCATTCTATCTATGCAACAGATAAATATCCGGCAGCTACCAATCATTATGCCTTGGCGTGAGGTCAAAATACATAGCTTGAATACTATCGATTATTTAACTGAAATGATGGAGGGCTATGAATGGTTTCTGGCGAAAAACATTTAACGTAATGAACTTGATATCGTTGAAGGAACCGGATAGCTTTTTAAAAATATAGTAACGAAAGCCTTTGCTAAAGAGGTCACTCCCGGTGAAGGGATCTCGGCTCTTTCCCCGTAGGATGGGGTGCAGGATATTCCAACTGAATATCATGATACAAAGCAAAAGTAATCGGCTATAGTGAAGTTATTTCCATGACGCAAACTTTTATCCAAGAGGTCACTCCCGGTGAAGGGATCTCGGCCCTTGCCTCGTCGACTGAGTAGCAGGATATTCCAACTGAATACCACGATGCAAAACAAAAGAGAACGCCCTTGCAATAACAGCTTTTTGAAAAGTGTTCCAACAACATTAGAATATGTTTGTTTATCTTGCATTGATCCGAATCAACGCAGTCCCATCAATTGATCACACAACAAAGAACGAAAATAATGACGTACGTATATGCCATCCGCATTCGCCACTGGGTCCCGTCATCACCCGTTAGGTTAGCTAACTAACGACAGAGCGGGGACTGGACTAGCGCGGATGCAAAACAGATACAACATCTACTAGTATATATATCAATATATAATATTTCGCTCAAGGCGTGATAAAAATACAACATCACAGAACAATACAGATATCTGGGATCCCCGGGTTTCATAGAGCCGCTACTGAAACCCGACGTTCCCCTGTTCGTGTGGATAGCCTGTACAATGAAATCCTAGACCCCTATAGGCACGGCAAGTTACCCGCCAAAACTTGAAGCGAGGCATCCCCCTTCAGCAACGTGAATGGACCACCCAGCACTTCACGGAATCCGGTAACTTGGGCACCCCTCCTGGGTCAACCTGTACCCCCTACGAGTGCGGCGAATAGCCCGCCAATTCTAGAGTGAAGCCCCCTCCGTCTCAATGCCATGAGATGCGGGCCCGTTGCCCTCTAGAACCCGGCTATCCGTGCACCCCACCATAGGATAATCCTAGTACAGAAAGTAAAATATACATACAACGGGTACATCGACCTCGACCCGGTCGTGCCCCAAAAGAATAATACAAACAGGCAGTGACGGCAGTCCACATGTCGGACGCTCGCCCCGCAAAATCAAATGTACATATAAAACAAAACTGTACCAATATCGCATCCAGGCTATCCCCCACGACCGATCCGCAACATCACAGCACAACACAGAACATCAACGTGAATGTCACGTTCGCAAATCCGTCTAAAAGGGCTATAGCAGATAAACTGGATTTACCGATTGAGTGACATTCACGGTCGCAGATATAATGTATATACTGTGAACTAACATTTTTAAATTTTTCGATCGATCAAAATTACCTAAGTGGGCCCCAAGCAGTACTGTAGCACTCACAGAAATTCTGGGCCCAAAAAGAATATCCCAAAACCCCTATTTCTAACCCATAAGCCTACTGGAAAAGTTTGGTACAATGAGGACACATTCCCGCCGAGGATCCGCGGCCAAACCAGGGGTTTGGCCGCATTTCCGCGGTCGTACTAACGAATCACTGCATCAAAATTTCCCAGAATTCTTAGAATTATCTGCACATGTTTCTGAAATAACCTGAAAAATTTTTCGAGACAAAAATAATTTGACAGAAACTTGTGCTATAGAAAATACGGGTTTTCGGAAATTTGTTCGATCGAACTTGTAAACACATTAAAGCAAGCTAGGCTAAGTTAATGGCGTGGCTCTGATACCAATATAAGTCCACGGCGGCACCCGGGCCGTCGATCCGACGCCGGAATGCTGAAACGAAAAACTTTGCAAACTAGCAAACCAGCACCACCGCGCACTTTTAACCCGGATCGGGACATTAACCTAGCTACTAGCAAACTAAAAGATAGGTGAAGAGATATACCAAGCGCTCCATGTCCTCCGGTCTTCGTCTCCACTCCAATCACCCGCGGAATCTCCGTCCGTCACCTCCTCGTCGGAAAGGGCACCACGTAGCCGGATTCTTTTACGGGCTCCCATCTCTGGACCGAGGCAACTCGGGCGCGAAGTTGGCTAGCCGACGCGTCCAAGATTTGCTGTAGGCAAGTGTAGAATCGTAGTCTCCTTAGGGTAGTGAAGTTGCCATGGATGGAGAAGAGAATGAAAATGAACTTTCAAGTGGAGCTAGAATTTTGTAGCAAAAAAAAAAGATGAACAAATTTTCCCTCATCAAAATGTGAAGCCTCTCTCTTCTCCCTCAAAGTGTGGCCGGCCCCTTTTTGGAATGAGGAGGGAATCAAAACAAAGGGAGGTGAGTGTAGGAGATCAAGGGTGGTAACCACATCAAAAGCAAGCTTCACATCAAACACTTAATCAATCTCATCTCATTAATGCATGGAGTTGATTCAAAAAGAATCTCATGATGATAAGAATATCATAATGAAGTCACAAATGCATGAAACCCCCTCCACAAAAACTTATTTGCACAAATGCCAATAACCCCCTCCATAAAAAAGTCCGGCCGTGAAGGAACAAAGGAAAACCGACCGGAACGGAATGCAAACTGGCAACTTCAGAAAACTGATCCCGTAATAAATTACAGGAAAACCCCGCGACTGCATATACATACCCGCATTTGTATTCCCACTGAACACAAATGCAAAGAGACAAAATCTACACTGTACAATACTAGGATCCGGCTTAAACCAAAGCCTGCTAGTATTATCCGTCCGAACACGATCCGTGCAATACCGCACGTATCTGATCGAACCCTGCCATATCTCCATTCGGCCTCTACAGCGTTTCGCCCGAAACTTGAGAAACTGGTCTGTGGGGGACTCTAAAGACTCGTCAATACTTTGGTTGTGGATTTAACCACTAGCACGTTAGAGGTATTAACCAATACGTAACGGGCTATCAGGTACTGACAAAAAGGGACGTCGATGAGCGAACTCATCCTGACACCCTACTGAGCCTATCAGTGACAATATCCGTACAGTCCGGTCCGTTCGTCTATGAGCATTGCATGGCGGGCCTAGGGGGTTGGTAAAGTCAGACCCCCAAAAGCGGTACAAGTCGTGTCGGAGTGTAGCCCAGAACACCCTGAGATACTACTGAAATACCTACCAGTAAATCTCCTGCCTTGGCCAAGGACTTTTCATGTACTGGCTCTCCTAGACACAGCGCGACCTCACCCCCAATACCGGGAGAGACGAACCCCTGCAGATCCGCTCACTGCCTCCATGTGGCTCGGGACTGTACCCAACTAAAACCTGTTTGCACGTCTCCTTTGAGCTTGGTAGGGTAGTAATCAAAGCACAGTGGGAACTCACACGAGACAAATGACGATCTCAGGTCGATGAACTAACCTGTACACATGTCACCAGGGAACTGCTATCTGACGTCAGGTATAATACCAACTAGCAGGTTCCCGGGGAGTCCTGTCCGGTGTACTCATAACCCAATGAGCACCTGTACACATCTTAGGTGAACCAACTGACACCAGTGGCTTGTGAGACCGGCCACTGCCCCTCGTCGGGGTCTCGACTATATACACTAGTCTACTCTGGAGTATCGATGCCCTGTCTCGAAAATCCCACGACTAGGGACCTTTTAAGGATGTGCTTATAGACCCCAGCTCCCACGTATATGATCGCCCTCATACTGCTGGTAGTCAAGCAAGAATTGTAGGGTTCCTAGGCACCCTAATGAGGTCTCCCAAGGCATCAACCATGCCAATTTCAAAAATTCTAGGTGCCGAGAAACCCTAGAACGGATCGTTGGCTAGATTTCTAGGCGAAAAGATAACAAGTTAACACTTAACTAAGAGAATACGGAAATACAACCTTTGTAGATCCGGTGCTCCACCTCTATAGCTCCGCAATGAAGTGCTCTCGCTGTCCAAAACAAATCCCGGGCTCTAGCGTCGGCTTCATCGGAGAATAGGCGAGCTAGGTCGTCGATGTCCATGCCGAAGATGATCTACGTCGAGGCATCGCTAGATCAAGCTCCAACTTCACCAAGTCAAGAAACTTGTGAAGAAAACACACTCTACTACTTGGCAAGAGGTAGAGGATGAAGAAATACGAAGTGGGTAGACTTTAGAATTGGATTTCTCACCCTAATTCATCAATCACCATTGATGAAGTGAAGCTTTCTTCATGAAGTGAAGAAGAAGAAGAAAGCAAGAAGATGATAAGTCTTATGATAAGTTAATTTCAAATAAAAAAGAAAAACAAAACTTATCATAAACCAACCATGGTTATGTGTAGAGACTAAACTAGGGTTAGTGGGAATGGTTAGGGTTAAGGATGAGATAAGAATGGTTGACTTGATCAAAGCTTCAAGAAGCTTCAACATAAAAAACAAAACTAGCCACCATCCTTAAAACTATCCAAAATGAATATATAAATAGATAATAAGAGAATAAACAAAACCCTAACCACTCTCACAACCATGGTTTAATCTTCACACAAATCCAAGTTAACATATATCATCAAACATGATACAATCAAGTGCACAAAAATATATCACATATACAATGTGCACAAATCAAGTGAGAAAATCCATTTAAAGTGAACCATTACTAGTTAATGCAAAGTAATATATCAAATATATAATTATGCATTAAATCATTAAATCAACACTTGATTTAACGATCCGGTCATATCGCATATAACCGACTAATATCAATGTATTGGCTTATCGAATCAACGCTTGAATCGATAACTAGGTTGTATCGCATACAACCAATCGATACATTCATCCCGAGAATAAAATACGGTATCATATACACAAATTATTCTCGGTCCCGCACATATCTCATATGCGCTCCTATTTCGTTTCGCTTGAGCCAGGAAACCTCTGTGTAGGACTCTAAAGACTCGTCAATACGCCGGTAGCAGATGATGATCATATCAAACACCCACAAGCCGCAAGCGGTCTGCTAAACGTAACGGCCACCCGTGTATTGAGCAATCAGAAGATCGACGAGCAAGCCCGCTCATACTCCAGTGAATCCAACCAGTAACACTACCGTACAGTCCGGTCTGATCGTCTGATATGTCGCATATCTCGCCTAGGGGTGGTAAACGTCAGACCCCAATAGCTCGATAAGTCGTGTCGATATGAGGTCTATAACAATTCGAGAAACTAATGGTAACACTTACCAGTAAATCTCAGCAACCCTGGCCAGGGATTTCCTGTTATAGCCAATCGAACACAGCGCAACATCAACCCCCTATACCGGGAGAGATGAATCCCCTCCTATCGCTCATTGCCTCCATGTGACTCGGGACTGTACCCAAAAACCACCGTTTTGCACGCCCTCTTGGACGTGGTAAGATGGAAATCAAAGCACAGTGGGAACCACACAAGACTCTATGACGATCTCGGGTCAACAGACTACTCTGTACCAGTGTCACCAGAGAACTGCCATCTGACGTGAGGTATAATACCATCTGGGAGTTCTCGGCGAGTCCGTCCAGTGTACCCAGTCTCTACTGAGCACCCGTATATCATCTCTGATGTCAAACACCAATGGATATGGGATCATCCATCGCCCATCTGTATGGGTCGAGAAGGTATACGCTAGTCTACTCTGGTATATCGATGCCCCGTCTCGATACACCCACGACTAGGGACTTTAAATGATGTACTTATGGACTACCATGTCCCCACTAGTATGATCCGCATCATAGTCCAGATAGTCAAGTACACCTCCTAAGGGCTTTACCAACATGTATCAGAGAGACAATCAGTGTACACGTTAAGGTAAAGAGCAACCAGATAGCATACTATCATGTCGAGCAAGAAAGTCCTCCCTATATATATCCAAGCATCCACCACAATTTACATCCTATGTATAGTAATGGCCTCTAGGGCATACATATAACTAACAATCTCCCACTTGCACTAGGGCCATCTGTAGCAGTGGTTGTAGTATCTCATACTCAACCATCCCATAAAAGTCTCTCTCTGGGAACAGGCCTTTGTGAGTGGATCCGCTGTGTTGTCCTCTGAGTCTACTCTCCAAACCTCGATCACCCTGGAGATCAAGCATCTCCATGATCAGGTGACACTGCCTTAGAATATGTCTGGATCACTGATGGGACCTACGTTCCTTGGCATAAGCCACAACTCCATTGTCTCACAATGGTAGGAACGTAGTTCATCTCATGAACCAATATACACCCAAACAGCCTCTTTGGTAGCATCTTTAGTAGCGATGTATCCTGCCTTTATCGTCTAGTATGCCACGGTATCTAGCTTGGAACTCTTCCAACATACCGTCCCTTTACTTAGGGTAAAGACAACGCCTGTGACTGACATTCAGTCGTCTTTATCACCCTGGAACACTTCCTGTGATTCTCCCCAGGATCAATTGATACTATCTCACTACAACTAGTAAGAATCCTAACATCCAATTAGATCTATCTCATAGATCCAAAATCCAGGATTTAGTAGCTATCACTTTGATCCTGTGCGGAGAATCTTTGTGATAAACGGAGATTGATCGAGCGTAGCATAAGAGACTCCTTTCTTAACAAGAGTATGTCATCCACGTACTCTACGAGGATCACCACCATACTCCTTACTACCCTTTTTGCTTATACAAGGTTCATCTACCATTTTGATGATGTCAAACTCTTTGACTAATCCATCAAAACAGATGTTCCAACTCCGCGATGCCTGCTTTAATCCTATAAACCATCTTGCACACGTTTCCGCTGCTCCCACTGTCTACGAAGCCCTCTGGCTGTGTACTTATAGACGCTCTCTTCTAAATCATCATTTAGAAAAGCAGTCAAGGCACCCAACCACCAGATATCGCAGTCATGGTATGTAGCCGTGACAAGTAGGATCTGGATGGACTTAAGCATAGCTACTTGAAAAGGTTTCATCATTATCCACACCTGGTCAATGATGCAAACTTTTAACAAGTCTAGCTTTGAAAGTCTCAACTTTTCCATGTACACCAAGTAATCTTCTCAAGATATACCTGCTCCTGATGGGGATTTAACCCTTCAGATATAGCAACCAAAGTCCATACTTTGTTGGTGTATAAAGATTCCATCTCAGATCGATAAACATCCAGCCATTCTTTCAGAGTCTCACTCTTGATGGCCAGCTCGAAACTAGTTGGGTCATCATCTCATGATGCAATCCTCGCTCCCACTGTCATAGAGAAACAGAAGTATCTCTCTGGTGGGTGAGAAACCCTACTAGATCGGCGGAGAGGCTGAGGTTCGTTAGAATCTACTGAATCCTTTGGTTTTATCAAATCATCGGCTGCAAATTGTCTAGCTGGAACCTTTCCAGTTGTACATTACAGACCTTGCCTCGAGCTTGTCCGGATTTTGCTTTTAGACATAGGCCGGACAACCCCAAATCTTAATTAACTTAAGACATGGGCTCTTCCCTTTCCATATCACATATGAAGTGGTAGGCAACTGATTTGATTTGAACCCTTTTCAATAGGTATGCAGCTTCTCAAGTGCATAACTCCCAAAAGGAAATAGGTCACTCAGTAATACTCATCATAGAGCACACCATATCATATAGGGTGTGATTGCTCCGCCCCGATATACCATCGTGCTATGGTGTATATAGAGGAGTAATGCTGAGAGAGAATCTCATTCTCATTTAGAATAGTCCAGGAATTCTATGCACAAGTATTCTCCTCCTTGATCTCATCATAGGACATAATACTTATACCCGTATTTTGGTTCTCTATTTCTAACTTATATTCTGTGAATATCTCAAAAGGTTCGGACTTGTGTTTCAACAGGAACATAGGTCTGAATCTCGAAAGATCATCAGAGAATATAAGGAAGTATAAAGAACCAGTCTTGGCATGTGTAGACAGGGGACCTACATACATCAACATGTATTATCCCAAGAGCTCACTAACTCTTTCTCTGTTTCCAGTAAACGGAGCTATGGTCATCTTATCTTTGTGACATGACTGGCGAGTTTCACAAGATGTAAATTCAAACTGATTTAAATATGCATCTATATGTAACTCTAGCTAGTCGGGTCACATTGATCTGACCTAGTCTACAATGCCTCAAGATGAATTCGTTCATTTCTGAACTCTTCCTCTTGTGTGTGTTCAGTATACTAAAGATCTGTAGTTTGATTTAGAACATCAACGCTTTTAGATAACGTGCCTGAATCGATCAACTTTTGATATAGGAAATGTTCAAAACATTATCCAACAATAAAAATTTTTATCATTTCTTTAGTAATAAAGAGATAGATACGATTTTGTATATCAGGTTCGGTATCTAATAACATTCGTTCAGAATCAATGTATTTGTAATACAGGGTGACTGTGACCAACAGACTTGGCTGCAACACTTGCCCCGTTTTCTGCCTCATGAAATTTATCACCCGTTCTCAGTTCTCTACCTCTCTGTAGCCCTATGTAACAGATTACATATCTGGGATCCTGATCTGGTATCACATACCCAGGATTAGGAGGATACTGAGAAACAGTTCTTTGTAACGAACACACCCGAAGATGATGCATCAGCATGCACTCTCTTCGTTTGGGCGGCACGGGAAATCTGGTATTCCCCAATTTCCTGCTCTGTCTTATAACAATTATAAGTTGGAGCGGGACCAACGTTCCCCAGCTCAGTATAACAAGCGGGTTCGGTCAATATTCCGTATTATTATCTTGATTAAGGCGTGATATGGTCGCTACCTGGAGAGAGAGAGAAGAAAACACTCAGCGTGCGCTCTTGCAAGAATAGATTGGTTATTATTTTATCTAATCAGGATGGCTCCCACTGCTTTTTATCAAATCTTCCTTCAAACCCTAAAAGGAAAGACTAGCCGGGATTAATTACACACTACAAGTTCGCCAATCTTTCAGCCAGGCCAGTGTCGGTACTTTGAGGGAGGTCCCCCGTGCTTTCGCACGAACCTAATTAATGTAAACCTCGTTTTCCCAGAGGCGTAACCTCGTTGACACCTTTCTAGACACCTACTTGATCAGCTAATTGTAATGTATAAAACTCTCCCAGGAGTAACTCTTACTCGCCGCGGGTATCGGGATCCAACTATCTCATAGAAGGTATGCAATCTCATTGCAAATTTCAACACTTGAAATTCCCGATAATATTTTGCCCCTAACGTGCTATGACCTTGACGAAAGCCAACAAACCATAGCCCGCTAGTCAAGTTCAACCCGTACATTTCTTGATCGAATTAAACCCACCCGCACGACCTTGACGAAAGCCAACAAAGCCGCACGACTACCCTAATCCAATCGCATCGTATGCTGCAGA
Organism: Agapanthus africanus; assembly: GCA_030015575.1. Lineage (NCBI taxonomy): Eukaryota > Viridiplantae > Streptophyta > Magnoliopsida > Asparagales > Amaryllidaceae > Agapanthus > Agapanthus africanus. The sequence goes on from CM057343.1 coordinate 206,956,541, forward strand.
TAAGCAGCATATAGCTACCGCACACTGCACCTTGACGAAAGCCAACAAATGCAGCACGAATACTATATACAACTTATCTGAAATGACGGTGGGCTACGACAGGTTTTTCTGAAAACCTATTGCGTAATGAACTTGATATCGTTGTAGAATCAAATGATTTTAAAAATGGAGTGCTTTTAAGGCTTTTCTAGTTTTGCTAAAGGAGTCACTCCCGGTGAAGGGATCATCGGTCCTTTCCTCGTCGAATGAGGTGCTGGATATATCATATATATCACTTTGCAAAGCAAAAACACTTAAAAGCAATCAAAACACAAACTGAAGGTTGTAGCATCTGCCAGTTATTGCTAAAGGAGTCATTCCCGGTGAAGAGATCTCGGTCCTTTCCTCATCGAATAAGGTGCAGGACATATCACATATACCGCTGTGCAAAGCAAGAACTGTATCTACTTGTTTTATTTTGAAATTCGATTCTACAACATCTTAGGTTTCTTTTATTTCATTAATCACATTAATGAAGTCCCATCATTTAAGTACCTAATCATCACAGATAAATACGACGTACACTTATGCCATCCGCATTCGCCTCGATGTCCCCTCGTGCACCGTTAGGTTAGGTAACTAACGGCAGAGCAGGGCAGGGCTAGCACGGGTGTAAAACATAAGTAACGTCTATATAATATATCATATATACTATATAAAGTATCTATCACAGAACATCACATGATCACATCACAGATATCGCAGCAGAAGAATAATATGAAATATTGGATATACTAGGACGTCCGTGTTTTCAATACGAGCCAGTATAAAACACGGATTCCACGGTCGTGTTGAATAGCCAAACCCACACCCGTAGACCCTTACGAGAGCGGCTAGCAACCCTGCCAATTCTAGAGTTAGGAGACCCGGACTCGACTCCTCGAGTTGGTCTCCCACTGGACTCCAGAACCCGTTACTTGTGCTCTCCTCCTTGGGTCTATCCTAGTGCGGAGAAGTAAATAATATACAAACGGTGACAACTTCCGCAACCTGGAAGCGCCCCAATAAAAGAATATTACATACAAGTTTTTACATGAATGAAAATGAAAAGCACTCATCTTACATAAAAAACCCCGGCTATTCAAACACGACGATCCAATATAACATATTCAGCAACACATAACATCACATGTCATCAACGTAAGTAAATATGCACATCCCAATTGTCGTTGACATATAGCAACGAAACCGGCGATATCACATATTACACTTACGGTCACAGAAAAGAAAGTGTAAAACTACAACAGTTGGAATCCGCAACCACCTCAGACATCGCATGCCTGACCAAATGAATTACTTAGACATCGCATTTCTAACAATTATAAACCCCGCATTTTAGTCTCATTATCGAAAACTCTTTTCAATACCAAGTCGGGCAATTCAACATGATTCCCGACATCCTGATCGAATGCTCGTCGCAAACTTCAGTAGACGGCCGCACCCCCGACGCCGTCGACGAAGTGCACCAAGGCGGAACACCGCCACCACGAGCACCCAAACGGATGCTTTCGGCGACGGGGTTCTCCTACAGTCACTTGGTCGGGGCTATGGAGTGAGGCTGTCTATTAAGTTTACCCGGCGAGTATTCGCGTACGCTACGTGATTGCGACGGACTTTTGATCACATCAAAATTCCGTGGCAACCGATCAAGTGTGACTAAACTGCTATGTTTATAACATTCATTCAGTTATCACATAACTTTTGTGAATTCCAATTGTTGTATCAGATTCCGGATAAACAGAAAATGTTAAACTTTCCGATTGAACATTCGAACACCCAAGTTTTCCCAATACAGATCAACACATGAAACAAGTCTAAAAACCTTCAGTTCGTGCCTCAGTACCAACGGTCCAGCCATAGAAGGGTCAAGCCAACACCTCACATGTGGCACGCCGTACTGCCCCAAACCCGAAGGTTCAAAGGGCAGTTCAAGACGGTCACATAATCGAGTTAAGGTTTGTTGTCTTCTAGAGGGTCCATCGCGTTACTTGCACTACTTAGAACATCGTCAAACTACGGAAAAATCCAACACTTGGAAATTTCCCGACAGGGGAAAAATTGGGTATTTATATCCGGTCGAACTTTTTAACATATTCTAAAATTTATCCGGAAAGCCACACAGACAAAATTTGATAATCCGATCGAACATTCGAATCCCCAAAACAACCCCAGAAAACTCAACTGCATAGGATATATTAAAATTATCCAGGACAACCAGCACTGCATATTATGAATTACTGTGCAAATTTGGATGCCAAAAAAGACAAAACGGCCACGGATCCGCCGCACGAGCCATGCTCGTGCCGCGGAACCGCGGCTCAATGATTGAATTGGGCACACGAATTTTACAGTATCCCTTAGAATTTCCTGCTGATTTTTCTGCATATTTTTAATGTTGAAAAATCCCAGATTTTAGAAAAAGGACAGAGAGCAATTTGGAATTGGGTTTGCGGGTTCGTTCGGACTTCAAACTCCGTCTAGACTTCGCCTAAGGCTCTAGCTAGGCTCTGATACCACTGTAGGGTTCCTAGGCACCCTAATGAGGTCTCCCAAGGCATCAACCATGCCAATTTCAAAAATTCTAGGTGCCGAGAAACCCTAGAACGGATCGTTGGCTAGATTTCTAGGCGAAAAGATAACAAGTTAACACTTAACTAAGAGAATACGGAAATACAACCTTTGTAGATCCGGTGCTCCACCTCCATAGCTCCGCAATGAAGTGCTCTCGCTGTCCAAAACAAATCCCGGGCTCTAGCGTCGGCTTCATCGGAGAATAGGCGAGCTAGGTCGTCGATGTCCATGCCGAAGATGATCTACGTCGAGGCATCGCTAGATCAAGCTCCAACTTCACCAAGTCAAGAAACTTGTGAAGAAAACACACTCTACTACTTGGCAAGAGGTAGAGGATGAAGAAATAGGAAGTGGGTAGACTTTAGAATTGGATTTCTCACTCTAATTCATCAATCACCATTGATGAAGTGAAGCTTTCTTCATGAAGTGAAGAAGAAGAAGAAAGCAAGAAGATGATAAGTCTTACGATAAGTTAATTTCAAATAAAAAAGAAAATCAAAACTTATCATAATCCAACCATGGTTATGTGTAGAGACTAAACTAGGGTTAGTGGGAATGGTTAGGGTTAAGGATGAGATAAGAATGGTTGACTTGATCAAAGCTTCAAGAAGCTTCAACATAAAAAACAAAACAAGCCACCTTCCTTAAAACTATCCAAAATGAATATATAAATAGATAATAAGAGAATAAACAAAACCCTAACCACTCTCACAACCATGGTTTAATCTTCACACAAATCCAAGTTAACATATATCATCAAACATGATACAATCAAGTGCACAAAAATATATCACATATACAATGTGCACAAATCAAGTGAGAAAATCCATTTAAAGTGAACCATTACTAGTTAATGCAAAGTAATATATCAAATATATAATTATGCATTAAATCATTAAATCAACACTTGATTTAACGATCCGGTCATATCGCATATAACCGACTAATATCAATGTATCGGCTTATCGAATCAACGCTTGAATCGATAACTAGGTTATATCGCATACAACCAATCGATACATTCATCCCGAGAATAAAATACGGTATCATATACACGAATTATTCTCGGTCCCGCACATATCTCATATGCGCTCCTATTTCGTTTCGCTTGAGCCAGGAAACCTCTGTGTAGGACTCTAAAGACTCGTCAATACGCCGGTAGCAGATGATGATCATATCAAACACCCACAAGCCGCAAGCGGTTTGCTAAACGTAACGGCCACCCGGGTATTGAGCGATCAGAAGATCGACGAGCAAGCCCGCTCACACTCCAGTGAATCCAACCAGTAACACTACCGTACATTCCGGTCTGATCATCTGATATGTCGCATATCTCGCCTAGGGGTGGTAAACGTCAGACCCCAATAGCTCGATAAGTCGTGTCGATATGAGGTCTATAACAATTCGAGAAACTACTGGTAACACTTACCAGTAAATCTCAGCAACCCTGGCCAGGGATTTCCTGTTATAGCCAATCGAACATAGCGCAACATCAACACCCTATACCGGGAGAGACGAATCCCCTCCTATCGCTCATTGCCTCCATGTGACTCGGGACTGTACCCAAAAACCACCGTTTTGAATGCCCTCTTGGACGTGGTAAGATGGAAATCAAAGCACAGTGGGAACCACACAAGACTCTATGACGATCTCGGGTCAACAGACTACTCTGTACCAGTGTCACCAGAGAACTGCCATCTGACGTGAGGTATAATACCATCTGGGAGTTCTCGGCGAGTCCGTCCAGTGTACCCAGTCTCTACTGAGCACCCGTATATCATCTCTGATGTCAAACACCAATGGATATGGGATCATCCATCGCCCATCTGTATGGGTCGAGAAGGTATACGCTAGTCTACTCTGGTATATCGATGCCCCGTCTCGATACACCCACGACTAGGGACTTTGAAGGGTGTACTTATGGACTACCATGTCCCCACTAGTATGATCCGCATCATAGTCCAGGTAGTCAAGTACACATCCTAAGGGCTTTACCAACATGTATCAGAGAGACAATCAGTGTACACGTTAAGGTAAAGAGCAACCAGATAGCATACTATCATGTCGAGCAAGAAAGTCCTCCCTATATATGTCCAAGCATCCACCACAATATACATCCTATGTATAGTAATGGCCTCTAGGGCATACATATAACTAACAAGAATCCTTGGGGCTCTATCAACATGCAATAGTGACCTGTAAGGTCATCTAAAGCAGTACACGATGATAAAGATAAACCAGATAGTATACTATCATCTTGAGTAAGTCTGTCCTATCGGGATAGGTCCTCTATCAATCATTGCAATCACGTGCCTGTGATCCAATAATTGACTCTGAGGGCACTATCTCCAACAATTTTCAACCATTCTCAGTAGGTAAAATCCTTAACTCAGTAGATTATAGTTCTGTAATTATAAAATTTAGAAATCGAATATCGTATTTTTGGTAAAACTTAGCTCTGTAGTAATCTGCTATTATTCAGAGAAAAATCATCTTAACCAAACAATACCTAAATATTGTATGCTGGACCTAGAACAAACCCTAGACGTATGAACCAAGGGGCTCGGATTTTGGCCGGCGAGCTATAGGAGAATTCCGGCGTCGCCGGATTTTTGGTGGACTTTAGAGTTTTGTGGCAGTACGGCGTTGCCACATGTGAGGCGTTGGCTTGACCCTTCTACGGCTGGACCATTGGTACTGTGGCATGAGATGGATGTTTTAAAACTAATTTCAAGTGTTGAACTATTTGGGAAAACTTGGGTGTTTGATTATTCCATCGAAAATTTTAATATTGTCTATTTATCTGGAATGTAATACAATATTTAGAATCTACAAATAGTTATGAGATAACTAATTTGAATGTTGTAAATTTAGCGGTTTAGTCTCATTTGATCGGTTGTCACGGGATTTTGATGTGATCAATAGTCCGTCGCAATCACGTAGTGTACTCGGATACTCGCCGGGTAAACTTAATAGACAGCCATGCCCTATAGCCCCGACCAAGTGACTGTAGGAGAACCCCGTCGCCAAAAGTGTCCGTTCGGGTGCTCGCGACAGCGGTGTTCTGCCTTAGTGCACTTCGTCGACGGCATCCGGGGGTGCGGCTGTCTACTAAAGTTTGCGATGAGCATTCGATCAAAATGTCGCGAATCTTATTGAATTGCCCGACTTGATATTGAAAAGAATTTTCGATAAAGAGAATAAAATGCGGGGTTTATAATTGTAAGGCATGCGATGTCTAAGGAATTCATTTGGTTAGGCATGCGATGTCTAAGGAGGTTGCGGATTCCAACTGTTGTAGTTTTACACTTAATTTTCTGTGACCGTAAGTGTAGTATGTAGTTGTATCGCCGGTTTTCGTTGCTATACATCAACGACAATCGGTGTATGCATACTTACTTACGTTGATGATATGTGATATTATGTATTGCTGTGATATGTTATATTGGATCGTCGTGTTCTGAATAGACGGGGTTTTTATGTGAGATGAGAGTTTTTTCATTTTCATTCATGTAAAATTCATTTGTATGTAATATTCTTTTATTGGGGCACTTCTGGGCTGAGGATGATGTCACCATTGTATATTATTTACTTTTCCACATTATGTAGACCAAAGGCGGGGAGCACAAGTAACTGGGTTCTACGGTCTAGTAGGAGACCATCTCGGAGTCGGGACCGGGTCTCCTAACCCTAGAATTAGCAGTGTTGCTTGTCGCTCTCGTAGGGGTCTAGGGATGTGGGTTTGGCTATTCATCGCGACCGTGGAATCCGTGTTTTATAAAGGCTCTTATTAAAACACGGACATCCTAGTATATCCAATATTTCATATATGTTCTTCTGCTGCAATGTTCTATGATGAGATCATATTACTGCCTGAGACGAATTTTTATATTGTATATTTGAGATGTATATTATATATTGTTGATTTCGTTTCATATCCGATGCTTGTGAAGCATAATAAAATGGGACTTCATTAATGAGATTAATAAAATAAAAGAAACCTAAAGATGTTGTAGAAACTTGTTTAAAAACTGGTAGCTTTAGTTCTTGCTTTGCATAGCGGTGTTTCTTGAAGAACATCCAGCACCTTATTCGATAAGGAAAGAGCTGAGATCCCTTCACCGGGAGTGACCTCTTTAGTGAAACTAGCAGATGCTACAAACACGGTTTGTCTTTTGATTGCTTCTATAGTTCTTGCTTTGCATAGTGATATTTATGAAATATCCTGCACCTTATTTGATGAGGAAAGAGCCGACGATCTCTTCACCGGGAGTGACCTCTTTAGCGAAACTAGAAAAGGCCTAAAAAACACTCCATTTAAAATCACTCGATTCTACAACGATATCAAGTTCATTACGCAAAAGGTTTTCTTAAAAACCTTCCGTAGCCCTCCGTCATTTTAGGAAGTAGAGTACTTAGTATTCGTGTTGCGTATGTCGACTTTAGTTGAGGCGTAGTATACGGTGGCTAAGTGATGTCTTCCTACACTTCATATTATGCGATAAATTAGGACAGTCATGTGATTATGTCGACCATAGTTGAGGGTCATGTGGGTGGGTCTAATTAATCATGAAATGACGAGTAGAACTTGACTAGTGCTTATGATATGTTGACCTTAGTTAAGGTCATAAGTACTAGGGGTAAAATATTATTGGGAATTTCAGGTGTTGAAATTTTCAATGAGATTGCATACCTTCTATGAGATAGTTGGATCCCGATACCCGCTGCCAGTAAGAGTTACTCCTGGGAGAGTTTTACGCATTACAATTAGCCAATCAAGAAGGTGTCTAGAAAGGTGTTAATGGGGTTACGCCCCTGGGAAAACGAGGTTTACTTTAATTAGGTCCGTGCGAAAGCATGGGGAACCTCCCTCAAAGTACCGACACTGGCCTGGCTGAAAGATTGGCGAACTTGTAGTGTGTAATTAATCCCGGCTAGTCTTTCCTTTTAGGGTTTGAAGGAAGATTTGACTAAAATAGTGAGAGACATCCTGATTAGATATATTTTATAACCAATCTAATCTTGCAAGAGTATACGCTGAGTGTTTTCTTCTCTCCCTCCTGGTAGCGACCATGCCACGCCTTAATCAAGATAATAATACGGATGTATTGACTGAACCCGCTTGTTATACTGCGCTAGGGAACATTGGCCCCGCTCCAACTTATAAATGTTATAAGAAAGAGCAGGAAATTTAGGGATTACCAGAATTCCCGTGCCGCCCAAACTAAGAAAGTGCATGCTGATGCATCTTCTTCGGGTGTGTTCATTACACAGAACTGTTTCTCCATTCACCCTACGTCCTGGATATTAGATTCCGGATCGGGATCCCACATATGTAATTTGTTATATGGGCTACAGATAGGTAGAAAACAGAGAACGGGTGATAAATTTCATGAGACAGAAAAGGTGCAAGTGTTGCAGCCAAGTCTGTTGGTAGTTATCACCCTGTATTAGCAAATACGTTGATTTTGAACGAATGTTATTAGATACCGAACCTGATATACAACATCATATCAGTCTCTTTATTAGTAAAGAAGGATATAATTTTGTATTGTTGGATAATGTTTTGAATATTTCCTATATCAAGAGTTGATCGGTTCAGGCACGTTATCTAAAAGCATAGACGTTCTAAATCAAACCACGGTTCTTAACATACAGAACAAACACAAGAGGAAGAGTTCAGAAATGAACGAATCCTTCTTGAGGAATTGTAGACTAGGTCATATCAATGCGACCCGACTAGCTGAAGTTACATATAGATTCATATTTAAATTAGTTTGAATTTACATCTTGTAAAACATGCCGGTCATGTCACAGAGATAAGATGACCACGGCTCCGTTTATTGGAAACAAAGAAAGAGTTAGTGAACTCTTGGGATTGATACATGCTGATGTATGAAAGTCCCCTGTCTACAAATGCCAGGACCGGTTCTTTGTACTTCATTACATTCACTGATGATCTCTCAAGATTCAGACATATGTTCCTATTGAAACATAGGTCCGAAACTTTTGAGATAATCACAGAATATAAGTTAGAAGTAGAGAACCAAAAACGGGTAAAAGTATTATGCCCTTTGATGAGATCAAGGAGGAGAATACTTGAGCACGGAATTTCTGGACTATTCTAAACGAGAATGAGATTCTCTCTCAGCATTACTCCTCCGTATACACCACAGCACGTCGGTGTATCGGGGCGGAGCAATTACACCCTATGTGATATGGTGTGCTCTATGATGAGTACTACTAATTTACTATTTCCTTTTGGGAGTTATGCACTTGAGAAGCTGCATACCTATTGAATAGGGTTCAAATCAAATCAGTTGCCTACCACTTCATATGTGATATGGAAAGGGAAGAGCCCATATCTTAAGTTTGTTAAGATTAGGGGTTGTCCGGCCTATGTCTAAAAAGAAAAATCCGGACAAGCTCGAGGCAAGGTCAGTTCTGTAGAACTGGAAAGGTTCCAGCTATACAAACTGCAGCTGATGATTTGGTAAACCCGAAGAATTCAATAGTTTCCAACGAATCACAGTCTCATCGCCAATCTATTAGGGTTCCTCACCCACCTGAGAGATACTTCGGTTTCTCTATCACAGTGGGAGCGAGGATTGCATCATGAGATGATGACCTAACTAGTTTCGAGCTGGCCATCAGGACTAGGGACTCTGTAAGAATGGCTGGATGCTAAGCGATCTGAGATGGAATCCTTATACACCAACAAAGTATGGACTTTGGTTGCTTTATCTGAAGGGTTAAATCCCCATCAGAAGCAAGTATATCTTGAGAAGATTACTTTGTGTACATGGAAAAGTTAGGACTTTCAAAGCTATGCTTAAGTCCATCCAGATCCTACTTGCCATTGCTACATACCATAACTACGATATCTGGCAGTTGGGTGTCATGACAGCTTTTCTAAAAATGATAATTTAGAAGAGAATGTCTAAAAGTACACAGCCCGAGGGCTTCGTAGACAGTGGGAGCAGCGGAAACATATGCAAGTTGCTTTATGGGATAAAGCAGGCATCGCGGAGTTGGAACGTCTGTTTTGATGTGGTAGTCAAAGAGTTTGACTTCATCAAAATGGTAGATGAACCTTGTATATACAAAAAGGGTAGTAGGGAGTTTGGTGGTGATCTTCGTATAGTAAGTGGATGACATACTCTTGATAGGGAAGGATTTTCCTATGCTACGCTCGGTCAATCTCCACTTATCACAATGATTCTCCATATAGGATCAAGGTGATACCTCCTAAATCCTGGATTATGGATCTATGAGATAGATCTAGATGGATGTTAGGATTCTCACTAGTTGTAATGGGATGGTATCAATCGATCCTGGGGAGAATCACTGGAATGGTTCAAGGGTGATAAGGACGACTTAATGTCAGTCGCAGGCATTGTCTTTACCCTCAGCGGGGGGACGGTATGTTGGAAGAGTTCCAAGCTAGATACCGTAAATTACTAGACGATTAAAGGCTAGATACTTCGTTACCAAAGATTCTACCAAAGAGGAAGTCTGGATATAGAAAATAGTTCATGAGATGAACTCAATTCCAACCATTGTGTGATAATGGAGTTATGGCTTTGGCCTAGGAACCCCCGTTCCATCAGAAATCCAGATATAATTCTTAGGCAGTATCACCTGATCATGGAGATGGCTGATCTCCAGGGAGATCAAGGTTTGGAGAGTAGACACAGAGGAAAACAGCGCGGATCCACTCACAAAGGCCTATTTCCCAGTCGAGACTTTTATGGGATGGTTGAGTATGAGATACTTTAACACTGCTGATTTTTGGGTATGCGATACCACAACAGATGGCCCTAGTGCAAGTGGGAGATTGTTAGTTATATGTATGCCCTAGAGGCCATTACTGTACATACGATATATATTCTATTAGATGCTTGGACATATATAGATAGGACTTTCTTGCTCGACATGATAGTATGTTATCTGGTTGCTCTTTATCATAACATGTACTCTGATTGTCTCTATGTTACATGTTGATAAAGCCTTTAGGATAAGTACTTGACTACTAGGACTATGATGCAGATCATACTAGTGGGGACAATGTAGTCGCCAAGTACATCCTTCAAATGTTCCTAGTCGTGGGATTACCGAGACAGGGCATCGATACTCCAAAGTAGACTAGCGTATGCGCTTCTTGACCTATATGATGGGCGATGGATGATCCCATATCCATTGGTGTTTGACATCAGAGAAGGTATATGGGTGCTCAGTAGAGATCGGGTACACTGGACGGACTCGCCGAGAACTCCCAGATGGTATTATACCTCACGTCAGATGGCAGTTCTCTGGTGACACTGGTACAGGTTAGTCTGTAGACCCGAGATCGTCATAGAGTCTTGTGTGATTCCCACTGTGCTTTGATTTCCATCATACCACGTCCAATGGGGCGTGAAAAATGGTGGCTTTTGGGTACAGTCCCGAATCACATGGAGACAATGAGCGATAGGAGGGGATTCGTCTCTCCCGGTATAGGGAGTTGATGTTGTGCTGTGTTCGATTGGCTATAACTGGAAGTCCATGGCCACGGCTGATATAGAGATTTACTGGTAAGTGTTACCAGTAGTTTCTCGACCTGTTATGAGCCTCACATCGACACGACTTATCGGTTACTGGGGTCTGACGTATACCACCCCTAGACCAGATATGCAACATATCGGACGAAGAGACCGGACTGTACAGGAGTGTTGCTGATTGGATTCGCTGGAGAAAGTACAAGCTTGCTTGTTGATCTTCTGATCGCTCAATACCCGGGTGGCCGTTACGTTTGGCAGACCGCTTGCGGCTTGTGGGTGTTTGATATGATCATCACCTACTGCCGGCGTATTGATGAGTCTTTAGAGTCCTACCCAGAGGTTTCCTGGCTCAAGCGAAACGGTGTAGGAGCACATATGTGATATGTGCGGGAACGAGATTAATGCGAGTATGTGATACCGCATTATATTCTCGCAATGTGTGACATGATAGGTTATATGTGATATAGCCGAGTTATCGGATCAAGCGTTGATTCGATAAGATGTTGAATTTGATATTAGTCGGTTATATGTGATATAGCAGGATTATTAAATCAAGAGTTGATTTGTCAATTTAATGTATAATTATATATTTGATATATTATATTACATTAACTAATATTTAGCTCACTATTGATTTCTTTTCTCACATGATGTGCACATTATATATATATACGCGATATGTACATTTGTGTACATGGATTGTGTCATGTTTGATGATACATACAAGATAGGTGTATGAGATTAACACAATGCTAGGGTTAAGTTAGGGTTTCATTTATGTTAAGCTAATTCAAAAGGGATTGAGTTTGTTATGCTAAAGCTTGCACAAAAGCTTATGGATAAGCTTATGGATAAGCTTTGACAAAATCAACCCTTTTGTCTAGTTTAAGATATTTATCAAACCCAACCTTTAACCATAGTCATGAATTAATTCTCTACACGAGTTAGCCATGAGGGCTTAACTCAACCAAGGGTGAAATAATTCATGGGGATGAATTATTCACAAGTCTTCTTCTTCTTCTTCAAGCTCCATGTAAAAGCTTGCTAACTCTAATGGAGTTTTGAGATAAAGTGTGAGAAAATCAATTCTAAAGTGAGCCCACCTCCTACTTCTTCATCCTCTACCACTTGCCATGTAGTAGAGTGTGTTCTCTTCACAAAGTTCATGACCTAGTGAAGGAATAGCTTGATTCAGTGTCTCCTCGATGTAGATCATCTTCGGCCTCGAAGTCATCGAAGCAAGCACGTTCGTTTCTTCATAGAGCCTCTCTAGAGTCCAGGGTTTGCGATCGCAGCGAAGGGGACTACTACACGGAGCTATTTGAAGTGAAGGACCGGACTACAAAGTTTGTAATCCCAAACTCTTAGAAGTAAAGTTGTTTACTTGCTTATTTTTTTCGTGTTATCTCTAGTATACGATCTTGGTTATGGTTGTTCGGCATGTCTAAATTTTGAATCGGGCATGGTTGATGCCTTGTAGAACCTTGTGAGAGTGCCTAGTAACCCTACAGCATCGATAAACTAGAGTATACTAGCGTATAGCTTCTCGACCCATACAGATGGACGATGGATGATCCCATATCCATTGGTGTTTGACATCAGAGACAGTATACGGGTGCTCAAGGGAGGCAGGGTACACTAGACGGACTCGCCGAGAACTCCCAGATGGTATTATACCTAACGTCATATGGCAGTTCTCTGGTGACACTGGTACAGGTCAGTCTGTAGACCCGAGACCGTCATAGAGTCTTGTGTGACTCCCACTGTGCTTTGATTTCCACCTTACCACGTTCAAGAGAACGTGCAAAACGGTGGCTTTTGGGTACAGTCCCGAGTCACATGGAGGCAATGAGCGATATGAGGGGTTTCGTCTCTCCCGGTATTGGGAGTTGATGTTGCGCTGTGCTCGATTGGCTAAAACAGGAAGTCCGTGGCCAAGGCTGCTTCTGAGATATACTGGTAAGTGTTATCAGTAGTTTCTCGACCTGTTATGAGCCACATATCGACATGACTTATCGAGTTACTGGGGTCTGACGTTTGCCACCTCTAGACGAGATATGCGACATATCAGACGAAGTGACCGGACTGTACGGTAGTGTTACTGATTGGATTCACAGGAGTGTGAGCAGGCTTGTTTGTTTATCTTCTGATCGCTCAATACCCGGTGGCCGTTACATTTAGCAGACCGCTTGCGGCATGTGGGTGTTTGATATGATCATCACCTACTGCTGGAGTATTGACGAGTCTTTAGAGTCCTACACAGGGGTTTTCTGACTCAAGCGAAACGGAGTAGGAGCACATATGTGATATGTGCGAGGCCGAGATTGATACGATATGAGATACCGTATTCTATTCTCGCGATTTGTGACATTGGTCAGTTATATGCGATATAGCTGAGTTATCGGATCAAGTGTTGATTCGATAAGTAGTTACACATGATATTAGTCGGTTATAGCTGGATTATTAAATCAAAAGTTGATTTAATAATTTAATGTATAATTATATATTTGATATATTACATTACATTAACTAGTATTAGCTCACTTATGATTTCTTTTCTCACTAGATTGTGCACTTTGTATATATGTGATTTATGCAAGTGTACAAGTTTGTGTCATGGTTGATGATACATATAAGATGGGTGTATAAGACTTATATCAACCAAGGGTTAAGTTAGGGTTTTTATTTTCTTAAGTTATTACAAAAGAGCATTGACTTGGTCAATGTTGTCAAGCTTACATGAAGCTTGTAGAAACATTGACAAAGTCTTCTCTTTTGTCATTTCTTTAGATATTATTTAACCCAACCCTTAACCTTATAGCTTGGTTAATTCTCTACATGAGTTGAGCATGAGAGCTTAACTCACCCATGGTTACATTATTCTTTTGTATGAGGATTAATTTATATGATGAATTATTCTTTACATTATTCTTTTGTATGAGGATTAATTTATATGATGAATTATTCTTTCTTCTTCTTCTTCCTCTCAAGCTTTTCTAGCTCCAATGGAAGTATGATAAAAAGAGTGAGAAAATGAAATCTAAAGTGAGCCCACTTCCTACTTCATCATCCTCTACTACTTGCCATTTAGTATAGGGTGTTCTCTTCACAAAGTTCATGACCTAATGATGAAATAGCTTGGGTTAGTGTCTCCCCGACGTAGATCATCTTCGGCCTCGAAGTCATCGAAGCAAGCATGTTCGTTTCTTCGTGGGGGCCTTTCTAGAGTCCGGAGTTTACGATCGCAGCGAAGGGATTACTACACGGAGCTATTAAAGTGAAGTACCGGTCTGCAAAGGTTGTATTCCTTGCTCACTTAGATTGCAAAGTGTTTGCATATGTTATTATTTCTAGTAAACGATTCAAGTTAGGGTTAGCTAAAATGGAAAAATTTTAATTTGGCATGGACGATGCCTCCCGAAACCTTGCTGCCGTCTTGGGTAACCCTACAGCATTGATATTCCAGAGTAGACTAGCGTATACGTTTCTTAACCCATAAGATGGGCGATGGGTGATCCCACATCCATTGGTGTTTGACATCAAAGTGTTGGATATATATGCCCTAGAGGCCTTCATTGTATAGGATGCTAGGGATAAGTATGTACATGAAAATCTTGCTTGATATGATAGTACGCTATTTGGTTTGTCTTTATCTTAACGTGTGATATATTTTACTTTGTATTTATATACATATTGATAAAGCCCATAGGGTGTTTGCCTGACTACCGGCGTTATGATGGCAGTAATACTTGTGGGAGCTGGATAGTCAATAGGCACATCCTTAAATGTCCCTGGTCACAGGAGTATCGAGACTGGGCATCGATGCTCCAGAGTAGACTAGTGTACGCATATCTAGACCCTGACGAGGGGCGATGGATTGGTTCCGCAACCATTGCTGATGTGCACCTAAGATTGTATACAGATGCTCACTGAGTGTGAGTACACCGGACAGGACTCGCCGAGAACTGACTGGATGGTATTATACCTAACGTCAGATAGCAGTTCTCAGGTGACATGTGTGCAGATAGTCTGTGGACTTAAGGTCGTCATTTGTCTCGTGTGAGTTCCTACTGTGCTTTGATTACTACCCTACCACGGCTCAAAGGAGTTGTGCAAACATGTTTTAGTTGGGTACAGTCCCGAGCCGCATGGAGGCAGTGAGCGACTGTTAGGGATTCGTCTCTCCCGGTATAGGGAGTCGATATCGCACTGTGATCGGTTGTCATTACCATAAGTCCCTGGCCAAGGCCGATTGAGAATTACTGATGGACTGATCAGTAGATTCTCGGATGGTCTTGAGCCACACCGGCACGACTTGTACAGTTGTTAAGGGTCTGACGTTCACCACCTCCCTAGACCATACATGCGATACTCTTAGACGAACAGACCGGACTGCGCGGATATTGTCACGGACAGGCTCAGTAGGGGTTACGGACGAGTTCGCTCGTCGGCCTCCTTTTCGACACGTACCTGGGTTGCCGTTACGTACAGCTAGTGCCACTGATAGACTTGTGGTTAAACCCACTTCCAGTGTACTGTCGAGTCTTTAGAGTCCCACACAGAGGGTTTCACTGGATCAGGCGAGACGATGTAGATGTCGTATGGTCTTACGACAGGGTTTCGATCGCATTCGTGTACTGGCTACTCGAATGACGATCGGACGGATAATACTGGTAGGCTTTGGTTTAAGCCGGATGCGAGTATTGTAGTATTGGATTATACTGATCTTAGTGTATCCGTATTTTTCGGAATACGGATACGGGTATGAAAATACGGATAAGGGCATTCTTGTAAATTCACAAGTTTGACCTTCTAGAAGGAGACACCTCATTATAGTTTTTATTCTTTTTCATTAAAGGATTAATGAGGTGGAATTAGGAGAGTTATGGAGCATGGGTTGAAAGCATGGCTATGGATTTATTTATTCACTTTGGAATTACTATTCAAGTAAGGTTGCATTTTATTTGATTAAAGAATTCTATGGTTGAATTATTGTGAAAAATACATAGCCATTCTCATAACTCATTTTTCATTCATTCTCACAAATGCTTTCTCTCTCCTAGGTTTTTCTTCTCTTCTTCATGAAACTCATACACTTGCATGTGTTGCAAATCAATGAGTTTTGAGATCAATTAATCCATTACACTCACTCGACATGTACTTAGTCTTCTCACTTAGCAAGTTTGATCACTAAGTTATCTTATGGAGGTTGGAGCTTGATCGTAGGCCCCTCGGGTAGATCCATCCTTGACGCAAAGGAGACCGGCAACCGAACTCTTCCAAACCCTAGAAGAAGCCAAAGAAAGGAGATAAAAAACAAACAGCTTGAACCAATGAGCAAACAGCAACTTGAAGACCCGAAGGACTAGACACTAGGGTATAACTTCTTAACCTAGTAGTTAGCACTCTCTTAGTTTAGTTTTGTTAGATAAGGCTTAATAAAGATACTAAAGTGGAAAAAAGTTCTTGATGCTAAGCAAAAACTAGTTTCTTTTGTGGTGAGAAAACCGTTTTTAAAGTATTCCGCCTCGCAGCGACCCGTGGGGTGTGCATCATGGACTTACACTAGTATCAGAGACATATTAAGCCTTATCTAACTTGTTAGCAAAGTGTTGGAAATTCAATCTCCGGAAAAACCCGAAAATCCCATCCGGGATGAGGTTGTAGCCACCGTTGTATTATTTCTTTTTACTGTTTTTGCTCGTAGGATAGACCCAAGGAGGGGTGCACAAACTACCGGGTATTTTGAAGTGCTTAGTGGCTTACTCACGTTGTTGAGGGAGACCGCTTCACTTCTGGTACTTTGCGGGTAGTTTGCCACATCCGTAGGGGTCTCGGGTGGGGTTTTGGCTATTCATCACGACTGTGGAATCCGTCCTTCGTTATTGGCTTAAACGAAGTGCGGTATTCCTAGTATATCCAATATCTTCATCTATGATTTGGAATGCTTATTATTGCGTGCGACGAATGGATATATCTATATATGATATTTATTAGGCGTTGCTTATGTTTTTCACCCGCTCTGTCGCTAGTCCAGCCCCTGCTCTGTCGCTACTTAAGTAACCTAACGGGTGATGACGGGGCCCAGTGACGAATGCGGATGGCATAAGCGTACGTTGTATTTTCGTTGTTTTCTGCAATGGTAGGATTAAATGATGGGACGGCATTAATTCATTAATGCAAAGAAAATAAACCTAAATTAAATCGTTGGAACAATTTCAAAACCACTCGGTTTTCTTCAAAAAGCAAATTTTAAAGGCGGAGCTTAAACCACTCCTTTTAAAAAGCTATCATGGTTCCTTCGATCATATCAAGTTCACTACGTTAACGGTTTTTACCAAAAACTAGCCGTAACCCTCTGTCGTTTCAAATAAACAGCACATCGTATTCATGCTATGTTTGTTGGCCTACGTCAAGGCATAGTGTATGGTAGCAATGTGTTGCTTGTTTGTTGTATAGATAGATGCATTAGTTTAGGACAGTCGTACAGCCTTGTTGGCCTACGTCAAGGGCGAGTACGGATGGATCTAAATTAATCAGGACAACGACGGGTAGAACTTGACTTGCATCTTATGATTTGTTGGCTTACGTCAAGGTCATAAGAGCTTGGGGTAAAAATCACATCGGGAGTTTCAAACATAAAGGAAACTTGCAGATTTAGCATACCTTCTGGAGTATGGTGACTAGAGTGGCTTCCATCTAGGGCATCATGCAATGATAGTTGGATCCCGATCCCACTGATGAGTAGGATTACTCTCGAGAAATTTTCTCACTTAACAATCAATGCTATAAACCAAGTAGGTGTCTAGAAAGGTGTTAGTGGGGCTATGCCTCCAGGGAAAAGAGGTTATTTAATTAAGGAACTTCGCGAAAGCGTTGGAAAACCTCCCTCGGAGTACCAACATTGGCCTGGCTGAAAGGTTAAGCAAGTATTGTGACGTGTGATTAAATCCTGACAAATTCTTCTTTTAGGGTTTGAAGATGGATTTGAGGAAACAGTGGGAGCCATCCTGTATAGATAAACTAATAAACCTATCTAAACTTGCAAGAGCATATGCTGAGTGTTTCTTTTCTCTCTCTCTGGCAGCTACTATGACAGGACAAAAACTATTACTTGAAAAAAATACACTGACTAGGCCAAACTATAAAAATTGGCTAAGGAACGTCAACATTGCACTGACTTATGACAAAGTGGCATATGTTACCACCGCTGTTCCTCCCCCTATCCCAGGACTAGATTCCTCAGTTGCGGACAAGGAGGTTCGCAAAACCTGGGATCTGGACTGTGAGAGAGCTAAGTGTATCGTGCTGGCGTCCATGAACAATGAACTCCAGAAACTGCACGAGGGTATGGATATTATATCCATCTTTCTCCATTCTAAGGAATTATATGGGGAGCACTCCCGTATCGCGAGGTACGAGACGTCAAGGAAACTCTTCCAGATGAGGTTAGCTCCAGGATCACCTGTAGGAGAGCACGTCCTGAAAATGATCAGCCTCATTGAGGAACTCGCAAACCTGGGATGCGTGCTAGAGAATGAGTTGTACATCGACTTGATTTTGCAGTCCCTTCCCCACACCTACTCTCAGTTCGTGCTGAACTTCAACATGCACGAAATGGAAGCTGATCTTCCAAAGCTCCTCAACATGTTGAGGGTAGCAGAGACCTCCTTGAAAAAGGAGAAGACCCCCGTTCTGTATGTTGGCCAATAATTCTCTTCTAAATCTAAAGCGAAAGCTAAAGGGAAGAAGAAGATGAAAGCCACCAAACCGAAAGGCGGGGTCAAGAAGGTGCAGGGAATGAACAAGGAAGGAAGGGTGAAGGAAGATAAGAACGAATGCTACTATTGTCAAAAGCAAGGGCACTGGAAGAAGGATTGCATGGCCTTCAAAGCCAAGGAGACGAAGCAAGCTGCTGCTTCTGCTTCAGGTGTGTTTGTAATCGAAAATTGTCTTTCCGTAAACTCTACGTCATGGGTACTTAATACCGGTTCTGGTTCTCACATCTGTAATTCTTTGTAGGCTCTGAGAAACCGTAGAGCACTGAAGACAGGTGATATGACTCTCCAGATGGGCAATGGAATGCACGTAGATGCTATTGCAATAGGGGAATATCACCTGGGGTTGACTGGTGGACACATTTTGGTGTTGTACAGCTGTTTTTGTATTCCCAGTATGCTGTGTGATATTATATCAGTATCTTTGTTATCTAATGAAGGATATAATTTTGCGCTTGAAAGAAATGTCATGAACATTCTCCTAAATCAAGAAAAGATTGGGTTTGGCACACTGGAAAACGGCATAAACATACTTAATCAACCTCAAGTTTTCAATATTCAAAATACGCTTAAAAGAAAGGCTCCAGATTCAAACCAAGCCTTCCTATGGCATTGTAGACTTGGTCATATAAACGAAACAAGGTTGACTAAGTTACATAAAAATGGATATTTAGATCCGTTTGAATATTCATCATATGCAACTTGTCAATCATGTATCAAAGGAAAAATGACCAAATCTCCGTTCACCGGACACGGAGAAAGAGCCACGGAACCCTTGGGACTTGTACACAGTGATGTATGTGGTCCAATGTCTACACATGCACGAAGCGGTCACTCCTACTTCATCACTTTTACTGATGACTTCTCTAGGTATGGACATGTGTTCTTAATGAAGCATAAATCTGAGGCCTTTGAGAAGTTTAAGGAGTATAAAAATGAAGTGGAGAAACAGACTGGTAAAAGCATCAAGACACTTAGATCTGATCGAGGTGGAGAATACTTAAGTACCAGTTTCATTGAATGCTTAAAAGAGAATGGAATTCTCTCTCAGCTTACTCCGCCTTATACACCTCAGCATAATGGTGTATCAGAAAGGAGGAATCGCACGCTACTGGACATGGTGCGTTCAATGATGAGTAGTGCTGAATTGCCAGTTTCCTTCTGGGGTTTTGCGCTAGAATCAGCAACATACCTATTGAATAGAGTTCCGACTAAGTCTGTGCCTACCACTCCATATGAAATGTGGAGAGGGAAGAGACCATGTCTCAAGTATATCAATATAGGGTTCCTAGGCACTCTCAAGAGGTCTCACAAGGCATCAACCATGCCAATTTCAAATTTTACGGGTGCCGAGAACCCTAATACGGATCGTTAACTAGAATTTTAGGCGAAACAAGCAACTAGTTAACAACTTAACTAAAAGAACGGAAATACAACCTTTGTAGATCCGGTCCTCCACCTCCACGGCTCCGTGATGAAGTCCCCTCGCTGTCCATATCGGATCCCAGGCTCTAGCGTCGGCTTCATCGGAAAAATGGGAGGGCTAGGTCATCGACTACGATGCCGAAGATAATCTACGTCGAGGCATCACAAGATCAAGCTCCCACTTCACCAAGTCATGAAACTTGTGAAGAAAACACCCTATATTACTTGGCAAATGGTAGAGGATGAAGAAATAGGAGGTGGGTTCTCTTTAGAATTGGATTTCTCACTCATTTGCTCAAGTTGCCATTGATGGAGCAAGGTTTCTTCATGAAGAAGAAGAAGAGGAAGAAGATGATAGAATATGATAAGTATTGAAAAAAATAGAAAATCATTGAAATACTTATCATATACTAACCTTAGTTGAGTGTAGAGAATAGACCATGGTTAACTTGAATGGTTAGGGTTAAGTATAAGACAAGAGTGATGACTTAGTCAAAGCTTCAAGAAGATTCAACTAACAAACAAAACAATCCACCATTCATTTATCCATTCCAAAATGAAAAAGAAAATAAATAAATGAATAAATAAGTGATGGATAAACAAAACCCTAATCATTAGTTTAACCATGGTTTAATTCTTTACACTTAACCAAGTAGGCATGTATCATCAAACATGATACAATCAAGTGCACAAAAAGTATATCACATATACAACTTGTACATCCAAGTGAGAAAATCCATTTAAAATGAACCAATACTAGTTAATGCAAAGTAATATATCAAATATATAATTATACATTAAATCATTAAATCAACACTTGATTCAATGATCCGGTCATATCGCATATAACCGACTAGTATTCAATGTATCGATTTATCGAATCAATCCTTGATTCGATAACTAGGTTATATCGCATACAACCATTCAATACATTCATCGCGAGAATGAAATACGGTATCACATACACGCATTATTCTCGGTCCCGCACATATCTCATATGCGCTCCTATTTCGTTTCGCTTGAGCCAGGAAACCTCTGTGTAGGACTCTAAAGACTCGTCAATACACCGGCAGCAGGTGATGATCATATCAAACATCCACAAGCCGCAAGCGGTCTGCTAAACGTAACGGCCACCCGGGTATTGAGCGATCAGAAGATCGACGAGCAAGCCCGCTCACACTCCTGTGAATCCAACCAGTAACACTTACCGTACAGTCCGGTCTGATCGTCTGATATGTCGCATATCTCGCCTAGGGGTGGTAAACGTCAGACCCCAATAGCTCGATAAGTCGTGTCGATATGAGGTCTATAACAGTTCGAGAAACTACAGGTAACACTTACCAGTAAATCTCAGCAACCCTGGCCAGGGATTTCCGGTTATAGCCAATCGAACACAGCGCAACATCAACCCCCTATACCGGGAGAGACGAATCCCCTCCTATCGCTCATTGCCTCCATGTGATTCGGGACTGTACCCAAAAACCACCGTTTTGTACGCCCTCTTGGACGTGGTAAGGTGGAAATCAATGCACAGTGGGAACCACACAAGACTCTATGAAGATCTCGGGTCAACAGACTACTCTGTACCAGTGTCACCAGAGAACTGCCATCTGACGTAAGGTATAGTGCCATCTGACGTAAGGTATAGTACCATCTGGCGAGTCCGTCCAGTGTACCCAGTCTCTACTGAGCACCCGTATATCATCTCTGATGTCAAACACCAATGGATATGGGATCATCCATCGCCCATCTGTATGGGTCGAGAAGGTACACACTAGTCTACTCTGGTATATCGATGCCCCATCTCGGTACACCCACGACTAGGTACTTTGAAGGATGTACTTATGGACTACCATGTCCCCACTAGTATGATCCGCATCATAGTCCAGATAGTCAAGTACACATCCTAAGGGCTTTACCAACATGTAACAGAGAGACAAGTAGTGTATACGTTAAGGTAAAGAGTAACCAGATAGCATACTATCATGTCGAGCAAGAAAGTCCTCCCTATATATGTCCCATAATCCACTACAATATACATCCTATGTATAGCAATGGCCTCTAGGGCATACATATAACTAACAATCTCCCACTTGCACTAGGGCCATCTGATAGCAGTGGTTGTAGTATCTCATACTCAACCATCCCATAAAGGTCTCTCTTTGGGAATAGGCCTTCGTGAGTGGATCCGCCATGTCGTCCTCTGAGTCTACTCTCCTAACCTCGATCCCTGAGAGATCAACCATCTCCATGATCAGGTGATACTGCCTTAGAATATGTCTGGATTACTGATGGGACCTGCGTTCCTTGGCACAAGCCATAACTCCATTGTCACACAATGGTAGGAACCTAGTTCATCTCATGAACCAATATACACCCAAACAGCCTCTTTGGTAGCATCTTAAGTAGCGATGTATCCTGCCTTTATCGTCTAGTATGTCACGGTATCTAGCTTGGAACTCTTCCAACACCCCGTCCCTTTACTGAGGGTAAAGACAATGCCTGTGACTGACATTCAGTCGTTCTCATCACTCTGGAACCATTCCAGTGATTCTCCCCAGGGTCGATTGATACCATCTCACTACATTTAGTGAGTATCCAAACATCCAACTACATCTATCTCATAGATGATAATTCAGGATTTAGGAGGTATCACTTTGATCCTATATGGAGAATCCAAGTGATAAGCGGAGATTGACCGAGCGTAGCATAGGAAACTCTTTCCCTATCAAGAGTATGTCATCCACGTACTCTACGAGGATCACCACCATACTCCCTACTACCTTTTTGTATATACAAGGTTCATCTATCATTTCGATGATGTCAAACTCTTTGACTACTTCATCAAAACAGATGTTCCAACTCCGCGATGCCTGCTTTATCCTATAAAGCATCTTGCACACGTTTCCGCTGCTCCCACTGTCTACGAGGCCCTCTGGCTGTGTACTTATAGACGCTCTCTTCTAAAACATCATTTAGAAAAGATGTCATGACACCCAACCACCAGATATCGTAGTCATGGTATGTAGCCGTGGCAAGTAGGATCCGGATGGACTTAAGCATAGCCACTGGAAAAGGTTTCATCATTATCTACGCCTGGTCGATGACGAAAACCTTTAACAAGTCTAGCTTTGAAAGTCTCAACTTTTCCATCTATACCAAGTAATCTTCTCAAGATATACTTGCTCCTGATGGGGATTTAACCCTTCAGATATAGCAACCAAAGTCCATACTTTGTTGGTGTACATGGATTCCATCTCAGATCGCTAAGCATCCAGCCATTCTGACAGAGCCTTACTCCTGATGGCCAGCTCGTAACTAGTTGGGTCATCATCTCATAATGCAAGCCTCGCTCCCACTGTCATAGAGAAACCGAAGTATCTCTCAGGTGGGTGAGGAACCCTACTAGATCGGCGGAGAGGCTGAGGTTCGTTGGTTACTATTGAATCCTTTGGTTCTACCAAATTATCTGCTGTAGTTTGTATAGCTGGAACCTTTCCAATTCTACATAACTGACCTTGCCTCGAGCTTGTCCGGATTTTGCTTTTAGACATAGGCCGGACAACCCCAAATCTTAACTATCTTAAGACATGGGCTCTTCCCATACCATATCTCATATGGAGTGGTAGGCTGTGATCTGATTCGAACCCTATTCAATAGGTATGCAGCTTCTCAAGCGCATAACTCCCAAAAGGAAACAGGTAACTCAGTAGTACTCATGATAGAGCACACCTTATCATATAGGGTGTGATTGCACCGCCCCGATATACCATCGTGCTATGGTGTATACGGAGGAGTAGTGCTGAGAGAAAATCTCATTCTCCTTTAGAATAGACCAGGAATTCCGTGCTCAAGTATTCTCCTCCTTGATCTCATCATAGGATATAATACTTATACCCGTATTTTGGTTCTCTACTTCTAACTTATATTCTGTGAATATCTCAAAAGGTTCGGACTTGTGTTTCAACAGGAACATATGTCTGAATCTTGAGAGATTATCAGAGAATGTAATGAAGTAAAAAGAACCGGTCTTGGCATTTATAGACAGGGGATCTACATACATCAACATGTATCATCCCAAGAGTTTACCAACTCTTTCTCTGTTTCCAGTAAACAGAGCTATGGTCATCTTATCTCTGTGACATGACTGGCAAGTTTCACAAGATGTAAATTCAAACAGTTTTAAATATGCATCTATGTGCAACTTCGCTAGTCGGGTCGCATTGATATGACCTAGTCTAGAATACTTCAAGAAGGATCTGTTCTTTTCTGAACTTTTCCTCTTGTGTGTGTTCTGTATACTAAGAACTGTAGTTTGATTTAGAACATCAATGCTTTTAGATAACGTGCCTGAACCGATCAACTTTTGATATTGGAAATGTTCAAAACATTATCCAACGATACAAAATTTTATCATTTCTTTGCTGATAAAGAGACAGATATGATTTTGTATATCAGGTTCGGTATCTAATAACATTCATTCAGAATCAATGTATTTAGAATACAGGGTGACAGTGACCAACATACTTGGCTGCAACACTTGCCCCGTTTTCTGCCTTATGAAACTTATCACCCGTTCTCAGTTCTCTACCTTCCTGTAGCCCTATGTAACAGATTACATATCTGGGATACTGATCTGGTATCACATACCTAGGACGTAGAGGACACTGAGAAACAGTTCTATATAATGAACACGCCCGAAGATGATGCATCAGCATGCACTTACTTCGTTTGGGTGGCACGGGAATTCTGGTAATCCCCAATTTCCTACTCTGTCTTATAACAATTATAAGTTGGAGTGGGACCAACGTTCCCCAGCTCAGTATACCAAGCGGGTTCGGTCAATAATTCCGTATTATTATTTTGATTAAGGCGTGATATGGTCGCTACCTGGAGAGAGAGAGAGAAGAAAACACTCAGCGTGCGCTCTTGCAAGAATAGATTGGTTATTATTTTATCTAATCAGGATAGTTCCCACTGCTTTTTATCAAATCTTCCTTCAAACCCTAAAAGGAAAGACTAGCCGGGATTAATTACACGCTACAGGTTCGCCAATCTTTCAGCCAGGCCAGTGTCGGTACTTTGAGTGAGGTCCCCCGTGCTTTCGCACGAACCTAATTAATGTAAACCTCGTTTTCCCAGAGGCGTAACCCCGTTGACACCTTTCTAGACACCTACTTGATCGGCTAATTGTAATGTGTAAAACTCTCCCAGGAGTAACTCTTACTCGCAGCGGGTATCGGGATCCAACTATCTCATAGAAGGTATGCAATCTCATTGCAAATTTCAACACTTGAAATTCCCGATAATATTTTGCCCCTAGCGTGCTATGACCTTGACGCATGCCAAACAACCCATAGTCCGCTAGTCAAGTTCAACCCGTACATTTCTTGATTGAATTAAACCCACCCGCACGACCCTTGACGCATGCCAAACAACGCCGTACGAATACCCTAATCCAATCGCATCGTATGCTAGCAGATAAGCACTAGTTAGCTACCGTACACTACGCCTTGACGCATGCCAAACAACCGCAGCACGAATACTAACTAGTACTTATCTGAAATGAGGGAGGGCTACGACAGGTTTTTCTGAAAACCTATTGCGTAATGACCTTGATATCGTTGTAGGATCGAATGAATTTTGAAATGGAGTGTCATTGAGGCTTTTCTAGTTTTGCTAAAGGAGTCACTCCCGGTGAAGGGACCGTCGGTCCTTTCCTCGTCGAATGAGGTGCGGGATATATCATATATATCACTGTGCAAAGAAAAAACTCTTAAAAGAAATCAAAAGACAAACCGAGTGTGTAGCATCAGCCAGTTATTGCTAAAGGAGTCACTCCCGGTGAAGGGATCTCGGTCCTTTCCTTATCGAATAAGGTGCAGGATATATCATATATACTGCTGTGCAAAGCAAGAACTGTAGCTACCTGTTTTATTTTTGAAATTCGATTCTACAACATCTTTAGGTTTCTTTTACTTTCATTAATCACATTAATGAAGTCTCATCATTTAAGTACCTAAACATCACAGATAAATACGACGTACACTTATGCCATCCGCATTCGCCTCGATGTCCTCTCGTGCACCGTTAGGTTAGGTAACTAACGGCAGAGCGGGGCAGGGCTAGCGCGGGTGTAAAACATAAGTAACGTCTATATAATATATCATATATACTATATACAGTATCTATCACACAACATATCACATGATCACATCACAGATATCGCAGCAGAAGAATCATATGAAATATTGGATATACTAGGACGTCCGTGTTTTCAATACGAGCCAGTATAAAACACGGATTCCACGGTCGTGATGAATAGCCAAACCCACACCCCTAGACCCCTACGAGAGCGGCAAGCAACCCTACCAATTCTAGAGTTAGAAGACCCGGACTCGACTCCTCGAGTTGGTCTCCCACTGGACTCTAGAACCCGGTTACTTGTGCTCCCCTCCTTGGGTCTATCCTAGTGCGGAAAAGTAAATAATATACAGAGGGTGACATCTTTCGCAACCTGGAAGTGCCCCAATAAAAGAATATTACATACAAGTTTTTACATGAATGAAAAAGAAAACACTCATCTCACATAAAAAAACCCCGGCTATTCAAACACGACGATCCAATATAACATATCCAGCAACACATAACAACGTATGTCATCAACGTAAGTAAATATGCGCATCCCAATTGTCGTTGACATATAGCAACGAAACCGGCGATATCACATATTACACTTACGGTCACAGAAAAGAAAGTGTAAAACTACAACAGTTGGAATCCGCAACCTCCTCAGACATCGTATGCCTGACCAAATGAATTCCTTAGACATCGCATGCCTAACAATTATAAACCCCGCATTTTAGTCTCATTATCGAAAACACTTTTCAATATCAAGTCGGGTAATTCAACAAGATTCCCGACATCCTGATCGAATGCTCGTCGCAAACTTTAGTAGGCAGCTTCACCCCCGACGCCGTCGACGAAGTGCACCAAGGCGGAACACCGCTACCGCGAGCACCCGAACGGATGCTTTCGGCGACGGCGTTCTCCTACATTCACTTGGTCGGGGCTATGGAGTGAGGCTGTCTATTAAGTTTACCCGGCGAGTATCCGCGTACGCTACGTGATTGCGACGGACTTTTGATCACATCAAAATTCCATGGCAACCGATCAAGTGAGACTAAAGTGCTATGTTTATAACATTCATTCAGTTATCTCATAACTTCTTGTGAATTCCAATTGTTGTATCACATTCCAGATAAACAGAAAATGTTAAACTTTCCGATCGAACAGTCGAACACCCAAGTTTTCCCGATACAGCTCATCACATGAAACAAGTCTAAAAACATTCAGTTCGTGCCTCAGTACCAACGGTCCAGTCGTAGAAGGGTCAAGCCAACGCCTCACATGTGGCACGCCGTACTGCCCCAAACCCTAAGGTTCAAAGGGCAGTTCAAGACGGTCACATAATCGAGTTAAGGTTTGTTGTCTTCTAGAGGGACCATCGCGTTACTTGCACTACTTAGAACGTCGTTAAACTACGGAAATATCCAACACTTGGAAATTTCCCGGCAGGGGAAAAAGTGGGTATTTATATCCGGTCGAACTTTTTAACATATTCTAAAAATTATCCGGAAAGCCACGTAGACAAAGTCTGATAATCAGATCGAATCTTTGATTCCCAAAACAACCCAGAATATTCAACTCTTTAATAAATATTAAAAATTCCCAGAAAATCCAGCACCATAAAATAGGAATTACTGTGCAAAAATGGTTGGCTGATGAGACATATTGGCCGCGGAACCGCCGCAAAAGCCATGCTTCTGCCGTGGTTCCACCGCGCTTTGGAGGAATCATGAGTACGGGCTCAACAGTAATTCTTAAAATTCCATGCTGATTTTTCTGCATATTTTTAATATCGAAAAATCCCCGAAATTGAAAAATGTACAGAGAGCATTTTTTGGGTTAGGGTTTCGGTTCGTTCGGATTTCAAACGTCGTCTAGACTTCGCCTAAGACTCTAGCTAGGATCTGATACCACTATAGGGTTCCTAGGCACTCTCAAGAGGTCTCACAAGGCATCAACCATGCCAATTTCAAATTTTACGGGTGCCGAGAAACCCTAATACGGATCGTTAACTAGAATTTTAGGCGAAACAAGCAACTAGTTAACAACTTAACTAAAAGAACGGAAATACAACCTTTGTAGATCCGGTCCTTCACCTCCACGGCTCCGTGATGAAGTCCCCTCGCTGTCCATATCGGATCCCGGGCTCTAGCGTCGGCTTCATCGGAAAAATGGGCGGGCTAGGTCATCGACTACGATGCCGAAGATGATCTACGTCGAGGCATCATAAGATCAAGCTCCCACTTCACCAAGTCATGAAACTTGTGAAGAAAACACCCTATACTACTTGGCAATTAGTAGAGGATGAAGAAATAGGAGGTGGGTTCACTTTAGAATTGGATTTCTCACTCATTTGCTCAAGTTGCCATTGATGGAGCAAGGTTTCTTCATGAAGAAGAAGAAGAGGAAGAAGATGATAGAATATGATAAGTATTGAATAAAATAGAAAATCATTGAAATACTTATCATATACTAACCTTAGTTGAGTGTAGAGAATAGACCATGGTTAACTTGAATGGTTAGGGTTAAGTATAAGACAAAAGTGATGACTTAGTCAAAGCTTCAAGAAGATTCAACTAACAAACAAAACAATCCACAATTCATTTATCCATTCCAATATGAAAAAGAAAATAAATAAATGAATAAATAAGTGATGGATAGACAAAACCCTAATCATTAGTTTACCATGGTTTAATTATTTACACTTAACCAAGTAGGCATGTATCATCAAACATGATACAATCAAGTGCACAAAAAGTATATCACATATACAACTTGTAAATCCAAGTGAGAAAATCCATTTAAAATGAACCAATACTAGTTAATGCAAAGTAATATATCAAATATATAATTATACATTAAATCATTAAATCAACACTTGATTCAATGATCCGGTCATATCGCATATAACCGACTAGTATTCAATGTATCGATTTATCGAATCAATCCTTGATTCGATAACTAGGTTATATCGCATACAACCATTCGATACATTCATCGCGAGAATGAAATATGGTATCACATAGATGCATTATTCTCGGTCCCGCACATATCTCATATGCGCTCCTATTTCGTTTCGCTTGAGCCAGGAAACCTCTGTGTAGTACTATAAAGACTCGTCAATACGCCGGCAGCAGGTGATGATCATATCAAACACCCACAAGCCGCAAGCGGTCTGCTAAACGTAACGGCCACCCGGGTATTGAGCGATCAGAAGATCGACGAGCAAGCCCGCTCACACTCCTGTGAATCCAACCAGTAACACTTACCGTACAGTCCGGTCTG
This sequence comes from Agapanthus africanus, assembly GCA_030015575.1. NCBI lineage: Eukaryota > Viridiplantae > Streptophyta > Magnoliopsida > Asparagales > Amaryllidaceae > Agapanthus > Agapanthus africanus. The sequence goes on from CM057343.1 coordinate 206,986,308, forward strand.
ATCGTCTGATATGTCGCATATCTCGCCTAGGGGTGGTAAACGTCAGACCCCAATAGCTCGATAAGTCGTGTCGTTATGAGGTCTATAACAGTTCGAGAAAATACAGGTAACACTTACCAGTAAATCTCAGCAACCCTGGCCAGGGATTTCCGGTTATAGCCAATCGAACACAGCGCAACATCAACCCGCTATACCGGGAGAGACGAATCCCCTCCTATCCCTCATTGCCTCCATGTGATTCGGGACTGTACCCAAAAACCACCGTTTTGCACGCCCTCTTGGACGTGGTAAGGTGGAAATCAAAGCACAGTGGGAACCACACAAGACTCTATGACGATCTCGGGTCAACAGACTACTCTGTACCAGTGTCACCAGAGAACTGCCATCTGACGTAAGGTATAGTACCATCTGGGAGTTCTCGGCGAGTCCGTCCAGTGTACCCAGTCTCTACTGAGCACCCTTATATCATCTCTGATGTCAAACACCAATGGATATGGGATCATCCATCGCCCATCTGTATGGGTCGAGAAGGTACACGCTAGTCTACTCTGGTATATCGATGCCCCGTCTCGATACACCCACGACTAGGTACTTTGAAGGATGTACTTATGGACTACCATGTCCCCACTAGTATGATCCGCATCATAGTCCAGATTGTCAAGTACACATCCTAAGGGCTTTACCAACATGTAACAGAGAGACAAGTAGTGTACACGTTAAGGTAAAGAGTAACCAGATAGCATACTATCATGTCGAGCAAGAAAGTCCTCCCTATATATGTCCCAGCATCCACTACAATATACATCCTATGTATAGCAATGGCCTCTAGGGCATACATATAACTAACAATCAAGATATGGGGGTGTCCGGCATATGTTAAAAAGCATAATCCGGACAAGCTCGATGCACGATCGGTTTTGTGCAAGTTTGTAGGATACCCCAAGCAATCAAGGGGATATCTGGTCTACCACACTGAAGAACAAAAGGTGTTTGTCGCTCGCCACATTGTCTTTTTAGAAAGAGAATTTCTTGCAAAAGAAATTAGTGGGTGCGCGGTAGAGCTGGAAGAAATTCCTGAAACTCAAACTACTGCCGATGATTTAGTAGAACCTCAGGTTTCAATAGAGCCCGACGAACCAACACCACTCTGCAGATCTAGTAGGCTTTCTCATCCTCCTGAAAGATACTATGGGTTTCTTGTAGATGGGGATCGAGAGGATTGCATCATTGATGATGATGAGCCTACTAATTTTCAGCAGGCTATCACGAGTAAAGACTCGGTGAAGTGGCTGGATGCTATGAGATCCGAAATGGAATCCATGTACACCAATAATGTATGGACTTTAGAAGTTGCTCCTCCTGGGATGAAACCAGTTGGATGCAAATGGATCTTCAAAAAGAAGATTGGTGCATTTGGACAGGTGGAAACCTACAAAGCTTTTCGTCAAAGACCAGGATTGGACTATGATGAAACCTTTTCACCTGTAGCTATGCTTAAATCCATTCGGATCCTGCTTGCCATTGCTGCCTTCCATGACTATGAAATCTGGCAGATGGACGTAAAAACAGCTTTTCTAAATGGACATTTAGAAGAGAGTGTTTACATGGATCAACCAGAAGGTTTCTTAGCCAGTGGGAGCAGCAGAATTGTGTGCAAGTTGCTTAAATCTATTTATGGCTTAAAGCAAGCATCGCGGAGTTGGAACATCTGCTTTGATGAAACGGTCAAAGAATTTGACATTATAAAAATTGTAGATGAACCATGCATTTATAGGAAGATTGTAGAAGGAGCAGTAGTCTTCCTCGTTTTGTACGTCGACGACATACTACTGATAGGGAATGATGTCCCTATGCTACAATCAGTAAAGCTCTTCTTGTCACAGAAATTCTCCATGAAATACTTGGGAGATGCATCCTACATTCTGGGCATTAAGATCTATCGTGATAGATCCAAATGGATGTTGGGACTTTCACAGTCCGGGTATATTGACACTATACTAAAGAGATTTAGTATGGAAGATTCCAAGCGCGGTAATTTACCTGCTTGTCACGAGATCACACTCTCCAAAGAGATGTCTTCAAAGACTGATGATGAGAGGGCTCGCAAGGGTATTATACCCTACGCTTCGGCAGTAGGATCCATAATGTATGCAATGTTATGTACCAGACCAGATGTAGCTTATGCACTTAGTGCGGTAAGCAGGTATCAGTCTGACCCAGGTGAGAAGCATTGGATGGCGGTAAAGAACATTCTCAAGTACCTGAGAAGGACTAAGGAGATGTTCTTGATTTACGGTAATGGGGAGCTCCAGGTCGAGGCTTTTACCGACTCCAGCTTCCAAAGTGACAAAGATGACTCTAAATCCGTTTCGGGTTTTGTGTTTACCCTCAATGGAGGGGCGGTATGTTGGAGGAGTTCCAAACAGGATACCATCGCAGACTCAACTATGGAGGCTGAGTATATAGCTACTAACGATGCCGCGAAAGAAGCTGTCTGGATGAAGAAGTTCATCTCTGAACTTTAGGTGGTTTCGTCCACTGCCAATCCAATACCTTTGTATTGTGATAACAATGGGGCTGTAGCATTAGCGAAGGAACCAAGGTCCCATCAGAAATCCAGGCATATCTTGAGGCGGTATCACCTGATCAGGGAGATCGTGGATCGTCGGGAGATCGAGGTGTGGAGATTTTATGATATTCTGGATTTCGGGGGAAAGCCGCAAAATTTCTAAACTTATTATATTTTTAAAATATGTAAATTGAGGTTTTCTAGTGATGTAAGTGTCGTCCACCATGAGTTTGCTGTGGTTTTCGAGACCCGTTTCGAGGAGTTGGATGAACCGTCTCGGGTTACATGGTGGGCCCGGTAAGGTACCCCGGGGCAAGAAGTTCGTGGTGCTGACGATGAGCCTGGCAGGGGACGGATTACCTACCGGTGACTGTTTGGGACGGCGGATATCCAGAGGATACCGACCGTGGCCGCGAGATGATGAGATATTGTTATTGAGATGGGTCAGCCGGATGGCTGATGCCAGAGATACTATGACATGGATATATGAGATTTGTGATAGTTTCGAGGTGTCGTTGCTGTACACAGGTTCTTGTTGATTCTATTGGTATTGTGCTGGTATTTCAAAAGAGATTCCTATAGGAAAAACATGATTCTTATACTTACACATTCAGGTCATGAGTTGATTCGCATTGCATTCATACCAGCTAGTATATTCATATTGCATACCTACCTGCTATTATGTCTTGCCTTACCTGTATTTTAGATGCTAGGATTCTTGTGTGCATGCATTCGATAGCCTGTGTAGATGTTATTTATTACTCACGAGTTGGCAACTCACCCCCGTTGTGCCACAGCCTTTTGCAGGTCCGCTCCGTCAGTACAGTAGCGGCGGGCGCTCTTGTTTCTTTTGCCTCTTTTGCCTGGACTCGAGGTTTTGGCTCTTAGGTGGGTTATAACATTATTTTTGTACCACCTTGTATATTCCTTGTATCTAGTGTGCTCCATCTACTGTATCTACCAGTATTGTTGTATATTGACCTAGAGATGAGACTGTGAGATTTATGGACTTTTTATGCTGTATTTTGGGGTCAAGCTCACTTGGGTCGACATGCTGTTTTTCTCATGCTTCTTTATGATTATTTCGCATGTTGTTGTTTTATATTGCGTGGGATTTGTGACCGCCTTGTGGCGAAGAGCTAGCTCCCGCTTGGGGATGCCATATTTGTTGGATTCATATATATTCTTGTTGTACCCATTTTGGGGGTCAGTATTTACAACGGAGACTCTGCCGAAATTTTCGGAAAAATTGATATTGTTTTCAAAAAGGCTTGATGCGACTCATTTGATAAACTCGCTTTCAATTGATTGGTTTTCCTTCATTCTTTTGCTTATTTGGTTTTGGTTTCTGGGCTTTGGCTTACTTATTTTACGGATGTCTTGAGACGTTTCGTAACTTAAGTGCCAGTCATGTTCCGTACCCTGCGGGTCGTGACAATTATATATTGATATATATACTAGTCATGATCAAGGTGTTATACTGTAATCGTATACATCAATCATATATCATTGTCAGCATAAATATACAACGTTAATTTATCCTCAGAAATGTCATGTCATATGTATCATATTGTGATTAAGTCACACTTAGATCATATCGTAATATAGTCACACCTATATGATATCGTAATCAAGTCACACATATATGATATCGAAATCAAGTCACACCTATATGATGTCGTAATACAGTCACACCTATATGATATCATATCAGAATTTCAGGCATAGGTTACGGTCCGGATTCTATTTTAGAGTCCCATGTACCACTATATCATCACCACCCTTTATTATCTATGTATACCTATTCATCATATCAATTTTATTTTTATGATCCGCTAACATCATAATACGACCGTATAGTCAAGCATCACGGTATCAATCCCAGCTATACAGTTTCATTCCCGTGAATCATATCACATCATTATATCACATATACGTATTGTGTATATATATATACCTACCCTAGTCCTATATATATATATACACATACACGTATACACCACGTCTAGTCTCAGTGTGTGCGTGTGTATGTATCTACCTAAAACATAAGAATCTCTTCCAAGGTATTCATCCTCTGCTATGGTCTTTCTAAATCAGTCAAGTCAAACCTTGGGTCACTACTAGGGTCCTACTCACCGAAATTCTATGGTCACGTCTAGCTTCCTAATGGCAATAAGTACTATCCCTATTCTACGTTTGCGGGGGTGCTAAACGCCATCCACCTGACTTCCCCCCGTAGATATACATCTACTCACCTGGTCCATGTCTGCCGAAGACGGTGTCGCCATCCTCTTCTTCATCACCCGCAGTCCACGTGAGGGGTACCTATACGCAAACATATATAGTATCGTAAACTAAATCACGGAAAAAAGTCAAAACGACACACGGAACGCGCATAGGTTAAAACCTATGTCCCGTTCACGCAAAAGAACCAAATATCACTCGATATCGGTGCACAAACTCCGATTAATCGAGATAAACATCAACAACCAACTCATAGTTTTAAAACTCATTACGTATAATATAAAACATTATTTAATTCATCGAAACCCTAAAATCCATCAAATCACCCGATTTCGTAAAACCCGAAAATGCCAATTTACCGTTTTTCTTCAAAACATGACATTTAAATGAAACCAATGGTCATAATATTCATTAAATAACATAACTAGATTATAGAAACCATTACCATATTTTTCTCACACAAATTTGAATTAAAACAAAATTCCTAGTTTGAAATTTTTATCAATTTTCCACATCTTACAAGCAAAATTCCACAATTCCACAACAAAACTTGATTTTGCATGAATTAATGTATTAAACCACAATTCATGATGATAATTATATAATGAAACCATAAATTATATTTTAAATCTCATTTATCTACGAATTTCCAAAAACTAGTTAGCAAAAATAGCATTTTTATTAGTATTTTTTCAATTATCAAAAGAAAGTAATGACCAAACTAAGTTTTTCATTCTTTAAACATGTCAATATCCTCATTTAAACAACAATCTAATGTTACAAATATTAATTGGAATTTATCTCACCAATATATATAATATATAGAAATCTAGTTTGCAAAAATTGTTTAATTTAAACAATTTTGGATAACAATTTACAATATATCAACCATGCATGATTTTCCATTTGTAAAAGTGTTAAACAATTTATTATAACCCTAATGAATTAATAAAACCACAACTTGAATTTACAAACCCTAACTTAAATTTTAAAATTTGCAAATAGAATTAGTTTAATAAATCTAATTATGCTTAAAAGAAACATCTAATAAAAATAAATCAAAAGAAAAAGATTTATACCTCCACAACATAAAATCCAAACATGAAAATGAGCCTCCAAAATGAGTGCTTTCCATCTCCAAAATCCATGTAAAAATGAGCAAAGAATAAAGGGTAGGAAATAATAAGGATTTTGTGGAATTTTTATTGAATTTTTGATGTATTTTTGATGGATTTTTGTAATAAAACAAATTGAGGAAATGGAGGGGCTGCCAAGGGAAGGAGGCCGGACACATTAGGGAAGTGAGGGAGAGAAAGAAAAGAGTGAAGAATGATGTAGAAGTTTCCCCCAAAATATCACCTTTTAATGTCTTTTCAACCTTTTATTTCTTTTCTAAACAACTCAAGAAAAATCTAGAAACATGGTTAAAATTTGCAACTAAATTTTGCATGATAAACACTAAATTATAATATGCAATGGTTCATTTTTACAAATTAAACCCCTTCAAATTTGAAATTTACACTAATTTAGTGCATAAATAAAGCTTACGTTAATATTTAAAATAATTAATTTAGGAAAAATATTTAATTAAACTAAAAATTTATAAGTGACTAAATAAACACCATTTACTAGTAATAACTTAATTAAAATAGGTATTTTTAAATTTATAGTGAAAAATAATTACGGTTTTGTTTTACGAAAAATACGTTTTACTTTACCGGAAATCATAAAATTCACTTAAACGATTTTATTTATTTAATTATTTTTAAAACGTTACAATCTTCCCCCCTTTAAGAAATTCGGTCCTCGAATTTAAATCAAAACTCTCCCTCCAAATACTAAAATATTTAGCAAAACTCTCAAATCGCCGGGGCTCCGAAATCATCAATACATAACTTAAATCAACTCCGTCAAGCATAAATCATTGGAGTTATGGCAAAGATAAAATATCAAAACCCAATACGAAAACCGACATAATATATATCAAAACTATAACTTATATATATATAGTGCACATCGTAGTAAAATCGCCTAAAGATCTTAATAAAGAAGCATACAAAAAACCCTCTTGAAAATCGCCGTGCGATGCACGTGTCACGGTATAAGTAGCGGACATTTATTTTAAAAAAAATAGCTATATATATATATCTTTTATTTAACATACACGTCCTGCCTGGTTACTAAATCAAATAGTAATGATTATGAAAACATACTGCTCAAACTGAAATCAATCCCAATCATATCAAAAATATATCATGTGCGTCCGGTGCGCACTGAAATCGGAACCAAATATAGATACCACGAATACACACAGAAACAAAACCGAGTGCAACAGGTGTGCACCAAAAACATCTATCAAGTGCAACAGGCGTGCACGACTTTAATATCAGGTGCATCTAATCTGCACAAAACCCCGATTTAGTGCATCTGGTGTGCACAAAATCGCATCAAGTGCACCGAATGTGCGCAAGAATCTCAATCAGGTGCACATGGTGCACGAAAACATACACCGAATATCAAAATCGAAATCACAATACGAAAATGCATGAAAACTAGGTCGAAGCATATGTCAAAATCATGTGTAACCAATATGCACGAAATCAGATAAAAATTCTCAAAAATGTATAAAACCAAATCGAGTGTACTGGGTGTGTACTAAACAACATCAATACAACTGATATATGAAACACAAATAAAATGTAATGAAGGTAAGAAATACCAATCGTAGAACAAAGTCCTCAAAATACCAAAATCCAATCAACGAAAATATGAAATTCAAATCACCAAATCACAATCGTAAACACTATCGTCAATGTGCGCCTCTTTCCTCTGATGTCGATTGCTTCGAACTCGTTTCTTCGTAGATGTGCTGACTGCGCTACCAACGGCAATACTCATATCTAGAGTCTCCCACGTAGTCGATCCCTTCACCTGATATCCGGACTACATTAAACTTTTCGATCGATCCATCAAAATCCTATAATTCCCCGAGAGCTCAACACTCAAGTACAGCTTAAAAATATCCGGTACATACCCCAGCATCGATGGTCCAGCCGTAGAAGGGCAAACCCAAGCCTCACTAATGGCACTGCGGAACTGTCGTAAACCCTAAGGTTCAAGGGCATTCTCGTGGTCATTATGTCGAGTTAGGGTTTCATTCTTCTAGAGGGTCCATCGAAATACCTGCATGTTCTTCCGAATACCTTAAACTTGGGAAAATGGTTTTCTGGTAATCGTTCGAACCCTTTAACTTCGTCTGGACGGCATGTGAATACCCTTCGTCCGCACGCTAAGCAATGCTTCAATCCTCAAGAATAACCAATACCCTAATGGTTATCGCATTCGAGCCGCAACTCCCTCAGCCCGTGCGCCCGTGGTAACAGACACCACCCTCCGACATCGACGAAGATAGATCAAAGGAACGAATGAAATACGGTGCAAACAAATGTACATCCTAAGGCTCCTTAAGCAGAGCAGCGTATCGTAAGTATGCCGCAGACCATACCCACGGTACGTTACTCTACCTAAATCGCCTACACCATCAACCGAGGGTCACCTAGACTTATAAAAGGTTAAACCTAGCGCTCTGATACCAACTTTGTCACGACCCGAAAGTACGGAACGTGACCGGCACTTAGATTACGAAACGTCTAGAGGCGCAACGTAACCTAAGTAAGCCGAAACCCAGAAATCAAAACCATATAAAAGAAGAAGAAGTAAAAGAAAACATGAAGAAAACAAGTTTAAAAGCATCAGCAAATTTTCCCAAAAATTTCGGCAGGGTCTCCTCTGTAAAAACTGGCCCCAAAACGGGTACAACAAGTATAATATACGTAAACAATAAAAAGCATCCCCAAACGGGAGCTAGCTCAACGCCAACAGGCGGAAACAACCACAACAAGCACAATAATATACAACGCCAATGGGCGAGGCTCAAAACTCAAAAGAAAACAAATCCACCAAATCAGAATAATACATGCGTGACTCTAAGGTCGAAATAAATAAATGGTCCAGTAATCTATCAAATAATACAAGTTTGGTTGATGGAGCTTTCTAGATATAATTGAAATAATAAAAATACAACGGCGGTTCAGATACAAATGAACCAACCTACCGTGCAAATCACCCGGAATGAAAATGATGTGCCAGCAATTGCCAAGGAACCCTGTACATCAACCTGTAATAAAATTTGGCACAACGGGGGTGAGTTGCCAACTCGTGAGTAGAAGATATCTGCGAAAAGAAATCGAATGCACGACGCTATCCTAAGTCATAATAATATACTAATATACTAGTCATCATGTAAGACAGGATAATAAGCTACGTGTAAATACAAATACTCCGTGCTCGTGTCAGTGCCTTATATAGTACTATGTCATATGAATGAGTATGCATGCACCATGAATGTAAAGTAACCAATCATGAAATCTAGATATATCTGTATAAGAAATCTTTAGCTTTTATCCTGGTAAAATGTATATAGAAAACTGAAATATCAACGATGAAATCCATGGAAATCCGTGTCAAGTATCGACACAAAACATGTAAATCTCAAGTCTCAATATCCCATAGTCTCAATATCTCGGGCTCCGTCAGTCCGGATCGGCCCATATCATCAAATCTCACGACAACGGTCGGTATCCTCTGGATACCACCGCTCCAGACATCACCGGTAGGTAGCCTTCCCCTGCCAGGCTCATCGTCTACAACTCGTTCTTCTTACTCCGGGGTACCATACCGGGTCCACCATGTACCCGAGACGGTTCATCCACTCCTCGAATCGGGTCTCGAAATCCAACAAAAAACATGAAATCTCATGGTGGACGACACATACATCACGAGAAAACCGCATCTTATGTTTTAAAAAAAAGTGGGGGAGAGAGAGAGAGAGGTTTTTATGTATTCTTGCTGTTTTCCCCAGAAATCCAGAAATCTCATATAAATCCAAAATCCCAAAAATCATGAGTAAGTATATGATAAGTGTCGGCATATGCCCCATAATACTGCATGATAACATGAAAATATGAATGCATGAATGTCTAAGTAATAAATGCCACGTCTAGACTAACATCAGAGAGTAATCACAATATTATATCGATCTAGCTGTTTGCTGATTCTATCAATAGAAGATAATATGATCTAAAGTGTACGTGACATAGCAATTACCGATAATGATGTGTGTGAGCCGGCAAATAAGTGTGCGTGGAATATGCGCAACATCGGTAATGGGGCTGGTGTCCTAACAGGCAAAGTTTTATGTTGATTATAGAAACATATGTATGAACATGCATATTATGATTACGGTATGAATGTAAAGACGGATGTGCAATAACCACTCGTTTGATATACAAGTATAACTACAACTATATGTCTCGAGCCTAACTAGTGTCCATCTAACCTCCTAAAGAACTAAACCTAAGAACTAGTCGATAAGAAATAAGGGTACACCTAAAGTCTGAGTCCTTATCTCTAATAGTCGGCGATCCAGCCTTAATAGCGTCACGTACGTAGTACGGTTTCCTCGAAACAAGAGTGCAGATCAATCATCACATCTATGCCCCATACGGAAAAATCCATCGTACGACATCCCAACATCGGGGTACGGGTCAAGTATCACCTACATGTCTCATCATTGTATAATATCATCATCAACACATGTCATGATCAAGGTGTTATACTGTAATCGTATACATCAATCATATATCATTGTCAGCATAAATATACAACGTTAATTTATCCTCAGAAATGTCATGTCATATGTATCATATTGTGATTAAGTCACACTTAGATCATATCGTAATCAAGTCACACCTATATGATATCGTAATCAAGTCACACATATATGATATCGAAATCAAGTCACACCTATATGATGTCGTAATCAAGCCACACCTATATGATATCATATCAGAATTTCAGGCACAGGTTACGGTCCGGATTCTATTTTAGTGTCCCATGTACCACTATATCATCACCACCCTTTATTATCTATGTATACCTATTCATCATATCATTTTTATTTTTATGATCCGCTAACATCATAATACGACCGTATAGTCAAGAATCACGGTATCAAGCCCAGCTATACTGTTTCATTCCCGTGAATCATATCACATCATTGTATCACATATACGTATTGTGTATATATATATACCTACCCTAGTCCTATATATATACACACATACACGTATACACCACGTCTAGTCTCAGTGTGTGCGTGTGTATGTATCTACCTAAAACCTACGAATCTCTTCCAAGGTATTCATCCTCTGCTATGGTCTTTCTATATCAGTCAAGTCCAACCTAGGGTCACTACTAGGGTCCTGCTCACCGAAATTCTATGGTCACGTCTAGCTTCCTAATGGCAATAAGTATTATCCCTATTCTACGTTTGCGGGGGTACTAAACGCCATCCACCCGACTTCCCCCCGTAGATATACATCTACTCACCTGGTCCATGTTTGCCGAAGACGGTGTCGCCATCCTCTTCTTCATCGCCCGCAGTCCACGTGAGGGGTATCTATACGCAAACATATATAGTATCGTAAACTAAATCATGGACAAAAGTCAAAACGACACACGGAACGCACATAGGTTAAAACCTATGTCCCGTTCACGCAAAAGAACCAAATATCACTCGATATCGGCGCACAAACTCCGATTAATTGAGATAAACATCAACAACCAACTAATAGTTTTAAAACTCATTACTTATAATATAAAACATTATTTAATTCATCGAAACCCTAAAATCCATCAAATCACCCGATTTCGTAAATCCTGAAAATGCCAATTTACCGTTTTTCTTCAAAACTTGACATTTAAATGAAACCAATGGTCATAATATTCATTAAATAACCTAACTAGATTATAGAAACCATTACCATATTTTTCTCACACTAATTTGAATTAAAACAAAATTCCTAGTTTGAAATTTTTATCAATTTTCCACATCTTACAAGCAAAATTCCACAATTCCACAACAAAACTTGATTTTGCATGAATTAATGTATTAAACTACAATTCATGATGATAATGATATAATGAAACCAAAAATTATATTTTAAATCTCATTTATCTAAGAATTTCCAAAAACTAGGTAGCAAAAATAGCATTTTTATTAGTATTTTTTCAATTATCAAAAGAAACTAATGACCAAACTAAGTTTTTCATTCCTTAAACATGTCAATATCCTCATTTAAACAACAATCTAATGTTACAAATATTAATTGGAATTTATCTCACCAATATATATAATATATAGAAATCTAGTTTGCAAAAATTGTTTAATTTAAACATTTTTGGATAACAATTTACAATATATCAACCATGCATGATTTTCCATTTATAAAATTGTTAAACAAGTTATTATAACCCTAATTAATTAATAAAACTACAACTTGAATTTACAAACCCTAACTTGAATTTTAAAATTTGCAAATAGAATTAATTTAATAAATCTAATTATGCTTAAAAGAAACATCTAATAAAAATAAATCAAAAGAAAAAGATTTATACCTCCACAACATAAAATCCAAACATGAAAATGAGCCTCCAAAATGAGTGCTTTCCATCTCCAAAATCCATGTAAAAATGAGCAAAGAATAAAGGGTAGGAAATAATTAGGATTTTGTGGAATTTTTATTGAATTTTTGATGGATTTTTGATGGATTTTTGTAATAAAACCAATTGGGGAAATGGAGGGGCTACCATGGGATGGAGGCCGGCCACATCAGGGAAGTGAGGGAGAGAAAGAAAAGAGTGAAGAATGATGTAGAAGTTTCTCCCAAAATATCATCTTTTAATGTCTTTTCAACCTTTTATTTAATTTTCTTTTATTTCTTTTCTAAACAACTCAAGAAAAATCTAGAAACATGGTTAAAATTTGCCACTAAATTTTGCATGATAAACACTAAATTATAATATGAAACGGTTCATTTTTACAAATTAAACCCCTTCAAATTTGAAATTTATACTAATTTAGTGCGTAAATAAAGCTTATGTTAATATTTAAAATAATTAATTTAGGAAAAATATTTAATTAAACTAAAAAATTTTAAGTGACTAAATAAACACTATTTACTAGTAATAACTTAATTAAAATAGGTATTTTTAAATTTAGAGTGAAAAATAATTACGGTTTTGTTTTACGAAAAATACGTTTTACTTTACCGAAAATCATAAAATTCACTTAAACGATTTTATTTATTTAATTATTTTTAAAACGTTAAAATCTTCCACCCTTTAAGAAATTAGGTCCCCGAATTTAAATCAAAACTCTCCCTCCAAATACTAAAACATTTAGCAAAACACTCAAATCGCCGGGGCTCCGAAATCATCAATACATAACTAAAATCAACTCCGTCAAGCATAACGCAATCATCGGAGTTATGGCAAAGATAAAATATCAAAACCCAATACGAAAACCGACATAATATATATCAAAACTATAACTTATATATATATATATAGTGCGCATCGTAGTAAAATCGCCTAAACATTTTAATAAAGAAGCATACAAAAACCCCTCTTGAAAATCGCCGTGCGATGCACGTGTCACGGCATAAGTAGCGGACGTTTATTTTAAAAAAAAAGCTATATATATATATCTTTTATATAACATACACGTCCTGCCTGGTTACTAAATCAAATAGTAATGATTATGAAAACATACTGCTCAAACTGAAATCAATCCCAATCACATCAAAAATATATCATGTGCGTCCGGTGCGCACTGAAATCGGAACCAAATATAGATACCACGAATACACACAAAAACAAAACCGAGTGCAACAGGTGTGCACCAAAAACATCAGTCAAGTGCAACGGGCGTGCACGACTTTAATATCAGGTGCATCTAATCTGCACAAAACCCCGATTTAGTGCATCTGGTGTGCACAAAATCGCATCAAGTGCACCGAATGTGCGCAAGAATCTCAATCAGGTGCACATGGTGCACGAAAACTTACACCGAATATCAAAATCGAAATCACAATAGGAAAATGCATGAAAACTAGGTCGAAGCATATGTCAAAATCATGTGTAACCAATATGCACGAAATCAAATAAAAAATCGCAAAATGTATAAAACCAAATCGAGTGTACTGGGTGTGTACTAAACAACATCAATACAACTGATATATGAAACACAAATAAAATGTAAGGAAGGTATACATAAGAAATACCAATCGTAGAACAAAATCCTCAAACTACCAAAATCTAATCAACGAAAATATGAAATTCAAATCACCAAATCACAATCGTAAACACTATCGTCAATGTGCGCCTCTTTCCTCTGGTGTCGATTGCTTCGAACTCGTCTCTTCGTAGCTGTGCTGACTGCGCTACCAACGGCAATACTCATATCTAGAGTCTCCCACGTAGTCGATCCCTTCACCTGATATCCGGACTACATTAAACTTTTCGATCGATCCATCAAAATCCTATAATTCCCCGAGAGCTCAACACTCAAGTACAGCTTAAAAATATCCGGTACATACCCCAGCATCGATGGTCCATCCGTAGAAGGGCAAACCCAAGCCTCACTAATGGCACTGCGGAACTGCCGTAAACCCTAAGGTTCAAGGGCGTTCTCGTGGTCATTATGTCGAGTTAGGGTTTCATTCTTCTATAGGGTCCATCGAAATACCTGCATGTTCTTCCGAATACCTTAAACTTGGGAAAATGGTTTTCTGGTAATCGTTCGAACCCTTTAACTTCGTTTGGACGGCTTGTGAATACCCTTCGTCCACACGCTAAGCAATGCTTCAATCCTCAAGAATAACCAATACCTTAATGGTTATCGCATTCGAGCCGCAACTCCCTCAGCCCGTGCGCCCGTGGTAACAGAAACCACCCTCCGACATCGACGAAGATAGATCAAAGGAACGAATGAAATACGGTGCAAACAAATGTACATCCTAAGGCTCCTTAAGCAGAGCAGCGTATCGTAAGTATGCCGCAGACCATACCCACGGTACGTTACTCTACCTAAATCGCCTACTCCATCAACTGAGGGTCATCTAGACTTATAAAAGGTTAAACCTAGCGCTCTGATACCAACTTTGTCACGGCCCGAAAGTACGGAACGTGACGGGCACTTAGATTACGAAACGTCTAGAGGCGCAACGGAGCCTAAGCAAGCCGAAACCCAGAAATCTAAACCATATAAAAGAAGAAGAAGTAAAAGAAAACATGATGAAAACAAGTATAAAAGCATCAGCAAATTTTCCCAAAAATTTCGTCAGAGTCTCCTCAGTAAAAACTGGCCCCAAAACGGGTACAACAAGTATAATATACGTAAACAATAAAAAGCATCCCCAAACGGGAGCTAGCTCAACACCAACAGGCGGAAACAACCACAACAAGCACAATAATATACAACGCCAATGGGCGAGGCTCAAAACTCAAAAGAAAACAAATCCACCAAATCAGAATAATACATGCGCGACTCTAAGGTCGAAATAAATAAATGGTCCAGTAATCTATCAAATAATACAAGTTTGGTTGATGGAGCTTTCTAGATACAATTGAAATAATAAAAATACAACGGCGGTTCAGATACAAATGAACCAACCTACCGTGCAAATCACCCGGAATGAAAATGATGTGCCAGCAACTGCCAAGGAACCCTGAATATCAACCTGTAATAAAATTTGGCACAACGGGGGTGAGTTGCCAACTCGTGAGTAGAAGATATCTACGAAAAGAAATCGAATGCATGACGCTATCCTAGATCATAATAATATACTAATATACTAGTCATCAAGTAAGACAGGATAATAATGTAGGGTTCCTAGGCACACTATAGAGGTCTCACAAGGCATCAACCATGCCAATTTCAAAAATTATGGGTGCCGAGAAACCCTAATGCGGATCGTTGACTAGAAATCTAGGCGAAAAGTTAATCTAGTTAACTACTTAACTAAAAGTTAGATGCTACAACCTTTGTAGATCCGGTTCTCCACTTCCTTAGCTCCACGTGGGTGTCCTCTCGCTGTCCATCATGAATCCCGAACTCAATCGTCGGCTTCATCGGAGAAACGGGCGAGCTAGGTCGTCGGCTTCGTGTCAAAGACGATCTACGTCGAGGTTGCACAAGCTCAAGCTCCGACTTCACAAAGTTGTGAAACTTGTGAAGAAAACACCCAAAACAACTTGGCAAGAGGTAGAGGGTGAGGAAATAGGAGGTAGGTTCACTTTAGAATTGGATTTCTCTCACTAGAACTCAAGTTGCTATTGATGGCATCAAGGTTTCTTTCTTGAAGATGAAGATGAAGAAGAAGAAAGAATATGATAAGTGTTCTATTTAAAAATGAAACTAATATGAATACTTATCATATTTTGACCATGGTCAAGTGTAGAGATTAAACTAAGGTTAGTTGGAATGGTTAGGGTTAAGGATGAGATAAGGATGGTGGACTTTGTCAAAGCTTCAAGAAGCTTCAACATAGCTCCAAAATAAGCCACCATTCTTAACTTAATCCTTTCCAAATAAATAAACAAATAAATAAATGAAAAACCAAAACCCTAATCATCACTTAACCATGGTTTAATCCTTTACACTTAACCACATTATCAAGTATCATCAAACATGATACAAAAATGTGCACAAAAGTATATCACATATACTTTTTGCACATCAAGTGAGAAAATCCATTTAAAGTGAACCAATACTAGTTAATGCAAAGTAAGATATCAAATATATAATTATACATTAAATCATTAAATCAACACTTGATTTAACGATCCGGTCATATCGCATATAACCGACTAGTATCCCATGTATCGGCTTATCGAATCAATGATTCGATAACTAGGTCATATCAAATATAACCAATCGAAACATATATCGCGAGAATGAAATGCGGTATCACATACACGCATTATTCTCGGTCCTGCACATATCTCATATGCGCTCCTATTTCATTTCGCTTGAGCCAGGAAACCTCTTTGTTGGACTCTAAAGACTCGTCAATACGCCGGTAGCAGATGATGATCATATCAAGCATCCACAAGCCGCAAGCGGTCTGCTAAACGTAACGGCCATCCGGGTATTGAGCGATCAGAAGATCGACGAGCTAGCCCGCTCACACTCCTGTGAATCCAACCAGTAACACTTACCGTACAGTCCGGTCTGTTCGTCTGATATGTCGCATATCAAGTCTAGGGGTGGTATACGTCAGACCCCAATAACCGATAAGTCGTGCCGATGTGAGGCACATAACGGGTCGAGAAACTACTGGTAACACTTACCAGCAAATCTCTGATCAGCCCTGGCCAGGGACTTCCCTGTTACGGCCAATCGAGCACAGCGCAACATCAACCCCCAATACCGGGAGAGACGAAACCCCTCCTATCGCTCATTGCCTCCATGTGACTCGGGACTGTACCCAAAGACCACCGTTTTGCACGCCCTCATGGACGTGGTAAGGTGGAGATCAAAGCACAGTGGGAATCACACAAGACTCTATGACGATCTCGGGTCTACAGACTAACCTGTACAAGTGTCACCTGAGAACTGCCATCTGACGTGAGGTATAATACCATCTGGGAGTTCTCGGCGAGTCCGTCCAGTGTACCCAGTCTCCACTGAGCACCCGTATACCATCTCTGATGTCAAACACCAATGGATATGGGATCATCCATCGCCCATCTCATGGGTCGAGAAGCGTATACGCTAGTCTACACTGGTCTATCGATGCCCCGTCTCGATACACCCACGACTAGGGACCATGAAGAATGTACTTATGGACTACCATGTCCCCACTAGTATGATCTGCATTATAGTCCTGGTAGTCAAGTATACATCCTAAGGGCTTTATCAACATGTAACTATAAGACAGTTTAAAGAGACAAGTGTACATGTTAAGATAAAGAGTAACCAGATAGCATACTATCATATCGAGCAAGAAAGTCATCTCTATATATGTCCAAGCATCCAATATAATATACATCATCTGTACAATACTGGCCTCTAGGGCATACATACAACTAACAATCTTCCACTTGCACTAGGGCCAGCTGCTGTAGTATCGCATACCGAGCATCCCAAAGAGTCTCTCAAACTGTATCTGGGGAATGGCCTTCGTGAGTGGATCCGCCGTGTTGTTCTTCGTGTCAACCCTCCTGACCTCGATCTCCCGGCGATCAACTATCTCCCGGATCAGGTGATACCGCCTCAGAATATGCCTGGATCGCTGATGGGACCTGGGTTCCTTGGCCAAAGCCACCACTCCATTGTTATCGCAATACAAAGGTATTGGATGCTCAATGGATGGAACCACTCCAAGTTCAGTAATGAACTTCTTGATCCAGACAGCTTCTTTAGCAGCATCGTTGGCAGCGATGTATTCAGCCTCCATCATCGAGTCAGCCACGGTTTCCTGCTTGGAACTCTTCCAGCTAACCGCCCCTCCGTAAAGGGTAAAGACAAAACCCGACTGCGACTTAGAGTCGTCCTTATCACTCTGGAAGCTCGAATCGGTAAAGGACTCCACTTGGAGTTCTCCGTTACCATACACCAAGAACATATCTCTAGTCCTTCGCAAGTACTTGAGAATGTTCTTCACAGCTGTCCAGTGACTCTCTCCAGGATCTGCTTGATACTGACTCACTACACTTAGTGAGTATGCAACATCGGGTCTGGTACATAGCATCGCATACATGATAGAGCCTACTGCCGAAGCAAAGGGTATCCCTTACATGCGAGCTCTCTCCAAATCAGTCTTGGGAGACATCTCTTTGGAGAGAGTGAGTCCAGAGATCGTAGGCAAGTTCCCACGCTTGGATTCTTCCATACTAAACCTTTTTAGTATGGTGTCAATGTACCTGGATTGGGACAATCCCAATATCCGTTTGGATCTGTCTCTATAGATCCTAATTCCCAATATGCAGGAGGCATCACCAAGATCTTTCATTGAGAATCTTTGTGATAAGAAGAGCTTGACCGATTGCAGCATAGGAATATCATTTCCTATCAAGAGTATGTCGTCCACGTACAATACGAGGAAGACAACCTTACTCTCTGCCACCTTCTTGTAGATACAAGGTTCATCTGGATTTTTGACAAAATCAAACTCTTTGATAACGACGTCAAAGCAGATGTTCCAACTCCGCGATGCTTGCTTTAATCCATAAATGGATTTAAGCAGCTTGCACACCTTCCCGCTGCTCCCACTGTCTACGAAGCCCTCTGGCTGAGTCATGTACACGCACTCTTCTAAATCACCATTTAGAAAGGCGGTCTTAACATCCATTTGCCAGATTTCGTAGTCATGATATGCAGCGATGGCAAGCATGATCCGGATGGATTTAAGCATAGCCACTGGAGAAAAGGTCTCGTCATAGTCCACACCTGGTCTTTGACGAAAACCCTTTGCTACAAGTCTAGCTTTGAAAGTCTCCACTTTCCCATCTACATCAAGGTTTTTCTTGAAGATCCACTTGCTCCCAATGGGTTTTACCCCTTCAGGAGCAACTTCCAAAGTCCATACATTGTTGGTGTACATGGATTTCATCTCGGACCGCATAGCATCCAGCCATTTCACTGAGTCCCCACTCGTGATGGCCTGCTCGAAGCTAGTTGGGTCATCATCCTCCATGATGCAATCCTCACTGCCACCATCAATGAGAAAACCATAGTATCTCTCAGGTGGACGAGAAACCCTACTAGATCGGCGGAGAGGCTGGGGTACGTCGGACACCACTGAATCCTCTGGTTCTACTAAATCGTTAGTTGCAGTTTGTGGTGCTGGAACCTCTTCCAGCGCTACCTCTTTGCCATTAATTTCTTTTGCAAGAAATTCCCTTTCCAAAAAGGTGGCATGTTGAGCAACAAACACTCTTTGTTCCTCAGCTTGGTAGAAAAAATATCCTTGAGAATTCTTAGGATATCCCACAAACTTGCAAAGGACTGATCGTGCCTCGAGTTTGTCCGGATTCTGCTTTTTGACATAGGCCGGACAACCCCATATCTTAATTCGTTTAAAATATGGTCTCTTCCCACTCCATATCTCATATGGTGTGGTAGGTACAGATTTAGACGGAACCAGATTCAATAGGTATATGGCTGTCTCAAGCGCATATCCCTAAAAGGAAATAAGTAACTCAGCATTGCTCATCATTGAACGCACCATATCTAATAGGGTGCGATTCCTTCGTTCCGATACACCGTTGTGCTGTGGTGTATAAGGAGGAGTAAGCTGAGAGAGAATCCCATTCTCTTTTAGATAATCCAGGAATTCACTGCTTAAGTATT
The DNA here is from genome assembly GCA_030015575.1 of Agapanthus africanus. Lineage (NCBI taxonomy): Eukaryota > Viridiplantae > Streptophyta > Magnoliopsida > Asparagales > Amaryllidaceae > Agapanthus > Agapanthus africanus. The sequence goes on from CM057343.1 coordinate 207,006,380, forward strand.
CACCTCCTCGATCAGATCGAAGAATCTTAATACTTTTGCCCGTTTGGTACTCTACCTCGTGCTTATATTCTTTGAATTTCTCAAAAGCTTCAGACTTGTGTTTCAACAGGAACACATGCCCGTATCTAGAGAGATCGTCAGTGAATGTACTGAAGTAGGAAGAACCATTTCTGGCATGTGTAGACATAGGACCGCATACATCACTATGCACCAGTCCCAAGAGTTCAGTAACTCTTTCTCCGTGTCCCGTAAACGGAGTTTTGGTCATTTTTCCTTTGAGACATGAATGGCAAGTGTCATAAGATGATAATTCGAATGAATTCAAATATCCATTCTTATGCAACTTAGCCAGTCGTGTCTCATTGATATGGCCAAGTCTACAGTGCCACAAGAAGGATTCGTTCATTTCTGAGCTTTTCCTCTTGTGTGTGTTTTGTATATTGAAGACTGTATTTTGATTGAGAATGAATATGCCATTATGTAGCGAGCCTGATGCAATCAACTTTTGATCTAGGAATATGTTTATAACATTATCCTTTACTACAAAATTATATCCTTCTTTACTTAATAAAGAAACTGATATAATGTTGCACATCATGTTCGGTATATAATAGCACTCATTCAGGACTAGTGTATCACCATTTGGTAATACCAGATGATATATGCCAACTGCTTTGGCTGCAACATTTGCCCCATTCCCAACTTGAACGGAATGATCACCTTTTCCCAGTTCTCTACCTTTTCGTAGCCCATGTAACTGTTTACATATGTGGGATCCTGATCCGGTATCTAATACCCAGGACGTAGGGTGAACTGAGAAACAGTTCTCAATAACAAACACACCTGAAGAAGGTGCATCAACATGCACGTTCTCCGTTTGGGCGGCTTGAGAATCTAGATATTCTCCTGTTTCCTGTTCAGTCTTATAACATTTATAAGATAGAACGGGTCCAACTTTCCCTTGCACAGTATAACATGCGGGTTCGGTCAATACATCCATATTATTATCTTTATTAGGGCATGAAATGGTCGCTACCTGGAGAGAGAGAAGAAAACACTTTAGCATATGCTCGTGCAAGATCAGATTGGTTATTATCTTATCTAATCAGGATGGCTCCCACTGTTTTTATCAAATCTTCCTTCAAACCCTAAAAGGAAAGACTAGCCGGGATTAATTATACACTACAAGTTCGCCAATCTTTCAGCCAGGCCAGTGTCGGTACTTTGAGGGAGGTCCCCCGTGCTTTCGCACGAACCTAATTAATGTAAACCTCGTTTTCCCAGAGGCGTAACCTCGTTAACACCTTTCTAGACACCTACTTGATCGGCTAATTGTAATGTGTAAAACTCTCCCAGGGGTAACTCTTACTCGCAGTGGGTATCGGGATCCAACTATCTCATAGAAGGTATGCAATCTCATTGCAAATTTCAACACTTGAAATTCCCGATAATGCTTTTTCCCCTAGCGATCTATGACCTTGACTAAGTCAACAAACCATAAATCGCAAGTCAAGTTCAACCCGTACATTTCCCGATTGAATTAAACCCACCCGTACGACCCTTGACTGAGTCAACAAGGCCGTGTGAATGCTCTAATCCAATCACATCTCATGTTGTTACAGATAAACATAATTTAGCTACCATACACTATGCCTTGACTAAGTCAACAAACATAGCACGAATACTAAATAATATCTATCTGAAATGACGGAGGGCTACGCGGGTTCTTTCAGAAAAAACCATGAGCGTAATGAACTTGATATCGTTGTAGAATCGAATGAAGTTTTGAAATGGAGTGATTTTGAGGCTTTTCTAGTTTTGCTAAAGGGGTCACTCCCGGTGAAGGGATCATCGGCCCTTTCCTTGTCGAATGAGGTGCGGGATATATCATATATATCACTGTGCAAAGCAGAAACTATAGAAGCAATCAAAAGTCAAACCGAGTGTGTAGCATCTGCCAGTTATTGCTGAAGGAGTCACTCCCGGTGAAGGGATCTCGGTCCTTTCCTCATCGAATAAGGTGCGGGATATATCATATATATCACTATGCAAAGCAAGAACTGTAGCTACCTGTTTTGTTTAAAATTTGATTCTACAACATCTTAGGTTTCTTTTCTTTCATTAATCACATTAATGAAGTCCCATCATTTAAGTACCTAAACATCACAGATAAATACGACGTACACTTATGCCATCCGCATTCACCTCGATGTCCCCTCGTGCACCGTTAGGTTAGGTAACTAACGGCAGAGCGGGGCAGGGCTAGTACGGGTGTAAAACATAAGTAACGTATATATAATATATCATATATACTATATAATGTATCCATCACAGAACATCACATGATCATATCACAGATATCGCAGCAGAAGAAACATATGAAACATTGGATATACTAGGACGTTCGTGTTTTCAATACGAGCCAGTATAAAACACGGATTCCACGGTCGTGATGAATAGCCAATCCCACACCCCTAGACCCCTACGAGAGCGGCAAGCAACCCTGCCAATTCTAGGGTTAGGAGACCCGGACTCGACTCCTCGAGTTGGTCTCCCACTGGACCCCAGAACCCGGTTACTTGTGCTCCCCTCCTTGGGTCTATCCTAATGCGGAAAAGTAAATAATATACAAAAGGTGACGACTTCCGCAACCTGGAAGTGCCCCAATAAAAGAATATTACATACAAGTTTTTACATGAATGAAAATGAAAAACACTCATCTCACATAAAAAACCCCGGCTATTCGAACACGACAATCCAATATAACATAACCAGCAACACATAACATCACATGTCATCAACGTAAGTAAATATGTCCATCCCAATTGTCGTTGACATATAGCAACGAAACCGGCGATATCACATATTACACTTACGGTCACAGAAAAGAAAGTGTAAAACTACAACAGTTGGAATCCGCAACCTCTTTAGACATCACATGCCTAATCAAATGAAATACTTAGACATCACATGCCTAACAGATATAAATCCCGCATTTTAGTCTCATTATCGAAAACTCTTTTCAATATCATGTGGGACTAAACTGCTAGATTTATAACATTCATTCAGTTATCTCATAACTGTTTGGGAATTCCAATTATTGTATCACATTCCAGATAAACAGAAAATGTTAAACTTTCCGATCGAACAGTCGAATACCCAAGTTTTCCCAATACAGCTCAACACATGAAATAAGTCTAGCAACATTCAGTTCGTGCCTCAGTACCAACGGTCCAGCCGTAGAAGGGTCAAGCCAACGCCTCACATGTGGCACGCCGTACTCCCCCAAACCCGAAGGTTCAAAGGGCAGTTCAAGACGGTCACATAATCGAGTTAAGGTTTGTTGTCTTCTAGAGGGTCCATTGCGTTACTTGCACTACTTAGAACGTCGTTAAACTACGGAAAAATCCAACACTTGGAAATTTCCCGACAGGGGAAAAATTGGGTATTTATATCCGGTCGAACTTTTTTAACAAATTCAAAAATTATCCGGAAAAACACAAAGATGAAATTTGATAATCCGGTCGAAACACCGAAGCTCTAAAACACCCCAGAAAATTCAACTCTTGAATAAATATTAAAAATTCCCATAAAACTCAGCACCAGAAAAGAAGAATTACTGTGCAAACAGTACTGCGCAATTTGAACAGTAGGCCGCGGAACAGCGGCAGAAGCCATGCTTCTGCCACGTTTCCGCGGTTGTTTAGATGCATCATGAGCTCATGTTTCACCAAAATTCTTAGATCTTCCTGCTGAATTTTTTAGGCATTTTTAATCTGGAAAAATCCCAGATTTTAGAAAAAGTCCAGAGAGCACTCGGGTTTTAGGGTTTCGGGTTCGTTCGGACTTCAAACGTCGTCTAGACCTCGCCTAAGGCTCTAGCTTGGCTCTGATACCACTGTAGGGTTCCTAGGCACACTATAGAGGTCTCACAAGGCATCAACCATGCCAATTTCAAAAATTATGGGTGCCGAGAAACCCTAATGCGGATCGTTGACTAGAAATCTAGGCGAAAAGTTAATCTAGTTAACTACTTAACTAAAAGTTAGATGCTACAACCTTTGTAGATCCAGTTCTCCACTTCCTTAGCTCCACGTGGGTGTCCTCTCGCTGTCCATCATGAATCCCGAACTCAATCGTCGGCTTCATCGGAGAAACGGGCGAGCTAGGTCATCGGCTTCGTGTCAAAGACGATCTACGTCGAGGTTGCACAAGCTCAAGCTCCGACTTCACAAAGTTGTGAAACTTGTGAAGAAAACACCCAAAACAACTTGGCAAGAGGTAGAGGGTGAGGAAATAGGAGGTGGGTTCACTTTAGAATTGGATTTCTCTCACTAGAACTCAAGTTGCCATTAATGGCATCAAGGTTTCTTTCTTGAAGATGAAGATGATGAAGAAGAAAGAATATGATAAGTGTTCTATTTAAAAATGAAAATAATATGAATACTTATCATATCTTGACCATGGTCAAGTGAAGAGATTAAACTAGGGTTAGTTGGAATGGTTAGGGTTAAGGATGAGATAAGGATGGTGGACTTTGTCAAAGCTTCAAGAAGCTTCAACATAGCTCCAAAATAAGCCACCATTCTTAACTTAATCCTTTCCAAATAAATAAACAAATAAATAAATGAAAAACCAAAACCCTAATCATCACTTAACCATGGTTTAATCCTTTACACTTAACCACATTATCAAGCATCATCAAACATGATACAAAAATGTGCACAAAAGTATATCACATATACTTTTTGCACATCAAGTGAGAAAATCCATTTAAAGTGAACCAATACTAGTTAATGCAAAGTAATATATCAAATATATAATTATACATTAAATCATTAAATCAACACTTGATTTAACGATCCGGTCATATCGCATATAACCGACTAGTATCCCATGTATCGGCTTATCAAATCAATGATTCGATAACTAGGTCATATCAAATATAACCAATCGAAACATATATCGCGAGAATGAAATGCGGTATCACATACACGCATTATTCTCGGTCCTGCACATATCTCATATGCGCTCCTATTTCATTTCGCTTGAGCCAGGAAACCTCTGTGTTGGACTCTAAAGACTCGTCAATACGCCGGTAGCAGATGATGATCATATCAAGCATCCACAAGCCGCAAGCGGTCTGCTAAACGTAACGGCCATCCGGATATTGAGCGATCAGAAGATCGACGAGCTAGCCCGCTCACACTCCTGTGAATCCAACCAGTAACACTTACCGTTCAGTCCGGTCTGTTCGTCTGATATGTCGCATATCAAGTCTAGGGGTGGTATACGTCAGACCCCAATAACCGATAAGTCGTGCCGATGTGAGGCTCATAACGGGTCGAGAAACTACTGGTAACACTTACCAACAAATCTCTGATCAGCCCTGGCCAGGGACTTCCCTGTTACGGCCAATCGAGCACAGCGCAACATCAACCGCCAATACCGGGAGAGACGAAACCCCTCCTATCGCTCATTGCCTCCATGTGACTCGGGACTGTAACCAAAGACCACCGTTTTTCACGCCCTCATGGACGTGGTAAGGTGGAGATCAAAGCACAGTGGGAATCACACAAGACTCTATGACGATCTCGGGTCTACAGACTAACCTGTACAAGTGTCACCTGAGAACTGCCATCTGACGTGAGGTATAATACCATCTGGGAGTTCTCGGCGAGTCCATCCAGTGTACCCAGTCTCCACTGAGCACCCGTATACCATCTCTGATGTCAAACACCAATGGATATGGGATCATCCATCACCCATCTCATGGGTCGAGAAGCGTATACGCTAGTCTACACTGGTATATCGATGCCCCGTCTCGATACACCCATGACTAGGGACCATGAAGGATGTACTTATGGACTACCATGTCCCCACTAGTATGATCTGCATCATAGTCCAGGTAGTCAAGTATACATCCTAAGGGCTTTATCAACATGTAACTATAAGACAGTTTAAAGAGACAAGTGTACATGTTAAGATAAAGAGTAACCAGATAGCATACTATCATATCGAGCAAAAAGTCATCTCTATATATGTCCAAGCATCCAATATAATATACATCATCTGTACAATACTGGCCTCTAGGGCATACATACAACTAACAAATAAGCTACGTGTAAATAAAAATACTCCGTGCTCGTGTCAGTGCCTTATATAGTACTATGTCATATGAATGAGTATGCATGCACCATGAATGTAAAGTAACCAATTCTGAAATATAGATATATCTGTATAAGAAAACTTTAGCTTTTATCCTGGTAAAATGTATATAGAAAACTGAAATATCAACGATGAAATCCATGGAAATCCGTGTCAAGTATCGACACAAAACATATAAATCTCAAGTCTCAATATCCCGTTGTCTCAATATCTCGGGGTCCGTCAGTACGGATCGGCCCATATCATCAAATCTCACGACAACGGTCGGTATCCTCCGGATATCCTCCGCGCCAGACATCACCAGTAGGTAGCCTTCCCCTGCCAGGCTCATCGTCTACAACTCGATCTTCTTGTCCCGGGGTACCATACCGGGCCCACCATGTACCCGAGACGGTTCATCCACTCCTCGAATCGGGTCTCGAAATCCAACAGAAAACATGAAATCTCATGGTGGACGACACATACATCACGAGAAAACCGCATCTTATGTTTTAAAAAAAAGAGGGGGAGAGAGAGAGAGGTTTTTATGTATTCTTGCGGTTTTCCCCAGAAATCCAGAAATCTCATATAAATCCAAAATCCCAAAAATCATGAGTAAGTATATGATAAGTGTCGGCATATGCCCCATAATACAGCATGATAACATGAAAATATGAATGCATGAATGTCTAAGTAATAAAAGCCATGTCTAGACTAACAACAGAGAGTAATCACAATATTATATCGATCTAGCTGTTTGCTGATTCTATCAATAGAAGATAATATGATCTAAAGTGTACGTGACATAGTAATTACCGATAATCATGTGTGTGAGCCGGCAAATAAGTGTGCGTGGAATATGCGCAACATCGGTAATGGTGCTGGTGTCCTAACAGGCAAAGTTTTATGTTGATTATAGAAACATATGTATGAACATGCACATTATGATTACGGTATGAATGTAAAGACGGATGTGTAATAACCACTCGTTTGATATACAAGTATAACTACAACTATATGTCTCGAGCCTAACTAGTGTCCATCTAACCTCCTAAAGAACTAAACCTAAGAACTAGTCGATAAGAAATAAGGGTACACCTAAAGTCTGAGTCCTTATCTCTAATAGTCGGCGATCCAGCCTTAATAGCCTCACGTACGTAGTACGGTTTCCTCGAAACAAGAGTGCGGATCAATCATCACATCTATGCCTCGTACGGTAAAATCCATCATACGACATCCCAACATCGGGGTACGGGTCAAGTATCACCTACGTGTCTCATCATTGTATAATATCATCATCAACACATGTCATGATCAAGGTGTTATACTGTAATCGTATACATCAATCATATATCATTGTCAGCATAAATATACAATGTTAATTTATTCTCAGAAATGTCATGTTATATGTATCATATTGTGATTAAGTCACACTTAGATCATATCGTAATCAAGTCACACATATATGATATCGAAATCAAGTCACACCTATATGATGTCGAAATCAAGTCACACCTATATGATATCATATCAGAATTTCAGGCACAGGTTACGGTCCGGACTCTATTTTAGAGTCCCATGTACCACTATATCATCACCACCCTTTATTATCTATGTATACCTATTCATCATATCATTTTTATTTTTATGATCCGCTAACATCATAATACGACCGTATTGTCAAGAATCACGGTATCAAGCCCAGCTATACTGTTTCATTCCCGTGAATCATATCACATCATTGTATCACATATACGTATTGTGTATATATATATACCTACCCTAGTCCTATATATATACACACATACACGTATACACCGCGTCTAGTCTCAGTGTGTGCGTGTGTATGTATCTACCTAAAACCTACGAATCTCTTCCAAGGTATTCATCCTCTGCTATGGTCTTTCTAAATCAGTCAAGTCCAACCTAGGGTCACTACTAGGGTCCTACTCACCGAAATTCTATGGTCACGTCTAGCTTCCTAATGGCAATAAGTACTATCCTTATTCTACGTTTGCGGGGGTGCTAAACGCCATCCACCCGACTTCCCCCCGTAGATATACATCTACTCACCTGGTCCATGTCTGCCGAAGACGGTATCGCCATCCTTTTCTTCATCGCCCGCAGTCCACGTGAGGGGTACCTATACGCAAACATATATAGTATCATAAACTAAATCACGGACAAAAGTCAAAACGACACACGGAACGCGCATAGGTTAAAACCTATGTCCCGTTCACACAAAAGAACCATATATCACTCGATATCGGCGCACAAACTGCGATTAATCGAGATAAACATCAACAACCAACTCATAGTTTTAAAACTCATTACTTATAATATGAAACATTATTTAATTCATCGAAACCCTAAAATCCATCAAATCACCCGATTTCGTAAAACCCGAAAATGCCAATTTACCGTTTTTCTTCAAAACTTGACATTTAAATGAAACCAATGGTCATAATATTCATTAAATAACCTAACTATATTATAGAAACCATTACCATATTTTTCTCACACTAATTTGAATTAAAACAAAATTCCTAGTTTGAAATTTTTATCAATTTTCCACATCTTACAAGCAAAATTCCACAATTCCAACACAAAACTTGATTTTGCATGAATTAATGTATTAAACTACAATTCATGATGATAATGATATAATGAAACCATAAATTATATTTTAAATTTCATTTATCTAACAATTTCAAAAAATTAGTTAGCAAAAATAGCATTTTTATTAGTATTTTTTCAATTATCAAAAGAAACTAATGACCAAACTAAGTTTTTCATTCCTTAAACATGTCAATATCCTCATTTAAACAACAATCTAATGTTACAAATATTAATTGAAATTTATCTCACCAATATATATAATATATAGAAATCTAGTTTGCAAAAATTATTTAATTTAAACAATTTTGGATAACAATTTACAATATATCAACCATGCATGATTTTCCATTTATAAAAGTGTTAAACAAGTTATTATAACCCTAATGAATTAATAAAACCACAACTTGAATTTACAAACCCTAACTTGAATTTTAAAATTTGTAAATAGAATTAATTTAATAAATCTAATTATGCTTAAAAGAAATATCTAATAAAAATAAATCAAAAGAAAAAGATTTATACCTCCACAACATAAAATCCAAACATGAAAATGAGCCTCCAAAATGAGTGCTTTCCATCTCCAAAATCCATGTAAAAATGAGCAAAGAATAAAGGGTAGGAAATAATTAGGATTTTGTGGATTTTTTATTGAATTTTTGATGTATTTTTGATGGATTTTTGTAATAAAACCAATTGGGGAAATGGAGGGGCTGCCATGGGAAGGAGGCCGGCCACATTAGGGAAGTGAGGGAGAGAAAGAAAAGAGTGAAGAATGATGTAGAAGTTTCCCCCAAAATATCACCTTTTAATGTCTTTTCAACCTTTTATTTAATTTTCTTTTATTTCTTTTCTAAACAACTCAAGAAAAATCTAGAAACATGGTTAAAATTTGCAACTAAATTTTGCATGATAAACACTAAATTCTAATATGCAATGGTTCATTTTTACAAATTAAACCCCTTCAAATTTGAAATTTACACTAATTTAGTGCGTAAATAAAGCTTATGTTAATATTTAAAATAATTAATTTAGGAAAAATATTTAATTAAACTAAAAATTTATAAGTGACTAAATAAACACCATTTACTAGTAATAACTTAATTAAAATAGGTATTTTTAAATTTATAGTGAAAAATAATTACGGTTTTGTTTTACGAAAAATACGTTTTACTTTACCGAAAATCATAAAATTCACTTAAACGATTTTATTTATTTAATTATTTTTAAAACGTTACACCGATTTTCCTCGGTCCAGAGGTGGGAGCCCGTAAACGAACCCGGCGATGTGGTGCCCGTTCCGACGAGGAGCTGAAGACCGGAGATTCCGCGAGGAGATCGGAGTGGAGGCCGAAGACCAAAAGACACGGATTGCTCGGTATAGCTCTCTACTGATTTTCTAGTTTGCTAGAGTTAGGTTAATGGCCCGATCCGGGTTTTTTGTGCGCGGTGGTACCGGTTTATAAGTTTTTCGTAAAAGTTTCGTTTCCGCATTCCGGCATCGAATTGACGGCCGGGGCGCCGCCGTGCACTTACAACTATACGATGGCATATCCAATAGGAGTGGATATCGGTAGTGATACGGAGTGTTCTGGAGAAATGCAAAGTGGATATAGAAGTGGCCATGATATATGTGACACCGTGATATTCCAAAAGCTAAAGTGTTTTAAGAAGGTTCGGTTAACTTGGTTCATGAGTTTTAGTCAAGGGTCGGGCCATGGTCAATGCCAAAGAGAGAGAGAAAAGAAACACTCAACGTGTACTCTAACCTAGATCAGAATGGCTATTCACTTTATCTAATCAAGATGGCTCCCACTGTTTTCTCGAATTCTCCTCCAAACCCTAAAGGAGAATTAGTCGGGATTGTCTAAAATCACCCGAGGAGTAATCCCACTCATCAGTGGGAATCAGGATCCAACTATCATCGCATTATAACTTGATGGAAGCAACTCAAGTTACGACACTCCAGAAGGTATGCGCAAGCATAGCAAGTTTCCTGTATGTTTGAACCTCCCAATGTGATTCTTACCCCAAGCGGTTTATGACCTTGACAAAGGCCAACAAATCATAAAGCACAAGTCAAGTTCAACCCGTCATTATCCTGGATTACTCTAGACCCACCCGTACTAACCCTTGACAAAGGCCAACAAGGTTTTACGACTGTCCTAGATAATCGCATCTCGGTGCAACAGACAAGCAATATCTAGCTACCGCACACTACGCCTTGACAAAGGCCAACAAACGCAACACGAATACTAGGTACTACTCGAAAGAAATGACGGAGGGCTACAGCTGGTTTTTGACGAAAAGCCTTTAACGTAATGAACTTGATATCATTGAAGGAATCCAAGTGGTTTTACAATTATATAGTGGCGAAAACTTTTGTTAAAGAGGTCACTTCCTGTGAAGGGATTTCGGCTGTTTCCTCATCGAATGAGGTGCAGGATATTCCAAACTGAATACCACGATGCAAAGCAAAAGAATCGACTATAATAAAGTTATTATGTTGACGCCAACTTTTGCTCAAGGGATCACTCCCGATGAAGTGATCTCGGCCCTTGCCTCATCGAATGAGGTGCAGGATATTCCCAATCGAATACCACTATGCAACGCAAAAGTTCACGTCTGTAATGTCAGTTTTTAAAAACTTGGTTCCAACAACATCATATAGGTTTGTTTTATCCTTGCATTGATAAGAATCAATGCAGTCCCATCAATTAATCACACCAGAAAAGAACGAAAATATATGATGTACGTATATGCCATCCGCATTTGCCACTGGGTCCCGTCATCACCCGTTAGGTTACTTAACTAACGACAGAGCGGGGACTGGACTAGCACGGGTGCAAAACATCTACAACATCTACTAGTATATATAAATAAATAAATATATATATATATATATATACCCTTCGTCCCAAGCATGATATAAGCAACATCACAAAAGCATCACAGAAGCAACACAGAATGGCGGATAATCTGGGAGCCTCGGGTTTACTTGAGAGGCAAATGAGACCCGACGTTCCCTGTCGTATGGATAGCTTGTTCAATGAAAACCTAGACCCCTACGAGCGCGGCAAGTTACCCGCCAATCCCAGAAGTGTGGCAACCCCAACCAACAATGTGAATGGACTACCCAACACTTCACGGAATCCGGTAACTTGGGCACCCCTCCGTGGGTGAACCTATACTCCCTACGAGTGCGTCGAATAGCCCGACAATTCTAGAGTAAGGTCCCCTCCGTCTCAATGCCATGATATGCGGACCCGTTGCCCTCTAGAACCTGGCTATTCGTGCACTCCACCGCGGATTAATCCTAGTACAGAAAAGAAAATAATATACAAGGGTGACATCGACCTCAACCCGATTGTGCCCCAAACAAATAATATACAAACTGGCAGTGACGAAAGTCCACATGTCGGACGCTCGCCCTGTAATATCAAATGTACAAATGAAAATAAACAGTACTAACATTGCACCTAAGCTATCCACTACAAAGATCCAACCATAACACAGCACAACACAGAACATCAACGCGAATGTCACGTTCGCAAACCCGTCTAAAAGAACATATAGCAATTAAAAGATTTGTACCGATCGAATGACATTCACGATCGCAGAAAGTAATGTATGTACTGTAAACATTTAAACAGTGTTAAATTATCGATTTCGAAACACCCCGAATAGGCCCTAAACTTGAGAATAAAACCATATCCAAACTGGGCAAAACTAGCAATACCACTGAACCATTATTCAAGAGACCAGACCACACCCAAAATACGAAGTTCCAAGACCACTACAAAACCTGCCAGGCCAGAATTTTTGTACATGTGGCCGGTCCAATACAAGTGGAATGGGTTTGTATTTGGGGAGTGTTCTAGTGGTCGTATATGCAGTCTTCTGCAGTTGCTTAAAAAATTTTGTGAAGACTTTGAAAAATCGACAGAAACTGAAACAATCGTGGTATTGTTTAGGAGTTGTTTCGATTTCGACACTTTAACATTGTTTAAACTAGCTAGCTTAGGGTTTAAAGGCTGGCTCTGATACCATGTTGGGTTACGGTAGCGCCCCGGCCATCAAACCGTGGCCAAATGCGGAATAAAAATTTACTAAACTGGCGCTACCATGAGCCGATGCCCGGATCTACCCTAAACCCTATACTAGCAAGCAACACAAAGAGTTAGGAATGGTTATACCGAGTTGATCTATGTCCTTCGTTCTTCAACCTTCATTCCAAGCTCCTAGTGGTCGTCTGGATCGAGTTTGGTTGCCGGACTTCCTCCATCTACGATGATCCACCTGAGGGAAACGACGCAAGCTTCAGCCTCGCCGTGCGGGGCAACCGACGTTCCAAGGTTGCTAGCAATGGAGAGTGGAGATGTAGGATTGTGTCACTATCTATTTTCTCTCATTACAAATGCTCAAAGGGCAACTCAAGAAGATGAAGAGGAGGTGAGGAAACATGTGGCCTGAGCAACTAAAGAAAATGGCTAAGTGTTTCTCTGAGTGAGAATGAGTGATCAAGTGAAGAGAGCAAGTGAAGAAAACCAAGTCAAGAAAACAAAATAAGCATAGCCATGTAGAATGGTGGCTGCCTCTTCACTCCCTCAATCATGCACACACACAAAAAATCTCCTCATTTTTTCATTAGACAAAACAATGCCCAAACCTCTCTACATGCCTCACCATGCTCATGCCCACTGACACCTCCACCTCATTTCCAAATTGATTTTCTAAAATGAAAATCAATAATGAGGTGGCCATCTTCTAGAAGCTATTCCTTATTGTAGGGTTCCTAGGCACAATATAGAGGTCTCACAAGGCATCGAACATGCCAATTTAAAATTTTATGGGTGCCGAGAAACCCTAATACGGATCGTCGGCTAGATTTCTAGGCGAAACGGTAAACTAGTTAACTACTTAACTAAAAGTTAGATGCTACAACCTTTGTAGATCCGGATATCCACTTCCTTAGCTCCACATAGTCATCCTCTCGCTGTCCTTTTCGAATCCTAGACTCATTCGTCGGCTTCATCGGGAAAACGAGCGGAATAGGTCGTCGGCTTCGTGTCAAAGACGATCTACGTCGAGGCATCACAAGTTCAAGCTCCGATTTCACAAAGTTGTGAAACTTGTGAAGAAAACACCCAAAACAACTTGGCAAGAGGTAGAGGGTGAAGAAATAGGAGGTGGGTTCACTTTAGAATTGGATTTCTCTCACTTTAGCTCAAGTTGCCATTGATGGCATCAAGCTTTTTTCTTGAAGATGAAGATGAAGAAGAAGAAAGAATATGATAAGTGTTGTGAAAAAAGAATAATAAAATCAACACTTATCATCTTCTAACCTAGGTTAAGTGTTGAGAATAAACCATGGTCAAATGAGAATGGTTAGGGTTAAGGATGATGACAAAATAGTCACTTTAGTCAAAGCTTCATGAAGCTTCATCAAGCTTCATGAAAGAAACCATTTTGTTATCATATATATTTATTTATCAAAAAGAATAGATAAATAAATAAGTAAATAAATAAAAACCCTAACTATTATCATAACCATGGTTTATGTCTTAACACAACACCAAACTATATGTATCATCAAACATGACACAAAGTAGTGCACAAAAGTATATCATATATACTTCTTGCACATCGAGTGAGAAAATCCATATAAAGTGAACCAATACTAGCTAATGCAAAGTAATATATCAAATATATAATTATACATTAAATCATTAAATCAACATTTGATTCAATGATCCGGTCATGTCGCACATAACCGACTAGTATCCAATGAATCGACTTATCGAATCAATGATTCGATAACTAGGTCATATTGAATATAACAAATCGAAACATTTATCGCGAGAATGAAATGCGGTATCACATACACGCATTATTCTCGGTCCCGCACATATCTCATATGCGCTCCTATTTCGTTTCGCTTGAGCCAGGAAACCTCTGTGTAGGACTCTAAAGACTCGTCAATACGCCGGTAGCAGATGATGATCATATCAAGCACCCACAAGCCGCAAGCGGTCTGCTAAACGTAATGGCCATCCAGGTATTGAGCGATAAGAAGATCGACGAGCTAGCCCGCTCACACTCCTGTGAATCCAACCAGTAACACTTACCGTACAGTCCGGTCTGTTCGTCTGATACGTCGCATATCAAGTCTAGGGGTGGTATACGTCAGACCCCAATAACCGATAAGTCGTGCCGATATGAGGCTCATAACGGGTCGAGAAACTACTGGTAACACTTACCAGCAAATCTCTGATCAGCCCTGGCCAGGGACATCCCTGTTACGGCCAATCGAGCACAGCGCAATATCAACTCCCAATACCGGGAGAGACGAAACCCCTCCTATCGCTCATTACCTCCATGTGACTCGGGACTGTACCCAAAGACCACCGTTTTGCACGCCCTCATGGACGTGGTAAGGTGAAGATCAAAGCACAGTGGGAATCACACTAGACTCTATGACGATCTCGGGTCTACAGACTAACCTGTACAAGTGTCACCTGAGAACTGCCATCTGACGTGAGGTATAATACCAACTGGGAGTTCTCGGCGAGTCCGTCCAGTGTACCCAGTCTCCACTGAGCACCCGTATACCATCTCTGATGTCAAACACCAATGGATATGGGATCATCCATCGCCCATCTCATGGGTCGAGAAGCATATACGCTAGTCTACTCTGGTATATCGATGCCCTGTCTCGATACACCCACGACTAGGGACCTTGAAGGATGTACTTATGGACTACCATGTCCCCACTAGTATGATCTGCATCATAGTCCAGGTAGTCAAGTACACATCCTAAGGGCTTTACCAACATGTAACTGTAAGACAGTGTATAGAGACTAGTGTACATGTTAAGATAAAGAGTAACCAGATAGCATACTATCATATCGAGCAAGAAAGTCATCTCTATATATGTCCAAGCATCCAATATAATATACATCATCTGTACAATACTGGCCTCTAGGGCATACATACAACTAACACTTATAAATACGGAATGCAACCCGGTACATGTATCGAAATACATATACGCGTATTCGTACCAAAATACGAATAGCCAAGAGAGAAAACGAATAGTGAACAATAATACTATAATACATATATATAAATACATATATAAATTATTAAATCAAAACCTGATTTAATAATCCAGCTTAATCCTAAGCTGCTAGTATTACCAACCGTCCGATTAAAGTTTGTGCAGCCTGTACACATATTTAATCGGACATCTGTATGTACCAACATACGTCATCTACACCATATCGCCTGAAACGTGAAAACCCTCTGTATGGGACACTAAAGACTCGTCAATACGCTGGCAGTTGGTTTAACTATAAGCATGTCAGAGGCACTAGCAGTACGTAACGGCTACCCAGGTATTGAGCGAAAGGAAAGACGACGAGCAAACTCATCCAAACCCCTACTGAGCCTGACAGTGACAATATCCGTAAGTCAGACCCCTAACAACGCGACATTTAGTGTCGGTATGAAATCCATCACCACCTGAGAAACTATCGATCCTGCATCGGTAATTCTCCTCTACCTTGGCCAAGGATTTCTAGTAATGGCCATCCGTGCACCGCGGGACATCAACCACCAATACCAGGAGAGGCGAATCCCCAACGATCCGATCACTGCCTCCATGTGGCTCGGGACTGTACCCAACTAAAACATGTTTGCACGACTCTTTTGAGCCGTGGTAGGGTTGTAATCAAAGCACAGTGGGAACTCACACGTGACAAATGACGATCTTAGGTAGACA
The DNA here is from genome assembly GCA_030015575.1 of Agapanthus africanus. NCBI lineage: Eukaryota > Viridiplantae > Streptophyta > Magnoliopsida > Asparagales > Amaryllidaceae > Agapanthus > Agapanthus africanus. The sequence continues at coordinate 207,022,926 of CM057343.1, forward strand.
GACTAACCTGTACACATGTCACCTGAGAACTGCTATCTGACAATAGGTATAATACCAACTAGCAGGTTCCCGGCGAGCCCATCCAGTGTACCCATAACGCAATGAGCACCTGTATACTATCTTAGGTGAACAAAATAACAACAATGGCTTGTAAGACCTGGCCACCGCCCCTCGTCGGGGTCTCGATCAGTATACACTAGTCTACACTGGAGTATCGATGCCCAGTCTCGATACTCCCACGAATATGGACATTTAAGGATGTGCTTATACACCACCTAGCTCTCACGTATATGATCGCCATCATAATGCCAGTAGTCAAGCAAGAATCATATGGGATCTATCAACATGTAATAGTGATGATAAAGACAAACGGCCTACCATCATCTCGAGTAAGACTGTCCTACCGGTATAGGTCCTCCCTCAATCATCATAATCACCTAACTATGATTACGATAATTTCCTTGAGGGAACTATACCCAACAGAATGGACTGATATTGACCTTCCTACACTTGGATATCTTTCGGTTCATCCTAAATGAACGATCGCCACCTCAACTCCGGGGAGCGGAAGGGCACCGACCTTCGTACACTTGGCAATTAATCGACTTACACTCGATGCGCGATCGTCATCTAAAAAGCCGAGCATCGACCTACGACCTACCACTCGAGTCGAGGAAATGACTGACGAACTGAAGTATTCACGCAGAAAGCACACAGTCATGCAGTGGAAAATAAGCTCGGCTTTATTTATATTCCATAAATTTTTACAAGGTATTCTAGGCTCCTCAGCCTTACAAAACATCCCGAGGCTTACAAAACTTTAAAAAAAAGGTGATAAAAGGAAAAGGTAGGAAAGCTCAGGCCATAGGCCCGGGGAGGATCTCTTCTTGCTTGACGCCGGCGTCGGGAACCAAAACGGCGACCTCTGGGTTGACGCTACCACCGGAAGCTTCACCCCTAGCGCTTCCACCGGTAGCCTCACCCCCGGAGGCATCCTCGGCAGCTTCCACCTGCGTCGCATCCTCGGAGAGAGGGCACTGGACCAGGAGCCTGCTGTCGGCAAATCCCGGCATCAACGTCTTGACGGCATCGAGAGCCTGGTGCCAAACAATGGCCGAGGCGTCAGCGAGGTCGGCGTAGAACTTGTCCGACACCTTGTACCTCTCCACGGACTTCGAATTTCAGAGCTCGGAAAGCTTCACCGCATCGAGCGCCGCATTGGTGTCCCTCCTGCTGGCATCCCTCGACTTCTTCATCGCGACGTTGAGCTTGCTGACCTCTTCCAACTTAGCCTGGATGGCCTTGTTGGATTCACTCAGAAGTCGGTGAGACTCCTTACATTTGGAGTTTGTCAACTCCTCGGCGGGCACCCGGGTTTCGAGGACGGCTATCCTCTCCTTCGCCTGCTGCAGCTCCAGGCGCAGATCCTCCTCCCACGAGGACGATTCGTCCGCCTTCCTCATGGCCGGGGCAATCTCCTCGGATTCCAAATTAACGATGAGGGTGCAGTGTTGGAGGACTTGAGGAAAGCAACAAAAGGAGTTAGAAATGTTCAAACTGAGGAAAAATACATAGCAAAATTCTTAAAAGAAAACGGATACCGACCTGAACCGCCTCTTGAGCGATGGTGGCTACTTCAGCCTTTAGGGTCCCCTGAGGAATTTTGCTCCTGGCCGATTGGTCCATGTCGGAGAGTAAGCTGTCGACGTCGGAAAGCCCGGAGGGCACCTCAAGACAGACATCCCTTTCCTGCACGGGGACCCCGGATGTTGGCGAGCGAGAGATCGTCCTTTTGTACCTCTTGAGGGGACTTCGGTGAGGTCGGCTTCATCCTCCACCCCCCTCGCCCAGGGCTTCGATCCCCGTGCATGCTTCTAGCTCTCCCCACGGCGGAATTCCGGGGCTCGGGGAGCGGCGGAAGGCTTCGCCGTTGTTAGGTCTACGTTACCTCTCCCGGTACTTTCGGGGTTGCGGAAACGGTAAAACAAAAAAATTTCTAAGCTTTGTAACATGGACCGTAAAAGCCGGATCTTTGCTAAACTAAACTAGCATACTTGCAAAGAAGAGTTAACTACTCGGCAAAGTGGTTATACCTCAACTTGAACTCCTTCTCTTGTTGTTGTTCTTCTTCTTTCTTGCTCTTTGTTGTAGCTTGAATGGCTTCCCCTCCTCGTCTCCTCTTTGCCGAAGATAGATCCACCTGAGGGCTTCATCCTTGGGCTCCTTTCTCGATCTTGAAAGAACTAAGGTATTCAGCTTGCTAGACCTTCTACCTTAGAGTGAGTAGAGTGTGCTTTGGGGTGTTATATCTTCAAGGAGATGATTCTCAACACATGAGATTTTCTCTCCTTGAACAAGAGGAGGAAGAAGATGAAGTGAAGAGAGAGAAACCAAATGATAGAATGAGCTATTTTTCTCTTGCAACCATAACAAAAGGAAAATGATTTATCTAATTAATAATAATAAATCAAAATGAAATAGTTGATGGTTGTATTTGGAATGACCACCATCATCACTTCAATAAATGAATGTAAGCTAGAATCAAAGAGTATCCTTGCAAAGCAATGATGATGGTCAACATTCAACGATGGTCAACAAGTCAACCATGGTCAACAAGTCAACAAAATCAACCATAACATTATTTCATTTAATTACTATTATTAATTGATATTTCATAAATCCATTAGGGTTTGGAAAAAGACGACTGTCAACTGTGCATACGCACCCGTTCCGAAACCCTAATGAAAGACCTCATCCTCCTCCTCAAGCAACTGTGCATACACACCTGCATTCTCGTTCCGAGGAACAAGAATACTGAGAGATAAAAGCAACCCCAAAACATATACCAGTATCTGGCTCAAACCAGAGCCTGCCAGTATAATCCGTCCGGACTCCAAACGTGCACAAGTGCGCGGATGAGAACGAACCCTGCCGCAAAACCATGCGACCTCTACTCAGTTTTACCCAGAGGCGAATAGCCCTCTGTGTGGGACTCTAAAGACTCGACGCTACGCTGGCAGTGGGTTTAACCACAGACCGCAAGCGGCACTAGCTGTGCGTAACGGTCCCCAGGTAGATGCCGATAAGAAGACTGACGAGGTAAAACCCATCTGAACTCCTACTGAGTCTGAATGTGACATTCTCCGTACAGTCCGGTCTGTTCGTCTGATACATCGCATGGCGGGCCTAAGGGGCGGTAAACGTCAGTCCCCTAATAGCGGTACAAGTCGTGTCGGAGTGAAGCCCAATACACCCTGAGATAGCACTGGAACCTACCAGTATATCTCGCTAGCCCTGGCCAGGGACTACTTGTGTAATGGCTCTCCTAGACACAGCGCGATGTCAACCCCCAATACCGAGAGAGACGAATCCTGTCTAACCGTCACTGCCTCCAAGTGCTTCGGGACTGGTCCCAACTACTACCTGTTTGCACGACTCAGAAGAGCCATGGTAGGGTAGTAATCAAAGAACAGTGGGAACACACTCGAGGCGAAGTGACAGTGTCAAGTCAGCGGACTAAGCTGTACTCATGTCACCTGGGAACTGATAACTGACGATAGGTATAATACCAACCATCAGTTCCCGACGAGTCCTGTCCAGTGTACTCGTAACCTACCGAGCACCCGCATACTATCTCAAGTACGACGTACCGACGGCTGTGGGACAGACCGTCTCCCGTGCTGGGATGAGAAGCGCATACGCTAGTCTACTCCGGAGTATCGATGCCCTATCTCGATACTCCCACGACTAGGGACGTGTATAAGGATGTGCTTGTAGATTACCCAGCCCCCACGAGTGTGATCGCCATCACAACGCCGGGAATCAAGCAAAGATCCAGAGGGCTCTACTAATGCGTATAGGTGATATAATAAATAAACACACAAGTACACATTAAAGCAGAGACAAACCAAGTAGCATACTACTATATTGAGCAAGATTGTCTGTACAACTGTGAATATCCCAAGCTTCCATCAAGTAATATACATACTAGTATGATACAGTAATGGCCTCTAGGGCATATACACTAACAATCTCCCACTTGCACTAAGGCCATGTACTGGCGTATCGAAGACCTATCATCTCGATCAGCCGCTCGAACTGAGTCTGGGGTAAAGCCTTTGTGAATGTGTCCGCAGTGTTGTCCTTTGTGTCCACTCTCCGCACCTCGATCTCCTAGCGATCAATGATCTCCCTGATCAGGTGATACCGCCTTAAGATGTGCCTGGATTTCTGATGGGACCATGGTTCCTTCGCTAAAGCTATAGCCCCATTGTTATCGCAATACAAAGGTATTGGGTCAATAATGGACGGAACCACCTGAAGTTCACTAATGAACTTCTTCATCCAGACCGCCTCTTTTGCGGCATCGCTTGCAGCAATGTATTCAGCCTCCATCGTCGAGTCTGTGACGGTATCCTGCTTGGAACTCCTCCAACATACCGCCCCTCCGTTGAGGGTAAACACAAAACCCGAGACAGACTTGCTGTCATCTTTGTCACTCTGGAAGCTTGAATCGGTAAAGGACTCGACCCTGAGGTCTCCATTACCGTAAACCAGGAACATCTCCTTAGTCCTTCTCAGGTACTTGAGAATGTTCTTCACTGCTGTCCAGTGGTCCTCCCCTGGGTCTGACTGATACCGGCTTACCGCGCTCAACGCGTATGCTACATCTGGTCTTGTACATAGCATCGCATACATTATAGATCCTACCGCCGAAGCGTAGGGTATAGTGCTCATGCGAACCCTCTCCTCGTCAGTCTTAGGAGACATCTTCTTGGAGAGGGTAATTCCGTGCAATGCGGGTATGCTACCGCGCTTGGAACCCTCCATACTAAATCTCTTTAGTACGGTCTCTATGTACCTGGACTGCGAAAGTCCCAATAGTCTCTTGGATCTATCTCTATAGATCTTGATCCCCAGAATATACGAGGCATCACCCAGGTCCTTCATGGAGAACCTTTGTGACAAAAATAGCTTGACCGATTGTAGCATAGGAATATCATTTCCTATCAAAAGAATGTCGTCCACGTACAAGACTAGGAACACGACAGTTCGTCCTACAATCTTCTTATATACACAGGGTTCATCTTCGTTCTTGATGAAATCAAATTCATTGATTGCCTCATCAAAACAGATGTTCCAGCTCCGCGATGCCTGCTTTAATCCATAAATGGATTTAAGCAACTTGCACATCTTTCCGCTGCTCCCACTGTCTACGAAACCTTCTGGTTGATCCATGTAAACGCACTCTTCCAAACAACCGTTTAGGAAAGCCGTTTTAACATCCATCTGCCAGATTTCATAGTCATGGAAGGCAGCAATGGCAAGTAGGATTCGAATGGATTTAAGCATAGCCACCGGAGAAAAAGTTTCATCATAGTCCAAACCAGGTCTTTGACGAAAACCTTTTGCAACGAGTCTAGCTTTATAGGTTTCCACCTGCCCATCTACACCAAGTTTCCTTTTGTAGATCCATTTGCATCCAACGGGTTTTACCCCAGGTGGAGCAATATCCAAGGTCCACACTTTATTGGCGTACATGGACTCCATTTCGGATTGCATTGCTTCCTGCCACTTATCAGAATCCCTACTGATAATGGCCTGCCTGAAACTGGTAGGGTCATCTTCTTCCAAGATGCAATCCTCTCGATCCCCGTCTATGAGAAAACCGTAGTATCTCTCGGGCGGATGAGAAATCCTACCAAATCTGCGGAGTGGCTGAGGTTCGTCTGGGGTTATAGAATCTAGCGGTTCCTCCAAATTTTCAGTTACATTTTGTGGTCGCTGAATTTCTTCCAGTTCTACCGAACTCCCACTAGTTTCTTTTGCAAGAAACTCCCTTTCTAAGAAGGTGGCGTGGCGAGATACAAACACCTTCTGTTCCTCAGTGTGGTAGAACAGATATCCTAGTGAGTCTTTAGTGTAAGCCCGCGGGGGCGCCCCGGCCGTCGATCCGACGCCGGAAACGCGGAAAACAAAAACTTTGCGAACTTTGCAAAACGGCACCGCCGCGGACTTTTCACCCGGATCGGGCCATTAACCTAGCTAGCTAGCAAAAAGAAAAGAGTAGAGATGCTATACCAAACGATCCGTGTCCTTCGGTCTTCGTCTCCGCTCCGATCTCCCGCGGAATCTCCGTCACCTCCTCGCTCGTCGGAAAGGGCACCACGTAGCCGGAATCTTTTACGGGCTCCCGCCTCTTGACCGAGACAACTCGGGCGCGAAGTTGGCTAGCCGACGCGTCCAAGACTTGCTATAGAATAGTGTAGTAAACTTGTCTCTTGGGTTTTAGTTGAAGTTGCCTTGATGGAAGGAAAGGATGAAACTTGTGAGAAGGAGAAAAATGGAGCTCTCAAGTTTTTGATAGAATGAGATGAGAAGATATTCCACACATATGAAGCTCTCTCTCTCTCTCTACAAGATGTGGCCGGCCCCCAAATTAGGAATGAGATTGGAGAGAGAAAAAAGAAAAACTCTCCAAGTATTATAATGTGAAAAAGAAAAATAAACTCAAAATGAAAATGGTCACAACCATTTCATATCTCATCAAAGTCCACTCACAAGAAAAGCAAAGGAATGGACCAAAAGGGAATCTCATCATGATGCAAGTCTCATCAAAAGCAACATATGCAAGAAAGCCCCTCACAACAAAGTTAATTGCAAACTTGCAATTAACCCCCTCCATCACAAAGCCCGGCCGAGAAGGAATGAAGGAAAACCGGCCGGAACGGAATGCAAACTGGCAACCCCAAAAAAAACCGATCCCGTAATAAATTACAGGAAAACCCTACTACTGCAAATACATACCCGCATTTGTATTCGCACTGAACACAAATGCAAAGAGACAAAACTACACTATCTAATACTAGTATCCGGCTTAAGCCAAAGCCGGCTAGTAAAAACCGTCCGATCATAATCCGTGCAGTACCGCACGTATCTGATCGAACCCTGCCATATCTCCATACGGCCTCTACAGCGTTTCGCCCGAAACTTGAGTAACTGTCTGTGTGGTGGACTCTAAAGACTCGTCAATACTATGGCTGTAGATTTAACCACTAGCACGTCAGAGGTATAAGCCAATACGTGACGGGCCACCAGGTATTGACCAAATGGGACGTCGATGAGGAAGCTCACCCCGACACCCAACTGAGCCTGTCAGTGACAATATCCGTACAGTCCGGTCCGTTCGTCTATGAGTATCGCATGGCGGGCCTAGGGGGTTGGTAAAAGTCAGACCCCCAAAAGCGGTACAAGTCGTGTCGGAGTGTAGCCCAGAACACCCTGAGATACTACTGGAATACCTACCAGCAAATCTCCTGCCTTGGCCAAGGACTTTTCATGTTCTGGCTCTCCTAGACACAGCACGACCTCACCCCCAATACCGGGAGAGACGAACCCCTGCAGATCCGCTCACTGCCTCCATGTGGCTCGGGACTGTACCCAACTAAAACCTGTTTGCACGACTCCTTTGAGCCGTGGTAGGGTAGTAATCAAAGCACAGTGGGAACTCACACGAGACAAATGACGATCCCAGGTCGATGAACTAACCTGTACACATGTCACCTGGGAACTGCTATCTGACGTCTGGTATATCCCAACTAGCAGGTTCCCGGCGAGTCCTGTCCGGTGTACTCATAACCCAATGAGCACCTGTATACATCTTAGGTGAACCAACTGACACCAGTGGCTTGTGAGACCGGCCACCGCCCCTCGTCGGGGTCTCGACTGTATACACTAGTCTACTCTGGAGAAACGATGCCCTGTCTCGAATCTCCCACGACTAGGGATCTTTTAAGGATATGCTTGTAGACCCCCAGCTCCCATTTATATGATCGCCCTCATACTGCTGGAAGTCAAGCAAGAATCCTAGGGGCTTTATCAACGTGTAATAGCGACTCGAAAGGTCACCTAAAGCAGTACACGATGATAAAGATAAACCAGATAGCATACTATCATCTCGAGTAAGACTGTCCTACCGGGATAGGTCCTCCCCTCAATCACTGCAATCACGTGCCTGTGACCCAATAATTGACTCTGAGGGCACTATCTCCAACAATCTCCCACTTGCACTCAAGGCTAATTATTGCGATGTCGCATACTCACAGCCCGTGTGATACCGAACACCCAACTCCTCTACTAGTCAGTCTCACAAAGCTCGTTTGCGAAACTATTGCGTTCGAGGAATAGCCTCAGTGAGTGGATCCGCCTTGATGTTTCTTTCTATGTCTCTCTATATCTCAAGTTCGCGGAGAAAGCTATCTCCCGAAATGAGCAATACCTGTCTTAGAATGTCTGGATGTCTGATGGGACCTAGCTCATAAGTGAACTCCAAATCCAAACTTCTTAGACTGTATCGACAACTGAACTTAATCAGTGTCCTGCGCCATGCCTTCCCTCAGTATCGACCTGGACCACCTGTCCAAAATACTGCCCCTCGTTAGAGGAAAAACTATAACTCTGACAGCCACTCTGCCATCCAGGTCACCTTGGAAGCCTGGAATGATAACTGTCTCCCGAAGAAGACTGCCGTTATCATATCCCTAGAACATCCACTTATGTTCTAAAACTGCTTCCGACTGTTTCTCCAGGATTGGATCAATATCAACTTATTGCATTTACTGCAAGAACAACATCTGGTGTGGTACTTGACATCTCATGATTGACTCAATTGCCTAAGCAAGTGATCTGCCAATCATGCATATCCCTCTCCCCTTTAGTCTGTAAGACACCTTTAGAGAGGGTGACTCCATTACCTGCAGGTACACTACCGTGCCAGGAGTCGTTCATTCTAAATACTCATAGAATGCTGTCTAAGTACCCTGATTGGGAAACCACCCAAATCTAGATCTAAAACCATAGATCTAGTAACCAGAATGTCTGATATAATATCCAAGTCCTATGTGGAGAAACCACTGTGTGACGACCAAAGTATAACCGATCGTAGTATAGGAATATCACTTCCTACTCTGTGTATGTCATCAAACACCAGGACATCACACCCTACTACCTTCTTAACAGATCCATCCCCTATTCTGATGAAGTCATACCTATGACTGTCACATCAGAAATAGATGATCTATCTCCGCTATATCTGCTTTAGTCTATAAATAGACATAAGCCTGATATCCACCAATGCTTCCGCTGCTCCCACTGACTACGACAACCCTCTGGCAGAGTCATATAGACGTGCACTTCTAAAGCCAGTTTAGAACGACGCTATACTCATCCTCCCGCCGGGTCTCGCAGCCTGGAACAACAGCAATGGCAAGTGTGGGTAAACAAGAACCTCCCTGCCACCGTCCTTGAGTATACCGAAGTATCTCTCGGGTGCCTGAGGTTACCCACCATATCTGCGGAGTGGCCAATGGAATGTCAAACCAGATTGAATCTTTAGGTTCTTATCAAATCTTCAGTAATCGTTTGCGGTTCTGGAATCACTTCCAGTTCTACCATACTCCCACTACTGTTTTTCTGAAAAAATCCATTTTTTGATAAAACTGTGGCGAGTCAAGAACAATATCTCTATTGATCTTCCAGATGGTAGAAAATTAACCCTCGTCATAGCCCGGGTCAACCCACAAACAGCCACTACTGAAACGTGCCTTGAGTTGTCCAGAGTCTGGTTTTTAAGCATAATCCGGACAACTCCCCGTATCTTAACAATGTCAAGATATGAACTGTTCTAAATCCAAGAACCAGAGGCACTGATTTAATTGAACCAGATTCAAATCATGCAGCTGTCTCCAGTGCATGTCAAGTAAATGGAAGAGAGGCCGATCAGCGTTACTCAACTTAGGAGTACTTCCAATTATGAGTAACCTGAAAGAGAAGCTAGTTCTCTTAATCATTACTATCAACTGAATACCATTCACAAGTATCTACATCTTCGATCTCCTTGAAGAATCCCGATACTTGCAACACTTGGTTCTCTACTTTACTCTTATACCTATAACTCCTCAAAACTTAGACCCTGTGTTTCTACGAAACACATGTCTAAGAACTAGAGAAGTTAAAAGTAAACAGAATATAGTACGAGGACCAACCCCTCTGTCCTCATGGACACTGGACAATATACAATACTCTGTATAAGTCCCCTGAGTCTGATAACTCATTCACTGTGTGTCGTAGGTCGAAAACTGTACTTATGGTTAAGAAGAATTACACCGCTGTTTAATGCTCCTTACCTAACCATCCACTGATATAGGTAAATGTCATAGACATAATTTCAGAAAGGTATATCTCACTCTATGAAAATAGACGTACAGATATATCAATTTGGAATTGGTGCATAACAGCGGATATTCAAAACCAAATATTTGCCGACCGGCAAACAACCCAGGTGACTTCCTCAAATATCACCGATTACAACGAATCCCGATATAATGAGGATGGTCACCTAATTCCCAATAACTTACTCCCACTCATCGTCTGTAAAACCATACAGATGTGAGAATCCAACCTGGTAAATACATACCCTGGAGCAAGTGCCTAATTGGGAAATCAGTTTTCATTTAACAGTACACAGTGAAACTGAAACATTGAGATGTTTCGATGGGGTATCCTGGTATTCCTAGTAATGCCTCTTCCATTATCCAGATTCACAACTATAACTGTATAATTCTTTGCCACCTCTCCAAATCCCTTTACATGTCTTTAGTCATTACCTTCTGTACACCCCTTTAGGCCAAATGGTTTTCTTCCTTCCCTACCGTTCGGCACCAGCCTATGGTTTGGAAGAAGACTATCCAAAAAGCATAATGGGTGTACTGTCCTAATCCGAGGAGCACTCGCAATGCGAGAGAAGGTGAGGATAAAAGACAACCGAATGTACTTAATTCATAGGTGATTTAGGATTGACAAAGAAGTACATGGTTTGGTCGTGAATAGCAGTCGCAATTTACTTTGCCCTCTTACTAATCCCTTGCTTTGTCTGAACTTAATACCTTCTATACACCGTTTAGGCTAATTGGCTTTTTTCATTCCCTACCGTTCGGCACCAGCCTAAGGTTTAGAAGAAGACTATCCAATTTGCGTAATAGGTGTACTACTCCTAAACCAAGGAGTACTCGCAACCTGAGAGAAGGTGAAAAGAAGAGACAACTGAATGTACTTTATTCCTTTTTCTCCAGAACCAGAAACCATCTTCGAAGTCCTTCGAGTTCGTATATAACCATACGATGGTTTTGTCCAATGGAAGTGGACGTTCGTAGTAATACGGGGTGTTCCGGAGAAAAGGGTAAAAGTAGGAGTGGCAAAGAGGTCTACAACTCTGACAATCCAAAAGCCAGTGTTAAGAAGGTTCGGTCAACTTGGTCACTGAGTCATAGTCTAGGGTCGGGTCAATGGTCGCTGCCAGAGAGAGAGAAAAGAAACACTCAGCGTGCACTCTAACCTAGATCAGAATGGTTATCACTTTATCTAATCTGGAAACCTCCCACTGTAACGTCAAATTCTTCCCCAAACCTGAAAGAAGAATTAGCCGGGATAACCCGAGGAGTAAACCAACTCATCAGTGGGAATCGGGATCCAACTCTCATCGCATGATAACGTGACGGAATCCGCTCACGTTATCACACTCCAGAAGGTATGCGCATATCTGGCAAGTTTCAGTTCTTTTGAAACTCCCGATGTGGATTTTTGCCCCATGCTCTTATGACCTTGACGAAGGTCAACAAATCATAAGTCACATGTCAAGTTCCACCCGTCATTGTCCAGGTTAATTTGAACCCACCCGTACAAGCCCTTGACGAAGGTCAACAAGGCTGTACGACTGTCCCAAACCAACGCATCTATCTATGCAACAGAAAGGTAACAAGCAGCTACCATACACTATGCCTTGACGAAGGTCAACAAACATAGCATGAATACTACGTGCTACCCGTCTGAAACGACGGAGGGCTACGAATGGTTTCTGGCGAAAACCTTTAACGTAATGAACTTGATATCGTTGAAGGAACTGATAGCTTTTAAAAAATATAGTGACGAAAACCTTTGCTAAAGAGGTCACTCCCGGTGAAGGGATCTCGGCTCTTTCCCCGTAGAATGAGGTGCAGGATATTCCAACTGAATACCTCGATGCAAAGCAAAAGTAATCGGCTATAGTGAAGTTATTGCCCTGACGCAAACTTTTGTCCAAGGGGTCACTCCCGGTGAAGGGATCTCGGCCCTTGCCTCGTCGACTGAGGAGCAGGATATTCCAACTGAATACCACTGTGCAAAACAAAAGAGAACGCCCTTGCAATAACAGCTTTTTGAAAAAAGTGTTCCAACAACATCAGAATAGGTTTGTTTAACTTGCATTGATCCGAATCAATGCAGTCCCATCAATTGATCACACCACAAAGAACGAAAATATACTGACGTACGTATATGCCATCCGCATTCGCCACTGGGTCCCGTCATCACCCGTTAGGTTAGCTAACTAACGACAGAGCGGGGACTGGACTAGCGCGGATGAAAAACATATACAACATCTACTAATATATATATAATATATAATTTTCGCTCAAGGCGTGATAAAAATGCAGCAACACAGAAATGTATAGCAACACAGATCAATACAGATATCTGGGATCCCCGGGTTTCACAGAGCCGCTGCTGAAACCCGACGTTCCCCTGGTCGTGTGGATAGCCTGTGCAATGAAATCCTAGACCCCTACGGGCGCGGCAAGTCACCCGCCAAAACCTGAAGCGAGGCAGCCCCCTTCAGCACCGTGAATGGACCACCCAGCACTTCACGGAATCCGGTAACTTGGGCACCCCTCCTGGGTCAACCCTATACCCCCTACGAGTGCGGCGAATAGCCCGCCAATCCTAGAGTGAAGCCCCCTCCGTCTCAACGCCATGAGATGCGGGCTCGTTGCCCTCTAGAACCCGGCTATCCGTGCACCCCTCCGCGGGGTAATCCTAGTACAGAAAGTAAAATATGCATACAACGGGTACATCGACCGCAACTAGGTCGTGCCCCAAAAGAATAATACAAACAGGCAGTGACGGCAGTCCACATGTCGGACGCTCGCCCCGCAATATCAAATGTACATATAAAACAAAACTGTACTACCACTGCAACCAGGCTATCCCCCACGACCGATCCGCAACAACACAGTACAATCACAGAACATCAACGTGAAAGTCACGTTCGCAAATCCGTCTAACCGGGCTATAGCAGTTAGACGGGATTTACCGATCAAGTGACATTCACGGTCGCAGATATAATGTAAAAACTGTGAACTAGCATGTTTAAAATATTCGATCGAACAAATTTATCAAAGTGGGCCCCACACACTACTGTAGCACTTACAGAAAATCTGGGCCCAAATAAAATATCCCAAAAGCCCTATTTCCAAGTCCAAAGCCTATTGAGAAATTTTGGTGCAGTGATAAAACATTTCCACCGCGGAAGAGCGGCCAAACCATGGGTTTGGCCGCGCTTCCGCGGCCGTACTAGGAGATCAGTGTATGAAAATTTCCCAGAAGTCTTAGAATTGTCCACACATGTTTCTGAGATGGCCTGAAAAATTTTCTGAGACAAAATAAAATCGACAGAAACCTGAAGCATGTGAAAAATACGGTTTTTGGGGTTTTTCGTTCGATCGAGTACTAAACATACTAGAGCAAGCTAGGGTAGGTTAATGGCGTGGCTCTGATACCATTGTAAGCCCGCGGGGGCGCCCCGGCCGTCGATCCGACGCCGGAAACGCGGAAAACAAAAACTTTGCGAACTTTGCAAAACGGCACCGCCGCGGACTTTTCACCCGGATCGGGCCATTAACCTAGCTAGCTAGCAAAAAGAAAAGAGTAGAGATGCTATACCAAACGATCCGTGTCCTTCGGTCTTCGTCTCCGCTCCGATCTCCCGCGGAATCTCCGTCACCTCCTCGCTCGTCGGAAAGGGCACCACGTAGCCGGAATCTTTTACGGGCTCCCGCCTCTTGACCGAGACAACTCGGGCGCGAAGTTGGCTAGCCGACGCGTCCAAGACTTGCTATAGAATAGTGTAGTAAACTTGTCTCTTGGGTTTTAGTTGAAGTTGCCTTGATGGAAGGAAAGGATGAAACTTGTGAGAAGGAGAAAAATGGAGCTCTCAAGTTTTTGATAGAATGAGATGAGAAGATATTCCACACATATGAAGCTCTCTCTCTCTCTCTACAAGATGTGGCCGGCCCCCAAATTAGGAATGAGATTGGAGAGAGAAAAAAGAAAAACTCTCCAAGTATTATAATGTGAAAAAGAAAAATAAACTCAAAATGAAAATGGTCACAACCATTTCATATCTCATCAAAGTCCACTCACAAGAAAAGCAAAGGAATGGACCAAAAGGGAATCTCATCATGATGCAAGTCTCATCAAAAGCAACATATGCAAGAAAGCCCCTCACAACAAAGTTAATTGCAAACTTGCAATTAACCCCCTCCATCACAAAGCCCGGCCGAGAAGGAATGAAGGAAAACCGGCCGGAACGGAATGCAAACTGGCAACCCCAGAAAAAACCGATCCCGTAATAAATTACAGGAAAACCCTACTACTGCAAATACATGCCCGCATTTGTATTCGCACTGAACACAAATGCAAAGAGACAAAACTACACTATCTAATACTAGTATCCGGCTTAAGCCAAAGCCGGCTAGTAAAAACCGTCCGATCATAATCCGTGCAGTACCGCACGTATCTGATCGAACCCTGCCATATCTCCATACGGCCTCTACAGCGTTTCGCCCGAAACTTGAGTAACTGTCTGTGTGGTGGACTCTAAAGACTCGTCAATACTATGGCTGTAGATTTAACCACTAGCACGTCAGAGGTATAAGCCAATACGTGACGGGCCACCAGGTATTGACCAAATGGGACGTCGATGAGGAAGCTCACCCCGACACCCAACTGAGCCTGTCAGTGACAATATCCGTACAGTCCGGTCCGTTCGTCTATGAGTATCGCATGGCGGGCCTAGGGGGTTGGTAAAAGTCAGACCCCCAAAAGCGGTACAAGTCGTGTCGGAGTGTAGCCCAGAACACCCTGAGATACTACTGGAATACCTACCAGCAAATCTCCTGCCTTGGCCAAGGACTTTTCATGTTCTGGCTCTCCTAGACACAGCACGACCTCACCCCCAATACCGGGAGAGACGAACCCCTGCAGATCCGCTCACTGCCTCCATGTGGCTCGGGACTGTACCCAACTAAAACCTGTTTGCACGACTCCTTTGAGCCGTGGTAGGGTAGTAATCAAAGCACAGTGGGAACTCACACGAGACAAATGACGATCCCAGGTCGATGAACTAACCTGTACACATGTCACCTGGGAACTGCTATCTGACGTCTGGTATATCCCAACTAGCAGGTTCCCGGCGAGTCCTGTCCGGTGTACTCATAACCCAATGAGCACCTGTATACATCTTAGGTGAACCAACTGACACCAGTGGCTTGTGAGACCGGCCACCGCCCCTCGTCGGGGTCTCGACTGTATACACTAGTCTACTCTGGAGAAACGATGCCCTGTCTCGAATCTCCCACGACTAGGGACCTTTTAAGGATATGCTTGTAGACCCCCAGCTCCCATTTATATGATCGCCCTCATACTGCTGGAAGTCAAGCAAGAATCCTAGGGGCTTTATCAACGTGTAATAGCGACTCGAAAGGTCACCTAAAGCAGTACACGATGATAAAGATAAACCAGATAGCATACTATCATCTCGAGTAAGACTGTCCTACCGGGATAGGTCCTCCCCTCAATCACTGCAATCACGTGCCTGTGACCCAATAATTGACTCTGAGGGCACTATCTCCAACATTTAGGATATCCTACAAATTTACAGAGAACTGACCGTGCCTCTATCTTGTCCGGTTTCTGTGTTTTCACATAGGCCGGACAACCCTATATCTTAATAAACTTCAGACATGGTTTCTTACTGCTCCATATTTCATACGGAGTTTTAGGCACAGATTTGGACGGAACTTGATTCAAGAGGTATGCCGCTGTCTGAAGCGCATGTCCCCAGAATGAAAGAGATAACTCAGCACTACTCATCATGGAGCGAACCATATCCAATAGGGTACGATTCCTCCGCTCCGATACACCGTTGTGCTGTGGTGTATAAGGAGGAGTAAGCTGAGAGAGAATACCATTCTCTTTTAAGTAATCTAGGAATTCCGTGCTTAAGTACTCCCCTCCCCTGTCAGACCGGAGGATCTTGATACTTTTGCCTGTCTGGTTCTCTACTTCCTTTCTGAATTCCTTGAATTTCTCAAAAGCTTCAGATTTGTGTTTCAATAGATACACATATCCGAACCTAGAGAGATCGTCAGTGAATGTGATGAAGTACAAGAACCCACCCCTTGCATGTATAGACATCGGACCACATACATCACTATGTACGAGTCCTAAAAGCTCTGCTGCTCTTTCTCCATGTCCGGTGAACGGAGATTTGGTCATCTTCCCTTTGAGACAAGACTGACAAGTTTCATAAGATGAAAACTCGAACGTATCCAAGAGTCCATCTTTATGCAACTTACTCAGTCTTTTCTCTCCGATATGACCAAGTCTACAATGCCACAAGTAGGATTCATTCGTATCTGAATTCTTCCTCTTGCGTGTGTTTTGTATGTTGAGAACTGTATTCTGATTTAGAACGTAGATACCATTACACAGTGTACCCTCTGCAACCAGTACCTTATCAAGGTAAATGTTCATGATATTCTTTTCAAGAACAAAGTTATATCCATCTTTATCGAGTAAAGAAACTGATATGATGTTGCAAACCATGGAGGGTACATAGTAGCAATCGTTCAAAAACATAGTCTTGCCATTTGGCAATACTAGGTGATATTCACCGACGGCTGCCGCATTAACTTGTGCTCCGTTCGCTACTCTGAGCGACATATCACCCTGTGCAACTTTCTTACTTTTTCTCAGTCCCTGCAATAAATTACAGATATGAGATCCTGATCCGGTATCAAGTACCCAGGAGGCAGGGCTGACCGTAAAACAGTTCTCAATTACAAGAACACCTGAAGTAGATGCAAAACCATGCTTCTTCTTCGACTGGGTATCCTGGAAATCCATACAATCCCCTTTCCCTTTCTCATACTCATGACTGTTGTCATAAGTTAGAGCTGAACCAACTTTCCCCAGTCCCGAATAAGAATTCGGATCGGTCAAGCGATACATTTTATTATCTTGATTAGGGCGTGAAAAGGTTGCTGCCTGGAGAGGGAGAAAAGAAACACTCAGCGTATGCTCTTGCAAGATTAGATTGGTTTATTAATTTATCTAACCAGGATGTCTCCCACTGTTTACTCAAATTCTTCTTAAAACCCTTTAAAAGAAGAACTAGTCAGGATTTTAATTTACGTCACAATACTTGCTTAACCTTTCAGCCAGTCTAGTGTCGGTACTTCGAGGGAGGTTTTCCAACGATTTCGCGAAATTCCTTAATTCAAGAACCTCTTTTCCCTGGGGGCGTAGCCCCGCTAACACCTTTCTAGACACCTACTAGGTTTATAGCATTGATCGTTTAGTAAAATAATCTCCCAAGAGTAATCCAACTCATCAGTGGGATCGGGATCCAACTAGCATTGTGTGATGATCTAGATGGAATCCACTCTAGTCACCAGACTCCAGAAGGTATGCTGAATCTGCAAGTTTCAGTACTTTTGAAACTCCCGATGTGGTTTTTGCCCCTAGGACCCAAGTGACCTTGACGAATAATCAACAAATCAAAAGGTCCTAGTCAAGTTCAACCCGTCGTTATCCAGGATTGCATTTGACCCGCCCGCATGATCCTTGACGAATAATCAACAAAATCATGCGACCGTCCTAACCAATCGCATCTATCAGTGCAACAGAAAATTATTACTCAGCTACCGTTCACTGTGTCTTGACGAATAATCAACAAACGCAGCACGAATACTAAGTATTAATTATCCGAAACGACGGAGGGCTACGGCTGGGCTTTTGGCGAAAAACCCGTTAACGTAATGAACTTGATATCGTTGAAGGAACCTGGTATTCTTTTGAAAAAATAGTGGCGAAAACTTTTTGCTAAAGAGGTCACTCCCTGTGAAGGGATCTCGGCTCTTTCCTCGTCGAGTGAGGTGCTGGGCATTCGTAAGATGAATACCTCGATGCAAAGAAAGAATAATCGACTATGGTGAAGTTATTACCCTGACGCAAACCTTTTGTCCAAGGGGTCACTCCCGATGAGGGGATCTCGGCCCTTGCCTCGTCGATTGAGGTGCTGGGCATTCATAACCGAATACCTCGATGCAAAACAAAAAAGATGAACGTCCTTGTAATAACAGCTTTTTGAAAAATTTGTTCCAACAACGTCTTTTAGGTTTATTTTCTTGCATTAGTTCTTTTAATGCGTCCCATCATTTAAATCCTACCATTGCAGAAAACAACCAAAATATGACGTACGCTTATGCCATTCGCATTCGCCACGGGGTCCCGTCATCACTCGTTAGGTTACTTAACTAACGACAGAGCGGGGGCTGGGCTAGCGCGGCTGTAAAACATAAGCAACGCCTAAATATAAAGCAATGATAGACATTACAGATCACAGATGAATACATTGGATATACTAGGAATCCGCAATCCGTTCGAGCCTGCAACGAAAAGCGGATTACACGGTCGTGGTGAATAGCCAAAACCCCACCCAAGATCCCTACGGGTGCGGCAAACTACCCGCCAAGTACCCGGTAGTTTGTGCACCCCTCCATGGGTCTATCCTAGGAGCAAAAATAGTAAAAAGAATTATACAATGACGGATACAATCCCGACCCGGTTGTGCGGCCATACAAATAATATTATTACATCAATTTACATTAACAAATGAATGAAAGAAAAACAAAAGCTCATCTCACATCCACCCCGGCTATTCACCCGCGACAGTCCAACACATTCATATACACATTCCAATATCAAACACAGATCACAGAGATGTATAACCCCGACTAATCGACTTATAGCGATTAGCCGACGTTCAATACATACAAACATCACAGATATAACCAATATAGCCAAAGTGTAGCGAAGTTCGAAAAAAATACGGATTTATAGGACCCCAAAAGTAAATTTCTTTTCTGGAAAATCTGGGCACATATAACATATTTGAAAAATCCCAAAACCCTACCAGAAGAACACTGCACAAAACACGATCACATGAAGAGCCAAAACGGCGGCGGATCCGCGGCGAAGAGAATAGCCGAGGACGCGGATCCGCGGCGGTTTGAAGGATTCATGGCATCGTTTTTGGTGGGTGTTCTCACAAAACCCTGAGCCGATTTTAGGAGTAAAGAGTTTTACTTTTAGAGCACAAAAAAATTCAACAGAAACTTAGGGTTTTTGATTTCCGGTTTTTGTGATTTTTCCGTTTCGAACTTCCATACACTTCGCTACCAAGCTAGTTTAAGTTTAGTTAGGCTCTGATACCACTGTTAGGTCCACGTTACCTCTCCCGGTACTTTCGGGGTTGCGGAAACGGTAAAACAAAAAAATTTCTAAGCTTTGTAACATGGACCGTAAAAGCCGGATCTTTGCTAAACTAAACTAGCATACTTGCAAAGAAGAGTTAACTACTCGGCAAAGTGGTTATACCTCAACTTGAACTCCTTCTCTTGTTGTTGTTCTTCTTCTTTCTTGCTCTTTGTTGTAGCTTGAATGGCTTCCCCTCCTCGTCTCCTCTTTGCCGAAGATAGATCCACCTGAGGGCTTCATCCTTGGGCTCCTTTCTCGATCTTGAGAGAACTAAGGTATTCGGCTTGCTAGACCTTCTACCTTAGAGTGAGTAGAGTGTGCTTTGGGGTGTTATATCTTCAAGGAGATGATTCTCAACACATGAGATTTGCTCTCCTTGAACAAGAGGAGGAAGAAGATGAAGTGAGGAGAGAGAAACCAAATGATAGAATGAGCTATTTTTCTCTTGCAACCATAACAAAAGGAAAATGATTTATCTAATTAATAATAATAAATCAAAATGAAATAGTTGATGGTTGTATTTGGAATGACCACCATCATCACTTCAATAAATGAATGTAAGCTAGAATCAAGGAGTATCCTTGCAAAGCAATGATGATGGTCAACATTCAACGATGGTCAACAAGTCGACCATGGTCAACAAGTCAACAAAATCAACCATAACATTATTTCATTTAATTACTATTATTAATTGATATTTCATAAATCCTTTAGGGTTTGGAAAAAGACGACTGTCAACTGTACATACGCACCCGTTCCGAAACCCTAATGAAAGACCTCATCCTCCTCCTCAAGCAACTGTGCATACACACCTGCATTCTCGTTCCGAGGAACAAGAATACAGAGAGATAAAAGCAACCCCAAAATATATACCAGTATCTGTCTCAAACCAGAGCCTGCCAGTATAATCCGTCCGGACTCCAAACGTGCACAAGTGCGCGGAAGAGAACGAACCCTGCCGCAAAACCATGCGACCTCTACTCAGTTTTGCCCAGAGGCGAATAGCCCTCTGTGTGGGACTCTAAAGACTCGACGCTACGCTGGCAGTGGGTTTAACCACAGACCGCAAGCGGCACTAGCTGTGCGTAACGGTCCCCAGGTAGATGCCGATAAGAAGACTGACGAGGTAAAACCCATCTGAACTCCTACTGAGTCTGAATATGACATTCTCCGTACAGTCCGGTCTGTTCGTCTGATACATCGCATGGCGGGCCCAGGGGGGAGGTAAACGTCAGTCCTCTAATAGCGGTACAAGTCGTGTCGGAGTGAAGCCCAATACACCCTGAGATAGCACTGGAACCAACCAGTATATCTCGCTTGCCCTGGCCAGGGACTACTTGTGTAATGGCTCTCCTAGACACAGCGCGGTGTCAACCCCCAATACCGGGAGAGACGAATCCTGTCTAACCATCACTGCCTCCAAGTGCTTCGGGACTGGTCCCAACTACTACCTGTTTGCACGACTCAGAAGAGCCGTGGTAGGGTAGTAATCAAAGAACAGTGGGAACACACTCGAGGCGAAGTGACAGTGTCAAGTCAGCGGACTAAGCTGTACTCATGTCACCTGGGAACTGATAACTGACGATAGGTATAATACCAACCATCAGTTCCCGACGAGTCCTGTCCAGTGTACTCGTAACCTAACGAGCACCCGTATACTATCTCAAGTACGACGTACCGACGGCTGTGGGACAGACCGTCTCCCGTGCTGGGATGAGAAGCGCATACGCTAGTCTACTCCGGAGTATCGATGCCCTATCTCGATACTCCCACGACTAGGGACGTGTATAAGGATGTGCTTGTAGATTACCCAGCCCCCACGAGTGTGATCGCCATCACAACGCCGGTAATCAAGCAAAGATCCAAAGGGCTCTACTAATGCGTATAGGTGATATAATAAATAAACACACAAGTACACATTAAAGCAGAGACAAACCAAGTAGCATACTACTATATTGAGCAAGATTGTCTGTACAACTGTGAATATCCCAAGCTTCCATCAAGTAATATACATACTAGTATGATACAGTAATGGCCTCTAGGGCATATACACTAACAGCCGTTGCAGTTGGTTTCGCGGCCAAGCTCGGATCAGGACGGGATGAGCTAGCACCCCCGGTCTTCTTTCCTGCCTTCGCGGCCAAGGCAGCTAAGAATTTGGATCGGTCCATTTGTTCTGCAGAAAGGAGAAAACATGAAAGAGAGTTAGCGACGCTGTAAAGGGCAAGAAAAACCTATTAACGTCTAAATAGATTGTACAAAGACCTAACTTACCCAGGAAGCATGCAGGGCTGAGCCCAGCCCAGCTAAGAGCCTACTCAAAAAGCAAAACGTCGACTCGTTGGATCGGCTCCCACATGGATACTGCCCTCGCTTCAGGTGAGGGCGTCTTCCTAGCCCTCGGACAGTCGGCCCTGTGCCATTGGGTAGGCATAGGCCAATCCTCACCCTCGGGTGGCCCGACGAATATGAACTTCTCCTTCCATTCGTGAATGGAAGAAGGGATGACTACTACCCCTGACCCGGCGACCCCACCCTTGCGTTTTTTGAAAGAAAAATGCATCCAGCTCAGCTCATCCTTGTTGGTGCCGTGGTGATTCTTATAACAAAGAAAGGAAACTAGGAAGGTTAAACTAAAGGGGATATTTTCAAGTTTCAACCGGACCAGAGACCTAAGGAGGATTCTCCACGAGTTCGGCGCTAGCTGGCCTGGGGAAATATGGAAGCAACGATGCATCCCACATACCTCAGTTGGGAAGGGCAGACCTATTCCCGCCCGGAATGCTTCCAAATACAAGGCAATCTCCTTTCGCTGCAGCCGGTCCGCCCGCTCACCCTCTCTGGCTAAACAGAGAAAATAGTTAGAGAGGATATAGAATCGAGCCCGGATCTCGGCAAGCTCATCCATATTCCTCAAGGCGGAGGGCGCATCGCTGGCGTTCCCGACACGCACCTTGGGAGCCCTTGTTGCCGCCCGACGGTGGGTGATGGGGACGGCCCTGACTCTCGGATGTGATCCCGACGCAGAGGATGAAGAAGAAGAAGACGAACCCTCTTGGCTATCTGAAGCCGAAGAGGAGGAAGACCCTTTGGACTCAGCTCCAACAACTGGAGCCTCATCTTCCGACCTTACCCTAACTATCTCTACAGACTCCTCAGACGAAAATATCTAACCTGACTCAAAGGAATGGGCTGAACGAGGAAAAAGCACGGGTGATCCGACCTAAAAGGAAGGAGCGCCGGGCAATTTCTGACAACGAAGGTGAATTATGGTGGAAGTGTTGGCCCTAGGGGGTTCCTTCCTATTTATGCACTCCACAAAAAGCATCCAACAGCCCAGAACAATTCCCGCCAAAACGAAGCGCCGCGGCGGATCGCACCGATCCGCCACCGCTTCCGCCAGCCGTCAAAGCTCCTGTCATGACCCGAAGGTACGGAACACGACTGGCATTTAAATTACGAAACATCTAAAGGCGTAACGTAATCTTAGTAAGCCAAAGCCCAGAAATCTAAACCGTTTAAAGAAATAGAGTGAAGGAAAACTTATTTAAAGAATGCGATTTTAACAAAACAAGTCCCATTAAACATTTTAAAAACATCCAAATTTCCCGAAAATTTCGGCAGAGTCTCCTTTGTAAAAAGTAGCCCCGAAACGGGTACAATACAAAATATGCATAAGTAAAGAATAAAGGCATCCCCAAGCGGGAGCTAGCTCTTTGCCAAAGGCGAAAACACAACCACATGCAATAAATGTATATCAAAGTGAAAAATAAGAATTTGAAAGCAAGAAATAAGATAAAACCATGTCGGCTCAAGTGAGCATCGACACCAAACACCATAAATAGAAGTCTCATGTGTCTCACCGTCTAGTCCAAAATACAAGGGTAGATGGAGTATACTAGATACAAAATAATATACATGTTGAGAGTAAAAGAATATCCTCAACCAACCAATGAGCGAGCTGCAAATCGATGCAATGAAGCAAAAAGAGGAAGTACGCCCGCCGAACCTGTGCTGACGGGTCAGACCTGCAAGATACTATGGCACAACGGGGGTGAGTTGACAACTCGTGAGTAGTAAGTAATATCTAATAAGGCTATCGTAAGCATGCAAACAAATACGTCACCATCTACATATACCAATATGATGCGTTGCACCGGTATGTATGCAACATGAATGCATAATCAACACGAAACCCGAATATGTTTGGTATGAGAGAATCTGTATTCTTATCTTAGTAAAACTTCTGTGAAATAACTGAAGTATCATCAATGAAACCAACAGAAATCCGTGTCAAGCATCGATACAAAATATGTAAATCTCAATGTCTTAATATCTCGATGTCTCAATATCTCAATGTCTCAATGTCTCAATATCTCAATATCTCGGGCTCCGTCAGTCCGGATCGGCCCATATCATTAAATCTCATGACTACGGTCGATATCCTCCGGATATCCGCCGTGCCAGACATCACCGGTATGTAGCCTTCCCCTGTCAGGCTCATCGTCTACAACTCGAGCTTCTTGCCCCGGGGTACCATACCGGGCCCACCATGTGCCCGAAACAGTTCATCCTACTCCTCGAATCGGGTCTCGAAAACCAACATAAATCAGGAAAACTCATGGTGGACGACACATACATCATATCACGAGAAAACCGCTACTTATATTTTTAAACTGCTAACAGGTTTATAAAATTCTTGCGGTTTTCCCACAAATCCAGAAATCTCATAAATACTGAAATGCTCGAGACGAATTACAATATGTAAACATGCCGGTGATGATGGATGTCTATAATACGATAGCATATACCATGGAATATATGACCAGAAACTATGTATGAATTATGATGTAATGAGGTATGTATATGTGACTAGCCATCCTACGTATCAATGTTGATGAATGAATATACAATTATCAGTTTTCATATCATATATGACGCAAATGGTTTAGATACTAATTTTATCAAGTTCTATAGTGTTCGTGGCATAGCAATTATCAAATGCGTGTGTGTTGGCATAAATAGTGCACGTGCGGCATGAACCAATGGTAATGGCTCAAGTGTCCTATGGGATGATATCACACACACACACACACACACACACACACACACACACACACACACATATATAAGATGATGCGATGCAATGAGATGAATGACTAGGAACTACGCAAATAAATGCAAGTACTACTAGTAATCTTAACTATCGGGCGCCTCGTGCCATCCATACGATCCCGCCATAGATGTATACATCTACTCACCGGGATGCCTCGGCTAATCTGATCCAATCTCAGCCTTGTCTTTCCGCGCCACATCAAACGCCTCTGCACCGATCCTAGAATCGCACATAAGTGAATAAGAGGATAGATATATGAATAGTTGTGAACACAAACGATACAAGTCAACCACGCGCTCTAACTAGACGCGCACAGACTTGGTTTACAAAACGCACTCGCGACAACGCCACAAAGCATAACTAAGGTCGCTATACGTGACAACTACCAATCCTAGAACCCAATCGTACCAATCGCGCATTCACAACACACTAAATATTATATGAAATAGGTTATAGATCATCAAAAGCTCAAACTTAATTAAAATTGATTTATTCCAAAAACCTAGTTGGCATCACCTAACCATTTTTGTGCAATACTATATGTTTTAGCAAAACTAGTGGCCACAATGTTCACTTAATATCTTAATTAGGCTACCCAATTATTAACTAGATTTTAATCTCACCTATTTAACTTAATCATAAAAATTTAGTTTGCGAGATTATATAATTAAGACAATTTAGAAATAACAATTAGCAAATTAATAACTAGTTTAGATTTTTCAAGTCTTAAGATGTTAAACTACACATTGTAGCCATAATCAAATGATAAAAACCCTAACTTGAATTCAAAACCTTCTCTTTAGAATTCTATCTTTCAATTAAAACCATATTTAAACCTAACTAAGTTAGATTAAAATAATCAACCAACAATTTAACCATAGGGTTAAGATTTATACCTCTAAAATTTGATATCAAACTTGCAAACTTAGCCTCCCAAAAAGCCATCTTGCTCCCAGATCCAAGCTAGTATAAGACAAGGAAAAATGGGTGAAGGTTTAACTAGGAATTAGTGAGGGTTTGTGTGGATTTTTGATGGAATTTTTGAATATTTTTGAGGTGAAGAATGTGAAGATTTTGGAGAGGGGAGGAGCTGTCCCTGTCTTGGCCAGAGCAGGGAGAGAAAGAGAGTGTGAGGTGTGTGAGTGTGTGTAGAAACATCCCCCCATCAAATCATATATTGCTTATATTTTAATTATCTTATTTTCTTAATTAATAATTATCCTAGAAATCTCTAGAATTATTGGGACATAATTAAGAAAGAATGAGCATGTTACAAACTTGATTCTAAGTTTTCATGGTGCACAAGTGTGTGATTAACCCATTCTCATTTGTAATTAACACTAATTAAATGCATAAGTGAAAGCTTATAATAATATTTAAAATAATTAATTAAGGAAAAATATTTAAATAAACTAGCAATTTATAAGTGACTAATTAAATACCAAATACTAGCAATTACATGCTAAAATAGGTATAATTAGGTCTATGTTGAAAAATAATTATAATTATATTTTACGGAAAACACGAGTTATATTACCGATTATCGTAAAATTCACATAAACGATTTTTAAAACGTTACAATCTTCCCCCTTAAAGAAATTCCGTCTCCGAATTTAAAATCTAACTACGCGTACCTTCGAAGTGATGGGGATATTTCTTCCTCATCTCGTCCTCGGCTTCCAATGTGACCTTTTAGCTATTCGGGCCACGCCAAAGAGCCCTTTACGGACGGTATGACCTCGGACCTCAGTTTCATCACCTGCCGATCTAGAATGACTACTGACCAGTCGAAAATACTGCATCTTTTAACCGGAAATTTCCTTATCATTTGCACTCATTTAGAAGTGTACGGTATTCATATTTCACATATTAGCAAATCAGTCGTTAAATATCAGATTACATGTGTTAGACTCTAAAACCGGCACTATAAAGGAAATTGACAGCATTTCATGGCATCGCATCATCCCTATATTATGCAACACTTGTCTCAAGATTTGTGCAGGAAAATGCAGGATCAAAAGAGGCTGATAAAATGCACCAACCCTAAGTTTTGAGATCTGGTAGAAATATAGAAGGAACAATAAAATGCAACATGTCAGATAAAGCCCTAAACTTCAGTTAAAAGCATCACCAGAAGTTTCAAAGCCCAAGCTTCCAACATGGCCGCGGAACCGCGGCCGGAGCCGGCTTGAGCCGCGGTTCCGCGGCCGTCTTGACACTTCACATCCTCAAATTCAGTGCATTATTTCTCTCTCAGGGCCAACACTACAGCAAGACATGTCAAATTCCAGAAGACTCCGGATACTTCTGCCAGATCAGCAAACTAGGGTTTCTAAGCTTAAACAACCCTAGCTTAAAGCCTAAGCTAAACTCCTAACAAACTCTTTCTAGAAGCTCCTCAACAAACTTTTGGAGGGAATTGTAATTTCAAACCTAGACCTAGGGTTTGGTTGTTTATAAATAGGAACCTAGACCTAGGGTTGAGGGATCCAATCATTGAATCTAGAATCTAGAATCTAGAACCATTCAATCTTTACTTTTTCATTTTTACCCCTTTTTTTCATCATCTTCCACAAGTCTAGTGATAAGACTTGTGTGAAACCCTAACCCTAATTCCAATCCAAAAGCCAAGATCCCGAGTACCAAATCAAGTAAGAAGCCCTTCAACCTTTTATGAGCGGAGCCGATCTTCAACAGAGCAAGTGGTCCAAGCCGATCCACGACTCACGGAGAAAAGCGAAGCCAATTCAACAATCGAGTTCTTCCTCTTGTAGTTCTTGAGCGTCTGTAGTGAAATTGTTGATATAAATAAAAGGTGAAATTCTTTTATCTTGTTTTCTTTAAATTCTTGCATTATGATTCGATCTCAATTTATAATTGTAGTTCTTGTTGTGATGTTTGAGTGATACTCCGCTCGTCGAGGAGTCGAGACGATCAATAGAATGATGATGTAACATATCTTAAAGCGATTCTTGATTCCTACGAGTTTTGTAAACCATAGCAAGTTCAAGAACCGACAACCTAGTTTCGTTACGATGCTTTCTTGATTGTTATCGCTCGAAATTAGGGAGTTACGATCGTTTTTTGAAATTGCTAGAGGCTAGAATGTGAATGATATCAACGAAAGAACAAGGATTAAATGATGAAACCCTACTTTCACGAGAAAGCCCTAACTCTCGTCGATCATCATCGATCTAGTATCAATTCTTCGAAGGACAAGAACACGATATCTTGAGATTACATCACGTCTATAGATCCGATCGATTCCTGCGAGCCTCATTTAGATTCTTGACATTTGGTTGGAAATATCATCGAAAACCAATTCTCGATTGTTTATCATTTTCTTGATTCTTGATTAGACTAGTGACACCTGAATCAATCGATAAAATCTTGAATCATGTTTTCTTTTCTTTTCGATTAACTTTTCAATTCAAACAAATCAAACATAAAAACGAATCGCAAAATCCCTGTGGACGATCCGCACTCGCTTACGATCTACAACTGACACCGTAGTTGATTGCGGTCAAATATAATTCTTTGATTGTTAATTTTATTCAATTTTCTAAATACCGACACAAAGAACCTTATTCGTTTTATTCGATTTGCACAGTCTTGAATTTTATATTCAATCAAATGGCGTCGTTGCCGGGGATCGCGGGCTAATTCGTTTTATATTGAAGTTTGAATTGAAAGATTTATTCCATTAAATTTTTGAGATCAAAATTCGCACAAACCCTAAACGATTTGTTGTGGTTTATTGCAAGGAGATCTGGGGCTTGCTATGAAAGTGAAATAATTTTTGGGATATACCAGAGAGCAGAGGGAGTCAATAGAAGCTCTTTGGTGAAATTTAGTGCTATGATCTCACCATTGAACCGCGATTCCGCGGTCTCAGTACCCATATGCGGCGGAACCGCGGCATCTTGGAGGCTTCTCTGTGAAATTTTTGTCTCAGGTACCTTCTTACCTTCTCCTCTCTCCTCTTTTTAGCTCCAACTAATAAATTTCTGCAGGCTTCTTTGCAAAAATCGTAGCGCCGCAAAAAGCAATTTAAATTTGTGCGTGTTTTTTTTCTTGGATGTTTGCATAACTAATACGGACATTAAGGGGTAAAGACCAAATCCAAATTAGGTGGGGAGTTCATTACCCTTCCTAGGCCCTGAAAATCGCAAAACTTGCATCCGCATTGACCCAAATTAACTAAAAAATATCTAGAGATGACTCTAAGGACCGTCGCGCTCACTTAGGACAGAAGAAGGCCGTGGGCAATTCATTGCTTATCCGCGTTTCTCCTGTGGTGCCTAGGCAAGTGTGTCGAAGGCTAGTGGTTGCTTAATTAGGTCCACTACTTACGTAGTGGAGAACCTCCCACTTACCTGGCCACAGGAGAGACAAAAAGGCAGTGGAGGATTTTATCCCGCGTCTTGTCTTCTGGCAGTTAGGAGCGGTCTAGAGATCTGACCTAGGCGACCTCTAGAATTAGGGTTTTTTGTGTGCTGCATTTGTTGTGTCGCATCATTTTTTCAAAAAAAAATCCGTCCCTTTTTCAAAGCAAACACCGCATTCATTCATTCCCCTAATTATAAGTCAACGCCGCCACTTGTACTAACCCTTTTTAGTGCAAGATAGGCTGGACACGGGATTCTAGTGCCCGTTTAGTCCGCGTACCCTTTATCGACTCCGAAGTCGGTATTTCTCCATTTACTTCTTCTTTACCCACTACCACACCCACATCGATGGATCCACCTCCATCGAATTTCTTTAACCCTAATCTGCCGCCGTCCGTTGGTGCGCAGAATCCACCCTGCATCTCTTTCCAAGAGAGGTTCTATCCTACACAAGGTCCCCTTTCCACCTGTCTTTCCATTCCACCAGCCAACGGGGAAAAATTTGAAATTAAACCCCAATACATCAACCTTCTACTCAAATACCACGGTCTCGAGACTGAGGACGCTTACGTTTTCATTACCAAATTTGAAAACGTATGCGCAATGATGGGTACGTCACAACTTTCAGTGGATGCTATGCGTCTACGACTTCTTCCATTTACTTTGTGCGATATAGCCGAGAAGTGGCTATATAACACCACCGCTCACTCAATCACAAATTGGGAAGAATTCATAGAGGCATTCCTTAAGAAATTCTACCCTAATCACAAGACAGCTCGAGTCCGCAGTGAAATAAATCAATTCAATCAGCTTCCAAATGAACCATTTTCAAAATATCTTGACCGATTCAAGGATCTGTTGGTTCAATGCCCACATCACGGAATCCCGAGATGGGAACTGTGCCGAATCATATATGAGGGCAGTAACCCTAACACTAAACAGAGTCTTGAAAACATGTCTCAAGGAAAATTTATGAACAAAGACGATGGGGAAGCTTGGAAATACTTAGAAGATTTCGCTGAAAAATCTTTACAGTGGGAAAGTCCATCATTTAGGAATGGCAATAACCAATCGGATGTTTCCATAGGAGTTAGAGCTGACATTTCAGCTATACACAAGAAACTCGAGACTATGGAAAACAAATTTTTAGCTGCCTCCCTTAATCAAATGTCACTTTCCAAAACTGTATATGGATGCTGTTCTGATACTTCTCATTTGACGGAAGAATGTCCACGTAATTCTCAGTTTCAAGGTCATGAGCATACCAATGCCGCATTTCAAAGACCTAGAAACGATCCATTTTCTTCCACATATAATCAGGGTTGGAGGAATTACCCTAATTTTGCTTGGAACCAATCACAATCTCAAAACACGGTTCCAAACCAAAACAATTTCCAAAGGGTCCCTCCACCACAACAGCAACCACAACTTCAATTGAGTCAGCACCCCTTTCAAGCACATAACTTTCAAAATCCGGTCAACACCCCTGCACTGTCTAGTCCTTTACAGCTGACCGGAACTGATGAATCCTCTTCTTTTGCACAATACATGAATTTGGTCTTAACAAATATCATGCAAGTTTCGGCTGAAATGAAGTCTTCTGTCGATAAAATTGAGAAAAACTCTGTGTCCCAAAACGAGAGTATTAAATCGATGGAAGAAAAAATTGCACGATTAAAAGCCGAAATAAGTGCAAGAGAGAAATGGAAACTTCCAGCTCAACCCTTACCCAATCCTGGCTATTCACATCATGTGAATGCAATCACCACGTTGAGATCTGGAAGAGTGCTTGACAATCACGTTGGGGAAGAGATTGATGATATTGAAAATCCTATCAACACCCCGGCTGAGACCTTTCCTCACACACACACTTCTACTTCTAATTCTGACCCCAGTTCTTCTACCCCACCACCTTCTTCCGAGCCTATTCTTCGTTTCCAAAAAGGCTCGCCACTTCAGCCCACCTCTTCTACTCCTCCACGGACGATCCCCACTTCTATTCTGGGATCGGTTCCACACACACTTCATTCTCATATGTTGGACCCAGCGCTTATTGCTAAAGCACCTTATCCTAATCGGTTAAGGGCTAACACACCAAGTCCACATATGGAGAAGATCACTGAGATGTTTAAACAGGTTAACAAAAACATCCCTCTTCTAGATGCTATCTAACAAGTCCCCGCATATGCGAAAGTTCTTAAAGACTTGTGGACTAGAAAGAGGAAGAAACAAATGCCCAAGAAGATATTCATGGCAAAGACTGTAGACACGGCTTTCCCCCAGCAATTACTGAGGAAACGTCAGGATCCTGGCTATCCTACGATTTCCATCTCTATTGGGGAAAAACACATTAACCGTGCTCTACTAGACCTTGGGGCAAGTGTTAACCTTCTTCCTTTCTCAGTCTATGAGCAGTTAGGGATCGGAGAGTTGAAGCCATCTCCTTGCACTCTCCAGATGGCTGACCGATCAATCACCAAACTTAGGGGTGAACTGGAGGATGTGTTAATAAAAATCGGGGAATTTATATTCCCTGTGGACATTATTGTAATTGATACACAGCCTGTAGCGAACTCACGGAATCAAATTCCGGTGATTTTAGGTCACCCCTTTTTGGCCACTTCTAACGCTATCATAAATTTTCGTAACGGTTCTATGACCCTATCCTTCGGGAAGAGGACAATTGAGATGAACATTTACAAGTTGGGAAGTGTACCCTCCGAACCTAATGCTCATATCTGTTCTATCGACTTAATGGATGTCGACAGAAGCAAATTTGATGATCCTCATGATACTAATCTAGACTCTTTTCATATGTTCTTGTTTGACCCAACTATGTATCTTACACATACGGACTCTTCCACCGAAATATCCGGGTCAACAACCAACACTGATTATGAACTGTTTTTAGAGTCTGAAGATCACCCCGCACTTTGTGATGACATTATTCTTCGGGGTATTGATGAAACTTTTGAGGAGATCTTCGCTGATGAACTCGCATTTCTGAATAACACGGGTGTTGAGATGAATCAGGTTCCAATCATTAAAATTGAACCTCCACCCCTTCTTCTGACTTGTAAGAAGAATGCGAGTAATCCATCATACTCACTGCATCGTCTCTCCAAAATGAGATGCACACACATTCTTTTCCACCCTTTTCCCTTTCCACACTTCTTCTTCCACCAACCAGAGCACTGCATTGATAAAATTTTCGAATGGTTGGTGTTGATATTAGGTCTTTGCAAAGCTTGGCATCGACCAATAATTCTTGACCTCCTCATGAGATTTTCAAAAGATTAACATTGCATAACTCAAGTTTGGGGGGGGGTATATTTTTCTGGCTCTTGAAAACAAAATTTTTACACAAACTTATGAGCCAAAAATAAGTTTGGGGGAGGGTCTTCATTTAAATATTTTGCCCCCACTAATAAATTCCTCCCAGGCTTACAGGTTTTTCGAGATTTAGCTGATGGCAACAGTGAGGACACTGTTGAAAACAAGTTTGGGGGAGGTTTGTGCTTATTTTCACATCATTTGCATATCATTTGCATCAGCACAAAACATTTTTTATAAACCTATAAAAAAAATTCAAAAAAAATTCAAAAAAAATAAAAATATTTTTGTACATAAATAAGATAATGAAAGTTTAGATAGTGAAAAATTACATCCATGAGATTAGAAAAATTTAAGAAAACTAAGAAAATTAGAAGTTTTCTTATACGAACTAGTAATAAGTAGTTATGAGCCGTTGTCCCAAGGGTTAGTAAGATGAAAGATGTCGCTAATCTGAGGATAAAAATAAGTCTGAAAAATAGTTTCTATTCTGGAAGCCAAACATTTTGAATGTTGATACCCTACTATTCGCACTTACATACGTCTTAAAGCCTGGCATAGTAGAGGATACCTTGAAATGCTCTTGTCTTAAAGCCAAAAGTATGAAGGAAATAAAAAAATAAAAAAAATAGAGAAAATATAAAGTGGTGGGAAAAATGAACACTGGTTTTGTTATCACCAAGGGCAATAAAAAAATATATAGAGAGGGTGCCTTTTCACCTAGTGCCTTAAGGCCAACTGGTCTGGGAGTCACTGCTATGCCTGAGGTTGTGCAAGACGAGGAAAATACACCAAGTAAGCAAGCACAGGAGTAATCGGTCGATTAGTACCTCAAGAAGTATTAACGGTCGCATGAAAGTGTGTGAGCAATCTCATCTAAATATTCATTAATTAAAAAGTACTGAGGCAGATGGGCAAGAGTATGTTAGCTTGAATTGAATTCTCCGGGTGTAAGGATGTCCTTTACACACACGCAGGGTGATATGATCGATGTTTTGGAAGAAAGATAGGAATGAAAAATAAGACGATGTTTTATTGAGGGAGGACGTGATTTCTAACATTTTTTCATGACCATTAAGATAGGGCTCATGACAACCGAAAAGCTAGCTTAGTTGGAAACCCTAATTTTCAAGGCTTTTCTTTTACAATTCTTTTCTTTAAATGTAATATTCATGATCTTCCTTTTATTATTGGATTTTGTGGGTGCAATCCACTGAAAACCCCCTGGAGACAACACTCCGCCTACTAGGGACACCTAGAGGTTTAAAGGCTTGTTGCACGTGCTCAGTGCAATCGTGTTGCCTACGAAAATATGCTAGTTACTTTTTCTCTTTCTTTATTTTTCTCCTTATCTTTTTAATAAAACAGTTCGCTCGAGATGATCGAAATTAAGTTTGGGGGAATTTGATCAGTCGAAAATACTGCATCTTTTAACCAGCAATTTCCCTATCATTTGCACTCATTTAGAAGTGTACGGTATTCATATTTCACATATTAGAAAATCAGTCGTTAAATATCAGATTGCATGTGTTAGACTCTAAAACCGGCACTATAAAGGAAATTGACAGCATTTCATGGCATCGCATCATCCCTATATTGTGCAACACTTGTCTCAAGATTTGTGCAGGAAAATGCAGGATCAAAAGAGGCTGATAAAATGCACCAACTCCAAGTTTTGAGATCTGGTAGCAATATAGAAGGAACAATAAAATTCAACATGTCAGATAAAGGCCTAAACTTCAGTTAAAAGCATCACCAGAAGTTTCAAAGCCCAAGCTTCCAACATGGCCGCGGAACCGCGGCTGGAGCCGGCTAGAGCCGCGATTCCGCGGCCGTCTTGACACTTCACCTCCTCAAATTCAGTGCATTATTTCTCTCTCAGGGACAACGCTACAGCAAGACATGTCAAATTCCAGAAGACTCCAGATACTTCTGCCAGATCAGCAAACTAAGGTTTCTAAGCTTAAACAACCCTAGCTTAAAGCCTAAGCTAAACTCCTAACAAACTCTTTCTAGAAGCTCCTCAACAAACTTTTGGAGGGAATTGTAATTTCAAACCTAGACCTAGGGTTTGGTTGTCTATAAACAGGAACCTAGACCTAGGGTTGAGGGATCCAATCATTGAATCTAGAATCTAGAATCTAGAACCATTCAATCTTTACTTTTTCATTTTTACCCCTTTTTTGATCTTCTTCCACAAGTCTAGTGATAAGACTTGTGTGAAACCCTAACCCTAATTCCAATCCAAAAGCCAAGATTCCGAGTACCAAATCAAGCAAGAAGCCCTTCAACCTTTTATGAGCGGAGCCGATCTTCAACAGACCAAGTGGTCCAAGCCGATCCACGACTCACGGAGAAAAGCGAAGCCAATTCAACAATCGAGTTCTTCCTCTTGTAGTTCTTGAGCGTCTGTAATGAAATTGTTGATATAAATAAAAGGTGAAATTCTTTTATCTTGTTTTCTTTAAATTCTTGCATCATGATTTGATCTCAATTTATAATTGTAGTTCTTGTTGTGATGTTTGAGTAATACTCCGCTCGTCGAGGAGTCGAGACGATCAATAGAATGATGATGTAACATATCTTAAAACGATTCTTGATTCCTACGAGTTTTGTAAACCTTAGCAAGTTCAAGAACCGACAACCTAGTTTCGTTGCGATGCTTTCTTGATTGTTATCGCTCGAAATTGGGGAGTTACGATCGTTTCTTGAAATTGCTAGAGGCTAGAATGTGAATGATATCGACGAAAGAACAAGGGTTAAATGATGAAACCCTAGTTTCACGAGAAAGCCCTAACTCTCGTCGATCATCATCGATTTAGTATCAATTCTTCGAAGGACAAGAACACGATATCTTGAGATTACATCACGTCTATAGATTCGATCGATTCCTGCGAGCCTCATTTAGATTCTTGACATTTGGTTGGAAATATCATCGAAAACCAATTCTCGATTGTTTATCATTTTCTTGATTCTTGATTAGACTAGTGACACCTGAATCAATCGATAAATTCTTGAATCATGTTTTCTTTTCTATTCGATTAACTTTTAAATTCAAACAAATCAAACATAAAAACGAATCGCACAATCCCTGTGGACGATCCGCACTCGCTTACGATCTACAACTGACACCGTAGTTGATTGCGATCAAATATAATTCTTTGATTGTGAATTTTATTCAATTTTCTAAATACCGACACAAAGAAACTTATTCGTTTTATTCGATTTACACAGTCTTGAATTTTATAATCAATCAAATACCGGCAGCTCGTTGAAAGAAAGGTCACACTCCAGCTGAATTGTCTGCTACTGAATCGCATGAGAGGGGTCATGAAGGTACTTGCGGAGTATCGATAAATGAAACATAGGGTGAACATCTAGAAATCTAGGCTAGGTGGAAGAGCCAAACGATAAACAACTGCGCCGACACGCTCAAGAATCTCTAAGGGACCCACATATCTGGGACTACGCTTCCTTTTCTTTCCGAATCTCAACACGCCCTTCATTGGAGAAACCCTCTAGAAAACATGATCGCCTACTATAAACTCAAGTCTGCGCCAACGTCAGTCTGCATAAGATTTCTGCCTACTCTGGGCCGCTCTCATCCTATCTTTAATCAACTGGATCTCTTTTCGGTCGTCTCCTGCAAAATCTGCGGCCCCAAAATGCTTCTCTCACTGAGCTCTGTCCAACAAATGGGCGATCAACATCTCCTCCCATACAACGCCTCGAAGGGTGCCATCTGAATCATCTCCTGGAAGCTGTTATTATAGGAAAACACTATCAAGGGCATTTGGCGATCCAAACTGCCACCGAAAACTAGAACGCAAGCTCGGAGCATATCTTCAAGAGTCTGAATAGTCCATTCTGATTGACCATCGGTCTGTGGATAGAAAGCTGTACTGAAACTCAATCGGGTGTCCAAAGTCTCTTAAAGTTTCTGCCATATTCGGCTGGTAAACTGAGAGCCTCTTTCGGACACAATACAAGTCAGAACGCCGTGTAGTCGCACAAACTCATCAACATACATCTGAGCATACTGAACGAATCCGAAAATGGTCCTTACTGGCAGAAGTGAGCTGCTTCTGTCAATCGATCTACGATCACCCAAATAGAATCATACCCTCGACTGGTCCTAAGTTGACCCACGATAAAATCCATAGAAATCTGCTCCCAATTCCACTCCGGAATGGGCAAAGGTTGTAACTCTCCTGTTGGCCTTTGATACTCGACCTTGACTTGCTGACAAGTCAGCACCCTGAAACAAAATCTATGACATCCCTCTTCATCCCTTCACACAGTAGACACCTCTCAATTCATGATACATCTTAGTGTAAACCGAATGAACACTATATGTCGACTGGAATGCCTCCTCTAAAATTTCACGTCTCAGTCCCTCGGAATCTGGCAGACATAGTCGGATCCCAAATTGCAGTATTCCCTGATCCTCTATCAAGAACTCTAAATTTCTGCCCTGTCGAACCTGCTCCATGATCTCTAGCAAACGAACGTCGTCGGACTGTGTCTCACGGATACGATCAAATAACTGTAGATGTGCACGGACATAGGCAGGTTGTCCCCCGGTCCAAGTAAACTCGAGCTGTACTCGACTGTCATATGGAATCTGCCAATCTGCCGTCGACTGTCTCTGAACTGCGCTCAACAAGACAAGATACTTCCGGGCCTCCAACTCAAAC
Source organism: Agapanthus africanus (assembly GCA_030015575.1). Classification (NCBI taxonomy): domain Eukaryota; kingdom Viridiplantae; phylum Streptophyta; class Magnoliopsida; order Asparagales; family Amaryllidaceae; genus Agapanthus; species Agapanthus africanus. The sequence goes on from CM057343.1 coordinate 207,059,933, forward strand.
CATCTGCCACAACATTCTCCTTGCCCGAATGATAAAGAATCTCGCAGTCTCAAATTTAGATCTCGCTGCTGAAAAATATACTTTAAATCCTTGTGGTCTGTGAATATCTGGCACGACTCGCCGTATAAGTAGTTTCTCCAGATCTTGAGTGCAAAAATCACCGCAGTCATCTCTAAGTCATGCTTGGGATAATTCTGCTCGTGCTTTTCCAATCTGTCGAGAAGCATCACAATGAACAACAAACTGCCTGATCCTGAAGGCAAAATAATACTGGCGCCGTAGTCAAACGAGTCCTCAACTGCTGAAAGCTCTGCTCGCATGCCTCGGTCCAAAGAAAAAGGAATTCCCTTCCGGGTCAACCTGGTCAACGTTGCAGCTATATGAGAAAAATCCCGTACGAAACATCGATAGTATCCGTCCAAACCCCAAAAGGCTACGAACCTCCGTCACTAATACAGGTCTTGGCCAGTGATGAACGGCCTCGATCTGTAAATACACGGTAGCGCCCCGGCCGTCTAACAGACGCCAAATACGGAACAAAAACTTTTTAGCAGGCGCTATCGCGTACTGTAACCCGGATCTTCCATTAAAGCTAAACTAACAAACTACAAAGTGGATGGAAATGTTATACCGAACAATCCGAGTCCTTCGGTCTTCAACCATCATCCCACGCTTTGTTGCGGCTGCTCCGATCTCCTGAATCTCCAGTCTTCTCGTCCAGGTGGCACCACGTCGACGGATCTTTAAACGGGCTCCCCCCTCTGAACCGAGGCAACTCGATCATCATGTTTGCTAAAAGAGATGACCAAGATTGATGTAGAGAATGAGCAGAACATTTTGTCTCGTTACGTCCAAAGCTATGGACGAACGGTTAATGAAGTTGCCTTTTGGATTCAATTGAAATGAGAAATGAATATATGAAATTTCCATGAAGCCAAAACCCTAATCTTTTTCCAAATGAACAACCATCCTCTTTTACAAGAGGGGCCGGCCACTTATAGAAGGGGGGTGAGTGTAGGAGGAGGGAGTGGTGACCACAAGGATAAAGATCTTGAAGAAATAACCTAATCTTTACAAAAAGCATTAATGGAAACAAATGAGTCACTTAACACTTAATGCAAAAAGAATGACTCATTAAAACACCTCACCAAATCATTAAATGCAATGAGTGACTCACTAATCCTAGTCACCATCCATGAAGCTTCCACACTCATCCAATGAAAAGATAAATCCGTATTTAACCGAATATAAAATACGGGTGATAGAAAAATGGAAACTGGCAACTTCCAAAAGCGATCCGGAAACGAATTTCATGATAACCCCGTAACAGTATAAACATACCCGCATTTGTATTACGACCGAATACAAATGCAACTGAGACAAAGATATTATATCTACAAAGTATAATACTCGGATACGGCTTAAACCAAAGCCTACCAGTATTATCTGCCCGAAATATGACACGTGCGTAAACGCACGTACATTTTTCGAACCCTGCCATAAAACCATACGGCCTCAACAACGTTTCGCCAGAACTTGGGAAACGGTCTATGGGGGACTCTAATGACTCATTAACACACTGGCACTGGGTATAACCTCTAGCACGTCAGAAGTACAAGCTGTACGTAACTGTTGCCTATGTATTGATTAGAAGGGAAGCTGACGAGCGAACTCATCCAGAAACCCTATTGAGCCTGATAGTGACAATATTCGTACAGTCCGGTCCGTTCGTCTAAAAGTATCTCATATCGAGTCTAGGGGTTGGATAAAGTCAGACCCCTAATAACGCGATAATTCGTGTCGGTATGAAGCCCATCACCACCTGAGAAACTACTGATCCAAATCAGTAATTCTCCACTATCTCGGCTGAGGATTTCTAGTGATGGCCACCCGTGCACTATGCGACATCAACCCCCAATACCGGGACAGACGAATCCCTGACGATCCGCTCACTGCCTCCATATGGCTCGGGACTGTACCCAACTAAAACCTGTTTGCACGTCTCCTTTGAGAGTGGTAGGGTAGTAATCAAAGCACAGTGGGAACTCACATGAGACAAATGACGATCTCAAGTCGACAAATTAAGCTGTACACATGTCACCAGGGAACTGGTATCTGATGATATATATAATACCAACCAGCATGTTCCCGGCGAGTCCTGTCCGGTGTACTCATAATGCAATGAGCACCTGTATACATCTTAGGTGAACCAACTGACACCAATGGCTTGTGAGACCGGCCATCTCCCTTCGTCGGGGTCTCGACTGTATAAACTAGTCTATTCTGGAGTATCGATGCCCTGTCTCGAAACTCTTACGACTAGGGACACTTTAAGGATGTGCTTACAGACCCCAGCTCCCACGTATATGATCGCCATCATACTGCTGGCAGTCAAAAAGGAATCCTATGGGCTCTATCAACATGAAATAGAGAACTAAAGCATGCAAACTATGATAAAGTCAAACCAGATAGCATTCTATCATCTCGCGCAAGATTTTCATATCGGTATAGGTCCTCCCTCAATCATTGCAATCACGTATATGCGATCCAATAATTGACTTAGAGGGCACTATATCAAACAATCTCCCACTTGCACTTAAGGCTATTATTGCGATGTCGCATACTCATAGCCTCAGTGAGTGGATCCGCCCTGATGTTTCTTTCTACGTCTCTCTTAATCTCAAGTTCGCGAAGAACGCCATCTCCCGAATCGAGTAAAATGTGTCTTACAATAAGTTTGGATATCTGATGGGACCTAGTTCATAAGTGAAATCCAAATCCAAAATTCTTAGACTGTATTGATAACTAAACCTGATCAGTATCGTGTACCATGCCTCCCACAGTATCCTCATGGAGCACCTGTCCATAATACCGTCTCTCGTCAGAGAGAAAACTATAACTCTGACAATCACTCTGTCATCCATGTCACCTTTGAAGCCTGGAATGATAGCCGTCTCCCGAATGAGGCTGCCATCATCAAATCCTTAGAACTTGCACTTATGTTCTAAAACTGCTTCCTTATGTTTCTTCAGGATTGGATTAATATAAACTCATCGCATCTAGTGAAAAAACAACATCTGGTGTGGTACTTGACATCTCACGATTGACTCAATTGCCTAAGCAAGTGATCAGCCAATCATGTACGTCCCTCTCCTCTTTAGTCTGTAAGACACCTTTAGGGAGGGTGACTCTATCATCTGCAGGTACACCACCATGCCAGGAGTCATCTATTCTAAATACCTTTAGATTACTGTCAAAGTACCCATATTGGGAAACTACCCAAATCTAGATCTAAAAACCATAGATCTAGTAACCAGAATGTCAGATATTATATCCATATCCTTTGTGAAGAAACAACTGTGTGACGACCACAGTATAACCGATCGTAGTATAGGAATTTTACTTCCTATTCTGTGTATGTCATCCAAATACCAGGACATAACACCCTACTACCTCCTTAACTGATCCATCCCCTATTCTGATGAAGTCAAAACCCATGACTGTCACATCAAAAATAGATGATCTAATCTCCGCTATATCTGCTCAAGCCTATAAATAGACATAAGCTACTTGCCCACTATGCTTCCGTTGCTCCCACTGACTACGACAACCCTCTGGCAGAATAATATATACGTACACTTCTAAAGCCAGTTTAGAACGACGCTATACTTAATCTCCTACCGGGTCTCATAGCCTGGAACAACAGTAGTGTCAAGTCTGGATAGACATGAACCTCCCTGTCACCTTCCTTGAGGTTACCGGAGTACCTCTCGGGTGTCTGAGGTTTCCCACCATATCTGTGGAGTGGCTAATGGAATATGAAACCTGATTGAATATATAGGTCCTATTAAATTTTCCGTAATTGTTTGCGGTTCTGGAATCATTTCCAGTTCTACCATACTCCCACTTCTGTTTTCTGAAAAAAAATCCATTTTACTAAAACTGTGGCGAGTCAAGAACAATATCACTATTGATCTTCCAGATGGTAGAAAATCAACCCTCGTTAAAGCCAGGGTCAACCCACAAACTGCCATTACAGAAACGTGCCTTGAGTTATCCAGTGTTTGGTTTTAAGCATAAGCTGGACAACTCACCGTACCTTAACATCGTTAAGATATGAACCATTCTATATCCAATATAGAAACATTTGGCACTTATTTAATTGGAACCAGATTCTAATCACGCAAATGTCTCCAGTGCATATAAACTCAATGGAGAAAGGCTAATCAGTATTACTCAACTTAGGAATACATCCAATTTTGAGTAACCTGAAAGAGAAACAAGTTTCTCAAAAAATCATTACTTGAATACCATTCACAAGAATCAACATCTTCGATCTCTTTGACGAATCTCGATACTTATGACATCCGGTTCTCTACTTTATTCCTATACCCACAACTTCTCATAACTTAGACCTTGTATTTCTACGAAACACTTGTCTAAAAACTAGAGAAGTCATAAGTAAATAGAACATAGTACGAAGACCAGCCCCTTTTTCTCGATGGACACTGGACAACATACAATACTCTGTATAAGTCTGCTGAGTTGAATAACTCAAAACCTGCGCATCGTAAGTTGAAAACTGTACTTATGGTTAAGAACTATTCCGTTGTTCAGTGCTCCTTACCCAATCGTCAACTGATATAGATAAATGTCACGGACATAATTTCAAAAAGTTATATCTGACTTTATAAAAATAAACGTACAGATATATCATTTTGAAATTGGTGCACAACAACGGATACTCAAAACCAAATACATGCCGTCCGGCAAAAACTCAGGCGACTTCCTCAAATATCACCAATTACAACGAATTCCGATATAATGAGGAAGATCACCTTATTCCCAATAACCTACTCGCACTCATCATCTGTAAAACTATACAGATGTGAGAATCATACCTGGTAAATACATACCCTGGAGTAAGTATCTAATCGGGAAATCAGTTTCCTTTAACAATGTACCGAAACATGAAAATGTTTCGCAGGGGTATCCTGGTATTCCTAGAAATGTCTCTTCCATAATCCAATTCATGGCTATAACCGTATATTTCTTTGCCATCTCTCCAAATCTCTTTATTTGTCTTTAGTCGTTACCTTCTGTACACCTTCGTTAGGCTAAATGGTTTTCTTCCTTCCCTACCGTTCGGCACCTGCCTATGGTTTGGAAGAAGACTATCCAGTAAGCATAATAGGTGTACTCTCCTAATCCTAGGAGTACTCGCAACTTGGGAGAAGGTGATGATAAAAGACAACTGAATAATACCTTATTCTATTAAAGGTGAAATAGGAGTGGCGATGAAGTATGCGGTTTGGTCGTGAATGATAACAGTCGCAATTTACTTTGCCCTCTTTCTAATCCCTTTATTTTGTCTTTAGTTATTACCTTTTGTACACCCTACTTAGGCTAATTGGTTTTCTTCATTCCCTACCTTTCGGCACCAGCCTATGGTTTGGAATAAGACTATCCAATAAGCGTAATAGGTGTACTCTCCTAAACTAAGGAGCCCTCGCAACCTGAGAGAAGGTGATAATAAAAGACAACTGAATAAACCAATTCTATTTCTCCTAAACCAGGATCCATCCTCGAAGAAGTCCCTTCGAGTTCGTATATAACCATACGATGGATCTATCTAATGGAAGTGGATGTCCGTAGTAATACGGGGTGTTCTGAGAAATACAAAGGGTAAAAGAAAGAGCGGCAATGGCTTATGCAACTCAGACAATCCAAAAGTCAGTATTTTAAGAAGTTTCGGTCAACTTGGTCTCTGAGTCATAGTTTAGGGTCGGTCAATGGTCGCTGCCAAAGTGAGAGAGAGAAAAGAAACACTCTGCGTGCACTCTAACCTAGATCAGAATGGTTATCACTTTATCTAATAAGGAAACCTCCCACTGTAATCTCAAATTCTCCACCAAACCTGAAAGAAGAATTAGTCGGGATCACCCGAAGAGTAAACCAACTCATCAGTGAGAATCGGGATCCAACTATCATCGCATGATAACTTGATGGAAGCTACTCAAGTTATCACACTCCAGAAGGTATGCACATGCCTGGCAAGTTTCCAGTATGTTTGAAACTCCCGATGTAATTTTTTGCCCCATGCACTTTGACCATGGCGAAGGTCAAAATGTCATAAGTCACATGCCAAGTTCTACCCGTCACTATCCAGGTCAATTTGAACCCACTCGTACATACCCTTGACGAAGGCCAAAATAGTAGTACGACTGTCCCAAACTAACACATCTATCTATGCAACAAATGAATACCCAGCAGCTACCAAACACTATGCCTTGGCGAAAGGTCAAAATACATAGCTTGAATACTACTGAATACCCAAAAAAAATGACGGAGGGCTACGGCTGGTTTTTGGCGAAAAACCATTAACGTAATGAACTTGATCTCGTTGAAGGAACCTGATAGCTTTTTATAAAGATATAGTGGCGAAAAATCTTTTTCTAAAGTGGTCACTCTCGGTGAAGGGATCTAGGTTCTTTCCTCATGGAATGAGGTGCAGGATATTCCAACTGAATACCTCGATGCAAAGCAACTTGTAATCGACTATAATGAAGTTATTGTTGGAGATAGTGCCCTCATAGTCAATTATTGGATCGCAGGTACGTGATTGCAATGATTGCAGAGGACCTATCCCGGTAGGACAGTCTTACTCGAGATGATAGTTTACTATCTGGTTTGCCTTTATCAGTCGTGTACATGTTCTGGTGACTGATTGTATGTTACACTTTGATAGCGATCATATACGTGAGAGTTGGGTAGTTTATATGCATATCCTTAATTGTGGTCCCTAGTCGTGGGAGTTTCGAGACAGGGCATCGATACTCCGGAGTAGACTAGTGTATACAGTCGAGACCCCTACGAGGGGCGGTGGCCGGTCTCACAAGCCACTGGTGTCAGTTGGATCACCTAAGATGTATACAGGTGCTCATTGGGTTATGAGTACACCGGACAGGACTCATCGGGAATCTGCTAGTTGGTACTATACCTATCGTCAGATAGCAGTTCCCTGGTGACATGTGTACAGGTTAGTTCATCGACCTAAGGTCGTCATTTGTCTCGTGTGAGTTCCCACTGTGCTTTGATTTCTACCCTACCACGGCTCAAAGGAGTCGTGCAAACAGGTAGCTTTTGGGTACAGTCCCGAGCCATATGGAGGCACGTGAGCGGATCGGCAGGGGATTCGTCTCTCCCGGTATTGGGGGCGAGATCGTGCTGTGTCTAGGAGAGCCATTACACAAAGCCCACGGCCGTGGCAGGAGATTTACTGGTAGGTACTCCAGTAGTATCTCAGGGTGTTATTGGGCTACACTCCGACACAACTTATACTGCTTCTGGGGGTCTGACGTTACTACCCCCCTAGGCGGATATGCGATACTCATTGACGAACGGACCGGACTGTATATACATTGTCACTGTTAGGCTCAGTAGGGTTTTCTGGATGAGTTCATTCATCGGCCTCCCTTGAGTTTGCTCATCAGTCTCCCTTGAGGTCAGTCCGTGGGCAGCCGTTACGCATAGCTAGTGCAGCTGACGGTTTGTGGTTAAACCCACTGCCAGGGTACTGACGAGTCATTAGAGTCCCCCACAGACAGTCTCCCAAGTTCGGGCGAAACGTTGTAGAGGCCGTATGGTTTTATGGCAGGGTTCGGAAAATGCACATGCGTTTACGCACGTGTCAGTTTTCGGGCAGATGATACTGGTCGGCTTTGGTTTAAGCCGGATCCGAGTATTATATTGAGTAGGTATAATATCTTTGTCTCAGTTGCATTTGTATTCGGTCGTAATACAAATGCGGGTATTTTTATATAGTTACGGGGTTATCCTGAAAGTTGTTTCAGGATCACTTTTGGAAGTTGCCAGTTTCCAGTTTTCTATCAGCCGTCTTTTAACATTCGGTTAAAGACGGATTTATCTTTTCTTCTGTTGAGGTGAGTCAGTGTTCTAGAAGATTCTAGATGAGGTGACTAGGATTAATTGGTGTTGATTTTTCATTGGTTGCATTAATGACTTGATGATGTGTATTAGTGACTCATGCTTTGATTTCCTCCATTTTTTGTTAAGCATAAGATATTTGTTCTTCAAGATAAGCTTCATATCTTATGGTCACCCTCTTTCTCCTACGGTCACCTCCCTCCTTCTATATAGTGGCCGGCCCTCTCTCTCCTCCTCACTTCACTTGGTTTTTCATTTGTGAAAAGATATGATAGTATTTGGGGTGCATGGAATTTTACAGTTCATTTCATTCCATCACCCAATTCCCTCGGCAACTTCATTAACCGTCCGTCCATAGCTTTGGACGGAACGAGACAAAGTCATCTACTCATTCTCTACATCATTCTTGGTCGTCTCTTCTAGCAAACTTGACGACCGAGTTGCCTCAAGTCAGAGGCGGGAGCCCGTTTAAAGAATCAGTGATGTGGTGCCACCTCGACGAGGATATCGGAGTTCGACGAGATCGGAGCAGCCGCAACGGAGCGTGGGATGATGGTTAAAGAACGAAGGACTCGGATCGTTCGGTATAACCTTTCTACACTCTTTACAGTATGTTAGTTTAGCAATAATGGCAGATCCGGGTTAAAGTATACGATAGCGCCAGATAAAAAGTTTTTGTTCCGCATTTGGCGTCTGTAGACGGCCGGGGCGCTAGCGTAGACTTACAGTGGTATCAGAGCCTAACCATTTTGCTATGCTAACTTGTGCTAACGCGTTCAAAACGTCGATCGAACCGAAAATCGAAAAACACAATTTTCTAGCCCGACAGTTTCTGTTGTTTTTAAACGGTGTCCTAAAAATATTTTGACCATCTCAGAAAACTGTGCAGGAAATTCTAAGAACTACGACGAAATTTGGGCACGTGTCTCCACCAAAGAGCCGCGGAAACGCGGCCAACCCCATGGTTTGGCCGCGCATCCGCGGCCACATGGTGAGCTCGTGCTCCCAAATTTTGTCAGTGGGTTCTCCTCTGGATTTTGTGATTTTTGGTATATATCATTTTGGCCCAGGTTTTGTTACTGTTCACCAGTAAGTCGTGGGGCCCACTTTTTGATATTTGGTCGATCGAAATTTAAACACGTTAGTTTACAGTGCTTACATTATATCTCCGACCGGGAATGTCATTTGATCGGTAAACCGCGTCTGATTGCTATAGTTCTTTTAGACGGGTTTGCGAACGTGACATTCGCGTTGATGTTCTGTGTTGTGCTATGATGTTGCGGATTAGTCGTGGTGGATAGCAGTGTGCAATGGTAGTACAGTTTGAGTTTATTTGTACATTTGATATTGCGGGGCGAGCGTCCAACTTGTGGACTGCCGTCACTGCCTGTTGTATAATATTCTTTTGGGGCACGACCAGGTTGCGGTCGATGTACCTATTGTACTATTTTTCATTACTATACTAGGTTTTACCCCGCGACGGAGTGCACGGATAGCCGGGTTCGGGAAAGCAACGGGTCCGCATCTCATGGCTTTGAGAGGCAGAGGGGCCCCACTTCAGAATTGGCAGACTATTCGCCGCACTCGTAGGGGGTACAGGTTGACCCAAGGAGGGGTGCCCAAGATTACCGGATTCTGTGAAGTGCTGGGTGGTCCATTCACTATGCTGTAGGGGGCTGCCTCGCTTCAGGTTTTGGCGGGTAACTTGCCGCACCCGTAGGGGTCTAGGTTTCATTGCACAGGCTATCCACACGACAGGGGAACGTCGAGTTTCAGCAGTGGCTCTGTGAAACTCGGGGATCCCAGATTATCTGTATTGTTCTGGGATGCTTATTACTTTTCTGTAATGTTGCATATTATCACGCCTGGAGCGATTATTGTATATTGGTTTATATACTATTAGATGTTGTATATGTTTTACACCCGCGCTAGTCCAGTCCCCGCTCTGTCGTTAGTTAAGTAACCTAACGGGTGATGACGGGACCCAGTGACGAATGCGGATGGCATATACGTACATTTTATTTTCGTTCTTTTCTGGTGTGATTGATTGATGGGACTGCATTGATTTTGATCAATGCAAAGTTAAACAAACCTGTTTGAGTTGTTGGAACAAATTTAAAAAGTGTTATTGCAAAGACATTTTCTTTTGTTATGCATAGCGGTATTCGGTGTGAATATCCAGCACCTCATTCGACGAGGCAAGGGCTGATATCCCTTCACCGGGAAAGACCCCTTGGACAGAAGTTTGCGTCAGGGTAATAACTTTACTATAGTCGATTACAAGTTGCTTTGCATAGCGGTATTCAGTGGAATATCCTGCACCTCATTCCACGAGGAAAGAGCCGAGATCCCTTTACCGGGAGTGACCTCTTTAGCAAAAGGTTTTCGCCACTATATTTTAAAAAGCTATCAGGTTCCTTCAGCGATATCAAGTTCACTACGCTAAAGGTTTTTTCGCCAAAAACCAGCCGTAGCCCTCCGTCACTTCTTTTGGGTATTCAGTAGTATTCAAGCTATGTATTTTGACCTAACGCCAAGGCATAGTGTTTGGTAGCTGCTGGGTATTCAATTGTTGCATAGATAGATGAGTTGGTTTGGGACAGCCGTTCTGCCATTTTGACCTAACGCCAAGGGCATGTGCGGGTGGGTTCAAATTAACAAGATAGTGATGGGTAGAACTTGGCATGTGACTTATGACATTTTGACCTAACGCCAAGGTTATAAGAGCATGGGGCAAAAACTATATCGGGAGTTTCTAAAGAAACTGAAACTTGCCAAGTATGCGCATACCTTCTGGAGTATGAGTAACGTGGATGCATTCCATCACGTTATCATGCGATGAGAGTTGGATCCCGATTCCCACTGATGAGTTGGTTTACTCTTCGGGTGATCCCGATTGATTCTTCTTTAGGTTTGGAGGAGAATTCGACAGGACAGTGGGAGGTTTCCGGATTAGATAAAGTTATGACCATTCTGATCTAGGTTAGAGTGCACGCAGAGTGTTTCTTTTCTCTCTCTCTCTTTGGCAGCGACCTTTGACCGAACCTAGACTATGACTCAGTGACCAGGTTGACCGAACCTTCTTAAAATACTGGCTTTTGGATTGTCTATGTTGCATAAGTCATTGCCACTCCTTCTTTTACCCTTTGCATTTCTCAGAACACCCGTTTTACTACGGATATCCACTTCCATTGGATAGATCCATCGTATGGTTATATACGAACTCGAGGGGACTTCTTCGAGGATGGATCCAGGTTCAGGAGAAATAGAATTGGTTTATTCAGTTGTCTTTTATTATCACCTTCTCTCAGGTTGCGAGGGCTCCTTGGTTTAGGAGAGTACACCTATTACGCTTATTGGATAGTCTTATTCCGAACCATAGGCAGGTGCCGAAATGTAGGGAATGAAGAAAACCAATTAGCCTAAGTAGGGTGTGCAGAAGGTAATATGTAAAGACAAAATAAAGGGATTAGAAAGAGGGCAAAGTAAATTGCGACTGATATCATTCATGACCAAAACCGCGTACTTCATCGCCACTCCTATTTCACCTTTAAAGGAATAAGGTATTATTCAGTTGTCTTTTATCATCACCTTCTCTCGAGATGCGAGTACTCCTTGGTTTAGGAGGGTACACCTATTATGCTTACTGGATAGTCTTCTTCCAAACCATAGGCTGGTGCCGAACGGTAGGGAAGGAAGAAAACCATTTAGCCTAACGATGGTGTACAGAAGGTAACGACTAAAGACAAATAAAGGGATTTGAAGAGATGGCAATAAAATATACGGTTGAAGTCATGAATTGGATTATGGAAGAGGCATTGCTATGAATACCAGGATACCCCTACGAAACATTTTCATGTTTCAATGCATTGTTAAAGAAAACCTGTTTTCCCGATTAGACACTTACTCCAAGGGTATGTATTTACCAGGTTTCATTCTCATATCTGTATGGTTTTACAGATGATGAGTGGGAGTAAGATATTGGGAATTAGGTGATCATCCTCATTATATCGGAATTCGTTGTAATTGGTGATATTTGAGGAAATCGCCAGGGTACAGTTTTCCACCTACAACGCACAGGTTATGAGTTGTTCAACTCAGCAGACTTATACAGAGTATTGTATATTGTCCAGTGTCCATCAGGACAAAGGGGTAGGTCCTCGTACTATGTTCTGTTTACTTATAACTTCTCTAGTTTTTAGACAAGTGTTTCGTAGAAATACAAGGTCTAAGTTTTGAGAAGTTGTGGGTATAAGAATAAAGTAGAGAACCAGGTATCACAAGTATCGGGATTCTTCAAAGAGATCGAAGATGTAGATTCTTGTGATTGGTATTCAGATGATAGTGATGGCTTTGAGAAACGTATTTCTCTTTCAGGTTACTCATAATTGGATGGATTCCTAAGTTGAGTAATGCTGATTAGCCTCTTTCCATTAAGTTGATATGCACTGGAGACAGCTGCATGATTTGAGTATGGTTCCAATTAAATAAGTGCCAAAGTTTCTGTTTTGGATATAGAATGGATCGTACCTTAAAAGAAATTAAGGTACGGGGAGTTGTCCAGCTTATGCTTAAAACCAGACTCTGGATAACTCAGGGCACGTTTCTGTAGTGGCTGTTTGTGGGTTGACCCTGGCTATGACGAGGGTTGATATTCTACCATTTGGAAGATCAATAGTAATATTGTTCTTGACTCGCCACAGTTTTAGTAAAATGGATCTTTTTCAGAAAACAGTAGTGGGAGTATGGTAGAACTGGAAGTGATTCCAGAACCGCGAAAGATTACGGAAAATTTAATAGGACCTATATATATTCAATCAGGTTTGACATTCCAATAGCCACTCCGCAGATTTGGTGAGTAACCTCAGACACCCGAGAGGTACTTCGGTGTCCTCAAGGACGGTGACAGGGAGGTTCTTATCTACCCAGACTTAACACTACTGTTGTTCCAGGTTATGAGACCCGAGAGGAGGGTTGTCGTAGTCAGTGGGAGCAGCGGAAGCATAGTGGGCAAGATGCTTATATCTATTTATAGACTTGAGCAGTTTTAGCGGAGATAGATCATCTAATTTTGATGTGACAGTCATGGGTTTGACTTCAATCAGAATAGGGGATGGATCAGTTAAGAAGGTAGTAGGGTGTGATGTCATGGTATCTGGATGACATACACAGAGTAGGAAGTAAAATTCCTATACTACGATCGGTTGTACTGTGATCGTCACACAGTTGTTTCTCCAGACAGGATATGGATATAATATTTGACATTCTGGTTTCTAGATCTATGGTTTTAGATCTAGATTTGGGTAGTTTCCCAATGTGGGTACTTTGACAGATATTCTAATGGTTTTTAGAATAGTTGACTCCTAGCATGGTAGTGTACCTGCAGGTGATGGAGTCACCCTCTCTAAAGGTGTCGTATAGACTAAAGGGGAGAGAGATGTGCATGATTGGCAGATCACTTGCTTAGGCAATTGAGTCAATCAGGAGATGTCAAGTACCACACCAGATGTTGTTTTTGCACTAAATGCAATAAGTTTGTATTAATCCAATCCTGGAGAAACATAAGGAAGCAGTTTTAGAACATTAGTACATGTTCTACGGATTTGATAACGGAAGCCTCTTTCGGGAGACGGTTATCATTCCAGGCTTCAAAGGTGACATGGATGACAGAGTGATTGTCAGAGTTTTAGTTTTCCCTCTGACGAGGGACAGTATTATGGACAGGTGGTTCCAGAGGATACTGTGGGTGGCATGGTGCCGGATACTGATTAGGTTCAGTGATCCATACAGTCTAAGAAGTTTGGATATGGAGTTCATTTATGAACTAAGGTCCCATCAGATATCCAAACATATTCTAAGACAGGTACTACTCAATTCGGGAGATGGCTTTCTCCGCGAACTTGAGATTAAGAGAGATATAGAAAGATACTTCTAGGCGGATCCACTCACTGAGGCTATTTCTCGAACACAATAGTTTTACAAACGGGCTTTGTGAAACTGATTAGTAGAGGAGTTGGATGTTCGGTTTCACACGGGCTGTGAGTAGTCGACGTTGCAATAATTAGCCTTGAGTGCAAGTGGGAGATTGTTGGAGATAGTGCCCTCATAGTCAATTATTGGATCGCAGGTACGTGATTGCAATGATTGCGGAGGACCTATCCCGGTAGGACAGTCTTACTCGAGATGATAGTTTACTATCTGGTTTGCCTTTATCAGTCGTGTACATGTTCAGGTGACTGATTGCATGTTACACTTTGATAGAGCCCTTAGGATCTTGCTTTACTACCAACAGTATGATGGCGATCATATACGTGAGAGTTGGGTAGTTTATATGCATATCCTTAATTGTGGTTCCTAGTCGTGGGAGTTTCGAGACAGGGCATCGATACTCCGGAGTAGACTAGTGTATACAGTCGAGACCCCGACGAGGGGCGGTGGCCGGTCTCACAAGCCACTGGTGTCAGTTGGATCACCTAAGATGTATACAGGTGCTCATTGGGTTATGAGTACACCGGACAGGACTCGCCGGGAATCTTCTAGTTGGTACTATACCTATCGTCAGATAGCAGTTCCCTGGTGACATGTGTACAGGTTAGTTCATCGACCTGAGGTCGTCATTTGTCTCGTGTGAGTTCCCACTGTGCTTTGATTTCTACCCTACCACGGCTCAAAGGAGTCGTGCAAACAGGTAGCTTTTGGGTACAGTCCCGAGCCATATGGAGGCACGTGAGCGGATCGGCAGGGGATTCGTCTCTCCCGGTATTGGGGGCGAGATCGTGCTGTGTCTAGGAGAGCCATTACACAAAGCCCACGGCCGTGGCAGGAGATTTACTGGTAGGTACTCCGGTAGTATCTCAGGGTGTTATTGGGCTACACTCCGACACGACTTATACTGCTTCTGGGGGTCTGACGTTACTAGCCCCCTAGGCGGATATGCGATACTCATTGACGAACGGACCGGACTGTATATACATTGTCACTGTTAGGCTCAGTAGGGTTTTCTGGATGAGTTCATTCATCGGCCACCCTTGAGTTTGCTCATCAGTCTCCCTTGAGGTCAGTCCGTGGGCAGCCGTTACGCATAGCTAGTGCAGCTGACGGTTTGTGGTTAAACCCACTGCCAGGGTACTGATGAGTCATTAGAGTCCCCCACAGACAGTCTCCCAAGTTCGGGCGAAACGTTGTAGAGGCCGTATGGTTTTATGGCAGGGTTCGGAAAATGCACGTGCGTTTACGCACGTGTCAGTTTTCGGGCAGATGATACTGGTCGGCTTTGGTTTAAGCCGGATCCGAGTATTATATTGAGTAGGTATAATATCTTTGTCTCAGTTGCATTTGTATTCGGTCGTAATACAAATGCGGGTATTTTTATACAGTTACGGGGTTATCCTGAAAGTTGTTTCAGGATCACTTTTGGAAGTTGCCAGTTTCCAGTTTTCTATCAGCCGTCTTTTAACATTCGGTTAAAGACGGATTTATCTTTTCTTCTGTTGAGGTGAGTCAGTGTTCTAGAAGATTCTAGATGAGGTGACTAGGATTAATTGGTGTTGATTTTTCATTGGTTGCATTAATGACTTGATGATGTGTATTAGTGACTCATGCTTTGATTTCCTCCATTTTTTGTTAAGCTTAAGATATTTGTTCTTCAAGATAAGCTTCATATCTTATGGTCACCCTCTTTCTCCTACGGTCACCTCCCTCCTTCTATATAGTGGCCGGCCCTCTCTCTCCTCCTCACTTCACTTGGTTTTTCATTTGTGAAAAGATATGATAGTATTTGGGGTGCATGGAATTTTACAGTTCATTTCATTCCATCACCCAATTCCCTCGGCAACTTCATTAACCATCCGTCCATAGCTTTGGACGGAACGAGACAAAGTCATCTACTCATTCTCTACATCATTCTTGGTCGTCTCTTCTAGCAAACTTGACGACCGAGTTGCCTCAAGTCAGAGGCGGGAGCCCGTTTAAAGAATCAGTGATGTGGTGCCACCTCGACGAGGATATCGGAGTTCGACGAGATCGGAGCAGCCGCAACGGAGCGTGGGATGATGGTTAAAGAACGAAGGACTCGGATCGTTCGGTATAACCTTTCTACACTCTTTACAGTATGTTAGTTTAGCAATAATGGCAGATCCGGGTTAAAGTATACGATAGCGCCAGATAAAAAGTTTTTGTTCCGCATTTGGCGTCTGTAGACGGCCGGGGCGCTAGCGTAGACTTACAGTTATTACCCTGACGCAAACTTCTGCCCAAGGGGTCTCTCCCGGTGAAGGGATATCAGCCCTAGCCTCGTCAAATGAGGTGCAGGATATTCTAAACTGAATATCACTATGCATAACAAAAGGAAACGTCTTTGTAATAACACCTTTTAAAACTGTTCCAACAACATCAAATATAGGTTTGTTTTCCTTTGCATTGATCAGAATCAACACAGTCTAATCATTTAATCACACCAGAGAAGAACGAAAATATAATGTACGTATATGCCATCCGCATTTGCCACTGGGTCCCGTCATCACCCGTTAGGTTACTTAACTGACGACAGAGCGGGGGCTGGACTAGCGCGGGTGTAAAACATATACAACATCTAATAGTATATATACCAATATATAATAATCGCTCCAGGCGTGATAATATGCAACATTACAGAAAAGTAATAAGCATCACAGAACAATACAGATAATCAGGGATCCCTGGGTTTCACAGAGCCGCCGTTGAAACCCGACGTTCTCTTGGTCGTATGGATAGCCTGTGCAATGAAACCTAGACCCCTACGGGTGCGGCAAGTTACCCGCCAAAACCTGAAACGAGGCAACCCCCTACAGCATAGTGAATGGACCACCCGGCACTTCACGGAATCCGGTAACTTGAGCACCCCTCCTTGGATCAACCTGTATCCCCTACGAGTGCGGCGAATAGTCTGCCAATTCTAGAGTGAGGTCCCTCTGCCTCTCAAAGCCATGAGATACGAACCCGTTGCCCTCTAGAACTCGCCTATCCGTGCACTCTGTCGCGGGGTAATCCTAGTACAGAAAAGAAAATATATACAACGGGTACATCGACCTCAGCCCGGTCGTGCCCCAAAAGAATATTGTACAAACAGGCAGTGACGGCAGTCCACATGTTGGACGCTCGCCCCGCAATATCAAATGTATAAATAAATTCAAACTGCAGTACCATTGCACACTGCTATCCACCACGACATATCCGCAACATCACAGCACAACACAGAACATCAACGCGAATGTCACGTTCGCAAATCCGTCTAAAAGGACCATAGCAATTAGACGCAATTTATAGCTCAAATGACATTCCCGGTCGGAGATATAATGTAAATACTACATACTAACAAGTTTAAAACTTCGATCGACAAAACTTCCCGAAGTGGGCCCCACGTACATCTGGTGTACAGTAATAAAATATGGGCCCAAAAGAAATATTCCAAAAACCACAATTTACCATGTGAAGCTCTCTGGAAAAAAATGGAGCACTGTTGCCATAAACTGGCCGCGGTTCCACGGTCAAACCCTAGGTTTGACCGCGGATCCGCGGTGGTAATGTGGGATCACGTGCCTAAATTTTCCCAGAATACTTAGAAAATCCTGCTCTGTTTTCTGTGATATGTAAAATAATTTTTAGACCCTTTTAAAAATCGACAGAAACTTTTGTGCAGAAAATTGCGATTTTTGAAATTCAGTTCGATGGATGTTTTAAACGTGTTAGCACAACTTAGTAAAGCTTAATGGTGAGGCTCTGATACCACTGTAAGTACACGGTAGCGCCCTGGCCGTCTAACAGACGCCAAATGCGGAACAAAAACTTTTTATCTGGCGCTATCGCGTACTGTAACCCGGATCTGCCATTAAAGCTAAACTAACAAACTACAAAGTGGGTGGAAATGTTATACCGAACGATCCGAGTCCTTCGGTCTTCAACCATCATCCCACGCTTTCTTGCGGCTGCTCCGATCTCCTAAATCTCCAGTCTTCTCGTCCAGGTGGCACCATGTCGACGGATCTTTAAACGGGCTCCCGCCTCTGAACCGAAGCAACTCGATCATCAAGTTTGCTAAAAGTGATGACCAAGATTGATGTAGAGAATGAGTAGAACACTTTGTCTCGTTACGTCCAAAGTTATGGACGAACGGTTAATGAAGTTGCCTTTTTGATTCAATTGAAATTAGAAATGAATATATGAAATTTCCATGAAGCCAAAACCCTAATCTTTTTCCAAATGAACAACCATCCTCTTTTACAAGAGGGGCCGGCCGCTTATAGAAGGGGGTGAGTGTAGGAGGAGGGAGTGGTGACCACAAGGATAAAGATCATGAAGAAATATCCTAAGCTTTACAAAAAGCGTTAATGGAAACAAATGAGTCACTTAACACTTAATGCAAAAAGAATGACTCATTAAAACACCTCACCAAATCATTAAATGCAATGAGTGACTCACTAATCCTAGTCACCATCCATGAAGCTTCCACACTCATCCAATGAAAAGATAAATCCGTATTTAACCGATTATAAAATACGGGTGATAGAAAACTGGAAACTGGCAACTTCCAAAAGCGATCTCAAAACGAATTTCGGGATAACCCCGTAACAATATAAACATACCCGCATTTGTATTACGACCGAATACAAATGCAACTGAGACAAAGATATTATATCTACACAGTATAATACTCGGATCCGGCTTAAACCAAAGCCTACCAGTATTATCTGCCCGAAATATGACACGTGCGTAAACGCACGTGCATTTTCCGAACCTTGCCATAAAACCATACGGCCTCAACAACGTTTCACCCGAATTTGGAAAACGGTCTATGGGGGACTCTAATGACTCATCAACACGCTGGCACTGGGTATAACCTCTAGCATGTCAGAGGTACAAGCTGTACGTAACGGTTGCCTATGTATTGATTGGAAGGGAAGCTGACGAGCGAACTCATCCAGAAACCCTACTGAGCCTGACAGTGACAATATCCGTACAGTCCAGTCCATTCGTCTAAGAGTATCGCATATCGAGTCTAGGGGGTGGATAAAGTCAGACCCCTAATAACCCGATAATTCGTGTCGGTATGAAGCCCATCACCACCTGAGAAACTACTGATCCAAATCAGTAATTCTCCACTCCCTCGGCCGAGGATTTCTAGTGATGGCCACCCGTGCACTGTGCGACATCAACTCCCAATACCGGAAAGGACGAATCCCCGACGATCCGCTCACTGCCTCCATGTGGCTCGGGACTGTACCCAACTAAAACCTGTTTGCACGTCTCCTTTGAGCGTGGTAAGGTAGTAATCAAAGCACAGTGGGGACTCACACGAGGCAAATGACGATCTCAGGTCGACAAACTAACCTGTACACATGTCACCAAGGAACTGCTATCTGACGATATATATAATACCAACTAGCATGTTCCTGGTGAGTCATGTCCGGTGTACTCATAACGCAATGAGCACCTGTATACATCTTAGGTGAACCAACTGACACCAATGGCTTGTGAGACCATCCATCGTCCCTCGTCGGGGTCTCGACTGTATACACTAGTCTACTCTGGAGTATCGATGCCCTGTCTCGAAACTCCTACGACTAGGGACACTTTAAGGATGTGCTTACAAACCCCAGCTCCCATGTATATGATCGCCATCATACTGCTGGCAGTCAAGCAAGAGTCCTATGAGCTCTATCAACATGCATTAGAGAACTAAAGCATGTAAACTATGATAAAGTCAAACCAGATAGCATACTATCATCTAGAGCAAGACTTTCATATCGTTATAGGTCCTCCCTCAATCATTGCAATCACGTATATGCGATCTAATAATAGACTTAGAGGGCACTATATCCAACACGATCTTCTTTGGTTCCAAACTTACCATCTCTCGTAACAACGTGACCAAAGCAGTCAACACTATCCAACTAGAAAACACACTTCGATAATTTAGCAAATAGACGGCGCTCCCTCAAGATCTGCAACAAAATCCTCAATTACTGCCTAGGCTCCACTCGGCTCCAAAAGTATATTAGGATGTCCTCAATGAACACGATGATAGACTGATCAAGAAACGGCCTAAATATACGGTTCATCAAATCCATAAATGCTGCTGAGGTATTGGTGAGCTAGAACGACATCACCAAGTGTAACATTTTGAAAATTTAGAAATAAATAATATTAATCAATTAAATATAATATGCCAATTTTAAAAAAAAGTTATTAAAACAAAATAGGACATATTCTTAAGTAGTATGTAAAACAAATTAAATTTAAATTTTAGTGTGTAACATTAATAAATTACAAGAGTTTTAATGTGAAATTTAGCTTCATTTTAATTAGAAAGGTGTTATATAATAACATAGGTAGTAAGGGGTTTTTGTGAAAAAATTTAGGAAAAATGTGCAAATTAGAATTGCTAAGGGTGTAAGTGAAAGAGAAGTTAAATAAGGTTTTAGTTTAGAATTTTATCACAAGATAAATAAATTTGGAATGATAATGCAAAACCACCTCCTTCTTGCATGCACCCTTCATGCACAACACCTCCTCCTTGCATGAGAGTGGCACACCTCCTCCTAAACCTCACTCTTCCCTTTACCATATATATAATGTGTTGAGATCAATTAATCAAATTAAACTTCTGAAAATTTCAAAACCCAACAGAAAGAAAACACTTAGAACTCACAAAAAGAAATAAAAGGAAAAGAGAAGTGATGAAGAAGAACTAGGCTAAGGATTCCACCTTAAAGCTAGGAGCTAAGGATTTGGGTGTCTTGGAGGGAGCTTTTCAACCATCATCAGTAGGTAAAATCCTTAACTCAGTAGATTATAGTTCTGTAATTGTAAAATTTAGAAATCGAATATCGTATTTTTGGTAAAACTTAGCTCTGTAGTAATCTGCTATTATTCAGAAAAAAATCAACTTAACCAAACAATGCCTAAATATTGTATGTTGGACCTAGAACAAACCCTAGAAGTACGAACCATGGGGCTCGGATTTTGGCCGGCGAGCTATAGGAGAATTCCGGCATCGCCGGATTTTTGGTGGACTTTAGGGTTTTGGGTTTTTGGGTAGGTCTGTGTATCATTGTTAGGATATTTTGGTATTGTTTAAAATAGTTAATTTAACTGTATATAAAATCTGGGAACTAATATCGGAAAAGGGATCAAAGTTCTAAAATACGACACGGTAAATTCGTAACGTGTTCTGTTTTCTGTTACGAAACAGCGTTGGGTTAAATTCCAGTTAAAAATGAGTGTTAGATCGTTTGCAATAATCGTACGTAGTGTAATTAGATCATACAACTTGTGTTTTCATGATTTTTCCGTATCGGAGTTAGCCGTTTCCTTATACAAGTAAATATCGATGTTAGATTCAAATACGGGAACTTCGGAGGCAGCAAGGAAAGGAAAAGGATTGAAGATTTCTGAGTAGTTTACGACGTATTCCGGTGAGTATACTAAATATCTACCGGGGGATCTTGTAAAGATGGCGTGATACGCCCGCAGTTTGGTTTAAATACAAGTTTTGCTTTTGTAAGTTAAATTTATTATATGCATTCTTAAATCTATATATACCTCTAGGATTAATACTTGTTAGAACACTGCACCATTATCGACGAGTTATGCCGCACATGCATATATCTACATGTTACACTACATCTCGTCAATATTAACATGTTACTTCACACTTAGAAATTAATCTGTCAAAAATGATTCTTATCATAC
This sequence comes from Agapanthus africanus, assembly GCA_030015575.1. Classification (NCBI taxonomy): domain Eukaryota; kingdom Viridiplantae; phylum Streptophyta; class Magnoliopsida; order Asparagales; family Amaryllidaceae; genus Agapanthus; species Agapanthus africanus. The sequence continues at coordinate 207,081,608 of CM057343.1, forward strand.
CTTAAGTATCAATATTCATAGTAATTTGCATATATGACATCATAGTTCGTATTCAAGTATTAGTAGTTAATATAAGAGGCATTTGTATTATTGAGAATTTATGGTTTTAAGTTTTCCTATACTATGACGAAAAATCAGTGATTTTCATGATTATGTGTCACGTCCACCATGATATGTCGTTTTTATGATTTGGTTTTATTCCGGACCGAGTTGGGGGTCATACGGTTACGGATTTAAAATTTTATCAAGACTGAGTTGGTGGCCATACAGTTGGATACATGGTCGACCCGGTCGAGACCCAGGGGCAGGAAAGCAGCACTTTAGGCGGGGAGCCTAACGAGGATACTCGATTCCAGAGAAAGTTATGAGACACGGTGGATATCTAGATGATACCGACCGGTGTTATTGATTTCAAGATCATTCGAGGAATGATGCCTGATGAAACACCAAAGATTTGTGTCGATGATTATACACGGAAAAAATGAACATGATTTGGAAAATAATTGATGAGATTTCGGTTTTGATTCATATATGGAGTATTACATATTCATTCCTCCACCTGTTATCATGCATCGCATTCACTATTGTTGAAATTAGTTCTAGTTCGTCATATTTAGATTATCGGCCGTTATATATTAGTTATATTCACTGAGTTGGCAACTCACCCCCGTTGTGCCACAGTTCCTTGCAGGGGTAGAGTGGACGGTTAGCCGCGGTGCAGATCCACTTATCAGCTTTTATCGCATCTTTTGCTTGGTGGGTTGCCTATATAGTAATCTTCTCTTTTGATATTGTATATTGAATCTAGAATAACTCCATCAGACCCTGTATTATAACATAGAACGAGAGATGGTTGTATGTATATTATTTCAACAGATGAGATCGTTTAGTTGTATTAAATGATATTTCTTTTATTTATGTCTGAGATTCTTCTTTGATGTCGTATTATGAGTATGTATTGATTTCCACTCTTAGTATCGTTTCTCCCAACTAGGGATGCAACCAAATTAAACACTTTATAACTGCTTTTATTATAAATGCAATAGGAAATTACTGTTAAGATCTTAAATACTTAAAATCTGTGATTTTTTACTTAAAAACTATTTTTTTCTAAAATTCCGCAAAAAGGGTTTTGATCTTGGTTTTTTTTTTGGCTTACTCAGGTTGTGTAGATATCTTTAGATATTATACAAGCTAAGTGCCGGTCACATCCAAACTTTGGGTCGTGACAAAGTTGGTATCAGAGCTTAGAATTAACCTTACGGAATCGATTAATGAATTAAAGTAAGTCGAATTGAGTTCATTACATAAGATGACCTTTGGCTGATGGAGTAAGTGAATTAAGATGAGTGCAGTACCGTACCTATGTTCCGTGGCATATTTACATTACAATACTCAACCAAACCAACCTTAGGATGTCTAACTCGATTTATCCTTCTTTTGACTCCCTATTGTTGAATATTCCTATTCGTAAGCCTTATCAACTTTCGTTTCTTGTTCCATTTGCTATGGCTACGCGAGCTAGGTGAGCCGCAGCCAGAGATGTAGCTAGACCGAATCAGCCTGTCACGACGACTGGCGCACCGGACATTCCGGCGGCGCATGAGCATGTCAATCCTCCTCCTCCAGACAGACTAACTAGGATAGAGGAGGGCATGTTAGGATTGCAGCACGTGGTAGGACAGTTGGCTGAGGCCACTCGAGTACAGAGACAGAACCAGGCACCGACCATTGTAGAGCCCGATGAACAGCCCGTGCAGGCAGTCGCACTTGTAGACACGAGGGTGATAGAGGTATCACTTCCAGAGTTTATGAGGTTAAGACCACCGGTATTTACAGGGACCGATGTAGCGGAGGATCCTCAGTCCTTTCTTGATAGGATGGCGAGGATCGGCAGATCATTGCGATGTTCTGATGCGAGGTCAGTTGAGCTGACTAGCTATCGATTGGAGGGACTCGTACAGGAGTGGTGTGAGTCGATGGAGAGAGGGCGAGCCACTGGTCTTCCTCCGATGTCATGGACCGAGTTCTCTGAGGTTTTTCTTGCTAGGTTTCTTCTACAGAGTGTGAGGGACGCCAGAGCTAGCAGTTTTGAAGCGTTGCAGAAATCTGTGAGTATGTCGGTGGTAGATTATGATTTACGATTCACCCAGTTGTCGCGCTATGCTCCATACTTAGTTCCTACGGAGGAGCTTCGGGTGAAGAGGTTCATAAGGAGTTTGGATACGCACTTGTTTCTTGCTATAGGATCCCAGCATTTCGATACTTATGCGCAGGCCATGGATGCAGCTATGCGAGTAGAGGAGCATTTGAGCGAGGCAGTGATTGTTCCGGAGCCAAAGAGGATTAGACCGATTGGGTCAATGACCATGGAGGCATGTATGCTCCAGACCACAGTATCAGACGAGGTTGGACCTGGGGACAGATGTTCAGTTCATACCCCGATGATTAAAGGACCCCATTTACATGTTACAGTTGCGGACTTCCAGGGCATATGGCTAGAGAGTGTACACGCCATGGCGGGACTGTTACTCCGCAAGCTGCTTTACCCCCTCCACCTTCTACTTCAATGGCCTTACTTCCTCCCCCAGTTAGCACTATGCGCCAGACGGTTGCACCACGAGGCCGAGGTTATGCATGACGCTTCCAGAGAGGTCGAGGAGATAGAGGTAGAGGACGACATGATGCGGGCAGGGGCCAGGCACGAGTTTTTGCGCAGACTCCATAGGATGCCCAGGCATCAAATGAAATTGTGACAGGTACTCTTGCAGTATGTTCCTTAGATGCACATATTTTATTTGATCCCAGTTCTACACATTCTTATGTATCTTCACGCTTTGCACTTTCTCTGGGTAGAGAGTCATCGTGGTTAGAGTCACCGTTAGTAGTGATTACTCCGGTGGGAGATTCTTTTGTAGCTCGACATGTATTCAGATCATGTTCAGTACGTATCGGTGATAGGGATTCATTAGTTGATCTGATTCTCCTGGATATGTTAGATTTTGATATACTTTTGGTGTGGATTGGTTGGCCGCTTGTCATACTTATGTAGATTGTCGGGGAAAAGTGATCTTTGTTGTGCAAGGAGACTGTAATATAACTCCTGCCAACTTGATTTCTGCTCTTTGTGCGTGGTGACTCTTGAAGAAGGGTTGTCATGGGTTCTTAGCATTTGTTCAGGACTTAGGAGTCGCTGAAGTCTCGTTGGACCAGGTTCGATGGCATGAGAATTTCTGGAGGTGTTTCCTGCTGAATTACCAGGATTACCGCCAGATCGTGATATTGAATTTTGTATCGACTTGATTCCGGGCGCAAGGCCTATTTCTATACCACCTTATCAGATAGCCCCGATGTAGTTGAAGGAACTCAAAAGCTAGTTGCAAGAGTTGTTAGATAGAGGACTTGTTCGTCCAAGTGTATCGCCGTGGGGAGATCCTGTCTTGTTTGTTAAGAAGAAGGATGCTAGCATGAGACTGTACATAGACTATAAACAGCCGAATCGAGTTACTGTGCGAAATAGGTATCCACTACCTCGTATCGATGACTTGTTCGATCAGCTGCAGGGAGCTGGATACTTCTCTAAGATTGATTTGCGGTCAGGGTATCACCAGTTGAGGGTTAGGAAGGATGATATTCCGAAGACCGCTTTTCACACATGATATGGGCATTATGAGTTTCTGGTAATGTCGTTCGGACTCACCAACGCCCCAACAGCTTTCATGGATATGATGAACCGTATTTTCCGGCCATTCCTTGATCAGTTTATTATAGTATTCATTGATGATATTCTTGTTTATTCATGGAGTCGGGAGGAGCACGAGCAGCATTTGCGCATCACGTTGTAGACCTTGAAGGAGCATCAGCTGTTCGCTAAATTCTCCAAGTATGCTTTCTGGCTGAATAGTGTAGATTTCCTTGGTCATGTAGTTACGAGAGATGGGATACGTGTGGACCCAAGGAAGATCGAAGCGGTACAGCACTTGCCCAGACCTGTGTCCGTTACTGAGGTTCGTAGTTTCTTAGGTCTGGCAGGTTATTACCGATGCTTTGTGCAGGATTTTTCTCGGATTGCTGCACCATTGACCGGATTGACTAGGAAGGAAGTTCCATTTCTTTGGACAGATGCATGTAAGCAGAGTTTCCAGCAGTTGAAGACTCGCTTGACGAATGCACCAGTCTTATCTTTCCTTCTAGGTCAGGTGGCATTATCGTGTATTGTGATGCCTCTAGAGTGGGTTTAGGCTGTGTGTTGATGCAGCACGGCCAGGTTGTACCTTATGCTTCTCGGCAGTTGAAGAGGCACGAGCAGAACTCCCCCACTCATGATTTAGAGATGGCTGCTATAGTTTTCGCACTGAAGATTTGGTGGCATTACTTGTATGGAGAGTCGCGCCAGATTTATACAGATCATAAGTGCTTGAAGTATATTTTTCAACAAAGGGATCTGAATCTAAGGCAGCGTAGATGGATGGAACTCATGAAGGATTATGATTGTGAGATCTTGTAACATCCAGGGAAAGCGAATGTGGTAGCAGATGCTTTGAGTCGGGGGCCTGGAGGTAGCTTATCTCATTTGCACACCTTATAGACACAGTCATCTACAGACTGGCAGATTTTATGTGATAGCCGTGTACAGTTTGAGTTCACATCGACAGGAGGACAGTTAGCACATGTTCGCACCCGTCCCCAGTTATTGGATCGTATTTGAGAGACACAGCCCGTAGATGCTCGTATATCGGAGATTATGGATCAGGTTAGGCAGTGCAGAGAGTCAGAGTTTGTGATAGATGACCAAGGAGTATTACGTTTTGAGACTCGTCTCTGTGTGCCAGATTCGGATGGATTAAAACGTGAGATCTTAGAGGAGGCCCATCGGTCATCATATAGTATTCATTCTGGTTCCACCAAGTGTATCATGACTTGAAGGATGTTTATTGGTGGGAAAGAATGAAGAGGGATGTTGAAGACTTTGTTTCGAGATGCTTGACTTGTCAGCAAGTCAAGGCCGAACACCATAGGCCGACAGGAGAGTTACAGCCCTTGCCCATTCCGGAGTGGAAATGGGAGCAGATCTCCATGGATTTCGTTGTGGGTCTACCCAGGACTAGCATAGGGTATGATTCCATCTGGGTAATTGTAGATAGATTGACAAAGGCAGCTCACTTTCTTCCGGTGAAGATGACGTATGGGTTTGCGTAGTATGCTCAGATTTATATCGACGAGATTGTACGATTGCATGGAGTTCCGACGTGCATAGTATCCGATAAGGGTACCCAGTTTACCAGCATGCTATGGCAGAAACTTCAAGAAGCTCTTGGTACATGATTGAGTTTTAGTACAGCTTTCCACCCACAGAAAGATGGTCAGTCAGAGCGGACCATTCAGACTCTAGAGGATATGCTTAAAGCTTGCAGCCTTGATTTCGGTGGTGGTTGGGATCGTCACTTACCTTTGATAGAATTCTCATACAACAATAGTTTTCAGGAGACGATCCAGATGACACCCTTTGAAGCTTTGTATGGGAGGAAATGTCGATCACCCGTTTACTGGACGGAACTAAGCAAGAGTAGCATTTTAGGACCGCAGATAGTACAGGAGACAACGGAAAAGATTCAGTTGATACAGGACAGAATGAGAGCGGCCCAGTGCAGACAGAAATCATATGCAGATCGACGACGTCGTAGACTCGAGTTTCAGGTGGGAGATCATGTGTTTCTTCGTGTATCTCCGATGAAAGGTGTGATGCGTTTCAGAAAAAAAGGGGAAGCTCAGCCCCAGATATGTCGGACCTTACGAAATTCTGGAGAGAGTGGGTGTTGTAGCTTATCGATTAGCACTTCTACCCAGTTTTCCCGATGTGCATCCATTATTTCACGTGTCTATGCTTCGCAACAATCTTCACGATCCTTCTCACGCGATCCAGCATCAAACCATATAGCTTGAGCCGGATTTATCCTACACAGTGCAGCTAGTAGCTATTCTTGACCGGCAGGCAAAGAAATTGAGATCAAAGGTACTTCCATCTGTAAAGGTTCTTTGGCGAGGAACGAATCGTGAGGAGATTACTTGGGAGACCGAGGATGCGATGCGATAGAAATTTCCACATCTTTTTGAAGGTACATCTAGTTAAGTTTTAAATTCGGGGACCGAATTTTCTTAAGGGGGGAAAATTGTAACATTTTGAAAATTTAGAAATAAATAAAATTAATCAATTAAATAATAAAATGCCTATTTAAAAAAAAAGTTATTAAAACAAAATATGACATTTTCTTAAGTAGTATGTAAAACAAATTAAATTGAAATTTTAGTGTGTAACATTAATAAATTACAAGGGTTTAAATGTGAAATTTAGCTTCATTTTAATTAGAAAGGTGTTATATAATAACATAGGTAGTAAGGGGTCTTTGTGTAAAAATTTAGGAAAAATGTGCAAATTAGAATTGTTAAGGGTGTAAGTGAAAGAGGGGTTAAATAAGGTTTTATGTCAGAATTTTATCACAAGATAAATAAATTTGGATCAAAACCACCTTCTTCTTGCATGCACCCTTCATGCACAACACCTCCTCCTAGCATGAGAGTGGCACACCCTTGTTGTTGACACCTCCTTCTACACCTCACTCTTCCCTTTACCATATATATTAGGTGTCCAGATCAATTAATCAAATTAAGCTTCTGAAAATTTTAAAACCGAAGAGAAAGAAAACACTTAGAACTCACAAAAAGAAATAAAAAGAAAAGAGAAGTGAAGAAGTAGAACTAGGCTAAGGATTCCACCATCAAGGTAGGAGCTAAGGATTTGGGTGACTTGGAGGGAGCTTTTCAACCATCCTCAGTAGGTAAATCCTTAACTCAGTAGATTATAGTTCTGTAATTGTAAAATTTAGAAATCGAATATCGTATTTTTGGTAAAACATAGCTCTGTAGTAATTTGCTATTATTCAGAGAAAAATCATCTTTACCAAACAATGCCTAAATATTGTATGTTGGACCTAGAACAAGCCCTTGAAGTACGAACCAAGGGCCTCGGATTTTGGCCGGCGAGCAATAGGAGAATTCCGGCATCGCCGGATTTTTGGTGGACTTTAGAGTTTTGGGTTTTTGGGTAGGTCTCTGTATCATTGTTAGGATATTTTGGTATTGTTTGAAATAGTTAATTTACATGTATCTAAAATCTGGGAACTAATATCGGAAAAGGGTTCAAAGTTCTAAAATACGACACGGTAAATTCGTAACGCGTTCTGTTTTCTGTTACGAAACAGCGTTGGGTTAAATTCCAGTTAAAAATGAGTGTTAGATCGTTTGCAATAATCGTATGTAGTGTAATTAGAACGTACAACTTGTGTTTTCATGATTTTGCCGTATCGGAGTTAGCCGTTTCCTTATACAAGTAAATTTCGATGTTAGATTCAAATACGGGAACATCGGAGGCTGCAAAGAAAGGAAAAGGCTTGGCGATTTCTGAGTAATTTATGACGTATTCCGGTGACTAGACTAAACATCTATCGGGGGATCTTGTAAAGATGGCGTGATACGCCCGTAGTTAGGTTTAAATACAAGTTTTGCTTTTGTATGTTAAATTTTTCATATGCATTCTTAAATCTATATATACATCTAGGATTAATACTTGTTATAACACTGCAGCATTATCGACGAGTTATGCCGCACATGCGCATATCTACATGTTACACTACACCTTGTCGATATTAACATGTCACTTCACACTTAGAAATTATTCTGTTAAAAATGATTTTTATCATACCTTAAGTATCAATATTCATAGTAATTAGCATATATGACATCATAGTTCGTATTCAAGAATTAGTAGTTGATATAAGAGGCATCTGTATTATTGAGAATTTATGGTTTTAAGTTTTCCTATACTATTACGAAAAATCAGTGATTTTCATGATTATGTGTCACGTACACCATGATATGTCGTTTTTATGATTTCGTTTTATTCCGGACCGAGTTGGAGGTCATACGGTTACAGATTTACAATTTTATCCAGACTGAGTAGGTGGCCATACATTTGGATACATGGTGGACCCGGTCGAAACCCAGGAGCAGCAAAGCCGCACTTTAGGCGGGGAGCCTAACGAGGATACTCGATTCTGGAGACAGTTATGAAACACGGCGGATATCTAGATGATACAGACTGGTGTTATTGATTACAGGATCATTCGAGGAATGATGCCTGATGAAACACCGAAGATTTGTGTCGATGATTAGACACGGAAAAAATGAACATGATTTGGAAAATAATTGATGTGATTTCGGTTTTTATTCATATATGGAGCATTACATATTCATTCATCCACCTGTTATCATGCATCGCATTCACTACTGTTGAAATTAGTTCTAGTTCATCATATTTACATTATCAGCCATTATATGTTAGTTATATTCACTGAGTTGGCAACTCAACCCCATTGTGCCACAGTTCCTTGCAGGGATAGAGTGGATGGTTAGCCGCAGTGCAGATCCACTTATCAGCTTTTATCACATCTTTTGCTAGGTGGGTTATCTATGTAGTAACCTTCTCTTTTGGTATTGTATATTGAATCTAGAATAACTCCATAAGACCCTGTATTATGACTTAGAACGATAGGTGGTTGTATGTATATTATTTCGACAGATGAGATCGTTTAGATGTATTAAATGATATTTCTTTTATTTATGTCTGAGATTCTTCTTTGATGTCATATTATGAGTATGTATTGATTTCCACTGTTAGTATCGTTGCTCCCAACAAGGGATGCAACCAAATTAAACACTTTATAACTTCTTTTATTATAAATGCATTAGGAAATTACTATTAAGATCTTAAATACTTAAAATCTGTGATTTTTACTTAAAAACTATTTTTTTCTAAAATTCCGCAAAAAGGGTTTTGATCTTGGTTTTTTTTTGGCTTACTCAGGTTGTGTAGATATCTTTAGATATTATACAAGCTAAGTGCCGGTCACATCCAAACTTTGGGTCGTGACCTCAAGACTCATAACGCCCGTAACGTGTGTGAAAAGCAGTTTTCGGAATATTATCCTTCCGAACCAGCAACTGATGGTAACTTGATCGCAAGTCAAACTCCAAGAAATGCCCCGTACCCTGGAGTTGGTCGAATAAATCTTTGATGCGAGGTATGGAATATTTGTTCCGCACAGTAGCCTAATTCAACTGACGAAAACCGATGCACAAACGCAAACTGCCGTCTTCCTTCTTGACGAACAGGACAAGAGCTCCCCAAAGTGACGCATTTGGACGAACAAGCCCTTTATCCAACAATTCTTGCAACTGATCATTCAGTTCTCAAAGCTCCGCCGGGTCCATCCGATATGGTAGTATAGAAAAAGTGTTCGTGCCAGGAATCTAGTCAAAGCAGAACTCAATATCGTGCTCCGGCGACAAACCAAGCAACTTTTTAAGAAAGACATCTTGAAATTCCCTCATAATTGGGGCCTGGTCCAACGGGACCTCTATGGCTCCAACATCGCAAATATACGCTAAGAATTCCTGACTTCCTTTTCTTAAAAGCTGACTAGCGCGAAGAGAAGAAATCAAACTGGAAAAGGCAACGCTACGGTCTCCCCGAAAAACAAGAACTGGCTCACCCGGAAAACTAAATCTGACTGCCTTCTTACGGCAGTCCATAATGCATAACACGTGGTTAACCAATCCATGCCCAGAAGAACATCAAGGTCTAACATATCGAAAAGAATCAAATTGACAGAAGAATCCCCATCTCCTATACGAACAAAACAACAAACACGAATGGGAAACATATCGAGCGACAAAAGATTAGCCTACGGAAGAAATCACAACAAGCAGCTGATTTAGCAAGGACTACTATCGGCTAGACTTCGATACAAAGTATTTGGATACCATTTCAAACGACACCAGAAAGAAATACACATCGTATGAAAACACCGAAATAATACCTGTCACAACGGCGTCTATCTAGCCGCCTCTAAGCTGGCATACCGGTACAATTTCGCTTCGATCCAAAAACGACCGAAATCTCAAAAATGCGCTCCTCTAACAGTAAGGTTGCGTTCATAGCAGCGGCGTAAGTGTCAAAATTTTGGGCACCAATAGTAAGAAATAACTGCATGTCCAATCCCCACACATACCTCTTTATCCGTTTCTCTTCAGTATACACCAAGCAAGGAGCATATAGGACAACTGAGTAAACAGAATGTCGTACTCGGACACTGTCATGCCTGAAGTCTTGCGCAAAGACTCAAAACTACGAGCTCGGGCAGCTCGAACACTCTCCGGAAGGAAAAGAGCAAGAAATACTGCTGTGAACTTATCCAGGTCATAGGAGGTAGATCTGCAGCCTCGGCCTCTCTCAACTGACTCGCACCACGTCTGAGCATTTCTGTGAACGACAAATCCTAGCCATCCGGTCGAGGAATGTCTGTGGATCCTCCGCCGCATATGTGCCGGTGAAAACTGGAGGTTTCAGCCTCAAAAACTCCTGTAAGGATATGGAAATAATCTCGGTAACAACAGAAACAGCTGCCTGTGCAGTAGGTACAATTACAGTCCTTGAAATAGAAGGTACATCATCGACTCTCGGAGCTCGGCTAGCCTCAACTAACAATCCAACCATCTATCACAAGTCTTAAATACTCGACTCCAGCATAGCTATCCATCCTGGAGAAGGCGGATCACTCTGTCCCTGAGTGGTAGGCGTACCGCCCTGGTCGATCCTCGTCTCAAACGAGCCTACTCTAATCTCATCCTTGGCGGCAGCCCTCTAGCCCTCGTAGTCTCCGGCGGCATAGTGGATGGAGCAAGAACAGGATTGATAGGAACATTGTGATTGAATTAAAGGGTTTCCGGAATCAAGAAAGGAAATACAAGCAAATATATATCCTGAGGTCACTTAGGCGGAGTAACGTATCGTAAGTATGCCACGGAACATACACACGCTACACCACTCTGCTTTAAGTCACCTACTCCATCTACCAAGGGTCATCCTACACTCAGAAAGGTAAAACATATCGCTCTGATACCAACTTTATCATGACCCGAAGGTACGGAACGTGACTGGCACTTAAATTACGAAACGTCTAAAGGCATAACGTAATCTAAGTAAGCCAAAGCCGAGAAAACTAAACCGTTTAAAGAAATAGAGTGATGGAAAACTTATTTAAAGAAAGCAATTTTAATAAAATAAGTCCCATTAAACAATTTAAAAACATCAAAATTTACCGAAAATTTCGACAGAGACTCCTTTGTAAAAACTGGCACCGAAACGGGTACAATACAAAATATGCATAATTAAAGAATAAAGGCATCCCCAAGCGGGAGCTAGATCTTCGCCAAAAGCGGAAACACAACCACATGCAATAAATGTATATCATAAAATTCAAAATAAGCATCTGAAAGCAAGAAATAAGATAATACCATGTCGACTTAAGTGAGCATCGACACCAAACACCACAAATACAAGTCTCACGTGTCTCACCGTCTAGTCCAAAATACTAGGGTAGATGGAGTATACTAGATACAAAATAATATACATGGTGGGAGTAAAAGAATATCCTCAACCCACCAATGAGCGAGCTGCAAATCGATGCAATGAAGCAAGAAGCGGAAGTGCGCCTGCCGCTACTGTGCTGACGGGCCAGACCTGCAAGGTACTGTGGCACAACGGGGGTGAGTTTCCAACTCATGGGTAGTAAGTAACATCTAATAAGGCTATCGTAAGTATGCACGCAAATGCGTCACCGTCTACATATACCGATATGATGCGATGCACTAGTATGTATGCAACATAAATGCATAATCAACATGAAACCCGAATATGTTTGGTACGCGAGAATCTGTATTCTTATCTTAGTAAAACTTCTGTGAAATAACTGATGTATCATCAATGAAATCAACAGAAATCCGTGTCAAGTATCGACACAATATATATATCTCAATGTCTCAATGTGTCAATATCTCAATATCTCGGGCTCTTTCAGTCCGGATCGACCCATATCATCAAATCTCATGACTACGGTCGGTATCCTACGGATATCCACCGCGCCAGACATCACCGGTAGGTAGCCTTCCCCTGCCAGGCTCATCATCTACAACTCGAGCTTCTTGCCCCGGGGTACCACATCAGGCCCACCATGTACCCGAAACGATTCTTCCTACTCCTAGAATCGGGTCTCGAAAACCAACAGAAATCAGGAAAACTCATGGTGGACGACACATACATCATATCACGAGAAAACCGCAACTTATATTTTTAAAATGATAACAGGTTTATAAAATTCTTGGGTTTTCCCAAAAATCCAGAAAGCTCATAAATATTGAAATCCTCGAGAAAAATCACAATATGTAAACTTGCCGGTGATGATGGATGTCTATGATACGATAGCATATACTATGCAATATATGAGCAGAAACTATGTATGAATTATGATGCAATGAGCTATGTATATGTAACTAGCCATCCTACGTATCAATGTTGATGGATGAATATACAATTATCAGTTTACATATCTTATATGACGCAAATGGTTTAAGCAAGTTCTATAGTGTTCGTGGCATAGCAATTACCAAAGGCGTGTGTGTTTGCATAAATAGTGCACGTGCGGCATGAACCAATGGTAATGGTGCAAGTGTCCTATGGGATGATATCACACACATATATATAAATAAGATGATCCGATGCAATGAGATAAATGACTAGGAACTACGCAAATAAATGCAAGTACTACTAGTAATCCTAACTATCGGGCGCTGATTTTATGTCAAAAACTAATTATCTATTACCGCAATCAAGAACGGCGTCGCATGAAGCTAGCCGGTGAGTACGGGTCGGTCCACAGGGATGTTGTGAATTTCCTAATCGCGCTAACGAGTTAATTCCGAAGGGTGTTCGGATTTCTTATTAAATCTAAAAAGCTAAATATTCTATACTATGATTATCTAGATCTAGTCTTGTTAGGGTTAGGTTTAGGGATGGTTTGGAAATGCAAGTAAATCTCAACGCTTTCTCGACCCGAATGAAGATCTATGAGGAGTTATGGCAATTATCAATAAAGGGGATTAGATCCATTCGGGAAGGTGTTCCTTCCTCTAGATTCTTGTCCTTCCTTTAGAGATCCTTTCCCTAACCTCCATGGAAAACGCGCGCAACCGGGCTTTTATACTATAGTATCACCGCTACCTCGAGGGATAGGGTGCCGTAGGGCGCGGTGTGTGCATGTATGTATGGAGTCCTATTGTAAATATTTGATGGGTAAGAAAGGGATGAGAGATCTCATCTCTCAAAAGCCTTCCCCAAAGCTAACTCTAAACAATTTATCTAAGGCAAGGAATTAAATCTACCTAGGGCAAAGAATTGAAATCTAAACTAGAGTAAGGAATTAAATCTACTTACAGATGCATCTCTCCAATCATCAACGCAGGTTTGTCAGATCTGAATTCATGAGTTGAAAAGAAACACCGATGCTCTCCATAAAGAGATCTGTATTTTATTATTAAAAGGAGGCATAAGAAATTACAATGTTTAGAGTTCCTATTTATAAGGAGATAGAAACCCTAGGTTACAATTGATTCGCATATCTGCTTTTACGAAAATACCCCTAAGAAAAGACCAGTCAACGCCGCCACAAAAATATGGTAAAAATATTTTCTCCTGACTGCACTACTCTGCCGCGGAACCGCGGCCCAAGGCATGGTTTGGCCGCGGTTCCGCGGCCAAACAAGAGGATTGCTGCATAAAATTTGGTTTGCTGGCTCCTGCTAACTTGTACTTTCTACTTTTATATGTCTTTTCTCAGATTGTCTTCTACATATTCTCCAGATCTTCCTAGTGAACATTGTTGTGGACTTTAACCGTGGCTTTGTGTCAACGTCTTGAACCTTGCTTTGTGAACTGATATTTATGTAGGCTTGATCAAGAGTCTTCTGTTTATTGGCCAAATTCTCACTTTTACATCGTCTTTTCATTGTTTTCACTGTTTTAGATCCTAGAACCTGTAACCTGTAATATGTAGCAGACATGCATCAAAAGCACCTGTTTATTTATAAAACGAATAAGAAAGGGGAATATAATAATGCAATATTATTGTATGAACAAATACCCCCAAACTTATCTTTTGCTCGTCCTCGAGCAAACTTATTTTTTCATTCTCTACAAAAACCTAACCGCACTTTCGCAGGGAAACGCGATTGCACTGAGCTCGTGCAACAAGCCGTTAAACCTCTAGGTGTCCCTAGTAGGAGGAGTGTTGTCTCCTGATGGTTTTCAGCGGATTACACCCATAAAATCCTATCAATTTGACTTTTTTGACTTTAATTCTCAAATTAGGTTTTCTAACAAGGAATTCTATTATCGTCGACTCATAAATTATCCACCCATATTCTTCACGCTTCCTCATCATTTAACTTAAGATTATATATGTTCTGCAGATCTACTTAGCTTTCGGCATTTCTTAAGTTTTCCTTCTAGGGTTCCATCTCCACTTAGGAATTTCTATCAACTCTACTAAAGATTCAAGTTTTATTCTTCACTCCTTTCTCTCATCTAAACTCCAATCACATATCCCCACGTGTGTGTATAAATCACCCCTACACTTGGAAATTCAAATCAAGCAATCATACCCTTGTCCGTTGTCCAAAGTACTTATTAGCAGGCGAATTTTTAATTGAATTTTTCTTACACATCCTTCATGCGACCGTTAATACTTCTTGAGGTACCAACAACCGATTACAAGATATGTTTGCACTTTAAAGCGTAAGTCCTAGTCTTGCAACACCCAAGGCTTTTAGCAGCGACTCCCAAACCAGTTGGTCTAAGGCACTAGGTGATGAAGCACCCTCGCTAAATATTTATCTATTTTTGCAGCCTTAAGTAATCATAAATACCAGTGTTCATTTTTTTCTTTATTCACATTTTTTTCCTTTTATTTTCATTGTACTAAGCACTTTAGACAAGAGCATTTCAAGGTCTCTTCTACTATTCCAAATTTCAAGGTGCGTGTTTGTGCAAGTTGTAGGGTATACATTTTCAGAATCTAGACTTAAGCTAGGAACTATTTTTCAAACATATACTCTAATAAGAACATCAATACTTTTCCTTCGTTTTGACTTAGCCCAAGAAGTGAACCCAAAATTTGCCTATTTCTAAATAAACTACAAAGACATATATTTTCTACCGTTAAATTTTAAGGAAAGTTATTTTTAGGGTTTTTAATTTACTAAGTCTAAGATCTAGTTGTTCCTAGGTAGTTAACCTATTTGTCAAACTCAAGTTAATTAGCCAAAATTGAATACAATAATTTTTATAATTTTTGAAATTTTTCAATTTTTATGGGTTTTAAAAATAAGTATGCAAATGCAAAAATATACATATGACTGCGAAGGAAAAAGACGTACCGAGCATACCCTCAAACATAAACTTGACAGTGTCCTCACTGTCATGCTACATCAAGAGGGTCAAAATGCCGGCACTCCCCTATTTATTTATTTACATATTTTTTTATTTTAATGTTTTGCATTTTTTTAATTTTTTTATAGAAAATCAAAAACAAAAATATATACATATATACAACAAGATTCCCCCCAAACTTAAGCTTGGCCTTACATAAGCCAAAGGTTAGCACCAACCATTCAAAAATCTTATCGTGGTAATGGCCAAGTTGGTGAAATAATGGGGTGTAAAGGAATGAAATGAGAAACACACGAGACCGTGTGGGAAGAAGGGTAGAATATGGTCTCGGTGGAGGAGAAGAATGGCGGAAAGGAGAAAGAAGGGTCGCGCGATCTTGAAGGTGTAAATCGAGTGAATAAATTAGCGCAATTTGTGATGACCGATGTGTTAAAAGCGATTGCGCTAACCTATCAACTCGTCAAGAAATGGGGTCAAATCCCTCAAGATTCGCAAGAAAACATGGGTACGCCGAACTTGGTATTAGAGATAAAAACGTCACGGTCTCTTGTACGGTCGGAACAATAGGAATGACGACAGGGAGTGAATTAGGGATAGTCTCTTCCTCACCGTAGTAAACTGTTTCGAACTTGAAAGTTTCCATCAATGGTTCGAAACTACTGTAAGCAACCGAGTCTGATGGTTCAACTAACTCATCTGAAAATGTAAAGGACTCAAACTCAGGCGGTGAGTCACAACATCGTCCGAAAAAGTGAAACACTCGTAAGTGTAATCGGCTGTGAGAACTGTGTCAGATTCAAAGGAACATTTTTCAAGCTCACGGTCTTCAAGCGTGATCTTTTGCGTGGTCGGAACGATGGAAAAGAGGGAGGGTGATTTAGTTAAAGGTTCAAGAGGATGAATTGGAAAATCCGACACATCAAACAAAAATGGTTCAACCTCAATATTATCCTCAATACCCTCCTCAATACTATCCTCATAATTCTCCTCAATATTTAATTCATCCATGCCATTATCATCAAAATCAAGACGCATATGAAGTTCGGGAGAAACAATTAATGACTCTGGATGATGAATTGGACATAAAATTGCAATCAAATCTACTGGTTCATCATCCGAAATATTCCCGGCGTCTATATCCTCAACCAAGTGAAAATCAATTTTTTCTGACACATCATCAAAAGCATGGATATTTATCGATTTAGGTTCTAGAGTGGAGGTGTAAAGATCGAAAGGATTAAGTGTGGTTTCACTCGAAAGGGGTTCTTCACAATTTGGCAAATCAAACACTACAAAGTCGCACAACTTATCATTTTGGACACATGTTTGACAATTGGAGTTGTTGGTTTCAATTGGGTATGGGTAGGTTTGATTTGGAAATCCTCTCACATTCTTACTCTGTCCAACCGCCTCCTTATACATTGAAAAATTTGGAGCTAGGGGGAAACTAGGTATCGGTTCAGCAGGTTGCATAAGGGGCGGCTAAGGACGCTTCCACATTCGTAGTCATTTTATTTGTTGCTGCAATATAAGCCTCCAACGACTCTTCCAAACTAGACTTGGGTGGCAAGGGGGTTTCAGTAAAAGATTCAAAATTGTTTGGATTTATGAAACTCCCAAAAGGCTGTGTAGAAACAGTGTCTAGTGAAGGTGGGAAAGTCGGGTAGGACTGGTAGGAAGTGGGTGGTTGGACAGGGGTAGGGTCAACATGTGGATAAAAAGGTGAATAGTCTTGTGGATCCTTCGAACTAGATGAGTGGAGATGGGTGAAAGATCGGCTGCGAGATTGAGCAATATGCTCAGCAATGGACATCGGCTTAGGAGTGACAACAGGACTTGAAAAAGTGGTATCAACATAAGTAGGTGGTAAAGGTTGACTTGGTTGACACAAAGTGGGTTGAAAAGTCAAACTGTTTCTCCTGGACACCTCTATTTGATCTTTCAAAGATTTTTTAGGCAAGGAATGATCGTCTTTAAATTGACCGAACAAATTGACGTACGAGGCAAAATTAGGTTCGGGATACTAAAGTTCGGCAAGTGATTTATTATGTGGGGTACCCATGTTGTAAGAAGAAAGGGTGAAAGAAAGAAAGTTGGGTGGTGGTGTAAGGATTTTATTTGCGGCAAAGGTTTGCAACTTTTTTTAATAAAAATTTTCCTTTTTTTTCTTTATTTAGAAAAATTGTTGCAAAAAGATATCCGAGAAAAGATATGCAACAAAAAAGATTACTTGCAATCAATTTCTATTTTAAACAAATCGCAAAAATCCTGCACAAGATTGTTATATGGAAGGGAATATATTTTTAAACCATGCAGGCAAATTTACAGAGGATATATCAATATTTGCAAAGGAGACAAAGGGAAACTTACAGAGCAATTTTCACGAACTGAAGACATTGTTCAACCGCGTTTCCGCGGTCTTAACATGGATACCACCGCGTTTCCGCGGTGAAAGAGAGGGCCCGAGTTCCTAGAATTTTTCTTAAGCGTTGACTCGTCAACAGGGCCGCGTTTTCGCGGTCAAATCCAGCTTTCGGCCGCGGAAAGGAGGCGCAATGGGGGGTTCAACGCGCCAAATTTTTTCTGTTGTTCTGTTTTTCAATTCTCCCTCTGTTCAGATTGTTTGTTTTCTGTTTTACTTTCTGTATATTTCCAGATCCGTCTCGATTGTTCCTGCAAGATTCACACAACAAAGTACCCTTTCCAAAAAAAAAACAATTGATATATTTTTATATTTTTAAATTTTTTATATTTTTATGATTTTTTAATTTTAGATTAACCCAAAATTGCAAAAAGGAAATAACACGCCATCCCCGGCAACGGCGCCATTTGATATTATGTCAAAAACTAATTATCTATTACCGCAATCAAGAACGGCGTCGCATGAAGCTACCCGGTGAGTACGGGTCGGTCCACAGGGATGTTGTGAATTTCCTAATCGCGCTAACGAGTTAATTCCTAAGGGTGTTCGGATTTCTTATTAAATCTAAAAACCTAATTATTCTATACTATGATTATCTAGATCTTGTCTTGTTAGGGTTAGGTTTAGGGATGGTTTGGAAATGCAAGTAAATCTCAACGCTTTCTCTACCTGAATGAAGATCTATGAGGAGTTATGGTAATTATCAATAAAGGGGTTAGATCCATTCGGGAAGGTGTTCCTTCCTCTAGGTTCTTGTCCTTCCTTTAGAGATCCTTACCCTAACCTCCATGGAAAACGCGCGCAACCGGGTTTTTATACTACGGTATCACCGCTACCTCGAGGGATATGGTGCTGTAGGGCGTGGTGTATGCGTGTATGCATGGAGTCCTATTGTAAATATTTGATGGGTAAGAAAGGGATGAGAGATCTCATCTCTCAAAAGCCTTCCCCAAAGCTAACTCTAAACAATTTATCTAAGTCAAGGAATTCAATCTACCTAGGGCAAAGAATTGAAATCTAAACTAGAGCAAGGAATTAAATCTACTTACAGATGCATCTCTCCAATCATCAATGCAGGTTTGTCAGATCTGAATTCATGAGTTGAAAAGAAACACCGATGCTCTCCATAAAGAGATCTGTATTTTATTATTAAAAGGAGGCATAAGAAATTACAATGTTTAGAGTTCCTATTTTTAAGGAGATAGAAACCCTAGGTTACAATTGATTCGCATATCTGCTATTACGGAAATACCCCTAAGAAAAGACCAGTCAACGCCGCCACAAAAATATGGTAAAAATATTTTCTCCTGACTGCACTACTCTGCCGCGGAATCGTGGCCTAAGGCATGGTTTGGCCGCGGTTCCGCGGCCAAACAAGAGGATTGCTGCATAAAATTTGGTTTGCTGGCTCCTGCTGACTTGTGCTTTCTACTTTTATATGTCTTTTCTCAGATTGTCTTCTACATATTCTCCAGATCTTCCTAGTGAACATTGTTGTGGACTTTAACCGTGGCTTTGCGTCAACTGTAGGGTTCGTAGGCACTCTCAAGAGGTCTCACAAGGCATCAACCATGCCAATTTCAATATTTACGGGTGCCGAGAAACCCTAATACGGATCGTTAACTAGATGTCTAGGCGAAACTACGAGCTAGTTAACATCTTAACTAAATGGTAAACGGAAATACAACCTTTGTAGATCCGGTTCTCCACCTCCATGGCTCCGCGATGAAGTCTCCTCGCTGTACAAATCGGATCTTGGGCTCTAGCGTCGGCTTCATCGGAGAAAAAGCGCGCTAGGTCATCGACGACGATGCCGAAGATGATCTACGTCGAGACATCACTAGATCAAGCTCCAACTTGACCAAGTCAAAAAAACTTGTGAAGGAAACACCCTATACTACTTGGCAAGAGGTATAGGATGAAGAAATAGGAAGTGGGTAGACTTTAGAATTGGATTTCTCACTCTTTTTCATCAATCACCATTAATGGTCCAAGGTTTCTTCATGTAGAAGATGAAGAAGAAGAAGAAGAAAATGATATGATATGTATTATGTAAAATGAAAATAATAATAATACTTATCATCTACAAACCATGGTCAAGTGTAGAGACTAAACTAGGGTTAGTGGGAATGGTTAGGGTTAAGCATGAGACAAAAATGGTCACTTAGGTCAAAGCTTCATGAAGCTTCAACTAGAATACAAATCAAGCCACCATTTTCTTTTGATGCCTTTCATTTTCCAAAAATCAATAGATAAATAAATAAGTGAATAAAACATAACCCTAACCATTAACATGTAACCATGGTTTGATCTTTACACAAAAACCCTAGGAAACATGTATCATCAAACATGATACAATCAAGTGCACAAAAGTATATCACATATACAATGTGCACATCCGAGTGAGAATATCCATTTAAAGTGAACCGATACTAGTTAATGCAAAGTAATATATCAAATATATAATTATACATTAAATCATTAAATCAACACTTGATTTAACGATCCGGTCATATCGCATATAACCGACCAGTATCCTATGTATTGGCTTATCGAATCAATACTTGATTCGATAACTAGATTATATCGCATACAACCAATCGATACATTCATCGCGAGAATGAAATACGGTATCACATACACGCATTATTCTCGGTCCCGCACTTATCTCATATGCGCTTCTATTTCGTTTCGCTTGAGCCAGGAAACCTCTGTGTAGGACTCTAAAGACTCGTCAATACGCCGGCAGCAGGTGATGATCATATCAAGCACCCACAAGCCGCAAGCGGTCTGCTAAACGTAACGGCCACCCGGGTATTGAGCGATCAGAAGATCGACGAGCAAGCCCGCTCACACTCCTGTGAATCCAACCAGTAACACTTACCGTACAGTCCGGTCTGATCGTCTGATATGTCGCTATCTCGCGTAGGAGTGGTAAACGTCAGACCCCAATAGCTCGATAAGTCGTATCGATATGAGGTCTATAACAGTTCGAGATACTACTGGTAACACTTACCAGTAAATCTCAGCAACCCTGGCCAGGGATTTTCGGTTATAGCCAATCGAACACAGCGCAACATCAACTCCCTATACCGGGAGAGACGAATCCCCTCCTATCGCTCATTGCCTCCATGTGATTCGGGACTGTACCCAAAAGCCACCGTTTTGCACGCCCTCTTGGACGTGGTAAGGTGGAAATCAAAGCACAGTGGGAACCACACAAGTCTCTATGACGATCTCGGGACAACAGACTACTCTGTACCAGTGTCACCAGAAAACTGCCATCTGACGTTAGGTATAATACCATCTGGGAGTTCTCGGCGAGTCCGTCCAGTGTACCCAGTCTCCACTGAGCACCCGTATATCATCTCTAATGTCAAACACCAATGGATATGGGATCATCCATCGCCCATCTGTATGGGTCGAGAAGGTATACGCTAGTCTACTCTGGTATATCGATGCCCCGTCTCGATACACCCACGACTAGGGACTTTGAAGGATGTACTTATGGACTACCATGTCCCTACTAGTACGATCCGCATCATAGTCCAGGTAGTCAAGTACACATCCTAAGGGCTTTACCAATATGTAACAGAGAGACAATCAGTGTACACGTTAAGGTAAAGAGTAACCAGATAGCATACTATCATGTCGAGTAAGAAAGTCCTCCCTATATATGTCCCAGCATCCACTACAATATACATCCTATGTATAGCAATGGCCTCTAGGGCATACATATAACTAACATCAACGTCTTGAACATTGCTTTGTGAACCGATCTTTATGTAGGCTTGATCAAGAGTCTTCTGTTTATTGGTCAAAGTCTCACTTTTACATCGTCTTTTCATTGTTTTCACTATTTTAGATCCAAGAACCTGTAATCTATAATATGTAGCAGACATGCATCAAAAGCACCTGTTTATTTATAAAACGAATAAGAAAGGGGAATATAATAATGCAATATTATGGAATTAACAGGCGCCTCGTGCCATCCAGACGATCCCCCAATAGATGTGTATATCTACTCACCAGGACGTCTCGGCTAATCTGATCCAATCTTAGCCTTGTCTTTCCGCGCCACGTCCGACGCCTCTGCACCAGATCCTAGAATCGCACACAAGTGAATAAGAGGACAGATATATGAATAGTCGCGAACACAAACGATACAAGTCAACCACAAGCACTAACTAGACGCGTACACACTTGGTGCACAAAACGCGCTCGCGACAACGCCACAAACCACAACTAGGGTCGCTATATGTGGCAACTACCAACCCTACAACCAAATCGTACCAATCGCGCATTCAAAACAGACTAAATATTATATGAAATAGGTTATAGATCATAAAAACCTCAAACTTAGTTAAAATCAATTTATTCCAAAAACCTAGTAAGCATCACCTAACCATTTTTGTGCAAAACTATATGTTTTAGCAAAACTAGTAGCCTCAATGTTCACTTAATATCATAATTAGGCTACACAATTATTAACTAGATTTTAATCTCACATATTTACCTTAATCATAAAAATTTAGTTTGCAAGATTATATAATTAAGACAATTTAGAAGTAACAATTAGCAAATTAACAACTAGTTTAGATTTTTCAAGTCTTAAGATATTAAACTACACATTGTAACCATAATCAAATGATAAAAATCCTAACTTGAATTCAAAACCTTCTCTTAAGAATTCTATCTTTCAATTAAAACCATATTTAAACCAAATTAAGTTAGATTAAAATAAATAACCAACAATTTAACCATAGGGTTAAGATTATTGCTCTAAAATTTGAGATCAAACTTGCAAACTTAGCCTCCCAAAAAACCATCTTGCTCCTAGATCCAAGTTAGTATAAGCCAAGGAAAAATGGGTGAAGCTTTAACTAGGAATTAGTGAGGGTTTTTGTGGATTTTTGATGGAATTTTTGAGGTGCAGAATGTGAAGATTTTGGAGAGGGGAGGGGCTGTCCCTGGCTCGGCCAGAGCAGGGAGAGAAAGAGAGTGTGAGGTGTGTGAGTGTGTGTAGAAATATCCCCCCATCAAATCTTATATTACTTATATTTTAATTATCTTATTTTCTTAATTAACAATTATCCTAGAAATCTCTAGAACTATTGAGACATAATTAAGAAAGAATGAGCATGTTACAAACTTGATTCTATATTGTCTTGGTGCACAAGTGTGTAATTAACCCTTTCTCATTTGTAATTAACACTAATTAAATGTATAAGTGAAAACTTATAATAATATTTAAAATAATTAATTAAGGAAAAATATTTAAATAAACTAGCAATTTATAAGTGACTAATTAAATACCAAATACTAGCAATTACAAAGCTAAAATAGGTATAATTAGGTTTATGTTGAAAAATAATTATAATTATATTTTACGGAAAATACGAGTTATATTACCGATTATCGGAAAATTCACCTAAACGATTTTTAAAACGTTACATCTCCACGTGGCGATCGGCCATTGGGGACGCCATTTCGTTTACAGGTGACAGCGACAGCCTGTCTTGTCCGCAAACCCGCGTCGGACACATGGCTTGCAGCCAAACAGACGAACAAGCGAAACGACACACCCTCTTTAAAGCCCAACCATTTCATTGATCCGCTGACGCCGTTATGGATACGCGCGAAGATTCAGGAGAACGACGAGGCGACACGTGGGCCCAAGGATCGAAACGAAGTAACCACCAAACGCCATGCCATTCCCGGGCAATCCGCATTACGATTCCTTGGCGCCAAATTGAGCACAAGAAAGACTGAGCAGACCACTCTCGACCCGACCTTTGGATAGGTCGGAACGAGAGTGGGGGGATAATGATGATGCTCACAAGTCGTGTCTCCTTAGATTATGACACGTGGCGGATGACGTGTTCTGGACTCTACGGGGGCGGAACAAATGAGCCACATCGGGGACATTCCCCGGGCTCTTTCTTGGTGGACGGACCCGACCTTTCGGGAGACCCCCCTGAAGAAATTCCACCTTCATCTACGAGATTACCAACATCTCGTCTCCGAGCTTCCTCGGTCTCCTCGCTCGACTTCGAGCCATCTCTCGTGCCGAGCTTTCTCGGCCTCCCGCTCGTCTCTGAGCTCCAAGCATGTCGAGCTTCCTCGGCCTCCCGCTCGCCTTGGAGCCCCTGATGTGCCAAGCTTCCTCGGCCTTCCCTGATCAACCGAGATTGCAGAGCCCTAGCGCCTCCGCAACGGCTCCGCGTATCTCACCAAAGTGAGATAACCTCCGCCCCACGTCCCGTGTCCCACGCTGGCGCGTCCCCCTATTAATGGGCATATCATGTCAATGATGAAAGGATCCCGTCATTCACACATACGTAACGTCAGGGGCGTAACCGAAGGCGAAGATCTCGTGCCTACTCGCTCTATGCGACCACTGTAAAATCTCTCTCTCAGACGACTAAGGAAAGGCAAATTGAACCCAATAAGGCACTACTTTGCTCAAATTCCTCGGCTAACTTGATCGTCGGAGGATCCTACGGTGGCCACCCATCCCGGGAATTCATTGCAGGTAGCTTGACTTCCACTTCAAACTCAACCCATTGAGATCCACACACTCAAGGAGGCAACCTCCGAATCCAATCTCAACGGTCCAACAGTGCTCCCGACAGATTGACGAAGGACAGCAACTGAAGGAGATCAACGCCTCCATCACCAAATAACCCTAAAATTTATGAAACTCTGATTTAATACAATCACGGTTTGTACACATCCAAACCGTTGTATCATTTTATCTTAATCAAAACCATGGTTTCGAAAGCCTTATTGTTAAAATAGGCCTAAGGCCTAAAGAAGTAGAGGGCTGTTGAAAATTTATCAGGGTTTAAGAGAAGGTGGCAATGGACTAGGAATCGATAAAATGAGCACACAGACCACATGGTGCCCGGTCCTTGGCACATGATTTAGGGTAAGGATCCAAATGTAAGGCCCACTAGTGGGCACCACTTAGTGAGATGAGGAAAGAGAGTAGGGCATTGCACGTGCTTGTGGGAAATCCCATGTGGGATCAGAGTTAAAGTTTAGGTGTTCGGTACAATATTTTTTATTTTTTCGAACTGTTAGGTAAGTTTAATCTAACCATACTGCACATCCACACAGATAACACACACATGCATCTAAGGACCAACTAATTTGTCTCGAAAATATTAAATTATGGCCACTTCATCATCAGGGGATTGAACCCAGTACTCTTCCAGAAGAGATAGTGTCATACCAACCGAGCTATTGCTCATCAGTAATACAAGAATTAATCTCTCTATAATTTGGCTCGAGCAAATGCTTCATCCATTAGGTGTTTCTGATTCATAAGGATGCATTCGGTTAATTGTTAATTTGTTGCTACTATGGTTGCGAATGGGTGGGCTTCATAAATGTTTGAGTTGAGGAGCTCATATTATCTGGCTACTAGCCTTTTGTAAGTAGGATGCATATGTGCATATTTTTGAATAACATATATACTGAAGGCATAAGTAATATTTTTTTATCCTGAAAATTATATGAAAATTTCTAAAGATATCTATTGTTTTTTCTAAATTTAAATTAAATGAACGGAGTTAGTAGTAATATTAGATATGAGGAATTTATGAGTTAAATAAAATAACAAAGATATAAAGGCTTATGTATAAATTTATAAGGCATATCTCTATTTGGGATTTAAGGATGAGAGAGAATGTGTAATGAATGAGATTATGAGAGAGAGAAAGAAATTATTGACTTTTAATTTACTTATTTTTGTCTTTTGTGATGGAGGAAGTCCACATCTCCAATTCTCACCTTTGGTTACCAGAATTTTGTCATTTTTTCTATTTATTATTTTGTTGATTAATGACATCATTTAAGCACTTCTAATTATAATTAGGGTTACTTCCAGATCAGGATATCCGCCGAATATTCGGATCTAGATATCAACCGGATATGTATAAGGATTTTGATATCCGGTCGGATACGGATATAGATACAGATATTGTAAGTGCACGGCAGCACCCCGGCCGTCATTCCGAGGCCAAAATGCGGAAATGAAACTTTTCTTTAAACTTTTAAACCGGCGCTACCCCGTACTTTAAACCCGGATCGGGCCATTAACCTAATGCTAGCAAACTAGAGAAAGGGTAGAAAGCTATACCGAGCGATCCGTGTCCTTCGATCTTCGGCCTCCATCCCGATCTCCTCGCGGAATCTCCGGTCTTCATCTCCTCGTCGTAAAGGGCACCACATCGCCGGGTTCTTTTATGGGCTCCCACCTCTAGACCGAGGCAACTCGGACACGAAGCTGGCGAGTCGACGTGTCCAAGAATGTTGTAGGCTAAGTATAGAAATCTATGTCTCATGGGGTTGGTGAAGTTACCAATGAAGGAGTGGAGTTGGAGGGATGAGCTTTTAAAGGGAGCTCATCAATTTTGTTGCAAGCAAATGAGAATCAAATCCCTTCACAAATTTTGGACAGCCCCCCTTCAAGAGAATGGCCAGCCAAAGCATATGGAGAGGGGGGGAGGAACCATGAAGGAAGGTAAGTGTAGGAAAAAGGAAAGGGGTGATCATAAACCAAAAGCAATCCTCACTCCATCATCATAACCCTTCATCATCATAACCTATCCAATCTCCATCAAGTCAAATAGCAAGTGATGATGACAATCATGAAGCAACCATGTGCCACAAAAAGTCATCCCCATGATTAATTGCACATTTGCAAATAAACCCTCCTCCATCAATTTTTCAGCCAAAGAAAGAGACAAAGGAAAATGGCCGAAACGGCAAGCAAACTGGCAACTTCAAAAAACCGATCGCGTAAAAAATTAAAGGAAAACCTCGCGACTGTATATACATACCCGCATTTGTATTGTGACCGAATACAAATGCAATGAGACAAAATCTTCACTATACAATACTAGGATCCGGCTTAAACCAAAGTCCGCTAGTATTATTCGTCCGATCATGATCCGTGCAATACCACACGTATATGATCGTACCCCGCCATATCTCTATACGGCCTCTACAGCGTTTCGCCCGAAACTTGAGAAACTGTCTGTGGGGAACTCTAAAGACTCGTCAATACTTTGGCTATGGATTTAACCACTAGCACGTCAGAGGTATTAGCCATACGTAACGGGCTACCGTGTATTGACCAAAAAAAGTTGTCGATGAGCGAACTCATCCTGACACCCTACTGAGTCTGTCAGTGACAATATTCATACAGTCCGGTCCGTTCGTCTATGAGCATCGCATGGCGGGCCTAGGGGGTTGGTAAAAGTCCGACCCCCAAAAGCGGTACAAGTCGTGTCGGAGTGTAGCCCAGAACACCCTAAGATACTACTGGAATACCTACCAGTAAATCTCCTGCCTTGGCTAAGGACTTCGTGTAATGGCTCTCCTAGACACAGCGCGACCTCACCCCCAATACAGGGAGAGACGAACCCCTGCAGATCTGCTCACTGCCTCCTTGTGGCTCGGGACTGTACCCAACTAAAAGCTGTTTGCACGACTCCTTTGAGCCGTGGTAGGGTAGTAATCAAAGTACAGTGGGAACTCACACGAGACAAATGACGATATCAGGTCGATGAACTAACCTGTACACATGTCACCAGGGAACTGCTATCCGACCTCAGGTATAAGACCAACTAGCATGTTCCCGGCGATTCCTGTCCGGTGTACTCATAACCCAATGAGCACCTGTATACATCTTAGGTGAACCAACTGACACCAGTGGCTTGTGAGACCGGCCACCGCCCCTCGTCGGGGTCTCGACTGTATACACTAGTCTACTCTGGAGTATCGATGCCCTGTCTCGAAAACTCCAATGACTAGGGACCTTTTAAGGATGTGCTTATAGACCCCAGCTCCCACGTATATGATCGCCATCATACTGCTAGCCGTCAAGCAAGAATCCTAAGGGCTCTATTAACGCGCAATAGTGACCTGTATGGCCACCTAAAGCAGTACACGATGATAAAGATAAACCAGAAAGCATACTATCATCTAGAGTAAGACTTTCCTACCGGTATATGTCCTCCCTCAATTATTGCAATCACGTGCCTGTAATCCAATAATTGACTCTGAGGTCACGATATCCAACAATCTCCCACTTGCACTCAAGGCTAATTATTGCGATGTCGCATACTCACAGCCTGTGTGATACCGAACACCCAACTCCTCTACAAATCAGTCTCACAAAACCCGTTTCCGAAACTATTGCGTTCGAGGAATAGCCTCAGTGAGTGGATCCGCCCTGATGTTTCTTTCTATGTCTCTCTTTATCTTAATTTCGTGGAGAAACCCATCTCCTGAAATGAGCAATACCTGTCTCAGAATTGGTCTAGATATCTGATGGGACCTAGATCATAAGTGAACTCCAAATCCAAACTTCTTAGACTGTATCGACGACTGAACTTAATCAGTATCCTGCGCCATGCCTCTCTCAGTATCTGCTTGGACCACCAGTCCAAAATACTGCCCCTCGTCAGAGGGAAAACTATAACTCTGTCATCCAGGTCACCTTGGAAGCATGGAAAGATAATTGTCTCCTGAATGAGGATGTCATTCTCATATCCCTAGAACATCCACTTATGTTCTAAAACTGCTTTCGAATGTTTCTCCAGGATTGGATCAATATCAACTTATTGCAGCTCGTGCAAAAACAACATCTTGTGTGGTACTTGACATCTCATGATTGACTCAATTGTCTAAGCAAGTGATCTGCCAATCATGCACATCCCTCTCCCCTTTAGTCTGTAAGACACCTTTAGAGAGGGTGACTCCATCACCTACATGTACACTACCGTGCTAGGAGTCGTCCATTCTAAATACCTTTAGAATGCTGTCTAAGTACCCTGATTGGGACACTTCCGAAATCTAGATCTAAAACCATAGATCTAGTAACCAGAATGTCTGATATAATATCCATATCCTTTGTGGAGAAACCACTGTGTGACAACCAACGTATAACCGATCGTAGTATAGGAACTTCACTTCCTACTCTGTGTATGTCATCTAAATAGCAGGACATCACACCCTACTACCTTCTTAACAGATCCATCCCCTATTTTGATGGAGTCAAACCTATGACTGTCACATCAGAAATAGATGATCTATCTCTGCTACATCTGCTTTAGTCTCTTAATAGACATAAGCCACTTGTCCACCAATGCTTCCGCTGCTCCCACTGACTATGACAACCCTCTGGCAGAATCATATACACGTGCACTTCTAAAACTTGTTTAGAATGACGCTATACTCATCCTCCTGCCGGGTCTCATAGTCTGGAACAGCAGTAATGGCAAGTCTGGGTAAAGAAGAACCTCCCTGTCACCGTCTTTGAGCATACCGGAGTACCTCTCGGGTGCCTGAGGATACCCACCATATCTGTGGAGTGGCCAATGGAATGTCAAACCAGATTGAATCTTTAGGTTCTTATCAAATTTTCAGTAATCGTTTGCGGTTCTGGAATCACTTCCAGTTCTACCATACTCCCACTTCTGTTTTCTGAAAAAATCCATTTTACTTAAAACTGTGGCGAGTCTAGAACAATATCACTATTGATCTTCCAGATGGTAGAAAGTCAACCCTCGTCATAGCCTGGGTCAACCAACAAACAGCCATTACAGAAACGTGCCTTGAGTTGTCCAGAGTCTGGTTTTAATCATAAGCCAGACAACTCCCCGTACCTTAACATCATTAAGATATGAACCGTTCTATATCCAATATAGAAACAGATGCACTGATTTAATTGGAACCATATTCAAATCATGCAACTGTCTCCAGTGTATGTCAACTAAATGGAAGGAGGCCGATCAGCATTACTCAACTTAGGAGTGCTTCCAATTATGAGTAACCTGAAGAAAAATCAAATTCTCTTAATCATTACTATCAACTGAATACCATACACAAGTATTTACATCTTCGATCACCTTCAAGAATCCCGATACTTGCAATACCTGGTTCTCTACTTTACTCTTATACCTATAACTTCTTAAAACTTGGACCTTGTATTTCTACGAAACACATGTCTAAGAACTAGAGAAGTCACAAGTAAACAGAATATAGTACGAGGACCAACCCCTCTGTCCTAATGGACACTGGACAATATACAATCCCCTGTATAAGTCTTCTGAGTCTAATAACTCAAACCCTGTGCGTCGTAGGTTGAAAACTGTACTTATGGTTAAGAAGAATTACACCACTGTTTAATCCTCATTACCTAACCATCCACTGATATAGGTAAATGTCATCGACATAATTTCAAAAAGTTATATCTCACTTCATAAAAATGAACGTACAGATATATCAATTTGAAATTGGTGCATAACAACGGATATTCAAAACCAAATATTCGCCGTCCGGCAAACAACCCAGGTGACTTCCTCAAATTTCACCAATCACAACGAATTCCGATATAATGAGGATAATCACCTAATTCCCAATAGCTTACTCCCACTCATCATCTGTAAAACCATACAGATGTGAGAATCACACCACGTAAATACATACCCTGGAACAAGGGCTAATTGGGAAATCAGTTTTCTTTTAACAGTACACAGTGAAACTGAAACATTGAAATATTTCGTAGGGGTATCCGGGTATTTCTAGTAATGCATCTTCCATTATCAGGTTCAAAACTGTAACCTATATTTCTTTGCCGTCTCTCCAAATCTCTTTATATGTCTTTTAGTCATTACCTTCTGCACACCCCTTTAGGGCAAATGGTTTTCTTCCTTCCCTACCGTTCGGCACCAGCCTATGGTTTGGAAGAAGACTATCCAATAAGCATAATGGGTGTACTGTCCTAATCCTATGAGCACTCGCAAGACGAGAGAAGGTAAAGATAAAAAACACCTGAATAAACCTTATTCCTATTTCTCCTGAACCAGAATCCATCCCCGAACTGGAACAAGTTCCTTTCGAGTTCGTATATAACCATACAATGGAGTATCCAAATAACTGTGGATCTTCGTAGTGATACGGAGTGTTTTGGAGAAATGCAAAGGTGAAGTGGGAGTGGTAATGAAATACTTGGTTTGGTCGTGAATATCTGTCACAATTTACTTTTCCTTCCTTCTAATCCCTTTATTTGCCTTAACTTATTACCTTCTGTACACCACACTTAGGCTAATCGGCTTTCTTCATTCCATACCGTTCGGCACCAGCCTAAGGTTTAGAAGAAGACTATCCAATAGGCATAACGGGTGAACTATCCTCTAATCCAAGGAGCACTCACAATCTGAGAGAAGGTAAAAGGAAAAGACAACTGAATAGTCCTATTCGTTTTCTCCAGAACAGGAAACCATCCTCGAATAAATTCCTTCGAGTTCGTATATAACCATACGATGGTTTTATCCAATGGAAGTGGATGTTCGTAGTAATACGGGGTGTTCTGGAGAAAAGGGTAAAAGTAGGAGTGGCAATGGGGTATGCAACTCTGACAATCCAAAAGCCAGCGTTAAAGAAGGTTCGGTTAATTTTGGTCACTGAGTCATAGTCTTAGGGTTGGGCCATGGTCGCTGCCAAAGAGAGAGAGAAAAGAAACACTCAGCGTGCACTCTAACCTAGATCAGAATGGTTATCACTTTATCTAATCAGGAAACCTCCCACTGTAACCTCAAAATTCTCCTCCAAACCTGAAAGAAGAATTAGTCGGGATCACCCGAGGAGTAAACCAACTCATCAGTGGGAATCGGGATCCAACTATCATCGCATGATAACGTGATGGAATCCACTCACGTTATCACACTCCAGAAGGTATGCGCATATCTGGCAAGTTTCAGTTTCTTTAGAAACTTCCGATGTGATTTTTACCCCATGCTCTTATGATCTTGACGTAGGCGAAAATATCATAAGTCACATGTCAAGTTCTACCCGTCATTATCCAGGTTGATTTGAACCCACTCGTACCAACCCTTGACTTTGGCCAACAAGGCAGTACGAATGTCCCAGACCAACGCATCTATCTATGCTGCAGATAAATATCCGGTAGCTACCAATCACGATGCCTTGGCGTAGGTCAAAATACATAGCTTGAATACTACCGAACATTTAACTAAAATGACGGAGGTCTACGAATGGTTTTTGGCGAAAAACCTTTAACGTAATGAACTTGATATCGTTGAAGGAACCGGATAGCTTTTATAAAAATATTGTGGCGAAAACCTTTACTAAAGAGGTCACTCCCGGTGAAGGGATCTCGGCTCTTTTCCCGTAGAATGAGGTGCAGGATATTCCAACTGAATACCACGATGCAAAGCAAAAGTAATCGACTATAGTGAAGTTATTGCCCTGACGCAAACTTCTGTCCAAGGGGTCAGTCCCGGTGAAAGGATCTCGGCCCTTGCCTCGTCAACTGAGGTGCTAGATATTCATAACGGAATACTGCTGTGCAAAACAAAAAAGAACGTCCTTGCAATAACAGCTTTTTGAAAAATGTTCCAACAACATTAGAATAGGTTTGTTTAGCTTGCATTGATCCGAATCAATGCAGTCCCATCAATTGATCACACCAATAAAGAACGAAAATAATGATGTACGTATATGCCATCCGCATTCGCCACTGGGTCCCGTCATCACCCGTTAGGTTACTTAACTAACGACAGAGCGGGGATTGGACTAGCGCGGATGCAAAACATATACAACATATACTAGTATATATATCAATATATAATATTCGCTCAAGGCGTGATAAAATGCAACATCACAGAAATATAATAAGCATCACAGAACAATACAGATATCTGGGATCCCCGGGTTTCACAGAGCCGCTACTGAAACCCGACGTTCCCCTGGTCGTGTGGATAGCCTATGCAATGAAAATCCTAGACCCCTACGGGCGTGGCAAATCACCCGC
Organism: Agapanthus africanus; assembly: GCA_030015575.1. Classification (NCBI taxonomy): domain Eukaryota; kingdom Viridiplantae; phylum Streptophyta; class Magnoliopsida; order Asparagales; family Amaryllidaceae; genus Agapanthus; species Agapanthus africanus. The sequence continues at coordinate 207,114,281 of CM057343.1, forward strand.
CAAAACCTGAAGCGAGGCAGCCCCCTTCAGCAACGTGAATGGACCGCCCAGCACTTCACGGAATCCGGTAACGTGGGCACCCCTCCTTGGGTCAACCTGTACCCCCTACGAGTGCGGCGAATAGCCCGCCAATTCTAGAGTGAAGTCCCCTCCATCTCAAGGCCATGAGATGCGGGCCCATTGCCCTCTAGAACCCGGCTATCCGTGCACCCCACCGTGGGGTAATCCTAGTACAGAAAGTAAAATATACATTCAACGGGTAGATCGACCTCAGCCCGTTTGTGCCCCAAAAGAATAATATACAAACAGGCAGTGACGGCAGTCCACATGTCGGACGCTCGTTCCGCAATATCAAATGTACATAAACAACCAAACTGTACTAACATTGCATCCAGGCTATCCACCACGATAAATCCGCAATATCACAGCACAACACAGAACATCAACGTGAATGTCACGTTCGCAAATCCGTCTAAAAGAGCTATAGCAGTTAGACAGGATTTACCGATCAAATGACATTCACGGTCGCAGATATAATGTAAATACTGTGAACTAACATGTTTAAACTTTTTGATCGACTAAATTTTTCGATGTGGGCCCCAAGCAAAACTGTAGCACTCATAAAAAATCTGGGCCCAAACAGAATATACCAAAAACCCCAATTCCAAGTATTAAGATCACTGTAGAAAAATGGCATTGCGTTGACCCTTGACTGCGGCGGAACCGCGACCGGAACATGGGTTTGGCCGCGGTTCCACGGTCTTCCTGTAGCATCACAATACCAGATTTCTACAGAATTCTTAAAATCACCTGCTCAAATTTCTGCAACAATCCAAATATTTTTTCGAGCCAAAAAAATTCGACAGAAAACTGATGCATTTGGAATCGTGATTTTGGAATTTTTGTTCGATCGAACTTTTAAACATGCTAGAGCAAGCTAGAATAGGTTAATGGCGTGGCTCTGATACCAGTGTAAGTGCACGGCAGGGCCCCGGCCGTCATTCCAAGGCCAAAATGCGGAAACGAAACTTTCCTTTAAACTTTTAAACAGGCGCTACCGCGTACTTTAAACCCGGATCGGGCTATTATCCTAGTGCTAGCAAACTAGAGAAAGGGTAGAAAGCTATACCGAGCGATCCGTGTCCTTCGGTCGTCGGCCTCCATCCCGATCTCCTCGCGGAATCTACGGTCTTCATCTCCGCGTCGTAAAGGGCACCACATCGCCGGGTTCTTTTACGGGCTCCCACCTCTGGACCGAGGCAACTCGGACACGAAGTTGGCGAGTCGACGTGTCCAAGAATGCAGTAGGCTAAGTGTAGAAATATATATCTCATGGGGTTGGTGAAGTTCCCATTGAAGGAGTGGAGGTGGAGGGATGAGCTTTTAAAAGGAGCTCATCAATTTTATGGCAAGCAAATGAGAATCAAATCCCCAAATCCCCTCATAAATTTTGGACAGCCCCCTTCAAGAGAATGGCCGGCCAAATCATATGGAGAGACGGAGGGAAACCATGAAGGAAGGTAAGTGTAAGAAAAAGGAAAGGGGTGATTATAAACCAAAAGCAATCCTCACTCCATCATCATCATAACCCATCCAATCTCCATCAAGTCAAATAGAAAGTGATGATGCACAATCATGAAGCAACCATGTGCCACAAAAAGTCATCCCCACGATTAATTGCACATTTGCAAATAAACTCTCCTCCAACAATTTTTCAGCAAAAGAAAGAGACAAAGGAAAATGGCTGAAACGGAAATCAAACTGGCAACTTCAAAAAACCGATCCCGTAATAAATTACAGGAAAACCCCGCGACTGTATATACATACCCGCATTTGTATTGCGACCGAATACAAATCCAACGAGACAAAATCTACACTGTACAATACTAGGATCCGGCTTAAACCAAAGCTCGCTAGTATTATCCGTCTGATCATGATCCGTG